>CM072997.1:262741346-263421346 GCA_037038555.1 Rhynchonycteris naso
ACTTCGGCTGTGTGGGAAACAAGTCATTATACTCATTTGCAGTTAACTGTGGCTGCTGTCTTCCAAATGGGCTTAACCTGAATCAACACATATTTCGAGGGTGCGGGGAAATACGCAGGATGTATACACGTGGGCTCCAGAGTCAAACCCCCTAGGTTTAAATTATTTCTCTGTTGGCTGCGTGATTAGATGTGCAACCTTGAGAAAATTACTTAACTTCTCTGGATCTCATTTTTCTAATCTGTAAAATGGGAAAAATAACACTTGCCCCCTAGGCATTTGTGAGGATAAAAGAAGATGTAAATAAAGAGCTGACTATATGGCCTGGACCATACCAAGCTTCCCAAAATAAAAAGATTATTTTGTTATTATTTTTACAACAGATGATTGCTCACTGGTTTCATACCTCATGCTAACAATAGCATATGAACCTAATGTTTGGAGATCTTACTTTTTAAAATTAACATGTATTTCTGGCACATTTGATACACCTCACTTTATTTGGTCCTTAAAACAAGTTGGGCCCTGGGCAGTGCACTTGGTATCACTCTGCCATTCCTACGGCATAGAAGCTGTCACATCAAATAGCTTTTCCAAAGTCAAAGCAGAGTCTAGCCTATAGATCTCTTTCCATTAAAATCTTATATATTAGGGGTTGACAAACCTTTTCTGTAAGGGCCCAGATAATAAACAGTTCACGCTTTGTGGACCACATATGTCTCTTCTTCTGTTCTGCCTTTTGGGGTTTGTTTGTTTTTAAGCAACCCTTTAAAATATCAAAACCATCCTTAGCAATATACTGGTCCATAAACAGACCGTGAGCCATCTTTGCCTGAGGCCTGTAGTTTACCAAACTCTGATAGAGAATCTGCTGTTAAATCAAAATACAAACCTAATGAAATGAACACACTTAAGAAACCTTACACTTTGTTAGCAATAATTGTTTGTATTTATTGAATATTTACTATGCGCTAAATATTGTTCCAAGTGTTTTACAATGTATTAACTTAGCCTATTCTATTTGGTAGGGGCTGTTGTCAGTCCTACTTTACAGATGGGGGAACTGCAGAAACAGGGAGGTTAAGTAACTTTCCTAAGGTCACATGGCCAGCAAGTAGCATAGATGGGGTTCACATGCAAGCAGCTCAACACCAGAGCCTGTGCACCGAACCATTTGGTGTCGTGTTTAGAAGCATTCACTTACACAGCTATTTGGTGGGGAGAACAGGATAGGGAGAGCTGGGTAACCCTGAGAAGCTTCTGGAATAAATATGTTTTAGAACCATTCACCTTGAAGGTAAGGAGGTGTAGCCACAGGCCACCTGTGTCACATAAAGGCTCGCCAGGCTGGAAACCTGGAGTCGCTTTCCTTCATGCCGTGACGGTAGAGAATATGGATGAAACTGCAGAGGCATCTTGATGGGGAAAAGCCTTTGATTGGATCTCATTAAATTTTAATCATAAACTGAATTCAAAATAAATTGAAAGCTGGTTGACAGAGCACAAAGGGTAATGATAAATGGTGATAAATCTAGAGAGAGGATACCTTCATGGGGGACGGCTCCAAGGCAAGGACAGACAGGATTTAATGAAGGTGTTATGTCCCTGGAAGAAGACAAATAACAGAGCTAGAAACAGAGCAAGGGCAGGAGTGAGCAGCCTCAGTTTAATTAACAGACCACATTACCAGCTCTAAGAAATCAAGGCTTGCTGCTGTTTACCAACTGCTTGGATTTTTTTGTTTTTAATCATTCGTTGGGTCAACAATAGGGTTGAAGAGTCCTAGACACACAGCATGAATATTTCAGGTGGACTTTAAAATAAGTATATTAATTTATAGCGAGGAAGAGCCTCAGATCCAATTTGGATCGGATGCTTTCAATTACAGATTCCCCAGGGAGTAGTTTTTGCATGCGTCTCAAAGTCACAGATTTTAAAATACCTTTAAACTCATTAATGTTTTTTGTTTACTGCCCAAATGCATGCACACTTTCACATCAGTTTGCTTAGTGGAAGTTGGTTTTGAGTGAACTGCTTGGCTCAGGGTCATACTTCAGTGAAGAAATACTTCTAAGTTTACTTGCAGAATTTCCCAGACAGAGCAGTTCTTCTATTTGGTTTGCCAGAGGATGGGAAACAGTGGTGAGCCCTGGAGACCAGGGAACATTTACTGGCCCTTGCTCACATTCTGCACAGTACGACTCATGTCAGGCTAAAGGCTAATAAACATTTAGAGAACAGCCCCGTGGGTTGTTTATTTGTTTCAGATAAGATTTTTCTATGCACACATTTGCGATTCTTAATTCAATCCAGGACCCAGAGTGAGGGGGAAGAAGGGATGGAAAGGAAGAAACGAGAATAGGAGAGATGAGAAGCAAGGAAAGTGAGGAAACCTTGAAGGAAACTTTTAAAAATTTGTCCTTTATTGATGTGGGAAGGACACTTATTTAAATTGTGATTTTTATGTATTCATAGGTGTGAGCAGGGGTAGTGGGAAGAAAAGGGCAAGAATGAAGCCAGGCAAAAGGCAAGAGAATTACAGGTAAGCTGGTGAGCCAGGAGGAGTCTGAGCAGATATCTCCAAGGGGAAGAGAGTTCAGGGATGGAGGGAGACCTGGTGACCTGGGAGGGGAAGACGAAAAACACCAGAAACTAGAGGAGTACAGGAAAACAATGAGGCAGAGAAGAGCTGAGTTTCCCTTATCACTGAAGGAGCTGCCCACACCCCAGCCAGCTTAGGTCTGTGGGGTGGGAGGAAGGGGGACACATGGGCCAGAGGGGGTGCTTGTCAGTACCAAGTGGCTTGATTTCAGCTGCCTTATCAGGGAACTAAGCTGAACTAGCAGAGCTTTAAGGCTCACAAGGGGGATAAAAGCCCACCTTCCTCCACTAGTCAGTTTAACTTCTGGTCTCCAGGAAGGTCTTTGTACATATACGTCTGTGCATGGGCACACACACATATACACACAGGCATGGAGTGAGCTGAGCAGTCAGACATGGGGGCACATGTGGCCGAGTAAGAGGCCTGCTGGGCAAGAGACACAAAGAAAGGACACCCTGGGTTTCATGAACTAAAAATATCTCGGTGACAATGCACTGGGAAGAAATGAGAGAGTTTCAGGGGGAGAGCATCTCAGTTCCAGTCCTCAGATGCTTTCACACCCAAGGACTGTGGGACTGTTTTGATAAGGAAATGTGATCAAACATTAGAGGTCATTTCATGGGATCTGAAAGGAATTTAAAGTGTAATGCCTCATCTGTGTTCTTTTCTGCCTCAGTTGCCTTCAATTCCTGTATGTTTTTAAAGACTAATCTAAAATTGCCTGCAGCAGGAAAATTATTTAAATTCAGGATATTTCTGAGATTTTGATTCTACTATGTGTACAAAAGCATAGATTTCATTTAGACAAACTGCCCACATATCTATCTTTCTGAGTACCTATTAAAGAATGCCTGCTAATATAACTGCCTTCTCCTCTTCCTTTTATTTTCAGGGCATTTTAAAGTCACTACCTCCTTAATCCTGAAAGAAGCAGGCTTCACCATTTTCTGTCTCGGCATCCCTCATAAGTGAGCATTCCCTGAGTTAAGATCCTTCTCCCCGCCATGCTGGTTCAGTGCCCGACTTCACTTCTAGTCTGCCTGCCTCACATGGTGAGCAGAGCAGGTACCCCGCCGTCCGGCTCATCATGCTCCATCATGGGATGACTTGGAGCTGCAACACTACATTCATAATGAGCTGTGGGTGGTCTTTCTGGATCAAACCTAGGCTGGCAGCTGAACAACAGCCTGATTTCAGATAATGGTGCATCATTATTTGAAAATAAAATCCATAACTCATCTCAAGTGAAACATCTTGCAATTCCTGACTTCTCACCCCCCCCCCCCCCCGGGGATAGGAAGAGCTATCTAAAACCACATCCATACTAGGGCCTCCATATTCCACAGAAACAGTTTAGCAATACCAAAAGCCCGATGTCAGCCCATCTCAGTCAGCCACAGCCTGTATAAACTGTAGCGACTGAGAGTAATTGCCCAATTGTAACAACAACAAAAACGAAGTGGTTGGGAAAAGGTTAAGGATTCTGTGTGTCCGCCACCTCATGAACGTGTCCAGTCATAGTCATCACCCGTACATGGTATCAGGATGTGCTTCACAGCTTCCGTTCGGCTCCAGGAAAGGTCCCCCGCACAGTGATTGGCCTAGCCCAGCAGTGATTTCCAGCTCCAGTGGTCAGTAACGAAGCCTTCTGGAGTCAGACTTGTTTGCCAGTTCTCTGACCTGGCTTGACTCCGGGCAAGTGCACAGGACAGTTCTTCCTGTGTAACCCAAATGGGACATGAACTAATTCAAGAACCCCTCTGTTTTCTCATGTTTAGCAAGAGCTCCGTAATACTCCTAAATTCCAAGCACCCGTCCGCAGAGCAGTGGCTGCGTAGCTCTCCCCAGCCTCCCGTCCAGACTACTGATTTTACCTTTTGCTTTGAGAGCAGATGAGTGAAACAGAAAGCAGAGCAACTTATGTGAAAGGATCCTGAGCACCTGTGAGGAGTTTGACAGTATACTGTGGGCCAAGGGGTACAAAAGGATTCAGAGAAGATGTCCTTTTTCTCCAGGGACTAACCATCTACAATAGCAGCAGGAGGTAAAATGAACATACTTGAAAAATCAGTAAACAAAACAAGCCTTCAACTCTGGGACTCCCATTTCCCATGTCCTTATTTTGTTAGAAAGGAATTTAGACTAAATCACGTTAGTGCACCACCATCCCTCACCCCCACACATTTTATTGGTGAAGAAATCCAGGCCTAGGGAAACCAAAGTGAATTGCCCAAGTCTCAGAGCCAGCAAAAAGTGGCTCTTGAAACCAAGTTTCCTGGTATTTTTTTTTTTAAATTAATTATTTGGTCTCCTTTTCCCTGCTCTTTAAAAATAACTCCCTCTTCTATGAGACCATTTTGAACTTAAAAAAAAAAAACATGAAGCTTGATTACTTTCTAAGATAAAGTAATAGCATTTCCTCCTTGTTTTCCCTAAAGGCTCTGTCCAGTGCCAGCAAATGTCTGGGTTGTTGAAGGGGAGGACAGCTGTGGGAGAGGGCTGAGAACCCAGCCCAGAGCCAGCCCAGAGCCAGCCCAGAGCGGAGCTGAATTTCTGGCCCAAGAATGTGTTAATTTTTTCCCTGCATGAAACAGGAATCAAGAAAACTTGGGAGTTTGCCTTCCACCTCTGCCACTAACGCGTCCTGGGGCTGGAAGCCAATTACTCACTCTGCCAGCCCCGGCTCCCTCCTTGGAGAAGTGGGGCTTGAATTCTTAATCGAAACTTGTGGGGACGCTAAGCACTCAAATGGCTCCCAGGCAGCTCCGAACCGTCCCCAGTAAGGGTGCCTCCCCTCCCCAATGAGTTAATTTCCACTTGCCCTTTTGAAATATTAGACCATCAACACTTTCTCGCGGCAGAAACTTGAACTGTCATTTTCTCAGCCCTCTTTGGTCTCCACACGAATTAAGTTCACAGTGGTAAGTAAGGTAGCACGTTTCAGTACAGGAGGAAACAGTGTTTTGAAAGTGGGTCAGCGGTTAAGGAGTGAGGCTAGGCAGGCAACGCTTCTGAACACCTTACCTTAGAACCACGGTGGGCAAACCTGGCTACACAGTGGTCGCGCTCTCCTCCCCACGTTACTCCACCTCGGGTCGCTCCCGCCGCCCTCGGCCACTCCAGGCCCAGGTAAGCGGTGGAACCGGCTCTCGAGCAGGAAGGGGAAGTTGTATGCAAATTTCTACCCAGGCTAGGAAGCTTCAGCTCAAAACTCTCCCTGTGCGCAGTGAATCAACAGCTGAGAAGTCACTGTATTTCTTAAAACAGAAACCTCCTTCATTCACTAGAAAAGGCCACTGACCAATTAGGCTGCATTTTTCTTTCCACAACCCAACTAAGTAACTGCTGGGGAATGTCTCCGCGGCCCTGGACCTCAGCGTTACCGGCAGCACCCCAGCCTGAGAGGTGCCTGGGGAGGGGGTGGCACTTGGGTGCCAAGATTGGTTCTTCATTAGCCACTGCAGAGGAGGAGGTTGGGGACACAGAGTGGGTAGGAGTATAAAGCAAGAGCTTCTTAATATTTCTAACTGCTTAAAACATCATCACCATTTGCTGCTCTTAACCCATCTGCCTGCAAGCACACAGACCTACGTATACACACATACACACTCACATATACAAACACACCACATGCGAACACACACACACTCTACCCCTTTGACAGGCATAATAAAAATGAACACTTTTAAGAAAACACACACACACACACACACACAGTCACAGGTGTACATGTTTTTCATGGCCTCCCTTCTCCTGTTTAATCAATAGCCTACAGAATTTATTGCCAAAGGAGATGCTGGAAACAGGATGACCAGGACAGCAGAGTGTGATGGAAGCCGTGGAGGCCAGAAGGATCTGGTGTGAGTTCAGTTCTGCCACTGGCCTCACCAGTGTGTGTTGGGCACCACATCTGGGTCCTGGGCAGCACACTGCTCCTGGTGCTGGGCTTGCCTGCTTGTTGGCTGGCTGCCTCTCCAACCTTGTAAAGGAGACAGGCCCCAAAACATCCCCAGCTGGACCGCCAGGTTCTGTTCAAGTGGGCTATGCGAAGCAGGTTGCCCTACATTCGATAAGCAGAGGGAATGCCATTTGTTTTAAAAACCATATATAACCTGACCAGGCGGTGACACAGTGGATTGAGTGTTGGACTGGGATGCGGAAGGCCCAGGTTCGAGACCCCGAGCTCTCCAGCTTGAGCGCGGGCCCATCTGGCTTGAGCAAAAGCTCCTCAGCTTGGACCCAAGATCGCTGGCTCCAGCAAGGGGTGGCTCGGTCTGCTGAAGGCCCACGGTCAAGGCACATGTGAGAAAGTAATCAATGAACAACTAAGGTGTTGCGATGGCAACGAAAAACTAATGATTGATGCTTCTCACCTCTCTTCATTCCTGTCTGTCTATCCCTATCTATCCCTCTCTCTGACTCTCTCTCTGTCCCTGTAAAAAACAAAACAAAACAAAAAAAAACAACCCATATATACAGGTGTCTACGTTTTGATATATTCTTACAATGGGATACTATACAGCTGTTAAAAATCAAATATTTAATCTATGTATATATATCTTTCTACAAACTAACTTGGAAAAGCAGATTATTGAATAAAAAACATGCTCTCATTTTTGCCAATATATATGACAGATAAACACATTTATACATATGTAGATTGTAGATTGTTAGTTCACCACTGGTCCCAGCACCTAGACAGCACACTGTCCAAAACATAGTAGGCAATCCCTATATATCTGTCAAATGACCAAAAATGACAGGCACTTCTGGAATAATGATGCCCTACTGTTAAGTGGCTGTCACCTCCAGGGAATGGGACTGAAAGGACAAAGTGAGAATGGTGGGCTATTTATATTATACACACATATGGGCTGCTTGATTTTTTTTTCATAACAAACATGTAGTACTTTATTCATTCAAAATAATAAAGACTTTTTTAAAGTAAAAATTTATCTTGGTCTTGAACTTTCTGTCTCAAATTATAATTCTTACTATAATCTTTTTTGGGGGGTAGGGCAAAATAGCGTTCTTCATGGAGTGCTTGGTACCAGAATACTTTGAAAAAGCTGGTTGGTGTTAGGAGATGAGAACAGGAATGAGAAGAATGGCAAGCGGAGGAAACAAGGGGGGAGCAAAGAAAGGGGTGAGGTGAAAATATTTTTCATTTCTCTTAGATGCCCTTAAATGGATAGGGAAAATCCTGGAAGATGTTCCGTCAAGTACTACCTTTGGAATACGACCTCTCAGGAAGAACCAGGGGCATTTTTCCCTATTTCTCTCACCATTTCCCCAGATGTGTGGGGCCTAAGGATCCTGTAGGAAGAATCCCCAGTGCTGAAGTGTTGCTTTTAATTGCTGTTTGCTGGTCCTGCCTCCTGTCTCAACTTACATTAAGCAGAAAGGCAGGCTCTTGGTGAACGGATTAATGGTTTCTACCTCAGAGCCTTTGCTGAGACCCCTACTGAAAAACAGCCTGTGGAGGGAAGCTGTTACAGAGGGCGCCCCCAACATGAGAAATTTCTCTTGGAACATGCCCCGACAGTTGCAGTGAAATATGATCCCAATAGAAGTTCCAGGGAGTCTGGGGAATGACACTTCCGGCCCTCAGAAGTCCCCCCTGGGAGCTAGTTCTCAGGCTCACACATACACTCTTTTTAAGAGTTCACAGGAGGGGAACTCTACACTACTAGTTACCACATTTAATCCTCCCAATAATCCTGTGAGCTGCATTTACCGTCATTCTCACTTTATCTTTGAGGAATTCCAGGCTCAGAGACATTGAGTAACTTCTCTGGAGACACAGCCAGTCCCAGGAGAAGGATTCAGAACTGTCTCACTGTAGGGGTAGATGCTCCCCTCCCCGCATCGCCCTGTTGTTGTCTGTCCTTCCTACACGCTTGGGTGGAACACAGGTAACTTACTGTCTTTGCACAACTCTTGACAATGTTGAAGATGGGGGAAAGCCGGTGTCAGCAATAAAGAGTGGGGCTGAGACTGCTGGTTACCATGGTGCTGCGTGTATACACACGTGTTTATGCACACACCATGGCTGCTGTAATGAAAAATAGATAGTCAAGATGTGTGTCAGCCCTCTTTCTCCAGTTGAGTCTTGGAGGGGAGGATTTGTGTACTGAACTCTACTGTTGGCTCAGTATTCTTGCAAAAGGCATATTAGATAAAGGTCAGTTCTTCCCATCTCTAAACAAAGGAAAACCATTCAGATTTCATGCTCATACACTTTCCATTCCACAGCATTAATTCATGAAAAGCAAGGGGGAAGAAAAGGAAAAGCCTCATTCCTTGGACCAGCCTTGATTTTCCAACTTTAAATGCTATAATTCTAAGTGTTGAAATGGTGGAGGAGAACTACGGCACATCAGGAGGAAGAAACTGCTCCCGTCACACACTCCCCTGAGAACGGGCTCAACCAGCGCTGGCTAACTCCCCACAACTTCTCATCATGGAGTCACTGCTGGGACAGAGGCAGGGGGAGAAGAAATGCCCAGACACAGTGTCTCATCCTGCCCTTCCTGGTTACTTCAGTCCCACAGCTTTCAATGAGCACTCACCTTATTTCTAGACAGTGTTGGGTGCTAAGCATGCAAACTAAAGGTATCCTAACATGTTCTTGTGTTCCCTTCAGTAGCAAAAACTGTAGAGATGCAGGCAGTTCCAAACCAATCGGCCACTAGATGAGCCGAGAATCCGCTGGTGGCTTCTTCTTCACTGCTGTGGTGGGCTGCTTATAGTCCAGAGTGACTGCCAGACCCAGGCAGAAGATGGAATCCATCAGCACCCTCCCCCTTAAGCTTCCCCCACCCTTGCCCACCAGGCCCTGGACCCTGCCACCACCAGTCCAGGTGCCTCTTCCTTCTTGTGAGTTCCGCTGTGGAGCTGCTCCCTGGTCTGTCAGCAGGTTCAGTCAGGACCTAATGAATCTGGCAAAGAGGTCCCAGTGACACAGACTCTCACCAGGAAAGTGTTAGCTCTCAAGCTTCCAAGAGGTTCCTTGCTGCCAGTAGGGATTTACTCATCTCCTTCCCCTTCGAGGGGATGTTGGGAACAACAGCTTTTGTCAAGCTACTAAAGATCCTGTCATGTCAGCTTTCTAGGGTCATGGGTGTCTAGTCACCTTACATTTGCATACCTAGAGGGGAACACTCTAAAGTTTTGAGAAAAGCTAAAGATTATCTGCTCCAAGGTGACTCCCTTCATGGTCAACTGGACCCAAAGTTGTTGGCAGCTTCTCTTGCTAAAAAATGATGAAGTCAGCCCTGGCCAGTTGGCTCAGCAGTAGAGTGTCGACCTGGTGTGTGGAAGTTCCAGGTTTGATTCCCCATCAGGGCACACAGGAGAAGTGACAATCTGCTTCTCCCCCTCCTCCTCCCCTTCTCTTTTTCTCTCTCTTCTCTTCTGGAAGCCATGGTGCAATTGGTTTGAGCGCATCAGCCCTGGGCACTGAGGATGGCTCCATGGAGCCTTCACTTCAGACACTAAAATAGCTTGGTTGTGAGTGGCTCCAGATGGGCAGAGCATCAGCCACAGACAGGGTTTGCTGGGTGGATCCCAGTCAGGGCACATGTGAGAGTCTGTCTCTCTATCTCCCTTACTCTCACTTAAAAAAAAATGATGAAGTCCTAGCACATTGGGCTGCCCATTTCTACCACTGCAATAAAAATAGCTGACCTACAGATAGTGCTTATTAAGTGCCAGCAGTGTTCTAAGAACTTTGTATGCATTTACTCACTCGTTTCATTAGGTAGGTCCCATAAGATTATCTACCATTTATTGTGTATCTACTATGTGCCAAGTGATTTTTTATTATTTTTATAATAAAGTGGAGAAATTTATTCACCAGAATTCCAGACAGCTGCTTTCCAAGAGAAAGAAGCAGATAGAGACCAGATTCTGCTTCTTCTAGGGCTGCACACAGTAGGGCAAGTCAGGTGAGAGAAAGATGTTTGGAAAGGATGGTGAGGAAGTAGCACGAGCCCCGCAGAGGAGGCGGTGAAAAAGCAGGAGGGAACCTTGGGTTCCTTCAAGAAAATCTATGATAAGTAATCTTAAACTATTCTCCAAACTATTCTCCAAGTCTTCTCTAGTTCGATGGACTCATCGACTTTTGGACATGTTCGCCGGCAGCTTTATTTAGAAATTAGGATGGTTACTATTTAAAAAATAGAAAATAACAAGTATTGGTGAGGATGTGGAGAAATTGATACCTTGTGTACTGTTCATGGGAACATAAAATAATGTCGCCACTTTAGAAAACAGTGTGATAGGTTATCAAAAAACTAAAAATAGGATTAGCATGTTACCCAGCAATTTCACTTTTGGGTATCTACCCAGAAGAATTAAAAACAGGGTCTGTAACAAATGTTTGTCCACCAGGTTCAAGCTGCATTATTCATAACAGGCCAAAGATAGAAGCAACCAAGTGTTAGATGAATGAATGGTTAAACAAAATGTGGTATATTCATACAATGGAATAGTATTCAGCCTTGAAAAGGAGAGAAATTCTGACATGTGCCACAACATGGATAAACCAGAAGGACATTATGGTAAATAATAAAAGGAAAAGCCAGTCATAAAAGTACAAATACTGAATACTTCCACTCATATGAGCTACCTAGAATAATCAAATTTATGGAGACAGAAACTAGAATGGTGGTTGTCCAGGGCTGAGGGTAGGGAGGAATGGGGAGTTATTTATTAATGGGCATAGAGTTTCAGTTTTGCAAAATGAAAAGAATTCTGGAAATGCATGGTGGGGATCATTTCACAAAATGTGAATGTACTTAATGCCACCAAACTGTACACTTAAAAATGGTTAAGATGGTGCCTGACCTGTGGTGGCGCAGTGGATAAAAGCATGAACCTGGGAACACTGAGGTCGCCAGTTCAAAACCCTGCACTGGTCTGGTCAAGGCACATATGGGAGTTGATGCTTCCAGCTCCTCCCCCCTTTCTCTCTTTCTCTCTCTCTCTCACTCTGTGTCTCCTCTCTAAAATGAATAAATAAAAAGAAATTAAAAAAAAAAAGGTTAAGATGGTAAATTTTATGTTGCATGTATTTTACCACAATTAAAATAAAATAAGAACTCCCAAAGCAGCCCTGAACAATAGGTTTTATTAACCTCATTTTACAGAGGAAAAACTTAAGGTGCAGAGAAGTTAGGTACTTGCTGGGGCTACCCAGCTGGGGTTCAAACCCCATAGACTTCCTGAGAAGGCCACGCCTATGCCCTGTGCCATGCTGCTTGGCACCCACTTGAGGGGCTGGCAAGGAGGGCAGCGGGCACATGCTGCAGCACACAGACTCATCTCTCTGTGCCCCTTCCCTCTCTAGACTGCTTCTCAGTGTCCTTGTTCTCTCCTCTGTCTTTCCCACATCAAAACGCACTCTCAGGAAAAAGCCAGATCACTCGTTTATGCCAAAGTTACATGGTGTGAATTTAAATCAATGTGCTCCCTCTCAGAGGGGTGCTTGCATTTTAAGCCTCATCACCCTCTTTGAAATGAAAGCCTTTGTTCCATATTAAAAGAATTTCAGGCATCGGAAACCAAGCAGGGAGGAATTAGAGGGTGGTGGCCGGTAGGACGAGCATAACCCAAAGAAATGCATTAAACAGTGGAAACTTTAAGCATAGAGTTAGAGGGGGGATATATTTTTTGGACAGACTGCTCTTTCAAGACGTCACACAGATGTGAGGTGTGGAAGCAAAGGAGATATGTCAGCCTGACCAGGTGGTGGCGCAGTGGATAGAGCATTGGAATGGGATGTGGAAGACCCAGGTTTGAGACCCTGAGCTCGCCAGCTAGAGCGCAGGCCCATCTGGCTTGAGCAAAAGCTCATCAGCTTGGACCCAAGGTCGCTGGCTCCAGCAAGGGGTGGCTCGGTCTGCTGAAGGCCCACGGTCAAGGCACATATGAGAAAGCAATCAATGAACAACTAAGGTGTTGCGACGGCAATGAAAAACTAATGATTGATGCTTCTCACCTCTCTCTGTTCCTGTCTGTCCTTATCTATCCCTCTCTCTGACTCTCTCTCTGTCCCTGTAAAAAAAATAAAAATGCATTCTCTACACTCACTGACAGTATGTGCTGTGTGGAACCTGAGGCAGTGTATGGACACGAATGCCATACTGGGTGTGCACAACTTGAGGCAGAGCATTCTTCGGAGGGGAAAAGACATGACGCCACAGTATCCAGGTTTAGAGCTTGGGCTGCAGGTCAGGCTTCTGGGCTGAGTCTCTACTCCACTTCCTGCCAGCTCTGTGACCTTAAGGAAGTTTCTTAACTTCTTGGTATCTCAGTTTCTTAATCTGAATAATGGGATTAGTAAAGTATTTCTGTCATGGATGATCAAGGCCCCAAACGCACCAGTTTTGGCTGCTGCCTTTGTGCAAAGAACACGTTTCCTTTCCTCCACGGGGATGAAGCCTCTCCCCCACAGTGATCATGGTAAAGTTTTGTCCCATTGGTCTCCTCAGCCAGGCATCAACTGCAGGTCTGTACCCAGCAGACCCGTAGGATTGGTGTGAAGATTAGATTAAATGACCTATGTGCAGTGTCTGGCATTGTGTTCAATAAATATTAGCTACAGATGGACAGCTGTAGAGGGGAAGGGCGTTGGGGACTGTGTGAAAGAGGTGAAGGGATGAAGCAAAGAAAAAAAACTCAGACACATACACAATATGGTGACCACAAGAGGGAAAAGGGGGTGGGAGGAGGTAGAAGAGAAAAGGGAGGACAAATGGTAAAGGAGACTTGACTTGGGGTGGGGAACACACAGTACAGTGTACAGATGATGTATGATAGAATTGTATACCTGAAACCTGTATAATTTTATTGACCAATGTCATCCCAATAAATTCAATTAAAAAGTAAGTATTAACTAATTTTATAATATTAAATATTACATATTAGGGAAATGTATGACTCAGGCAATAAGGGTGTGTTGTATTTCAGAGAATTTACTGCAAATCATGGAATCCAATCACATGCGAGGATCCAGTTGAGGAAAACCAAAGGTCTAAACACATAGGTCTTGAGGGCTTTGCCTGCCCTGCTCTGTACTCCATTCTAGGGACAGACAGACCACTTGACTCTCAGACCACATGAGACTTCATGTAGAGGCAGGGTTGTCTTCTCTCTCTAACCTTGCTGCTTGGCTGCTAACACCTTCCTGGCAGAAGAAAAGTGATGTATTCTTTTAATTTAAAAGATTTTCACTTTCAACCTTGCCTGATTGGCAGAATGCATGTAGAAATAAGAGGAAACAGGGATAGCAATGCTATAAGAAAGATGTTTTTAAAATTTCATCTTAAGAACAGTAAGGCCAGGAATTTTTACTCTTTTTGTGTGAGAGAAAGGGAGATTCCACTTTGACATTATGCCAAAACAAACAAACAAACAAACCAAAAATAAAACCCAGAATACCTTCACCCCTTTTTGTCTATAACTATTCAACTTTACTCATGAGCTCCCATTCCACTAAAGAGAGGGAAAATACTTGAGGCTCATCAGTCAGAGTTTATTCAGTCTCCTTAAGCTCAGTAATTTTGAGAATGCTCAACCATAGAAAGAATTTGAGGACTGAGGCAGGCCTTGGACCAGAATGGGAAAATCAGTAATTCCTCTTGCAGGGCCTCCTGAAGAGGGCCAGGACCCTGGAAGAAGGCATCCGGGGGAGGTAAGCTAGTCTAAGGGAGGAAGTGCCAGTTGGGGCTTCCTGAAGATGGGCTAGGTCTAAGTTGGAAACAGGCTAGGAAAGGGGAGCCTGTCCTGCCTGGCACCTGAGGCTCATACAGAAGCTGACACCATGAGACCCTGACAACCCATGAGACAATGTCATTCTCTCTCTCTTTCACACACATACATGCACGCACACGCGCACACACGTGCAATAGAAATGTCAGCATTCTGGGGATCGGTTAGATCCTTTGAGAGAGCTTAATTTTGGGCAATTGGTGGGGCTAAAGCCTGCACACTTTGAATATTTTAAAGGAAGTGTTGCCTAGCACTTGGGTGAAAGGCAGAAAGAAAGCTGGTGCTAACCACCACTGGGAAGGAGGTAATGTTTGTCTTCAACTCCTTTGTATTAAGCAATTCCCTTCATCAGTCCTGGGTGCCCTTCTTTCATGGCACCATCTTCCTACAAGGATCATCTCTCAGAAGGGCCGAGGCCTGGCCCACCTGCTCATGGTTTCCCGTCTTCTAGGCCCCCCAGTACGGCTGCAATCAGGCCCTTTGCCCTTCTTGACCCTTTCTAGCTGCAGATCGGTTAGTTCTTTGCCTCCTGAGTGCACATCGGATCCTCTGACACACTCCTGGCTGGTGAGGTAGCCGGTGAGTAGCAAACAGAAGCTTAAGCCACAAGACTAATAAGTGGTAGAGCTGAGATTTTAACCTATGCACTCTAACCCCAGGCTCCCGGCTCTTTGACCTAAGCCCTCCAGCCTCTAGAGCTCATCTTTTCTTTTACAAACAACATGACTTCAGTCCACCTCCCAAATCCTGTGGGAAGACCAGCAGCATCTCCAAAATTTCCAAGGATTCCTTGGTGGGCGGTAGGGATTGAGTTATATTCTCCTGCTTATTTTCACTCATATTCTTCAGGTCGTTTTGCCTCTAATGTCTCTTGTCCTCTCTACTCTTTCGTCACCCAATGCAAGACTTCCTTATTCCACAAAGCAGACTTAAGCCAAAACCGGCATGTTAAAGGACTCTTAAGGAGCTGCAGATTCAGAATGGGGCATGGATATTCTGCAGGCCTGCTCTGACACTTACAGGAATGGGGCAAAAGTACAAACAGAAACCCCAACATTCACCCTCTCTCCCATGGTCTTCTAACACCAGTCCATCCTGCATATGAGGGACCTCATGAATGAAAAGCAGCTCATGTTTAAACTCTGTGCCACCCCTTTTGGGAAGAGAGAGGCCTGCCTAGGATCAGGGAATTCCGTGGTTCAGAAGGAACAGGGAGGCTCAGTGTGCACACACCCTATTGACCTCATGCAGCAGTGTGCTAACTAGTATAACTTGTGAGACAAATCACTGCTTCCTAATTCCACTTTCATTGCCATCCACTGATAGTTTGAAATTAGCTAAGGTATGGTGGGAATAATTCCACAATGGAAACTAGTAAACATTTCGATCTGCAAATATAATTTTTTCATTTTTTTTTTTATTCAGTGAGAGGAGGGGAGGCAGACAGACTCCCGCATGTGCCCCAAATGGGGTCCACCTGGCAAGCCCACCAGGGGGCAATGCTCTGCCCATTTGGTGTGTTGCTCCATTGATCAGCAACTGAGTTCTTCTTAGCACCTAAGGCGGAGGCCATGGAGCCATCCTCAGCGCCCAGGGCCAACTTGCTCCAGTTGAGCCATATCTGCAGGAGGTGAAGAGAGAGAGAGAGAAGTGAGAGGGGGAGGGAGAGGAGAAGGGGTGGAGAAGAACGTGGGTGCTTCTCCTGTGTGCCTTGACCAGGAATCAAACCCAGAACATCCACATGCTGGGCCAATCCTCTACCACTGAGCAAACCAGCCAGAACCAAATACAGTTTTATTTTTCCCCCGGGGAGCCTGTTATCAGTACACCACTGGCCCATGGATACCTTTATTCACAGGGGCACAGCTAGAAAGAGGCCAGTTTGGAGCTCTCAAAGCCAAGTGGTTCTCAGATTTCACTACATATTAGAATTACCTGAGAACTCTGGAGGCAAGCTCTGAGTACTTTTAAATTTTCTAGGTAATTGTAGTATACAGCCAAAGTTGCAGATTGTTGCTCTAAAACATCTCATCAAAATTTAGGGTACACATACATTGCCTGGGGATATTTTAAATGACAGAGTCCAAGGCCTGGGATTCTGCATTTTAATGAGCTCTTAGATGCTACTGATGCTGCCATTCTATGGACCACAGTTTAAATAGCCAGAGACTAAAGGCCAGGGTTGGGGGGTGGGGGATAGTGCTGTTGTGAGGACCTTCCACTTAGCCTGTCATGGAGAATTTCTCACTGAAGTTACCTTTCTCCTGATGCCCCAACCTTAGCCATTTTATGTGATCCATTCTTTTCATTTAGGTGAGAGGGGATGGAGATAGGTAGACTCTCACAACCCCACCTGGGGCTGATGTTCAAGTACAGAGCTATTTTTTGCACCTGAGGCTTAGATGCTCACATCAACAGAGCTATCCTCAGTGCCCGGGACCACTCTCGAACAATTGAGCTGGTGGCTGTGGGAAGGGAAAAGGTAGGGAAAGGGGAGAGGGATGGGGAGAAGCAGATGCTCTCTTCTCCTGTGTGCCCTGACGTCCATGTGCCAGGCTGCCTGGAATCAAACCTGGGACGTCCATGTGCCAGGCTGCTGCTCTATTCACTGAGCCACTGGACAGTGCCTGGGGTCTATTTTGATTTCCTTTTTGCTACTCTGGGTTTGAGACACTTGCCTCTCTTGATGCATGGGGAAAATCTCCACTTGCTGCCCTCTCACAGATTACTTCAGTTCTTTTTCTGGGCTATGCTGCAGGCTCGCCTTTCATTTGCAACCACACCTGTGTTTCCTTAAACAACCAAATCATTTGCTTTCTGCTTCCCATCAACACCTCTAGAATTCAGTCTCACAACTACAGTGATTTATTTTTTGTATCAATTGTTTTCCTTCCTTGTTGTATTGGCAAAGACTGAGACTTAGTGGGAAGGGCCCTGATGCAGGTATGAACGACCTGCACGGAGCAGATGATGCTGGGCAAGAACAAGACAGGACGTGCAGAAGAGGGGCCAGATGAAGTTACTCCCTTAGTCACACGGGCTGCTACCCTCGGAACCCGAGCAAAGAGAAACACAGGACTTGTCTCAGAACTAAAATGATAAAGAAACTTTCATAGTTTGTTGTGGAAAATTGTGACTAGAGAGTAATGTAAGAACATCGGATTCTTCCTACAGAGTGTGAGTTCAGTCACTGTCCAGTCTTTTGTTGCTTCAATCTTCATTAAAGAAACACTCCTGTGTTTCTACAGATAAATCTCCAGACAGAGGCAACGCTATTAAACTATGAGAATCAAAGTTCTGATAACCATGGCGGCCGTCATGAGGCTGACAGCATTTTACAAGATCTTGTTGCAGGGAAAGGTGGCTCTGTCTGAGCAAGTTCACATTCCAGGGCCGTCCCCGCTCCCATGGCTTAGGGCTGGCCTTCCCTGGAGCACCTTACTCAGGAATGTTCTTTTGTCCGGTGGTCCCCAGCTCTCTGCAACCAGAATTCTGTCTCTCATGCTGTGCGTTTTCCTAAAGCATGTCTCTGAGAGGGCGAGTCTTGGTTTCTGGCCTGCTGGAACGTTCACTAAGCAGAACTCTCCTGTTCAGCATATGAGGCTTGGCTTCAGATGGCTCTGGCCTTCCTGCTCAAAGGCGTGGTGTTCTCAGGGAAATCCCAAAGCCTGAGTCCTCTGTTGTCTGCAATCACCTTTTCCTTAAATATCTTCTCCAAGTGGCTGCAGTTCTCTGCCATGTCTTGTAGGATTTCTGAAGTACTTCACAACCACTTTGTACTGTGAATTCCTGATCTTACTGAATATGGGTACAGCTCATCACCCCCACCCCTGCCCATGGAGAGTCCCTTCCCCACCTGTCTGCTGTCTGTCCCTCCCATTCTCCCTATTTGCTGGAAGGCCACTCTCACAATTCCCTTGCACAGAACAGATTTTAGCTGAAGGTTTAGGGATGAAGGAGAGGAATTGCAGCCCAGGGCAGACCAAGAAAGCAATATAAAATGAACTATGAGGCATTCTGGCTTCACTGGCCATCTTTACCTCGGTGACCCTCTCACTGGTCATCTTTAACCTTAGGATCCCCGGACCTCAGTGGTACAAAGCTTGGTCCTCTTCTTTCCAGAGATCTCTTCTCTCTCTCCTTTCAGGGCCCTGGACTCTTGTTTCAGCACCACCAGTGAAGGACATATTCTTGCAACTTCACCAGGCAGTACTGTCTGGTTCCTTTCCTTGATGGACAGTTTCCCCTTCCTGACCATTGTAACGGAGCTTACCTTCCATGGCTCACTGTGTCCCATCGAGGTCATTCCATACACAGCCATCTACCACCAAGATCAGTACTGTTCCCTAAATGCCAAAAGTGACCATCATTCTATGTTTTTGTAATAACTTTTTCTTTCTGTTGTATCAGAAATTTTAGGAATACTAAAAACAAATTAGGAAATAGTTTGTGGATTCCTTCAAAAGTTAAACAGATGACCCACCAATTCTTTCCTTCTGGGTATGTACACTGAAGAATTGAAAGCAGGAACTTGAACAGATAGATATTTGTACACCCGTATTTCTGGCAGTACTGTTCATAGAAGTCAAAAGGTGGAAACAAGTAAAATGTTCATCAATAGATGAATAAATAAGCAAAATATGGTATATCTGTAAGATGGAGTATTATTCTACCTTATGAAGAAATAAAGTAATGGTGAATGATGGGCAATGAACTGACTTTGACAACATTATGCTAAGTGAAAAGCAGACATAAAAGAACCAATATTATATTATTTCACTTCTATGAGGTTGCATTTATAGAGGCAGAGATAGAAGAGACGTTACAAGAGGCTGGGAGAAAAGAGAATGGGGAGTCACTTTAATGGGGGCAGCATTTCTGTTCGGGATGATGAAGAAGAACTCTGGAAATAGATAGTGGTGAAGGTTGCACAACAATATGAATATACTTAATGGCAATGGATTGTATATTTGAAAATGGTTAAAATAAAAATTTTAATGTTGCATATATTGTACTACAATAAAAAAAAACCTGGGAGTCTTGGGTCTTTTATCTTCTACACCCTAAGGCAAGACTCTTTTCCATACAAGTCCCTGGAGAGCCCTAGAGGGGACAGGTGAGGGCCCAGGGCAGGGTGAGCTGGTTATTACAGCACAGCTGTGCCTGAGAAGCAGGACGGGTTGATTTTCATATTTTGCTTTTCTTTGAGACTCAGCATCAATTTGGTGCTCAGGTAAGCCTTCCCTCTAAAGATCCCAAATGTTTTGCTTTTTTCAGTTTTCACCTGCCTTTTGATTGGGTTGAAGCCAGCTCTCTCCCTGGGATTAATATTCACAACAAGCAGCAAGCAATTAATTTAACCAGTGGAAATTTATTGTGCACTCACCTTAACTCAAAGCCGGCTTCTGCTGGGTGTTTATTTTTCACCGTTGATGCATTGCACATGACAGCCCCTAAGCATCTGAATTTAAAGCACACCACAGTACAGAATTCCTGCACCCCCCTTTCTCTCGCCGGACCCCCTGAAATTGACAGAGTCGAGCACTCCACGCTGCATCTCAGAGATGGTAATTCTTGATTGTTGGCCTGTGGGAACAGTTGGGAGCCTTAAGGCAGTTTAAGATTTGGATTTCATGCCCAGCGCATCAAGCTGGTGACTCATTTCATTTCAGGGGGCTACAATCAATAAATTCTGATTCTAGCTTACAAGCACATCCCACCCCACCCCCCTCTGTCATGGAAACAGCCGGAGAGTCTGAGCTTGCTTCTCAGGCGGAGCAGGAAGCCCTTTCTGCCCAGTCCATCCTGACTCAGGGCTGCACAGGTGCCTGAGGCATAGCTCGCCAGCCCCGCCCCCTCTCCTCCTTCATCTCACCCCACTGGTCCTCCCTGCAAAGTGGCTGTCTAGAGAGGACTCTAACTGCTGGTGCCTAACAAGGCAGAACAAAGGCCCTCATGTTCACAGAGTTCCATTTGGAGTGCATGACAATTTCAGAGCACAAATGGAAAAAAAAAAAAAAAAGATTTGAAATCTATAGCTGGCTTTTATCAAACCAGAACTTGTAGCTCTTGGCTGACAATCAGCCAGCAGCTAAAACCCACGAGGGACGGCTCTTAGGGACGGCTCTTCCTCGCAGCTTCGGGCTGGCTATTAGCTACCAGCAGCCTTCTGACCCTTTTTCCAGGGAAGTAACAGCTGGCAGCTGACAGAGGTGCTGGCAAAGTGGGCACCTTTTGCTTCTCTGGAAACGGATGTAAGACTGGCAGGAAACAAGGCATTTAAAATATGACAATTATAAGCATTTTCACTTGTCTTTCTTTATTCCGCTTTTGGATTCTGGCTCTGATTGCTAACATGTATTATGTGCTAAGGAGTTTTGATGACATTTATTTATTTTTTTTTTTGCACAGTAAATGTCACAGCTCTTTTCCTGTCACTAACACCCACCCAGATAAAGGTGCATTCTATTTGTGTTTTCTGCTTAGCTGTCTTTAAAACAATTGTTAATAAGCAAAGATGATAGACTAATGGTCATGAGATCACAAAAGCTGAAGTGTGGTGTTGACTAAACCATGGCTTCAGTCTGTCAGAGCTGGTTGGGCAGGGTCTCCTGTGAGTCTCGTCCCAGCAGGTGGGGAGAAGTGAAATTTGGAGGAGGTGAACCGTAGATGGATTAACCAGCAGTTGGAGGGGTAAAGAGCAATTTAGCCTAATTATTCTAGGCACCACCCAGCTCTCCATTTTTCTGTCAAAAAGAGAAGAGGTGATGGGGATAAGCAGGAAGCCCCAGATGAGGAGTGAGTGACTGTGAGTTGGGATAACCACCCTGGGGCATGGAGTACACGGTGTGACCATCCACCCTACAGCCACTTTGGTTCTAGCTGCTTTGCCACTTCCGCCCTCTTCACAGGTCGTAACACTTTGAGATTGTAGTTGATACACTATTTGCAATATTGTTATTTTCACTCTGATAATAACATTATAATCTGCTATTGTAACAGTTGACCTGTATCAAAAGTTTTCATTACACTGGAGATGTTCAAGGTAATATTTGTTTAAAGAGTAGCAGATGGATGAGGACAAGAAGCTTAGGTTCTAAACACAAGTGGCCAACAGGATAGAGAAATATCTAGAGCAGTTATGGGCAATCTTTTGAGCTTGGCGTGTCAAAATTCGCCAAAAAACCGAGCATAACTCAGGTGGTGTGTCACTTCGAGAAAAACAGCCTAACCGGAAGTCCCAGAACTAGACACTCTGTGCCGGAGTTCTGTTGTTTTGGCCTGCAGACCTCTGGCACAGAGTATGTACACTACAGCAAATGTTTTATCCTTGGCTACTGCACCTGGCCGTGCAGGAGCCGAGGATGAAACATCGTTCTCAGCATGCGGCCCTATACTTCTCTGGTATGTAGCAGCATGCGGCCGTGTGTCATCGAAAATGGTTACGCTTGTCAGTGCTGACACGCATGTCATAGGTTCGCCATCATGGATGTAGAAGGTCAAAAGGACTAGATTAGATGGAAAATGATGTTTCCGTTACAGGCTTAAATGGCACACACATATTTATACACTAGTAAGCAGAGAATTTTCAGAACACTGGATTCTGTTTCTTATGTTCTTGCACAAGAGAAAAATGAGCCAATGTTGAGAGGAAGTTTTATTTTTCAAGATGGTGGAAAAGGTGCATGGGTTTCACTCTGCTCCTTTCTCCCAAGGGCCTATTACAATGATCACGAAGGAATAGGGGGCCCTGGCTGGTTGGCTCAGTGGTAGAGCATCAGCCCGGCGTGTGGAAGTCCCAGGTTTGACTTGACTCCTAGTCAGGGCACACAGGAGAAACGCCATCTGCTTCTCCACCCTTCTCCCTCTTCTTTCTTTCTTTCTTCCTTCCTTCCTTCCTTCCTTCCTTCCTTCCTTTCTTTCTTTCTTTCTTTCTTTCTTTCTTTCTTTCTTTTTACAGAGACAGAGGGAGAGTCAGAGAGAGGGATAGATAGGGACAGACAGATGGGAACGGAGAGAGATGAGAAGCATCAATCATCAGTTTTTCTTTGCGACACCCTAGTTGTTCATTGATTGTTTCTCATATGTGCTTTGACTGCAGGCCTTCAGCAGACTGAGTAACCCCAGCTCAAGCTGGCGACCTTGAGGTCTCGAACCTGCGTCTTCCACATCCCAGTCCAACGCTCTATCCATTGCGCCACTGCCTGCTCAGGCCTTTCCTTTCTATCTCTCTCTTCCTCTCCTGCAGCCAAGGCTCCACTGGAGCAAAGTTGGTCTGGGTGTAAGGACAGCTCCATGGCCTCCGCCTCAGGCACTAGAATGGCTCTGGCAGCAATGGAGCAACACCCTAGATGGGCAGAACATCGCCCCCTGGTGGACATGGCCGGTGGATCCCAGTCAGACGCATGAGGGAGTCAGTCTGACTGCCTCCCTGCTTCTAACTTTGGGAAAATACAAAAAAAAAAAAAAAAAAAAGAAGAAGAAGGAATAGGGCCCTGGCCTATAGCCTCAGTGGTAGAACGTCAGCCTAGTGTGTGGAAGTCCTGGGTTTGATTCCTGGTCAGGGCACACAGGAGAAGCGAAGCGACCATCTGCTTCTCCACCCCTCCACTCTCCCCCTTCTTTCTCTTTCTCTCTTCTCCTACTGCAGCCATGGCTCAAATGGTTCAAGCAAATTGGCCCTGGGCACTGTGGATGGCACAGTGGACTCACCTCAGGCGCTATAATTGCTCGGTTGCTGAGCAACAGAGCAATGGCCCCAGATGGGCAAAGCACCACCCATTAGGGAGCTTGCCAGGTGGATCCTGGTTGGGGTGTATGCGGAGTCTCTTTGTCTCCCCACCTCTCACTTAAAAAAAATAATAATGATATTATTAGTTATATAAAAGAAGGAATAAGAAAGAGGTATAATCCCACAATATGAAGAGAATTGAAGAGCAGGAATCAGTAGATTTGAGACAAGAAAGGTAAAAGAGAGGACTGTTGATTTTCTCACTAAATTCTCTGTGCCATTTGTTTAAATCATGTAGATATATTACTCTGATAAAAACCACATTTTTTTAAGTCGGAAGGGATCTTTGTTGTCTTGTTCCTCCTCAGGTTTTTAATCAAGACCACACTTATACCATCCTAAAGACACGAGCTACCATCCTATTTTTAACAACCCCCAGAGAAAGGCATCACTAACCTCTCCTTGATTGAATCGTTTCATTTTCTGACAGTCCTTGTGGTTTTGATTCATGTTTTCATTGCAGCCATGATGTGATAATATCCTGTCTTAAGAAGCTGATGTACACGCAGGGAGTAGCCAGGCTCTGTTCAAAGAGCTAAAATGTCTAGAACAGTCCTCTTTATGTTTTATATGGCAACACACTTTTGTGTGATTAAGAAACAAAACAACAAAGGGAAGAATGTACTGAACTTTCAAAGCAGAAGAGTTGCTGCTTCACCCAAAACGCTACTGTTTTTATTTTATTTCTGGTGCTGTTAGACTGACCCTGGGGAATGAGACATGTATTGCACTGAAATAAGGAATAATACTTAACAGCTGTAGTCCAAAACTGTGAAATAGGCAAAGTTTGTCATTAGGGTTTTTTCATTATCCCTTGCTGGGTCTTTCTTCTTATTCTCCCCTCCCTCAACTCCAAGCCACCTACTGCTCTAGGTGCTAGGAAAACAACACAGACTATTTTATACTAAAGTGTCATTGGTTTCTTGTGAATTCTACCCCAAGGACATTTGCATTTCATATCACTCTGGGTCTAATCAAAAGAGAGAATCTACACAGTAATTTTGACAAAGAAAGTATAATATAGAGAATTTTTAACATAACAGCAGGTGAGCCTGACCAGTGGTGGTGCAGTAAATAAAGTGTTGACTGGAATGCTGAGGTCGCTGGTTCGAAGCCCAAGGTCGCTGGCTCTGAGTGCAGGTCTGTCAGCATGGGCTTGCTGGCTTGAGTAGGGGATCATCCATACGATCCCGAAGCTCACCAGCTAGAGCCCAACAGTCACTGGCTTGAACAAGGGGACACTGGCTCACAAGGCATGTATGGGAAGCAATCAATGCACAACTACAGTGAAAGTAACTATGAGTTGATGCCTCTCATATTCTTCCTTCCTGCCTCTCTTTCATCCTCTCTCTCTAAAACAGAACAAACAAAAAACAAAAACAAAGAGTTAGTAAGAAATAAAGAAAATTCTAAAGAACATAGAAATGGCCGATAAGAAACAACAGCTACTCTCAAGTCTGAGATAGAGTGCCCAAGGAAGAGTTCGCCCAGGCTGAGATTTGGACCTTGTTGAAGAGGGCATAACTGTGGCTCCCAGGATGGCAGAGGAGGCTCTGGGATGCTGCATTGGTGAAACTTGCTGGATCTATGCTTTCTAGGGATTCAAGAAAAGCTGATCCTAGGGAGACCTTTTACCAGAGGTACTCTGCTACAAAACCCCCTGAGTAGAGGAAGTATCAGGGAAGCTGCTGGCCACTGGGTGCTGATGGCCAGTGTGCATTATAGTAACCAGGCACTGGAGGGACCACTGATGCCACAGGAGCCTGGTAGGTGACAGGAGTATGCCAAGCAAGCATAAGGGAACTAGGACAGAAAACCCCTGTGATATCTCTTCAGCATTCTCTATAGACAAAGCTTAATATTGTGCCAGTTGCAGAAGGAAAAATATTTACAGGGTACAGGTCTTTGTTTTTCAGGTCTATTTTTTAAGAACAAGCAATGAAGGATAAATTTAGAGTCTGACTTGTGGTGGCACAGTGGATAAAGCATTGGCCTGGAATGCTGAGGTCATGGGTTCGAAACCTTAGGCTTGCCCAATCAAGGCACATATGGGAGTTGATTCTTCCTGCTTCTCCCCCCTTCTCACTTTCCTCCGGCCAATGAATAAATAAAATCTTTAAAAAATTTGGAGCTAAGAGGCAATGAATTGATAGATGATACACAATTTAAAATAGAAAGAAAAGATCCAGGTAATGTTGAACCCAATGGGATTGTTTAGTGGTAAAGTTCCAGAATAGGCCAGCTAGAGAGGGGCTGTTGGAGCAGGAGAGTTTTCTAACAGTTTAGAAATCACACTATGTAGGTGACATAAATGCATATTCAGATTGAATGGGGTTATTAGGTGCTGCTTCTAAGTAGGACAAGGATGCTGTCAGACCTTGAATTCCTCCATTTCTAGAAATGGCTGAAACTGGCTAGATTCCCACTAATTTTATTTCTTCTTTCAAGCACACGAGGAGACAACATTCTCCAGGTTTCTTGCTTGTAGGTGAAGCATGCAATAAGCTCTTGTCAATGGATGTGAGAAGCAGTAAGAAGTGCTTCTTCCAAATATGGCCCCTAAAATGTAAGTCTCTTTATAACATCAGTTTACTATTCCTTCACTGATGTCCAGATGAAGGCAGAGGATCCAGTAGAAGGCTCCAAAGAAGTTTTAGGGGATGGTAGTGATGGAAAGAGCCTGAGTCACAGCTCAGGAGAGAGGTACCCAGGAGAGCTATTCAACCCACATTAGACTAGAATGTGACTAAATCGTGTTGAACCTATGAAACTTCTAGGAGTTTTGTTATTGCAGCAAGTGTCAATTTCTCTGACTGATACACTGGGCAAACTGGAGCTTTAGGACAGCCTGTCTTAAATAGCAGTCTTAAAATTAAATGCCTATCGTTCCTTTTGTTTTAGCTTATCAAAACAAGGAAGCTGGATCACATATTTTCTTTGGTTCTATGTATCCTGTGTATTTCAGAGTCCCAGAATAACATGATCCACTGTGTAGGGCAAAGGATGACAACGAGGTTTCTGTATTGCACAGAACAAAGACTCCCTGAAGGTGAACATTAGGGCACAATCTTTTCTCACTTCTGGGAGTTAGTTGTTGGTTCAAACTGCAAAGCTAGTTGTTGACATGGAGGCCCGCGGTTGAGCTCAGTGCTCAGAGGACTTGCCCTGGTGCACAGAGGCTCAAGGTCTGGACTCCTTCCGGGGCCTCTTTCTCCATTATTCACCAAAGAGCAGAGGTAGATTTGGTCCCCTCTACAAATATTTAGAAAAATGCATTGTTAAGCACACATATACACATTGTTTCCTTTCAGTATGTATGAACTCTTTTTTGAGGGTGTATTTGTTAAAAAGGAAGAATATTGCACGTGTGTTTTCTGCCACCCATAAAAAAAAGATCTACTCCAGCGGCCTTTTCTATTATTCAGCTGTCAGGCTTCAGAGCTAACCAGGGGACACCTCTGTCCTCTCAGCCAGGGTAAGTGTTGCCCCAGACTTCTGTGATTCAAGGCCCTCTGGAGAACTGCTCATACTTGCAAGTAGTGTCTTTATGTGATGCCATGGGGGTTACCACAAATCTCCTGAAGGTCAGCCTCCTGAGACTGGACACATCATGAATAAATCACTTTTTAACAGCAGCATGACACCTATAAAGTTTATGTAGGATGGACATGAATTTGAGTCTGGAAAGAGCACAGACTCCTGAGGAGACAGGCAGTGAGGTTGGTGTGTTTTCAGACCCATGGGCCCCTTTATTGGATTGCAAATTGTGTTAGCTGGAGGCCTTCGCAGCCTAACAGAACCCAGAGGGCGGTCTACAGAGGGTCCAGGCCCTGGCAGAGGCATCTGCTCCAAACTCAAAGAGACTTTTTTTCTTCTTTATTGTTTTTTTAAGTGAGAGGAAGGGAGATAGACAGACTCCTGCATATTCCCCGACCGGGATCCATCTGGTGACCCCGTCTGGGGCTGATGTGCCTGAGGATGAGGCTCCGAGCAGCCATCCTCAGCCGCTGGGGGTGAGGGCCGATGTGTGATGTGCTTGAATCAACTGAACCATGGCGGGAGAGGATGGGAGGGGGGGAGAGAGATGGAGGGGGAGGGGGAAGGGGAGAAGCAGATGGTTGCCTTTCCTGTGTGCCCTGACCGGTAGGGAATCCCAGCATCAACATGTCGGCATATGCTCTACCACTAAGCCAACTGTCCAGGACTAGAGAGGCTTTTTATACTGTGGTTTGCAGGTGTAGGAAATTAATTCCACTAAAGGCGTCACTCTCTAACCTCAGACAGTCACTTTTCTGAAGGTTACCATGAAGTCCAGAGAAACCAAAGAATTAGTAAGAGGGGGGTGGGGTGGATTGAGGGAGTGGCAGTTTCATTTCTTCACAGGCAATTATATGGTTCTATTTCAGATTTCTCGTTTGGGATAAAGAATCTCAGAAAGAACTCACCGAACCAAACGTTTTACACTGAAATACATATCGGCTCCCCAGATTTACTGCGCAATCCACATTTCCAGCTGTGTCTTTGATTCGATAGGGTTGCACAAGTTGACAACTGCAAACTCAGGGACCCTGGAGCCTACAGAGTTGTGAGCTTTTCACACACCTAAGCCCCAAATCACCTGAGCCCTGACAGGCTGGCTCCTGGCAACTGCTAGGCTGCCCAGGATGTTCAAAGTCATTTTTCTAAAAAAAAAAAAAAAAAAAAAAAAAAAGTGGATTTAGGGCTTAGAAAGATGAAGGGGAGGCCTAACGGGTAGGGTAGACGTTGGAGGATGTCTGCCTCAAGAAATTGGAAGTCAGGGTTAGACCTATAACTAACGTCCCTGAAGCCCCTTTGCAGGTTTGGGAATAGGGTGTGGCCAAAGAGGAAACTTAGAGCGCTGGGGACAGCAAACTCTGCTCTGGTGAAGATTTGAAATGCTAATGCTGCCTTCGCTCCCTTCAATCCCAAAAAAGGAGGGGAAGAGTGGCAGCAAAGTGCTTCAGGAAGGGACATAAGATGGAGCAAGTTTCCCATGCAAATTGAGCCCACGCTGAGGAGGGGTCGCTGCACAGAGAGATAGGGGAGTGGATTCTGGTGCAGGGCACTGGGCACTCAGTTCCTGCTCCTCCCCCCCACTAGGGTGTGACCTTGAAGCAAGCCACTTAGCCAGTGGTGGGATTCAGCTGGTTTGCACTCTTTCAGCAGAACTGATACCTAATTTTTTGTGGAGTTCAGTAAACTGGTTGTTAAAATGGCTCTTGTAATCAGGGTTCTCTCTAAGGTGGGCTCCTGGGCAGCCGACCAATGTGGAAATCACAAATTCACATTTCTTACTCTTTTTTAAAGTTCATCTGTGCAAAAGTGTATTCTAAGCACCCATAGTAATGTTCATTCCATCCATAGGTGAAAAAATATTAAACGAAACTGTGATAGTAATATTTATTTATTCCTTTCATAAAATGCATTATACTTTTGGTGAAATACTACTCTTTAATTCCCTCATGTTTGTTACTTCAGTAGGAAGTGTCACCAATCAAGAAGCAGTATGGAAGTATCTATTTTTTGTTGTTGTTGTTGTTTGTTTTTTGTATTTTTCTGAACTTAGAAGCTGAGAGGCAGTCAGACAGACTTCCGCATGCACCCAACCAGGATCCACCTGGCCTGCCCACCAAGGAGCGATGCTCTGCCCATCTGGGGCATTGCTCCGCTGAGGCTGGAGCCACTCTAGTGCCTGAGGTAGAGGCCATGGAACCACCCTCAGTGCATGAGCCAACTTTGCTCCAAGAGAGCTTTGGCTGTGGGAGGGGAAGAGATAGAAAGAAAGAAGAGGGGGATGGGTGGAGAAGCAGATGGGCGCTTCTCCTATGTGCCCTGGCCAGGAATGGAATGTGGGACTTCCACACACTGGGCTGACGCTCTACCACTGAGAAAACTGGCCAGGGCCTGATTGGAGTAGTCTTGACTCTAGAGAGTGTTGTATAAAACTGCCATCTTAATATTATTAAGTTTCTAATCCATGAAGATGGAGTATCTCTCCTTGAATATTTAGTTTAACAATAATTTGAATAAAACTTGAGTATTTCAAAATGGTTAAGAAGAGGTAACATATGACCCAGCAATTCTGCTCCTATATACCAGAGAATTAAAAAATATGTCCACACAGCCTGACCTGTGGTGGCGCAGTGGATAAAGCATCGACCTGGGAACACTGAGGTCGCCAGTTCAAAACCCTGCACTGGTCTGGTCAAGGCACATATGGGAGTTGATGCTTCCAGCTCCTCCCCCCTTCTCTCTCTCTCTCTCTCTGTCTCCTCTCTAAAATGAATAAAATTAAAAAAAAAAATTAAAAAAAAATATGTCCACACAAAAACTTGTACATAAATATTCCTAGCAACATTATTCACAATATGCAAAAAGTAGAAACAATTCAAATATTATCAACCAATGAATGAGTAAATAAAATGTGGTATATCCATTCAATGTGATATGATTTGGCAATAAAAGAAAGGACCAATTAATGTTATAGTATGGATGAACCTGAAAAGCATTATGCTAAGTGAAAAAAACTGGTCACAAATGACCACATATTGTATAATTTCATTTAAATGAATGTCCTGAATAGGCTAATCTATAGCAATAGAGGATAGATTAGTGGTTGCCTAGGGCTATGTAGATGAGAAGGGAATGGGGGAGTGATGGCTAGGGAGTCTGGAGTTTCTTTTGGGGTAAGGAGAATGTTCGAAAATTGATAGTGGTGATGGTTATACACCTCTGTAAATGTACAGAAAAACCATCAAATTGTACATTTTAAATAAATGGATTGTATGGCGTGTGAATTATCTTAATAAACCTGTTTAAATTTTTTAAAAGTAATTTTGTCCCTAATCTATTGTTACGAGTTTAGACACATTCTAACATACATTATGTTTTGACACATTAAAATTACATTCTAAGGCAATAGGATTTAGGTCTTCAACATATGATTTGGACCTGTGTCATCAAATAAGATAAAATTCCTGTATTTGAAAATGTATATTTCTGGGCCTCAACCCAAGATAAGAAGAGCTTAGGAATCTGCACTTAACTCAAATTCTAGACCTTGTTCTCCCAGCTGCCTGAGTCAGCAGCCAGCCTGGGTAGGAGCTGATAACGTGACTAGCCAGGATCCCAGACAAGCTCTTCCTCTGCCAGTGAGGAAACAAAGGACGACTTCACCTGAGGGCTTTTCAGTTTGAAGAAAGACAAATAGTGTGCAGAAGTGCAAGTCCTTCAGCTGCTGCGGGAAGTCCCTGTGCATTGCTAGAATGCCCTCCACATGGAAGTGCTCCATCCCACCCTGCTCCCACCCCACCTCTGGAGGGCATATCTGAATTTCTGAAGGGTAAGGGAGGTCCTTTTGATAGTTACAGTTGTCAACAGAGGGCATAAAAATTGAGGTCGGGTATCCCTTAAATTGGCCAGCCCAGGTATAGGACATTGGGACCATTTCACACAGAGACATTCTCATTATGATGAGGTAGGGGGCAAGAATAAAGCTAGTGGAAGTTTTAAATCTATTTTTAAAATTTATTTATTTATGTAAGTATAGTTGTTAGACAATTTTATATTGGTTATATTAGTTTCAGGTCTAGATTTAGTTTATTTTTTGACTAGTTTCAGCTATTGTAAGGCCAGTAGCCAAGGCCACCACCATCACAGCCCACAGTGGCCTGGCCCATGCAGGTTCGCATTTGATTCGGACAGTCGGTAATGAAATAACAGAGCCAAGAACTGGTGGGCCATTAGCTTTAATCCTAGCTTGCACCCGGCGGGCAAGTAAAAACACACACTGGGCTCCAAAACCCACTCATTCAGTGCTCACAAAACTACTGACTTATTCGAGTTTTCTAGAATCAAAGGTTTCTAGCTCACCAGACTTATTCACCTCTGTTCCTCATCTCCTCTCTGCACAAACTGGCTTCTTCCTCAGCACTTCGCCATCTTGGCTGCTTCTCCTGGCCTCCATGTGGCCTTACTCTGCTCTCTTACAGCATGAACTCCTCCTAGAACGCAATCACTCTTCCCTCGAACAACATGATCTCTCTTCCTTTTAAAACCTTTTGGCGCAAAATCCCTCCCCCAACATATATTAACATAATCACACCCATTCCCAAGCAGGAAGGGCAACTAATATCATCACCTGGGCAACAGACCTCCACGTGGGCAGCACCCATGTGGGCAGCGCCATCTTTAACAAAGTGAGCATAATATATTTTATCTGCCCAACAGCTATAAAACCAGGAGCTTGCCCTGAAAAAGAGTGTCCTGTGTCCTGTAAGTCTGTGGTCTCTGGGACTCTCTGCTGCAGGGCAGGTTCATCAAATCTGATAGGTGGTACCTCCCTGAAGTGCTGGGGTTGAGGTCTATGCCAAAGGCTCTAACTCTGTGAGCTGGGCCTCTCACCCTGGTATGACAGGCGTCCAGGTTGTCCTGCTCCCCAAAGCCCAGGCAAGCTCAAGGCGGCTCCCAGAGGCAAGGCGCAGGCCCCTTGCAGCAGGATCTTGTGCTCTCAGGGCTGAGGCAGCTTGCCTGCCTGGCTTCTCTAAAACTGAAGTCCCAGGACCCAGACTGGGGTGTGTGTGCTCTGGTCATCAGCCCTTTTGGTGTTTCTTCTTGCCAGCAGGAACAGACTGTGACATGGTTGACAGGGTGAAAACCTTCCAGCTCTGGGTCTCTGGGGCTGAGGTAAGCAACCCAATGAAATGTCCTGTAATTCTGCTGCCACAAGTTTGCAGCAGGAGGAGATGGGAGGAGAAAAGAGTGTACAAGTTCAGCGACAAATTCCTGGGCCTCCTGCCTGGACAGGCCTGACCCAGCCGGTCTGGGGAGGGACCCAGAAAGCTGCATTTTGAAAGCTCCTCTTACGTCCCGAACAGGCAGGTTTGGGAACTGTGGTTTTAGATTCCTGTGATTGGGGTTTGTCCAGAGTGTGGGAAGGATCAGAGGGCAGTGTGAGAAACTGGACTTTGCTTCAGGGGTTGAGAGCCTCCCTTCCTTCCAGGTTTATGCGCAAGGGATTGGGTCACCCCATGACCTAGAATCCCAAACCCAGCCCCTCATCCTGAAGGAGCTTGGACCAGTCAGGTACAAGTGGCTCAGGCTAGGAGTATGGCAGCCAGCAGGCAAAGGGCTGAGCCCCAGGCAGAGGGCCAGGGAGGAGCCTCCAGGCCCTTAGTGAAAGTCAAGATAATGATGGTGAAATACACATTTGCAAAGTGCAGCTATAGTTTCAAGCTCTATGTGAACAGTTACATTTGGTTCTCAACATCGGTCCACAGGATTTTGAACCTGAGTGGACATGAGTCCACATGCAATACAGCCACACCCTCTTCTGATACATTTGAAGCTGGGTGTGCCTGTAACTCCAGCTAAGGGCCCAGCTCTGCAGGTTCTGCATCAACAAGGGGAGCTGCTTCTAAGTCTGACCTTCTGGATTTCCAAGCCAGTTTCAGCTGTGGGCATGGGCGCTTGAGCAATCCTAACACTTCCAGTAGAGGCAACAGACTTGCCACCCGGCTAAAGCTTTCTGAAAGTTTTATATTACAGCACCAAATCCAGTTTTATGGTTTGTTGGTATAAAGCCAGTAGCCAGGGCCACCATCACAGCCACCTGGCCAATGCAGGTTCACATTTGATTCGGATAGACAGTAATGAAACAACGGAGCTGTAAAGCCAATAGTCAAGGCCACCATCACGGCCACCTGGCCCATGCAGGTTTGCATTAGATTTGGATAGTTGGTAATGAAACAACGGAGCCAAGAACTGGTGAGCCATCAGCTTTAATCCTAGCTTGCACCCGGCGGGCAAGTAAAAACACACACTGGGCTCCAAAACCCACTCATTCAGTGCTCACAAAGCTACTGACTTATCCGAGTTTCCTAGAATCAAAGGTTTCTAGCTCACCAGACTTATTCACCTCTGTTTCCCTTCTCCTTCTCTCTACACAAACTCTGTACAAACTGGCTTCTCTTTCAGCACTCCACCATCTTGGCTGCTTCTCCTGGCCTCCTCCACATGGCCTTTCTCTGCTCTCCTCTCTAATGCTAATCTCAGGAACTGAGAGAGAGCAAGCTCCCAGTCTGCCCCACTTTATAGTGTAGAAATCCAAACCTTTAATCCAATCTACAAACAAGGAAGTCTCTAATACAAAGTCACTTATCTGAGGCATAATGGGAGGATTCCTCATGAGAGTGCACCACCCCACATCATCCAATCAGTCACGGGTGTGGGGAAAAGCTTACTCTTAAAACTAAGCCTTAGGTTATAACGACCCGGCCTGCCCACAGCCTGTCCCCCAACACACATTAATATTAACGGACTTGCATGTGGGCAGTGCCATCTTCAACAAAGTGAGCATAATATATTCCATCTACCCAACAGGAGCCGAGAACTGGTGGGCCATCATCTTTATCCTAGCTTGCACCCAGTGGGCAAGAAATACACACAGTGGGAAAACACTTACTTTTCCATTCAGGGCTCCCAAAGCCACTGACTTATCCGAGTTTCCTAGGATCAAAGCTTTGTACCTCACCAGCCTAATTCACCTCTGTTCCCCATCTCCTTCTCTCTGCACAAACTGGCTTCTCCTTCAGCACTCCACCATCTTGGCTGCTTCTCCTCTTCTCCACGTGGCCTTTCTCTGCTCTCCTCTCTCAGGAACCAAGAGAGAGCAAGCTCCGGTCTGCCCCATTTATAGTGTGGAAATCAAAACCTTTAATTCAGTATACAAACAAGGAAGTCTCTGATACAAAGTCAACTTAGGGTGGGAAAGGCTTAGTCTTAAAACTAAGCCTTAGGGTATAACGACCCTGCCTGCTTACAGCCTGTTCCCCACACACAATGCAAACTATAAGAAAGCAAACATAGATATCATATTTACAAACTTACTTGACTAACAGTTGGGCAAACAAATTTGTAAAATGTGTTTAGGTTTGCTCACTTGTATTTCGCATTGGTGCTGGGCAGAGCCATGTGTGTCTAGTCCAGGGGTACCCAAACTATGACCCGCTGGCCGCATGTGACCCCCTGAGGCCATTTATCCGCCCCCGCCGCACTTCCAGATGGGGCACCTCTTTCATTGGTGGTCAGTGAGAGGAGCACAGAATGCGCCCGCATCCTGTGCTCCTGGAGTACTGTATGTGGTGGCACCGCAAAGTGCGGTGTTGCTCACGTACAGTACTACTTCCGGTGACGCAGGACGCATGCATCACGCCGGAAGCGTGTTTTGTTCCCGTTTTGTTTTTTTACTTTAAAATAAGATATGTGCAGTGTGCATAGGGATTTGTTCAAGTTTATTTTATAGTCTGGCTCTCCAACAGTCTGAGGGACAGTGAACTGGCCCCCTGTGTAAAAAGTTTGGGGACCCCTGGTCTAGTCTATGGAAGGCTGCGGGTGCTTGCCCTCAGGGTGGCAGATTGCAAAGTGCGGATTGCCTGCCTCTAGGGGGAGGGGCCATTGTTGCTATTGTTTACCTGAGAAGGGGTATTTCTGCCTGGCCTGTTTTGCTAAAGAGAGCTGAGGGGCTTGGGAGCCCCGCTGAGGCTGATGGTGTGGGCCTGAGTCCCGGTGAGTCCGGACAGAGAGAGGGAGGCGTTCTTCCCTGCCTGTTTGCTCATCCGCCCTTACGAGACTCTAATAAATGGAATGGCCCACCATTTTCTGGCTCCACAGTTCTTTTATCATCTGCCCAAATCCAATGGGAACCTGCTTGTGCATGGCCACGGCCACTGGCCTTACCTGGTTCCAATTAAATCAGGAAATATAATGTCTACAATTTATTTGGGTCTCTAAGACTCACAACTCCTGGCCAAAAAGTGCCCTTTGATCTTCATCCCTTTCATCTAAATGGATTTCCATTGTAATGAACAATGCCTTATATTGGCGTAATACTCTTTATTGCAGAAACTTACATTGTGTTTTAGGATTCCAACTGTTGGATTAAATCCAGTGTAATATTCAAGTTCCTAATGTGCGCCAGTTCCTACGCTCAGAGAGCACAGAGGACGGAGGGCAGCTCAGGGAGATGCACGCGGTGAATGCTGTGGGGAGGCCAGCAGCCAGGTGCAGGAGTTCTCAGGAGGGAACTATCGCTTTTGACTGAGGGATCCAAGAGCGCTTCATGAGGACGGGGATGCTTGAGTTGGCCTTCAAAGCATGGTTAGGCTGTTCAGAGGAGAGAGGGCAAAGGAACACTCTGGGCCAGGGGAAAAGGCTGTGCTTATATGAGGAGAATTCACGGAGTCAGGATTAAGGGCAGGGTGGTGAGAGAGGGGCCTAAATTCCCTTGAATTAGTTAAGTGATGAGATGGGTTCAAGGAATCTCATGGAAATGCTGCTCAGGAAGTAGAGTTGGGCCTCCAGCTATGAGAGCTTGGACAGCAGTGGTTCTTAGCTATAATTTTGCTGGTAGTCCATGATCTGCAGCTATTGCTTCCCTCTGCAGATTGTGTCCTCTGCTTCCCTCCTGAACCCACCTTGCCCCGACTCAGCCGCACCTGTAGGCCAAGCACCCATTGCCATAGCCTCTCGATTCTTGTTTCTAACTCAAGGGGGACAATTCCGTTAGCGAGTATCCAGTCAGCGAACTGGTTCCTCCTGGTCAGGCACCAGTATTGTCATCTATTGTGGTGGTGGTGGTAGGGCAGAGATCACGTGGCAAAAAGATGGCCTTCGATAGGTGACGTGGGAGAAATTTAAAGAAAGGGGTGTAGGCTGGGCAGGCCTTCTAGTCATGTTTTCTTCCACTAGTGGGGGTCAGTGGGAGCTGTCACATTTTTTGAGGAAGAGAACAACAATCAAAGCTGTGGTTTTCAGTTCCTCTCCTTCACATGAAAGATGGGCAACTCCACAAGAAAGGGGAGTTGCCCACATGGACTAAACTGCCATATACCACACGTTATACTACAGCGTGTCCGTAAAGTCATGGTGCACTTTTGACCGGTGACTGGTCAAAAGATGCTCTATGCCTCTTACTTTATTTGGCTTTCATAAGAGCCCATTTTCCTTATGAGGAAACTATGGCCAAGAGGCTCAGAGATGTGAAGTAACTTGCCCCAAGTCACACACAGTGGTAGAATTGTGAACTGAACCTAAAATTGGTCCTGGCATAACTTCGTGCTTTTCCACCACACCAGGCAGGAAACAGCCAGGATGTCTGCCCGTGGGTGCGGTAGGCGCCTCATCTGCCCCAAGTCCACACCAAGACTGTCCTCTCCTGCCGATTTTCCAACCGTTCTCCTGGGTCTTTATCCCTGTGGATGCTGTCACCATCTATCCAGTCACCCAAGCCTACATCTCTCTAAATTTCAGGGTTTTTTTCTCTGTGAAACAGATAACAGCATGTTCCAAAGGTTGGTGTGAGACTGAAGTGAGCTGATTCTCATGAAGTGTTCAGAACTGAGTGTGGAACGTCGTGTCTGGTGTATCCAGAACTGACAGAGTTATTGACCAGGGAATGACTTGGAGTTTTATTTGTCTGATGCAGCAGTCGGCAGACTTCTTTCTGTAAAAGACCAGGTAGTCAACATTTCCAGCTCTGGGGATCATACGTATGGTCTCTGTCTTAACTGTTCAACTTTGTCACTGTAGGAAAATATCAACCACAGATAAGATATAAGTGGATTGGCACAGCTGTGTTTCTCGAAAGCTTTTATACAAAACAAGCAGGGAGCCAGTTTGGCTCTATGGGTATAGTTTGCTATCTCCCAGTCTTTGTCCTGGCTCCTTCCATGAGGGTGGGGCCATATCTCCTTAGTCCAGTGGTTCTCAAACTTTTTGAAGTTGGGGCACATTTAAAGTCCTACAAATAATTGTAGGCACATTATATACAAATTTCTGAGAAATATGTTATAATAATTAAGTCAAATATTAAAGAAAAAAATATATAAAGTCCAAGCATCCTTTTATAGTAATTAAACAAAATAAATATGACAAAATTAAATTTATTCTGACATTAAAAATTTTTTATGTTACATTTTTTGAGTTATGCTTTGTGGAATTTATATAAAAGAGCGGTTAAAAAATAAAAATAATGACAAAATTTATCTTTTTATATATATAGATACATTCTTAGTAAGATTTAGTAAATTCAGCAGGTCCCGGGTAAATGTGTTAAGTTTTTTTATTCTTGTGTTTATGAGAAACATGAGCCTGATGTGTCCTAGCGATTTCTTCAATGTTTGGGCATATATTTGAAAGGCAAACTCTCATTTCCTCATCAATACATTGAAGAATTCCTCTCTTTTTACTCTTAATTGTGTTGAGTGCAAAAACCCCCACCAATACATATCATCTTAACTTTACAAAGGATAGAAGAAACTGGCCTCCAGTCTTTCTGGGGAACACGGGGGAGGGGGGGGGAGGGGGTTGTGTAAACAATCCAGCACCACAGCTTAACAGCCTTTCGCAACCTAATCAGGCAAGTGAGGTGGGGGCTTGGGCAGACTGTCAGTTATAACCAATTCCGCACATCTCTGTCCCCCCAAGATCTAAACTCCAAAAACCCTGTTGGTTTTTTGGTCCCCAACAGGCACATATTTCTCTGGAATACCATAGGGCACACCTGGAAATCTTCTAGGGTACACCAGTGCGCCCTGGCGCACACTTTGAGAACCACTGCCTTAGTCCATAGATTTCTCTCCAGGGTCTAGCATGGTACCTCACACATAGTAGAGACTACAAACATATTTGTTAAAGAAGTAAATGATAAAAAGCAAGCAAGAACAAAAGCATGGCCGAGAGGAGACAGAACTTCGGTAATCACCCGGGTATCAATGTAGGAGATAGAATCCACGTGAGGGGTTTTAAGCAAAGGGAGGTTTAATGTGGGGAATCGCAAGCCTGTTGGAAAGGCTGGCAACAGTCATTGCTTAGCTCCTGGACTTCGGGATGACTCCCAGAATGTGGTAAAACCCATCTGCCCTGAGAGCTGCCACCTTTGTCACAATCAGGAAGGTGGGACTTGAGAAGCTGCCATTGGAACTGTTGACCACAAGAACATCTTATTTGCAAAGTGGTCAGAAAGCCGGGAACAGAGGGCCACTGCTGCTGCCACCACATCTGCCAGTATGTTGGGATGTGAAGCATAGCCACTGTCACCTCTGCAACTGATTCTGACACCCAAGAAGCTGGAGACTAGACATCAGTGGAGACTGGTTTCCAGGAGAGAATAGCCAAAAGCTGCAGCAAGTTGGTTCCTACCTCACCTCTGCCTTCCACACTTTGTGCAAGTATGTCTAACTGGGGCAGCCTAATTGACACTCGAGCCTATTAGTAAGGGAGCCGAGGGGATGCAATTTGCAGCCTGCTCGACCAGCACCAGGAGGCGTCGAAGAGAGATGTGGGAACAGATTCACACCATGTTCGGCCCCGCCTGTACATTCTGCTGCTCTATTGCTGTAAAACAAGCCGTCCCAAACCTTAGTAGCTTAAAACAACAGTCATTGGTTTAGCTCAGAAATTGGAAATTTGGGCAGGGTTTGGTGGGGGCAGCTTGTCTCTTCTCCATGAGGAGTCAGCTGGGATAGTTCAACTGGTGGCTTAACAGGGGTTTCACGGGTGAGCAAGCCCATACAGTCACCTGGGAGCCTGCGTGGAACAGAGAACCAAAGCCCTCACCAATACACCAACAGTCCAGCTGAGCTCCTGGGCGGCGGCCAGCAGCAACCTCCAGCCGAGCACATGAGCCACTGTGAGAGCAGGTCTTCCAGGCACAGCTGAGCTGCCTCCGAGGCCGTGTAGAGCAGAGACGTCCCTGATGCGCCCTGCTCGAATTGGAGACTCTTTCAACTTCTGTCACTAAGTTTTGGGGTGCTCTGTTTTGCAGCAAGAGATCACCAGAACCTGCTGCATGTGAAGGAGGGTGGGGACCAGATGGGATACTTAACAAGAAACGAAGCAGCCCAAGCCAGGGAGGGGTAATGGTTTACCTAAATATAAGCCAAGTCCACCTCTACCCAACACCCACAACATTCAGACTTAGCAGCTTTCTAACTCTGATGCTTCCTGAAAACCCACCTACTGTGTTTGAGCTACAGCCAGCAGGCCAATCTTGGGCTGAATAAACAGCCCTTTCCTCTGACAAGTACTGCTGCTGGGGTTGTCTCTTCCAGAAACTTCCCCTCAGCAATTTGTGATCATGGCTGAAAGATCTCTACTTGAAAATTGCAAACTGTCATAAAAAGGCAAGGCTGACCTACAGTGGCTCTGATTTTACACAGGGTTCTGGAATCGCTCAGGGATTTCCAATTACAGGGATGTCACGTGCAGTTGCGCTGGTCCTGTACCGCGCAGTTCTAAGGACACCGATCACATCATCTCTTGGCGTATTTATTATAATAGTTTTCTGGCAGATGGTATCAAAGACTCTTGAGATAGGGTAGTTTTTTCTAATTTGCAATAAGGCAATTTATAGCTGGTGGCAGGAGTCATAGGGACAAAACTGATGTCTAATAAATCTTAGGCCAGTGGGCAGGGGTTGGTAGGAAAGATGGTGTGGGGAGGGGTATTAGTAGGACTGGGGATGGCTCCTTCACCCAGCTCAAATGGGCACCCAAGGGGTATGCAGTGCCAAGATTTGGGGGTCAAGGTTCAGGTTCTCGGGGCCAGGAGGGTTATAGAGGAGGCAAGATTAGGCCACCAAGGAGAAGCACAAAATCAGCCACAGATTTGTCCTGAAGGTCAAAATCTAAGGGTGGACACCAAACAGTAAATAATGGCCCTTTGTGGAGAGATAGGGATGAAGAAATGAGTGAGTATCTTTAGAAAAATTTTATGGTTCTTTTGGGGGTGGGGAGAAGAGCTAAGGAGGACGGAAGGAGAAGAAGGAAGAGGAACAATGATTGACAGGGGGGTACACTGTTGAAGTAAAGGTTCTCTGGTTCACCTATGGAATCCTCCCCAACTCTGACCACTCTGGTTCTGAAAGCCTACATTAGTCATGAACAAATATCATAATTCATTGCAATATCATAGCTTCTGAATGTCAAGGTGGATTAAATGATGCCTTTTTGTTTTAGATACTGTAGACTGCAAAATCTTTACAGCTGGAAAATGTCCTTTCTCCATTTTGCATTTGATTCCAAAACAGAATCCCAGTCAAGCACAGCTTTTTGTTTTATCTATGTATCTTCCAAGGTCTCCTTTGGTTGCATGCTCCTAGCTTTTGTTCTCGGCTTGCTGTTTTAAGTATAGCTTTGTTACATTTTCATTTTCCCTACAATTCAAAATCAAGTACTTATTTGAATTAGAGCAGAAAGATACTGACTAGAATGAAGCATTGCCTCCTCCTTCCCAGCAAATATGGTGAGGTCATGGTTGGTAATAGCGACGACAATGATTAATGCTTCACACTTTTCACTTAGAGATCTTCAAGAACCCATAAGCAAATACTTTCTGAAATTTGCAGGGGGAGGGGGAGGGGGATGAAGTGACTCACACCGGATTGTCTGATTAGAGCCTGATTCCTCTTTCCCTCCCAATTATCTCACAAATTATGCTTTGGTGAACAGTACTGGAGCTGTTCATATTTTAAATCAAACTGAAGTCCACTGAAGTAGAAAAATTATGCATTTTACATAAATGATGTGGGCAAATTATTATTCAGTTTTTAACAGGGCTTTTCCATCACTTTGCTGTGCACAATGTAATATGGTTAATTTACCAGAAAGCATTGTTATTCATTCCCTAATTCTCCAGGCAACTGCTGCCACTTGCTCACCATTTCCTCACTGCTCTCTGGGAATTGACAGACCTTCAGGCTTCCTTTAGGGTGTTTTGCATCCTTAGTGATCTCTAGAGGCTCCGCCTCCCTCTTATTATCTTCCAGGGTTCACCCTTTGGGAAGAGGCTAAAAAAATGAAAGAATTCACATACCTGAATTTAGTTTATAAGTGCCTTTAAAAGGATTCTTTTGTACACACACACACACACACTCTCTTTCTCTCTCATACACACACACACACACACACACACACACACACACACACACACGATAATATCTCTTGCTATTTAGTAATATTTCCCCACAGTATTACATGTGTGTTTTTCATTAAAAACACTATTTGCTTATACAGATTTCATTCTGTCTTGCTTCCAATTAGCTACTCATTGATTATTACATAGCAAGCACTTGATAATTAACCAAAGGGGGAAAAAGTCCAAAACAAACAACCAGGATACCTTGCAACTGCTAGTATATACCTTCTTTCATGAGTTTACCTATTGCACAATAAATTAAGTGAAATAATTAGTAAATGGAAGGAAAGACTGACAAAAGATAAGAGAAAACCCCCTAGTAATCATTATTAAGAGGTAGTGAGGAGTTATTACCAGTCTTTTTCCTAGCAATTCTTTTATTCTCATACTCTATAAATATATTTCAACTACATTCCAGCTGGGGCATTGGAGTCAACAAACTGTCTAAAACAGTGGTTCTTAACCTTTTTTGAGGTACCGAACCCACCAGTTTCATATGCGCATTCACTGAACCCTTCTTTAGTGATAAATAAAATATTTTTTTTCCAAATTCAAGACATAGGTATATGTTTTTTTACTGGTGCACAAAATGAGCCGTGTATGAACATCACCTTGCTCAAAGAACAAAACCAATAAAGTGCATGAACTCATAACAAATTACGGTATTACTTTATTCTGGCCTCCGCAGCAGAGGCTTCTCCGAACCCCTGAGACCGACTCATCGAACCCCTAGGGTTCGATAGAACCCAGGTTAAGAACCACTGGTCTAAAACGTTACACTTTGTCCTCTTTTAGTATTATCTACCCTCCAAGTAACAGTCCACTAATAATAATATATGATATACCTGTACACTTTGTGTGTGTGTGTGTTCATGCAAGAGAGAGAGGGAGGGGGAGAGGGAGAGAGGTTGCTTTTCAGAGTTTTCACGGTGTGGTTTTGGTTTTCCTTCATGTAGATGCACTTGCTGCATCTGTTATGAGCTGGTCTCTAATAGGGTTGGATAGTAGAAGGAAACACATCTAGAGGCAAAAACAAACACTGGGCCTACCACTAAGCAGTGCACAATCTACATGTCCTTTAAGACCGAGTTCAGGCACCACCTCCCCAGAACGCCTCCCTTGAACTCCCCACTTTTGGATGAATGGCATTCCTTTGCTACTACCTGTGCTTTCACCTCTTACGGGTCTCCATTCTCTTTGGACTGGGAATACTAATTGTTTCTTTAACCTTATTAGTTTTTTGTTTTTGAGAGAGAGAGAAAGGAATGGGGGAAGGGGGAGGGGGAAGGGAGAGAGAGGGAGATACAGTTTGTTGTTCCACCTAGTTGTACACCCACTGATTGCCTCTCACATGTGCCCTGACAGGGGCTAGAGCCTGGCGACCCCAAGATGACAAGCTGTTGTCCTCAGGAAATGAGCAGGTGACTCCTGGATCGGCTGCTGACTTGGTGCTCCAGGACAATGGTCTATCCATTGCACCAGCAGCCAGGGCACCTCTTTGACTTTCTAGTGCACAAGTCTAGCCCATAATAAGTAGTCAACAAATGTTTGGAGAATGAATGAACATCCTTACACATAGCGACAGTCATATCCGCCGTCCTCCCATTGTCTTGAACAGTCTTGGCAGAGGACTGCTCTCATCCCAGCTCTAGTTTCTTCCTCCTTGTCCACCACCTCCATTCCGTCTTCTGTTTGCTGCCATCTGGGACAAGCAGGCTGACCTGGCCAGACCTGCACTTCCTGGCGACTCTGAATGGTTTCCTCTTTCCATCACCACCCCTCCCCCTTTGTCTTCTGTCCCATGCTCAGTCAAGGGCTATTCTTTGCTGGCTGAAAAAAGGGAATCAGATAGAGAATCAATATTAATGGGGTTAACGTTACCTTTTGCCACTCCAGTATTTTCACGTTAGTAGTAATGTTTCAGGGCCAGCACTTCCTGCCGTGCTTCGTGAGTGGGGCACAGGGGCTCCCTGGCCAGGCAGAGGGGTGCGGGACACTACAAGCCACAGGCTGGTTAACGAGGCACAACCTGAAGGTCCGGGAAAATAATTTTATCTGAAGACAAAGGTGGATAAAAATCTCAGAAGTAGAATATCGAGTTTTCATAAAATCAGAGCAGAATGAGACCTTGAAGGCCCAGGTCCCACAGAGGGTACAAGTGCATTCCCATTGGTGTTGGGAGGAGCTCTGGGGAAAGGTCAGGGAGATACTGCTGGTGCTCACATCAGGCTACAGACTGGGCCTTCCAGTCACGTACTGAAGACCGGTGGCCGCACATTCAGAACAGGCAGGGCTGGTGCTCGGGCAGCTTCCGGGGAGTCCAGGTGGGTTCCGTGGGTGTGTAGGTAAGTGCCTCATTCCCAAGGAGGCTGCTCACCCCGCAGACGGCATCCTCCGTCCAGCCATCTGTCTTTCCAGTATCTACAATAGGCTCATCACTGCTCAAAGTGCAGGGAGAATAAGTGAACAAGTTAGGCAGTTTGTTCTCAAAGAGCTCACAACCTGGCAGGGAAAGTGCATGAAAAGAAGAGTCGTATTATTAAGTAAATGATCAGAAGAGTATCAAGTAGTCTGGAAGAAAGCATAGTGATCTGTATGCCGGGGAGCGGTGCTTGTCACTGATCACAGCCTCCTTAGAAGAGTCTCTGCCAGGCTGGAAAACCATTTATTTTTATTTTCAGTCCTCAAAATTAGTTTTTGAATAAAGGTATATTCTCTTCCACCCTTACCCAAGGGATTCTGAATATTTTGCATGTTTGGAATAAAGGAGTTATGACTTAGAAATTTATTATGAAAAATTCTAGGAAATAGGTATATATAAATTATGTAGGTCCATTTGATATTACAAAGCTATTAAAGATGCTAATATTTCTCATTATTTTCTTCTTTGTAGTTGTAATTATTTCTTTTAGAATTAGAGAAACATGATATTGGTAGCTGCTTTTTAGTAAATCTGTACCCCATAAAATAATTTTTGGAATAAAAATTTATTTGAGCTTTTCCCCACCCCCGCAAACTATTTCTTCCTTCCCTCCCTTCCTTTTAGCAAATACTTTGGAAAGGCTAATTGAACTCCAACAGTATAATGTATAGTGGTAAGGGAGCCAACAGCAGTCATCCAAACCTATTAAAATACCTTTCAGGAACAAATTGACCAAACACCATTTTATTTAATACAACTTCTTAGGAAATGCCTACTCTGCTGAGCCAGGGTCTCATGTCCCAAGCAAAACAAAAGAACAGATGACATCCCTTACACAGCAAGCTTCAGCATAATTCTCCTCTGCACTCGGCTGAAAACCTTACCTTCTTTCAAGACTCATGAAAGAACCCTTCCAATTAATATGATATACATTCTTCAAGTCCCAGAGGAAATTGCAGATAAAGTTTTGTAGCTCCAGTGCTACTGGAAAAACCCTCTGGTGCCAAGATTTAGCCACAAGAGGATTTCTGTCTTTCTCAAGGAAGGTAAACAGCCTCTGGCGCTTGTCAGGAAATCTTTAGTAGGGTGGTAGTATTTGAGGAATTATGAATACCCTTAACTTTTCTCGTGGAACTGCTTGGTTCTCTATATACCTTTCCTTGCCATGACCAGGGCAGAGCCAAATGCATCCTTTGCTTGGGTCTACACCTGATGGATGTCCTCAAGAACAGGGGCCCTTGGGGCCCAGCCGTGTACCCTGAAGCAAGTGAGGAGCACATGAGCCCCAGTGAGCACGGGTGGACGGAAACCGTTTGGTCACCGTTACAGTATCTGAGCTCTGTAAAGTTGCTCCTCCATCCAGTATTTGATTATAAGAAAGTGAAAAGCAACAGTTCATTAAGAAGTCTCCGTCTGTGGCTCAGGGAGGCCAGATGTCAGCCTTCTCAAGGGAACAGGGCAAGCACTATGTATGACCAGGTGACCAAAGACCATCACTGCTTACTGCTGACGTTCCTTTTAAGATACTTTTCTTTCTTAACAAGGAACTTTCTAGTCAGACAATTTAACGTCCTCACCCCAAACTTCTACAACTTGTGAGGGAGAGGTGTCTAGGGGGTGTTGGGCCCCTGGGAGGGGGTGCTTCATCGCCTGGACTGGGCTACCTCAGGGATAGCTCTTGACAGCACATTAGCAACTTGGAAGAAAACACCCGAAACATCTCTGATTTCTCCATATTTATAGTTACTCTTTCACAAGTATTCTGCAACCCACTCTTCAGAACAGCTCCAGCGACTGCACTTTGGAAGAGTGCCCTCAGGTTAACCAAGTCCTTAGTTTTGCTTCATCGGAGAGAATCCAGGATGAACTCAGCTGATGAATCAAAGGTTATACTTTGGTTTGCAGAGACCGTATTTTTCTCAAAGAATCTCTGTATGACTTCTTCAGATTTTTTTTTGAATGACCAAGTCAAAAACATAAACACAAATCCTCCAGAGAATATTTGCAAATTACCCAAACTAGTGGGATGTGAAGATTAAAAAAACAAAGTTATCTTTTCAAATAACTAGAATGTGTTAATGAATTGCCCCGTGATAATAATTGTATTAATACCAAAAACAATACCATAAATATATGATTAACCAGAAAAATCCCTTTGTTTCACTCAGAAAAAAATGTTGGAAACCCTTTCTAAATACAAAGATTATTTCAGGGAGAAAGCTGTCCTCCTCACATGATTCCACACAACACCAGTGATCTTAGAATCACAGACTCTCAGATCTGGAGGAATCTACAGCAAATCTCATCCAGCTCCCTCATTTCTGCAGACAGCGCCTGAAAGTGAGAGATGCCAGGTGGCTGCTCAAGGTCACCCAGCTGGATGAGAGCGAAGCCAGGCCAAGACAGTTAGCTGGGTCTACCCACTGCCCCTCCTAGCAACGCCAGGCTGTTGCTCTGCTTAGCAACTTCATTACAGAGGTGGAGGGACAATGGGAAATATATACTGACTCCAGAACAAGGAAGATTCTCCTTGCAATTGTCTCATTCTCCTTGTAATCATCTCGTTCTCCTACAAATGAGACACAGCAAATTCCAGTTAGAAAAAATGTCCGGTAAATTGAAATGTGAAGGTATGCCTAGCATACTTTAATATTCCTCTGAATTTGCTAGACAATAGACTAGCCTTTTAAGTATAGCTTTGTTACATTGTATTGGTGAGGGGTTTGGTTCTGTTCCACGCAGGCTCCCAGGAAGAAAAGAAAAAACACTCCAGGTATCCTGAATGTTTCTGTCATTTAGAAATCATTGCACAATGGTTAAGTCCCCCAGGTTACACCATATCACCTGGTGTGGAACAGATATGTTACTACTAGAATATCTTCCATGTTTTAACAAATGAACAAAATAAAATTCAAATGTAAAATGCTCTCTTTTTAATTACTAAATTAAGAAAGTTAAACAATTTAAAAATGTAAACTCACAAATCATAACAAAAAAGGGATTAAGACTTTAGAGTCGCTACTCAGTATTAAAAACTCAATAGAAATAGGCTTTTGATTTGTTGTTGTTAAACATGTAATTCAAGGTTGGTACAAATAGCAACTAAAATTGTAATACTTTTTTTTTGTGCATCCCCATGAAATGTCAAGTAGTGCATAGTTATTCCACTGCAGAATTCTTGGACATATAGAAAGTCATTTCATTAGCAGTACAGGACATTTAAAACACTTATTTTACAATGGGAAGTGTACAACCCCCACCCTCACCTTGCCCATAAGTTTTAGTTGCATGAGAAAATTTAGCAGGTTGCCATGACTACAATGCTATGGGTTTAGACCATTTAAATGTGGTTACAAGATTTATTAAATAAAAAAGAGTTTGAAACATTGTCAGCATTCATATTTTTGTACAAGAAGTCTGTGTGGCATCCATCTTGCAGGTGCCCTGGTAGTACTGGCCATTTGCTGCCATAAATATGCTCCCTTTTAAGTTTCAGGAACGAATCGCCGGAAGTTGAAGCAAACAGAACTTTGAATTCAGCTTGGGAGCTGCTGAAGAGAGTCAACGTTAACAGCCATCTACAAGTACAGTCATGAACCAAAAAGAGTGCAATCCAAATTAAAAAAAAAAATCATGCTCTGAAAAAGCCAAAAATGAGGCCACTGGTTTTTCAGAATAACAGCAGTGCTTTTATGCTGATTTTGCAGTAAAATCCTCACTCTGGATCTCGAAGCTCTGTGGCCCAGGTTGGCCATGGTCTCCATGTTAGCACCCACTTGGTGTATATCTAGGGACATATACATTATATGTATTCATGTTATAAAAAAACAAACACCTGTCCTGATTGGTTTTTGTTAAAACATGAAAAAAAATTTTATTGTTTTAGACAAAGAGGCCACTTTTGGAAAATAATACTTTTTTTTTTTAGTTGAATCAGGTGAAGACAGAGTTAAAATCACATGGGATTTGCATTTTTAAAAAAGGAAAGCACTAGGATTGTTGGCACTGGAGTAACTATTTACACTGAACAGAGGTTTGGCCTTTTACATAACATCGGTACAATGCATTTTCCAAAGTCTGAGAAATAACAAGGTTCTGTCTCATATGCTTCACAGAGGAGGTTTGGATTTAGGGACAAGTGCCATTAATGAGGGCCATGGAAGTTCGTCAGCTTCAGAGTCACATGCAATCTGATCCCGGAAGGTTCTCGCTGCCCCTGAGCAGCTGGCTACGGAATTGAAAGCTAATGGGGAGGGGGCGGAGGCCTCTGGGACAAGGCCTCTTTCTGCTGACCCGTGTCTTACAGGTTTTCACCAGGCTGATACTGGGGCTCTGTTGCTGTGAAGTAGTCTTCCAGGAAGCCCTGTAAGTACTCAAAAGTGGGCCGTTCTTCCGGGTCCTTTTTCCAGCAGTGGATCATGAGCTCGTGCAGAGAGATGGGGCAGTCCTGCGGACACGGCATCCTGTAGCCCCGCTCCACCTGCTCCAGCACCTCGCGGTTGTTCATGCCTGCAACGACAGGGGCGGTGAGAGGCACCCCTTTCTTCTACTGTGAGCTTGCATGTTAGACTATGTGGAGGGCCCCGCCTCACCCAGCGTGGAACCCTGCCTTTAATGGGATGCCACACCACGCAGATATAAAATAGGAATGCACTACTGATACACACAAAAACCCAGATGATGAATCTCAAAAGCGTTATAAGTGAAAGAAGCCAGACACAAAAGGTAACACACCACATGATCTCATTTATAAGAAATTCTAGAGAATGCTCAACTATAGTGATAGAAAGCAGATCAGTGGTTGCCAGGGGGGCCGGGGGCCGCCTGCGGAGGGGCCCAGGGAGCACTGAGGGATGATGGAAATGCTCTCTATCAGGGTGTCAGCAAACTAGTCCTGTAAAGGCCAGATAGTATTTTAGGCTTTGTGGGCTGCATATGATCTGTAGCATGTTCTTCTTTATTTTTTTAACCCTTCAAAAATGTACAAAACAAAAGAGGGTGGAGCTGGATTTGGTCCATGGGCAGTAGTCTGTCCTATTATATCCTGTATGTGGTGGTGTGGCTGCTTATGTTTGTTGCAACTCATTGTATTCTTAAAATTGTTGAGTTCTATTGTATGTAAATTACACTTCAATCAAGATGACAAAGAAACATGAATAAAGCAGACAAAATCCATGGAATGAAAAGTACACTGTTCTTTGTTCACAGCGTCTCTAAGCTCCATTTATGAACTTCACAAATTAGCTTTCCTCCTGCCTGGGCACGCTGTTGGTGCCCTGCCGTCCAAGATTGGTCATCATGTCACCATGGCAGGGCACCGTCTGGCCCAGTGACTCTGAGGTTTGGTGACTGATGGGGAGACTGGGCGTCTCCAGGGCCTGTACTTACTGATGCCCCCGGACAGGCCATCTATCATTGGAGACCTCTGTGACCCTCTGGGGGAGCTGCCTCATGCTGAAACATCAGGCTGCGGCACTCACGGGAGGCCATCTGAGTGACGCTATGCTAACTCTGGAGAATGCAGCCTCCCAGCATGATGGCTTTCTTGACAGAACAGGAAATACCACACTGGGGTGAGGCGAATGTCCTGACTTCATTCCCAATCACCGCCAGGCACTATTTATTCTCTATTTTTCCTTCTCTTTTGTGCCATATCGCGTTCTGCCTTCGTCTGCTAAGCCCTTGTATGTTTGGCTGTTCCTTGGCCCTGAGCCTGTGACCTGGAATCCTCCCCAACTCTGATCTGGTTGGTTTACAAAAGCAAGAACCTAATTTTAAGCCATATAGAACCTAGATTTCTCTCCCCATCTCTCAGGGGAATAACTGGCAGGACAGAGCATAGGCATGTAGCCCTGTTAATTCTGAAGGGGCAGCATCCCTCTGCCAGAACCCCACAAGCCTGTTCAGAGGGGCTGGCCAGAGCACGGCCCTGTCTCCCTGGGTAGGGGACACCCAGACTTAGGGATCCGCTGCCGATCCTCTTTGTTCTGTTGTTATTATGGAGCTGGATTTGTCTTGGCTCCTGTGGCATCAGCCATGGTTCTGTCAGTCACACGTTTGTCCAAACCCGTTTAGGATGCTTTCTCATTCTCTGCCACTCTAATTACTTGAGGCGATAAAGTTCATTTATTATTCACACTGTGCTCAAGTAGGCCTTGACTTTAATTATGCTAATATAACCTCCCTCACATTTCGGGGTCTCCTTCTTTCAGTGACAGAGGTTTGGTGAACAAGTCTGGGTCCCCTGCCCCCACTCTATGCCTGACTTTGCAGATGCCCTCTCCAGTTAGATGTTTGGTCAGCTCTGTGGCTAATTAGCTTAATTAGTTCCAGCTGCTGAAAACTCAGGAGGGGCGGGGAGCTGGGGCAGGCGAGGGACCTGGCACTGCCTGGAGACTGTCCTTCAGGGCCCTGGACACACAGGGTAAAGGACAGGGGCTAGCATTTCCTTACTCACAAGTCACAGTCCATAAGCTCTGGAGCCCTAGAGTTCTGGAAACTAACTCACTTGGCAGCAAAACTGATCTGAGCTAAACTCATTAGGACATAAAACCTGACCCGGTGTGAGGCTATTTACTGTTTTAATTTATTCATACACATTGCTGCAGAAGGGAGAATGTATTTGAACACAGTGCTCTCCTGCGGTATTACATAATGTATGGTCTTCATACTGCATGGTCTTAAAAGTCTCATTCTGGAAACACAGCCGGTCCCAAGGGTTTGGCTGGGAAGTCCTGGCAGGAGTGACAGAAGCCACTGCACTCTAGCCACCCAGAAACGCTGGGGAGAGAGCATCATCACATGTCAGCACCAGCATCCTCCAAAGTGCTTCCTTTGTACTTTAGTACAGTCCTTGGTTTCATAGTATCTCAGAAGCCACATGGCCTGAACCTGCAGAAATCCCCCTTGTCCCTGCCCTTGCCAGGAGCCTGCAGGAACTGGAGGAAAGACAAGCAGAAGGCCTGAACCTCAGAGGGTCTGACAGGCCCTTCTGGAGGTAGTTACACCCCCAACCCTCACTCCAACACCTTCTAATGCTGTATTCTGGCACTAACACTGTCCAAAAAGGCACCACAGAGTTTAATTAATCATTCTCCTATTGCTCTGTGGAGCTCATGTCAGTAAATATTTCATTTCATTAAAAAAAAAAACCTACTAAAATGGAAAGATTGGATGTATTATTTTAAAACCTGTAAATTCAGTCTCCACCAACAGCAAGTTTAATTGACTACTCGGGCCAAGCCTATTCTTTCCGTGCTCTGCCCAAGTGCAGGACACAGCAGACATAGCCACTTGACCCTGAACACATAGCATCTCCTGAGGCAACCTGCTCCCTGGGCGGTGCAGCCAGGGGACAGAGCGGGGGCTGGGTGGGATGTGGGCAGCACCCCTGGCCAGCTGGCCCCTCACTCCTTTCTTTTCTCTCTCTGGCCTGCTCCCTGCAGGCCTCCCAGAGCATGAGAGCCTCTGCCACTGATCCATGCACAGGCCGAAGAGAAACACAAACGGCAGCTTTGCCAGGAAAGCGGGGTGTAAGGTAATGTACTGGCCAACAGTGACAGCCTGAATGGGACTAGCTCGTTTCCAGCTGTCCCTGAGCCTGTCCACAGGCTGACCCTCAGACCTGGCGCTCCACAACAGACCTCGGTGACCACGGCTGCACAGTCGAGAGATGCACTGGGCAAGGCTAGTTGTGCTTTACAAACAATAGCCGATTTAAGTGGATTGTGTTCCTACCTAGAAAACAGCGTGAGAATACAGCTACAAGAACTTCGAAAAATCGTTATTTCAAGAATTTCATTTTTAGCCAAAATGGATTTTACTCTGTATGCTACTATAAACATGAGCCTATTACATTTTTTTCATTTTAGATGTTTTCATATTTTTGTTACAAAAAGACCTGTTCTTTCCTCTCTCCCAGTCACTTCCCCCAGGACACTGGCTGCGCTGCTACCTGGGAGGTGGAGGGCTGAAACTGGGAAGGAGTCCCTGAGCCCGAGCACCAGGGCCGTCGGAGGGGACCAGGGACACTTGGAGGAGAGCTGTCTCACCGCACTTTCCTAAGTGAGGAAGCGGACAGTGGGCAGAGGGTGCTGGGAATGGTTTTCATTTCTCCCCCTTTTTTAGTGGGAAGAACGCCAGGGGAGAAATAGGAAAAACATAAACTTTAAAACATGGTATACGGCGGGCACATGATAGGGACACTGTCATCAGCAGCCTGGGCCTCCAGGTTTCCTAGTGGGAGCTGTGACAGCCTCGTTCTCAGCAGGAGGGTGATCTCCACCAGTTCCTGGTGTTATACGGGAAGTGACACGTTCACAGAGCATGTCTCTGCGTGTTCCGGGTTTCCGCCCTCCACATCAGAGAAGGCGCAAGGGCGTGGCCGCCTGCAGGCACAGACGCCCTGCCCGTAGTGTCACTGCAGCACTGTCCACTCCGCTCCGCCGCAGTACCTGGCCTCCTGCTCCCTCACCAGTCCGTCAGAAAAGTGGGCCGTTTCCACAGGTCACTCTCCCGGGGCACAACGCAGCAGTGCGCAGTTCACAGAGAGCCTGTGTAGCCTGCTATGCTGGGGTTTGCTTTCGAATTCCTTTTCCCTGGGTCCTCTGTGGGGGCCTGCTGTCACCATGGGTTTTAAGGCTTTCTAACATGGTCTGATGGCATCATTTCCAGTCAGTGTGTCCAAAACACTGCAGTTCAAGACTCTCCAGCCAAGTGGATTGCACTACTTCCTGCCATTACAATTCTATTATCCTTTCTAGATCATTCTGCTGGCTTCCTCTCATTTTCCAACCCCTACCATGTCTGGTTGCCAACAGTGTCTGTTTTTGTTCCCTTCTCCTCTTTTGGCTCCCCCCACCCCCTAAACTTTCCTATTCCTCTTCTTTGAGCTACCTCTGAACTCCTCTCTTTTTCTTATACAGTCTTAAGGGAAGAAGAAAACCCTCATTTTCATGGGCAGAGAGACTTTACAACTTCTGACTGCCCCTCTCACTGTGCTGACTTGACCTGCCTGGCCTCAGTTTTTCCTTTTGTCACCAACATGCATTGTGCTTTCAGGTGTCTGAAAAAAAAGTCTTGTGTGGAAGAAGAATGCTTTGCTTTATAGCTTTCCACTTGGGCAGCTTCCTATGGTGGTCCTCAGGGGGTCACCTCTGCACAATCGGGTATGTACCTATTCATTCAGGTGTGCATCTGGATTTGACTGTGGGTTCAAGTACCTGGGTCTCTGTGCCACGTAAATGAACGAGCACTTTCTCAATGGGAATGATGTTCGGGTTACCAGACACTCAGATTACTTTTACTGAGCTTTGCATTCAGACGAAATTATAATCCCAGCACGAGGCCTTTTGTCAGAGGGTCCCCGGCTTCCTAGCGGTACCCTGCAGAAGCCCTCATGTCTGCTGCCCCCCGAGAGGGCCTAGTGCTGGGAGGAAAGAAGCTGAACTCCGGTAGTGGAGCCTGCTCAGCACGTGCACCTGCTGACAGATCGTCCTGTGCTCAGGCTGTCTTACTGGGTAACAAGCAGGGTACTTCAAGTTAGCTTCGGGAATAGGACTAAAGTATGCATGCATTTTGGGTGGATCAGAAAGTACAGGTGAGAATAAAGGAGTGATCTTGAGAAGGCATAATATGACAAGCTTTGTTTCTCTTACCAGATAACCTTAGGCTAGCTACTTCTATTAAACTCACTGGATAAAGTACAGAAACGACAGCTACTCAAGTACCACCATACACAAAGGTTAAGGTAGGTAATACAGTATCACAGAGAACTCCTTTGACCCAGAAAGAAGTGAAAAAGAACATGAGGGTGCCACGAGGAATGCCATGGAAATGCACCACTGAGTAAGGAGCAGCCGAGCATGGGACACGGGACATAGGACTCAGGAATGTTCAGCCTTCCTCGGCTGCTGTTCCCTTCACCTGCATTCTGCTTGTCCCCTCTCCTCCTCTCATCGGCCACACTAGCCAAGAGAAACCTTGTTGGGGGCGGAGACTCCTGGGCATCCCAGGCAGGATTTCCTCTCGGAAGGACCGCCATGAGCTGAAAAGGAAAAGCCCTGGGGGGTGTGGATGGGGGTAGAGATAGCAAGGGACAAAACATTTTGGGCTAATATTTGAGGTTCCACCTTGCTTCCCATCCTTCCAGCTCTTGAGTCCTAACGTCCTTCTACCCCAAGAAAAAGCTGCTCCTGTAGGCATGCTGGGCACAGCAGAAACAAGAGTACGGGTGACAATGATGGGCTGCTGAACACACAGGGACACATGACTACAGTTCTGAGCTCTACAGCATCTGAGTGGGGTAGAGGGAGTAGAAGCATAGGACTTCTAATACTCTAAGGAAGGTGCTCTAGTTTCACTAATTTCCCTGCTTTTCCAAGTCAATATCAAGTGACTAGATGCATTCAGGAAAGTCAAGCAGCTGTCACTTGCTAAGAGATTTGAAAGTGCTTCAAATGCATGATAAATGCGATGTGTTTAAGAGGACTTCAAGCTTTGCCAGATCCTGCCAAACTCACAGAGCAGCTGTTCAGCTGAGAGCCAGCACACAGGGTGGCCAGGAGGACCTTCTGCCTAGAACGGTGCTGGAACATAATGTTTGAACTCACTATAAGGTCAGTTTGCCCAGACAACTGTGAGGACAGAGACTATCTCATGATGGAACAGAGTTAAAATGGGCCAAATTAAAAATGCTTGTTTCAAAAACTTCATAGGTATGATTATTTTTCCCCTGTCCCATCCATCCATCCATCCATCCGCCCACTTATACCTGTTGAGCCTACGGTGGGCCAGACACTGTGCTGGGCATTGGGAACACATAAAAGAAGCTCCCTTCCCCTCAAGTTGTTTGGAGATACTGGGAAATGCAGACACATGGAGGCTTCAGCAGAGTCTACCGGAAGGAAGCAGAACGAACAACCCATTTGATCTGGACATGGGAAGGTTACACAAAGGAGGTGATGTTTGGTTTGCCAGGAAGAATTCTGAGGCAGACAGTAAAACTGAGAAGAGAGACTTGTATATCCAAGAGAGATCTCTTGGTATGAATGGTGGAGGTATGGCAAGAGAAAATCATGTCAGACCAATCATAAGTCCTACTCAGAGCCCCTCAATGACTCTCTGTATCACATAGAGTAAAAGCAAACGTTCTCACAGTGGCCCAGAAGCCCTATCTGACCTGCACTGAGGACGTTCAGACCTCCCGCTCCCTCTGCTCCAGCCACACCAGCGACCTTGCAGCTCTTCAGGTCCTCTTTGCTCAGTTTCCTCAGAAGGAAAGAAGGTTTCTCTTCAGAGATACACATGGCTTGTGCCTGTTTCCCTCAGGTCTCTACTCAGACATCACCTGGTAGAGGGTGTTTTCTGATACCCTCTACCCCCTTCCCTGTTTTACTTTTCTCCCTGCCTACTACCACTAGCCAACACTGAATAGATTTTGCTTATTAATCTTAGTTTATTGTCCGTCTCTTCCAAGAAGAATAAAAGTTCACGAGGGCAGGAGTTTTTGCCTGTTGTTCACTGCTGCACTCCTGGTGCCTGAACAGTACCGAACATACAGCAGGTGCTTAATCAATATTTGTGGAGTGACCAAGGGAAAGAGTTATTACGGAGAACTATGCAAAACTAAGACTTCTGGGCTTATTTGGAAGATAAAGGAAGTTACAGACGTTTTTAACTAGGAGAGTAAGGGTAACTGGGTCTGTGTTTTCTAACTGGTGATCATGCTAGAATGGTGGTGGTGGAGGAGGTGAGGGGAGACGGGAGGCAGGAAGTCCCACGAACAAGTCACTGCATGAGCGGATGACCGCCTGACATGGGGCAGGGGCAGGGGCAGTGGAGGCAAAGAGGAAAAGAAAGATCTCAGAGTGAAATGACAGGTTAAAATGCGCAAAATAATGATTTAATGCATCAACACCAAAAACTGCTTTTTTTGTGTGTTTCATTTCTCATATACAACAATCCATCAGTACAAAATCAGCTCTAATTTTGGTGCAAAGAATGGCTCTGAGCCTTGGCTTACAGAAAAGCAAGCTAGACTGCTATGCTGAGAATGCATTCAGGTCAGACTGCTACTAGGGAACTTGTAAAACCAAACTGGATTTTGTCAACCTTCTTGTCTGGAAGGGTGATGTGGCTCCTGTTAATCTCTGTCATGTTTCAGGACACAGACACACACACACACACACACACACACACACACACACACACACACACACACACAGTTTGGCTTTAAAGCTCTCAAACAATTTGAGCTTGTCCTTTTCCCCTTCCTTTAAATCCATTCCTTTCACAAAACTTGCTAACTAACCAAGCAATCCAATATTTATTATCTCCTCATCCCTTTCGTCCTTCATTCAGTCACACTTCACATACTCCAGTCTAAGTTCCTTCTCTGATTCTTACTTTTGCACCTTCTCTCACGCTGGGCAAACATGCCTGGAAAGCTTTATAAAACCCATTTGCAAGGCATAGCCCCTCTCTTGACCTCCATCCTCACCTAACAGCTAAAGGACCTTTTCTCTGTGTGGAGGCAACACAGGGCCATTCTCAGGTATGAAAGAACTCAGAAAAACACACTGCCACCAACCGTTCTTGAAAAAAGAATAACTCGAAAAATACTCTAGCCAACGGAGAAGTTACTATGTGGATATGTCCGAAAGAAGTTAGACGGACAGAATGGGGAGGCTGGCCTGGGGTCCCACCAATGGGCAGGAGGCCTCAGTGAGGCCGAGAAGCAACCCATCCGCAGCACACACTGGCGAATGTGGCCACGCCAACAACAGCAAGAGTGAGGACAAGAAGGGCCTTCTTTGCACAGTGACATCTGGATGAAGCTTAATGAAACTGTCTGTTTCTTAAGAATTGTTATCCTTCATTAAGGTAATAATCCTATAATTGGAATTCTTCTGTAAAAGCTTCTCCCTCAAGAAGAATTTACTGTGAGGTCCAGAAGTCCAATTAAATATGATTATAGCTATGTTAAAAAACAAAAACAAGAAACACCCATGGCAAGGATTAGGCCTAGGAGAAATTTTCTGTGGCTTTCTGTGTGTGAGGGGCGGCTTATATCATTCCCCGGCTAACACAGCTCCCTGGCCACCACTGCCAACTAGCCAGGCCCAGGGCCTTCCTGTGGCTGTGCAAGAGGCCCCTCAAAATAGGCTCTCACCAGCCTTGCCAACTGCACCTCCAGGGTCTGCACCTCACAGCCCTCTCCTCAGACTCATCAACCTGCAGCTGCTGAACGGGTGCCATCCTTCCAGGCCTAGGCATCTTCCCACAGGCCCATCCTTGTCTGGGATCCTTCTCCTCCTTCTTCGACTTAAGGACAGAAACTTCCTTGCCTTCTTCCCCATGAAGCCTCCAAGACACAGCCCCCCTGCCCCACAGAATTAGGGCTGCTATCAAAGCCCCTGGAATATCAGCAGTTGCTCACTATAGGTCACTGCGCATAATCAAGCGGACTTACCGTATTCCCCCTTTATAAGACGCACATCTTTAAAAAAATTTGCAGTCTGAAAACTGGGTGCATCTTATATAGCGGTTGTAGATTTTTTTTACTTGCATTTCCTGCTTTTTCATGCTTGTTTTTACACTCATTGTCGAAGACAGTGATTTGTCATCAGACACAGATGAGGACAAGCTAATGAATGGGAGTTTTGACAGTGATGAGGAGTTGTATAAATTTTATGGTGAATAAAACTTGAGCTCAATAACTTTATGTAATACATCCCCCCCCCCAAATTTTGGGCCCCAAAATTAAGGTGTGTCTTATACATGGGAGCATTGTATATATGGGGAAATACAGTAGTTCGAACTCCTCTGCCATCCTCACAGGAAGCTGTGCGAAAGGCCCCCTTCAGTGCCTGCCTTATGCAGACACCTGGATCAGCTGCCCCTCGCCCACTATCAGAATTAAGATTTGGGGTCCAGAGTGGGTAAATTCAAGTAATCCATCCATTGAGGGTGATTTCCTCTAATAATAAATAAGTAACAAGAATGGCTGACTTCTTCCTGTATTTGATATATATTTTATCTAACTGACTATAAGCTCTGTGAGTGCGGGGACTGCATTTCTTTATTTGCTCACTATTTTATCTGCAGCACCTAAAACAGTGATTAGAACTTCAGGAAGGTTCTAATCAATGTTTGCTGAGAGTGTGAATGTCTTATCTGTACTTATTTCCCTGTTAGAACAAAATGCCCAGCACAATTCACGGATGCTCTGCTGAATGGCCGAATCCGAGGCTAAGCTATAAAACGAAGCCATTTTCTTTATGCTCAAACCAAACTTGAGAAAGACTCTCCCTCATAAACACGCACCTGCCTTCAGTCTCTGAGGCCCCGCCCCCACTCCTTTGTCTTGGCTTCTGTGTGCCACACGGAGAAACAAAAAGCGGCTTGTATTGCTGGAAGGAGAGGCTCCACGGAAATGCAAAACAACATTAACCTTTTCCCCCCAATCGCATTTAACACACTGGGTGATTATAAAGAGGGGTTCAGGGAGAAATAAGTGCAAAATTCAGACAATAAAAAAAAGAGGTGGCCCTTCACATCTGCAAAACCGTGAGACCTACATGTTTTCCCCCTTGAGAACAACTCAACAGCTCCCATGCTGTGCTCCAGGCCCCTCCAGGGCAGCTCCTTCCTCCTGGCTGGCTGGCTACTCCCACTCCGCATGCCGGAGGGTGGCTGGTTACTCTCACTCCCGCGTGCGGTGAGCAGCAGCCGCTGTGACATCAATGAAACTGACTTCCTGGTTTCTAAACGCCCAGCGCTGGCGCTTCGGAGCCCCAGAATTCGTCTGTTTTGACTCTGTGCCAACCTGGCTCTCCTAGGAGTCTCAAAGCTGCACCAACCCAGAAAGAGAACCTCTTTCCTTTGCTGCCTTTTCTGAAGATGATCAGAAACAATAATGGGAAATGAACAAAGGGATTATAGATTAATCTGTCCTCACTGGCTCCTTTGACTGCAAAGATGGACTGCAGATCCAGGATTTGCAGGAGACCTCAATTCCTCATTAATCTCCACTATCGGCTCTATCACTGCCTTTCTTTTTTATTTTTTTAAAGCTCCTTTCTTAGCAGAAAATGAGGGGGAACTGTGTTTTTTCTTCATTCAGCAGTAACTGAAAAATATGTCCTTAACATTTCAGAAAGCAGATCGTCCCTGCGCTATAACCACCAAAGCATGGAGGTAAAATGGCATGATTGTCCTTTATGTCACCATCTGTCTAAATTAATGAATTTTAAGAGTGAATAATCGAAACCTGTGGTTTCTTTGGAGACCATGAATCTGGTCCCCAGAAAAATTCCAGTGCTTTACAATCTCCAATTTCTTTTCATTAAACTTGCTTTTGCTTAGTGTACTTCAACTGTTCAGAAACGGGCAGTGAGTGGCTTCCACACTGCGTTTCGCAAGTGCCTCTGCTCTCTCTGGCCATCTGGAGCTGGGCCTGCAGAGAGAACAGGTCCTGGCGTCCTTGGGCCGCTTCACTCCATGGGGAAGTGCTACAGAGTCAACAAAAAGCATCAGGGGCTTTTCTCCTTCCCTTCCCCAGAAGAGCTGCCAACTCTATTTGGGCAGAGGTTCTGCCAGTGACATTTCTACTCTGGGAGCCACAGACACACAGTCCCACTGAGAGAGCAGAGATTCCTTGAACTGGGCTGGACTGAGTGCTCATACCAGCTGCTAATGACAATCTGCTGCTAATGACAATCTTAGCACACAGTTCATCGTGGCTGTTTGGCTACATACCGCAGGGGCTCCCAGTTCTGCTTTTCCTTGGCTAAATACATGTCCATATTCTTCAAGCTCACACTTAGCAGAAAGCTGAGGGTGGGGCTTAGAAGACAAATGGGGTGAGGTTTACCCAAATGGCGTTGAAAGAACATCCAACCAGAGGCCCGTTTCTGCGGCGTCCTGTGCTTACCTGGGTAGGGCACTCTTCCTTTGGTGACCAGCTCTGTGAGTAAGATTCCAAAAGACCACACATCAGACTTGATTGTGAACCTCCCATACAGGGCTGCTTCGGGGGCTGTCCACTTAATGGGGAACTTTGCACCTGCAGAAAGAACACCCAATTACTCATCAAACAGAGAACATCGCACCAAGTACAGGCTTGGGAGGAAAAGCACTTGGAAACCAGTTTCGCAGGGAGGATGGGGACGAGGTAAAACAATGAATGAACTAGGACTGAGAAGACGTGGGGTCTAGTCGTGGCTCCGAGTGAGATCTGAAGCAAGCCAGTTTACTTTCAATTTTCCCATCAAAGGGAAAATTCCAAGCACCTTTAAGCTCTAGCTCCTAGAACTTGAATCTATGGCCACATTGAATGTCATAGGTTTCGTCTGGAGGTGAATCTAACTTTTGAATTAATTTATACATATTTTTCGTTTGCTTTGGAATGTTATTTTTTAATAAACATGCACAGCATTAAATCACAATGCTACTTTCATGAAGCCTTTGGTATATAAAACCATAGTTCTCACAAGGTGCCTAAAAACCAAATCAAACCACCACATTTATCCCAGGGTGGAGACAATTTGCTGCAGCCCCTGTGTGTGTCATGGGCTCTGTTTCCCTCAGGCCTCCCACACCTACAGCAGAGAAAGGGGTTGGCCTCTGGCTGCTTCCTTACACAATGTTCCCTCCATCCATTCCCCCAGAAAGCAGCCATCTTTAATTCTGAGAGAGGTTTTTCTTCTGTACTGTCTGAGCCCTTGCTTACCTTCCTACCTTTCTCCTGCCAGCCACAGAGGCTACTAATTGATTAAGATGACCAGATGTCCCGCTTTTGGCGGGACAGTCCCAATGTTTAACAATTTGTCCCATGGTGTTTTAAAAAGTCCCGATTTTTGGAAAGAATGCATGAAAAGTTAGGGAACAGCGGGAGAACGGGAAGGGAATATACGGTTTTCACCCGGGAGACCCTGCCTCAACCTGGAAGCACCCACACTGCTGCAAGAGCTGGCTGCCAAGTTCCCTCACTACTCATAGGCCCACGTCCTGGATGCTGGCGTGCGGCTCTGGGCTCTGCGAGGCGCAAGCTGCTCGGTCTCCAGCGGGTGGCAGGGCTGGACGCCGGGAGCACGGCCGCCGCAAGGACGAGTCCATATTTCTCAAATGAGAAATGTGCCAAAGAATAAAATAATACTATACATAATTTTTAATGTATTATACTTGTAAATTGTACTTATGTTGAAATTTAAAAAATATATTACAATACTATTTTTACATTCTATGAAAAATTTTTTTGCTTCATATAGACCAAATTTTTAATCAAGACCCCCCCTGCCACCCCCCCATCAGTGGTGTCCCGCTTTACCAATTTTAATATCTGGTCACCTTATATTTGATGTTTGTTTTTTTAAGAGCAGTCATGCCTCCCTGACTGGCTTATGAGTCTCTGATTTTCCAAGACCAAGGAACAAATTTCACGCCTTGGTCAGTAGAACAGTCTTTTCTTTTGAAATTTCTCCAATCATGAAAACAATCTTCTCTCTAACCCAAAAGGAAGAGTGGGGTCCACCCTGCCCTTTACAAGGCTAGATGTGTATACAGGGAATTAAAATGGGTTCAGCGGCCTGTGTGCTCACACATTTGGCTTAACAACTATAAAGCAGTTCCATATATTTTATTGAACAAATTAAAGAAAAAACAAAGAATTTTTATTATTGGTATAAACACAATTATATGTTTAAAGCATGTTAACTTTACTTAGGGACTCCTAAGAATCAAACAAAGGCTAACAAAAATCAGAAATTTTCATAGTCACAATGTGCAAAAATGGCAAATGATTAAAACCTTTAAATTAGTATGGTTTTAATAAACAGATACGATAGATCACAGCAATTGGATTTTTGTTTTAAATACAGTACATGATAACATCTTCAGCAAATCGAACTGAAATTTTTTTTCTTTTATTTTTACAGGGGCAGAGAAAGTCAGAGAGAGGGATAGATAGGGACAGACAGGAACGGAGAGAGGTGAGAAGCATCAATCATTAGTTTTTCATTGCTGTTGCGAAACCATAGTTGTTCATTGATTGCTTTCTCACATGTGCCTTGACCATGGGCCTCCAGCAGAGTGAGACACCCCTTGCTGGAGCCAGCGACCTTGGGTCTGAGCTGGCGAGCTTTTTCTCAAGCCAGAAAGACCTGCGCTCAAGGTGGCGACCTTGGGGTCTCAAATCTGGGTCTTCCGCATCCCAGTCCCACACTCTATCCACTGCGCCACTGCCTGGTCAGGCACAAACTGGAATTTTCTAGCAATATAATTTTCCTTTCTATCTCCTCTATGCCAGTGTGAAATGAAATAAAATAAAATCCTGCTATTTCATTATGTGGCACCTCACATGAAGAGTGGAGCAGAGAAGTTATTCTATAGTTTGCTTTCCCTTTTATGCATTAAGTTATTTGTAATTAGCTGTTTCTCAAGCATAATTATCTCTGTTCTCAAGGTTTGCAAGATTCCACACAAGCACTGGTATTCTCTCAACAGTCATTTGGTTTTAAAAGTTTCTTTCAAAGTATTCTTCTCATCCTTCCTAGCCTTGAGCATTCTGTTCATGCAGCTTTGGACTCTGAGCCACTGGGATTAATGTGATAGGTTTTCTTCAGTGTTGAGAGCAGACTTTGCCCTGGACCAAACCTCAGCTGGAGTTCTCTCATTTCAGAGAATTAAGATATATTAAATTAATTCCTATTTAAACCATCTCTTAAGCCAAATGGCTTTGAAATCTACGTCCACCTTTGAAGCAAATAGAACATTTTTCTCCACTGAACAGACACAAACCCTTTTAAGAAAACAAGCGAGGAGGCTCTCTTCCCTTCTTGGAATCGCCAAGTTTGGTGAAGGTGTGTGTGTGTTGCTGAAAGTAAACTGCTCCAAATTTGGATAAAGGCATCTTGGATGTTCTGAGAGAAGATTTCATAATTTCAGATTAAGAAACCCCAGATTTCAGTACATCAGCCAGGTGTGCTAGTCTGCTCTATTTTCTCATTATAACACCTATAATAAGAATTATAATATATACTACTTCAAAAATATACTAAAATAAAGGCTGTAATGAGTCTCTGCTAGGAAATCATTTGTTTTAACTTAATAGCAAAAGCTCACTTAAATTTATACTAGTTTTCCTTCTACCTAATGTATTTATACCTAGTACATTTTGGAGGGAAAAAAGAAAGGATGTACATCCTTTGTCCAATTTCTCCTTCTTTTCAGTCTTAAAACAGCAGGAACTGTTGATAGAAGAAGGTTCTTTAAAGATAGCTCATATTTTCCTTTTCAAGGAAGATAAAGATTAATAAATTAAAGCAGCTATAAGCTGTTAATCATTAATGAAACTTTCAACAAAATGAGGAACCTACGCTCACTCTTCTACTCACTGCATAACCTTGAGCTCCCTCATCTTGTTTCCCCACCTCCCGAGGGAGCAGGTGAAGCTGCAGTGGGGGGCGGGAAAGGGGGCCAGTTCACCTGGGGTTTGGGGCAAGGGTCTTTATAAATGGCCATGCGGGGTGCACACTGCAAACCTCAGTCTATGTACCTGATAGCCCTAAGGCTGTCCAGCACCCCAGCCTGCGATCCCACAGGTGGCTCTGCTGGGGACTGTGAGGGCTCTCTCCTCAGGTGAAATTAGGAAAGCTCAGAAACTGTGAAGGAAGGAGCTCGTGGGTGTAAACACTGCCTTCTCCCTTGAAGTGAAGTTCTTCCCCCTCAGATGTTATTTTTCATAGATACTGTGGCAGGCATAAAGTCAGGATCAAAGTTGTCTTCTAAGCAGTATGGATTTGTAAAAAAGAGAGACAATGTCGGGAGACTTCCACTACAGTGAGCTTGGTATTGTATGTAACCAGTTGACTCAGTCTTCTTGAAATTCTGTTTGGGAGCAGGATTCAGATGTCAACGCAATTTCCTCTCCACTTTATTGGAGGGAATGCAGCAAACTAAACAGGTATGATGAACTAAAAATATAAAGGGATTACTATCACTCTGGTAGTTTATTCTTCCTGAGTTACTTTAACAGTTCAGGATTCCTTCAAGCCAAGAGGCAAAGGTGAAACATGATATGCATGTATTTATGTGTGGGCTCGAGGCATCCTTTCCATAGGATGTCTGCGCAACTTGGTGCTGAGAGCCTGCCCTGGTGCTGTCCCCAGGGCCCATGTCCCAGAGCCACCATTAAAGCAGATGACCTTTGTGCTTCAGTCATTTCCCTAACTGGTACTGAGGCTGGTCAGCCTTAGTCTACATCATTTTCTGTGCTGAATAAAAATACCAGTGTTTTATAAAATAATTTCTGATATGCATCTCAATCCTATTTCTCTAAATTCTGTTGATATGTGAAGCGAGTAGTCACTCCCTTGGCTTCAGTGACGATCCCAGGTCTGATGACACTTGCCTTTGTATCCCCCTCCCAAGTTCCTGACCTCCTCAGGATCTCCACTGGGAGGTCTCAAAGGACCTCTCAGATACAACGTGCAAAGTTTATCCTCCCCATGGTTCTGTTTCTATCTCTGGGCTTGCCGCCTCGTCACCACCTGGCTGGTGAGAGCAGCGTGCCGAGTGCCCTCCTCATCTGAATGCTGACCTCCTATCCTGCGTGGTACACGCAGGTAGTGGCAGCACAGAGCCTGCCCGGAAGGGAGCTCAATAAACCTTTACCGAGTCTCTTCGGCCCCTGCTGCTTTGTCATTCTCCACAGTGAGTCTCTTCACTGCCCTCACTCTAGCCCTTGCTCACTCACTGTCACCTGGACTCCAGCAGTGGCCTTCCAGTTGGGCCCACCAGCACCGTCTGGTCCCTCCTCCCTACTTCTCCAGCCTCTTCTAGTGATCCTGGGCTGACCCTTCTTTGCTCTCCTCCCCCACCCCCAGCTCCACTGACCTCTGACTGCGCTCACCTGCTGCAGGGCCACAGGCAGGATGGTCCCTTTGTCCACAGACCTCCCCCTACTCCCATCCCAGGGCTAACTGCTCCGCCCTTGTTCTTGGCCTAAGTGCTACCTGCACAGGGAGCCTTGGCCCCAGCACCAGCACTGGGGCAGCTTTCCTGCTAGAGTGTCTTGCTCTTTGTAGTGTTGCCTTTACAAGTGTGATGAATACATTACAGGCATCCCCCTACTTTTTGAAACTGGTGTTATGCCACTCTGTTTTTTACTAAAGACCAACGTTAGTATCTGTTGCCGCTAACTGAAAGAAATCTGAAGAGAATCTTTTGTTTTACAAAGATAGTGTTCCTGTTTGTTTTGCAGTGAGAATTTTGGAGGCAGCACGCACCCGGAGAAGCAAGGGGTCCCCCGCTCCTGCCCTGGAACCACGCTCATCTCAGCAGCAAGCCACCAAATCTTTGAGCTGTCTGAGTGTCTCTGCTTTACTCAGTTGATTGTGCACGTGTTAGCAAGGTGTGTCCTGAGGTGTCTGCTTCTTTGCTATATGCCATTAGGTTTACTCAGGTCTACTTCCTGATAGCGGGTGATCTAGAGTTGTCTAAAAAGTGACTCTCGTTAGATGCTGTCCTTGAAAGCAGGGCACGTCCTTTGTCCTTCGGGATGGCTACCACATCTCAGGCCTGCGCCCTGGGCACATCCTTCCAGATGGCTACCACATCTCAGGCCTGCGCCCCGGGCACGACCTTCCAGACGGCTACCACATCTCAGGCCTGTGCCCCAGGCGCGTCCTTCGGGACGGCTAGCACATCTCAGGCCTGCGCCCCGGGCGCGTCCTTTGGGACGGCTACCACATCTCAGGCCTGCACCCGGGTCTGCCCATGGAGCAGCCAGATCAACAGGCCCCGAGTGGAAGTGGAGCCACATCACTAATGAGCCCGTCAGCCTTCCCTTCCAGCCAAACCCGGTTCCTCTCGGTTTCCTGCTTTCTGGCGAGTCCTCCTCTCCTTGTCCTCCATGACCATTGTCACTGTCTGTCACCAGCGGGGGGTCCTTCTAAGGGTCTAACAACTGCTAACTGCAGTTGGAAAGCATCTGTCACACACCGAGATGTAAAAGAACCCTAAAAACCCTGTGTTTTTGTTGCCATATAGTGTGTGTTCTGATCCTCCTTGGGTCTGAGTGAAACTGAGGCAGAGGGAGGCCGGGACTCACTCTGTGAGGAGAATGGGCAGGTCACAGGACCGCAGCGGGGCCATGTCAGCAGAGAGGCAGGCGGCCAGAGGCCTGGAAGCGCTCGCAGCAAAGACAGCGAGATCCCTTCCCAACAGACCAGGTGGAAGCAGGTGGCAGACACCAACCACTCCACTCATGGGCCGTAGTCTTTCTCATTTAAAATTAGGTGAATCATCATCTATGCTTTAAGTAAAGAAGACGGTTGTGGATTTATTCAGTTATCAATGGTTTTCCTCAAAACAACAACAAACACCCCAGCCAGCACTACTGGACTGGTTTTGTTCTCTCTTCCTACCGTAAGTATTTCTGGAGTTTTTCCCCCTGTTTGGCACTGTGCTCAGTGCTGGGTGAGCTCAACCTCCGCTCTCAAGGAGACTGAAGCTCAGTCTGGGAAGGAGATAAAATAAATGAGAGGCCAGTATTATGTCAGAACTGGACAAGTGCTAGAGAGAACAGTACTGTGAGCTATAAGGACAGGTTTTGTGGGGCTTTGTAGGCCACACTCAAAGCCACTGGGGCTCCTAAGCAGAAGTGTGATGATTCCCTCCTCCCTTCTTTCTCCCTGTCTTTGAAACATGGAAGATAACATATTACCTTGAGAATGATTTGTGATGAGACAAAATGTGAAAAGCATTTTGACTTTTCAAAACTCTCGAAAAGCATCATGACATTTCAAGGCCCATGGGCGTCTGTTAGCAATTAGCAACTGGGTAGATTAGGCTTCTGTTGTCACTTCTGTCATTGTGTTTATTTAAGTCGTGGTGGCTCTAGACACATTTGTGCTATTTTTGCCAACTTTTCATATCTGAACAATACTCAATCTCAGGGACGAAGTAGTAAAATTGACCACACACTTTGACACTGTGCACAGCTTACACATTCTGTGAGAAACACACTTCCCTGAGGGATTTCCTGTGCTTCCGCTCATGTCTTCTCTTCTGCTGCAGGCTCTTCTCCTCCTCCCACTCTCGTCACAAGAGTCTGAGGGCCTTGGTGTTGCAGACTCTGCTCTCCTGCTGATGCCTCTGGGACACACCCTCTCCCTTGGCTAACCCTGCCCATCATCTGTGTGAATGGGGCTGCACACACTACACACAGTCTCTCGTTGGAAGTCTTCTTTTGTGTCTTTCATATATCTAAGGGACAAAGTCTCAAATGTGGCAACTAGAAATCTAAATTGAGTTTTCACCAACTCATTGTACTATGCATGACATTTTATTATAAAGGAGAGTTTTATCCTAGGCAAAAATTTTTACTAAATTATAAAGCTTATTCTCACTTTAATATTTTAGGATGCAAATGAAGTCCTTTTATCAGTAACTCTCTTCTGGGTGGGGGGGTCAGAGCACCATTTTGCCAGGCTTCAAGGTGACAAACCTGAACGTGAACTGGGACTTCTTACTTTCCTTAACCATCTGCTCTAATCCAGCACCAGGTTTATTGCTTTCCTCTTTGACAGGTCTCTCAAATTTTCCCTTTCTTGTTTAAGCTCTCTCCCAAAACTTGGCTTAGGTCCTCATCTGCCTGTTAAGTCCTTTCATGGTGTCCTGCCTTTAGCCCACTGTCCATTCAACTGCAGTTGACTGCACAGGTCTACCCATACATGGATTTTCAATTGATCAACACAGCTCAAACCCGGGTTGTTCAAGGGCTGACTCCACAGCTGGGAATCCGCAATTTTTGGAGGGTTGACTGCAATTATATGTGGATTTTCAATGGTGGGAGGTCAGTGCCCCTAGCCTCCATGTTGTTCAGGATCAACTCTAATTGCTCTAAACCTCAGCTTCATAATGATCCTACCCTAAGCAAATAGTGGGCTCCCTCCTGCCTTAAATCAAAATCCCCCACCTGGTTTTCATGGACTTATATATCTATTCAACTTTGGTTCTTGCTACCCCAAACATAGCTATTCTAGTCTAGTTTGCTTTCCCATATCTGTACCTGCACTTGATATAATCATTCTTGTTTCTTATATACATTGGCTTGTTCTAAATGCCTTCTCTCCTTCCACCTGCTTAGCTAAGCATATTCAGCTCAAGTCCCACTTCCTTCAGGTAGATAGGGACAGACAGACAGGAATGGAGAGAGGTGAGAAGCATCAATCATTAGTTTTTCGTTGCCATTACAACACCTTAGTTGTTCACTGATTGCTCTCTTACATGAGCCTTGACTGTGGGCCTTCAGCAGACCGAGCAACCCTTTGCTGGAGCCAGCGACCTTAGGTACAAGTTGGCGAACTTTTTGCTCAAGTCAGATGGGCCTGTGCTCAAGCTGGTGAGCTCGGGGTCTCGAACCTGGGTCCTGACTGCATCCCAGTCCAATGCTCTATCCACTGCGCCACCGCCTGGTAAGGCTGAACATATATTGAGTGCTTACTGTCAAGCATCATGCTAAGTGCTTTACACATAGGAGGTTGATATCAATAATGCCCTGTTTTATAGATGAGAAATGAACACAGAGAGCTAAAATAACATGTAAAGGACAGGTGGAAATGGTGGAATGGGGAATTAAAACCAAGGGAGTCAGGCTCCAGAGTCCAAGGACTTAAACATGATACACTATGCTGGCATCACTGTCTCTGACATGTCTTTCTACTAGTTCTACATGTGTTATTTTTTATCTCCTTAAATAGTAGAATGGAAGTCCTTTGACTATGTTTTATACCTGTGTTTCTCCACAGTATTTTGCTTAAGGCTCATTAAACAGCAACTGCCCAATAAATGCCCTGACTGGCTAGAGGGTCAATGCAGTGATGTACCTAACACTTGGCTGGCCAAAGAAATTCTCTTCCTTTACACGAATTTAATCAAACTGAACAAAGAAAAGAGTGACAATACAGCCATGTAATAGTCTGACTGAATGCTCTCGTTTTTTAAAGTGTTTTTTAAGTGTTTTCACTTTAAAAAAGGTTGACCAGCTAAATTCATTATTAGGTCAGGATGGCTTATTCCAACCCTAGGTGCTCCATGCCAGTTAGTGAAGGTCCTCTACCCCTAGTGGTCAGGTCTGTTTTCTTCTGCCTCAGTGAGAAGCAGTGCCCACTTGATCAGCTATTTACCACACCTTATGCACCTTCGTACACTAAGATGATGCAGGGGCATTTCAAAGGCACAGAGAAGGATGGCAGAGACTTCTGCTCCCAACTCTAGCTCCTGCACTAAGTATGTGTGTGAATAGGCAGGAAACAGGACTTCCCTAGAGAATGTTCTTCAGTGACAATGCAAACAGGCCCACCTGTGGGAGGAGCTGGGCTCAAGGGGCCATTTGTGGAAGGTTAGCGTGGGAGCTTCAGAGTTGGGTAGGCCTGAGTTTGCACACTGGGTTTCCTGGGTGACCATTTAAAAACTCCCTCAGCCTCAGACTCCTTATATGTAGATCAGGGATGATAATCATTTCATAAGGTTGTGGGGAGAATTGTAAATCATGTAAGGGGCTCAGCACAGCACCTGGCACCTTGTAACAGCCACATAAATGCCAGATGTTATTTTCTTTGGCAGGGAGTGAAAAGGCACTGAGCTGCATTAGATTAGCCAAAGCTCTCCCAACTTTAAGAGAGGGAAAGAGGAAAGCACAGTGGGAGGAGCTCCTGAGAAAACCAAGCACAGGTTGCCTCCTGCCCCAGGGTTTTCCAGGTAGCTGGGGAGACCAAGCTTACAGGCAAATCCAACAGAGAGCTGACTGTGGGAAGAAGAGGGTCAGGAGAGAGGTGAGAGAGGAACTGCACAGGGAACAGGGGCCCTGGGTGGGGGTGGCCACATGGCAGTGCTGCAGCGTGACGCAGGGTCCCCTGGCTGAGGCTCAGGGCATGGGCCAGGGCAGCCTGGGTGGGCCCAGCTCACATTACAGGCTCTGGCCGGAGAGCTGGGTTGTCAAGCCTTTTTTTTTTCTTTTGTCCTGGTGACCAGGCCAATTCTACAGCTCTGTCTCAGAAACTATCCCCTCTGGTTAAAAACAGGGCCAACGTGGAGAAGGCAAAGTCAGTGCAGAATAACAGAACCCAAATCCTTCCTTCAGAGCATACAAGTGGTGTGTTAACAGATTTCCAAGGAGAGGGGTTTGTGCCAGTAACACTGTTCTCTGAACCAAGATCCAGCCAGATCCCTCTTTAATTATGAAGCCACAAACTCTGCAAATTATTATAGTCAATATTAAATAATGTGCAGTCCTTCAACTTTAAAGTTACCCTGGGGAATAAAGGAAAATAAATCACAAACTATGCTAATAACAGGAAGCTGATGACATGGGGAAGTGGGGGTGACAAGGCGGGCCAGCACAGGATATCCTGGGAAAGAGGTAAAATCAAAGCTGACCTGACCTGGAACCTTGTGGTTATTCAGACAAAACAATGATTTCAAACCCAATAAAATCTGGCAAAGCAAAGCTTGGAATTTTCACACTAGGCCAAAGGAATGACTTTTACATTTTCTAAATGTGTCTGGAGTAATATAGCCCTGTGTTTTCCAGTTATTCCTGGTGACACATTCTGCTGAAACTTCTACTTTAAGTTCATAAGGGTTTTTGTTTGTTTGTTTTTTAAATTTATTTTATTTTTATTTTATTCATTTTAGAGAGAAGATACAGAGTGAGAGAGAGAGAGAGAGAGAGAAAGAGAGAAAGGGGGGAGGAGCTGGAAGCATCAACTCCCATATGTGCCTTGACCAGGCCAGTGCAGGGTTTTGAACTGGCGACCTCAGTGTTCCCAGGTCGACGCTCTATCCACTGCGCCACCACAGGTCAGGCAGTTCATAAGGTTTTAAACATGAGAATAAATGACAAGTAAATTACAATGGAGTAAGATGATACTCCCTCTAAAATGCATAACGGTGAGCAAGGAATTTGAAAAGAAAGAGGTTAAGGAGTGGGGAGGAATGCTGCCCCACAAGGAATGTGGGGAGAGGAGGGACAGTTTTGGTCAAGGAAGACCAGAACCAAGGACCAGAGGCAGGGCCTGAACACAGTGCAAAGACACGGGCTGACTGGCTGAGCACCGATCCAATCTGGTGTAGCTGCATCTGCAGAAGAAACACTCAGGCTGAGGGGTGAGCAAAGTTGCAGAGGGAACCCCACACAGAAGAGCAGACAGAAAAGGCATAGGAGGTCCATCCGGGAGTACTAAAAACCTAATCAGGACAAGCAGAGGACAGAGGGGAGCAAACCCAGCCACCAGGGAGAACGGGGGATGGGGCTGCACCGAGGTACCTGTCCTGGCGTCCTGCTCAAGATGGGAAGGACAGGCAGGAAGAGGAACGGTGGAGGGGCAGGCCAGCCTCACACAGGGGAAGACAGACAGGCTGTGATATCTCCTGTGTGATGGAGCGGGAGGCGAGGGGAGGATGCTCAGGGTGCTTGCCTCTCCCCATCACCTCCTTTCCAACGTCACTAGTGACAACCCAGGATAACTCTCACTGGCAACACACAGATAAAGAACAAAATTAATGAGCATCTTCTGAATTCATGGGTATTTGGTCCCTTTACTCTCAGGAAGGAAATCTAAGAAACACCAAGGGGACTTCTCCTGAAGTGCAGACTGTGTCAGAGGCTTCAGTGGTTGCTCTTCGGTGGGATTAAGGAGGAACTCTGCTTGCTATTCTAGAACATCAAAGTTGATTAATTCCAATTATTCTTCTATCTTCCCAAGAGCCAACAAGGAAACCATGTTAGGGGGGAAAATTGTGATTCACAGTCCCAGTAGGATAAACACTAACTTTGAGGACTTTTATCCAGGACAAAAGGCAAGGAAGCTGTGTGCAGAGCCCCACATACTGCTGTCAGCGTGGGGAGAACTCCGACCTAAGGAATAAATAGATGTTCGGGAATGTAGCTCCAGAGAAATTATTCCAAGAATCCAGCCACCCTGGGAGAGGCAGTGGGCCTGAGTCAATCTGAATCTGAGGTCATGCTGCAAAGTCTGCCAAGCAGCAAGGTCAGGCCCTGGGGTTGGGATACTGCTTGGGGACAGGTGGCTGGCAGTGAGGAAGAAACTGGAGGAGGAGATGATATACAGACAACAGCTGCTTTCAGGTTGCTTTTTCAAACTGCCCCCCATGGTGCCTGTGCCCTTGGGGAGGCCAGTGTGATGCTGTTGTGCACCCTCCTCTGGCTGGAAGAAACAGAGACTTCAAGATGTGGGGCTGTTTTCTTAGGGACTGCCTGCCCCTGATTACCCAGATGATGCAAAGGCAGGAATTCTTTTGCAGCAAACAAAACAAGACAAGGAAGCCAAGTGACATTTTTGATATTTGATGGCTGTCTGTAGTTCCTATTTACACACTTTAAAATCACAGAGGGTGACCATCTGCTTCCTTCTTGGAGATTACTAAGAAACGTGGGATGCAGAAATCAACAACTTGTTCTTGACCATTCAGAAACAACCACCCGCTCTGCCCAAGATAGTACAAAGGAGAAGATACCCACACGGGATATAAGACCTGATTGCCCAGGGCAGATATAAAGAGGAGAGGTATTCAGACAAGAGGCTCTCAGTGACCGGGGCTTACAGCTGTCCCATCTGTGTCCTCTGGGTAGAGTCAGGGAACTGCAGACTATGGGAGTGGAAGAAATGAGCCTACCCCTCCCTCACAACAGTTTTAATCTTAAAAGAGAGATGGGTAGGCAAGGGGGAGTTGAAGTCCCTTTCTTTTCATTTTACTCTGGCTTTCTGCACATCCTTTCTCAGAGGGAAATGAATGGTCTGTACCGTCCACCCGCCTCTCCCTGCTGTCTGACCCCTACCCCTGAGGCGAACCTGGCCCCCGCAGCTTGCAGCTCAACCGCCGTGGCTCAGCAGATACACAAAGCATCCCTCTCTCGGAAATGCTGGTGGAAGCCTGCGACTGTAAACGGCAGAATACAAATGAAGGCGCTTTTCTCCCCAGCGACAGACGTGTACCAAACTCAGGATCTGGGAGGATTGATGAGACCCAGGCGCACCTCAGGATGCAACCCGTCTGGTCAGCAAAAATGATGGCTCCAACCCAGCCACCGGCAGGGCGTTCTGCCCCCGGGCTCTCACCAGACAGTCCCTAGGGACCCATGTGTGGTCAGTTCAAACAAAAGAGTTTCCTGCTCAGTACTTAAAACAATGGCTGCATGGGAAAGGGTTTGCTATTTGTTAAAGGATGGTTTGCTTCTCTAGCATGGGAAGAATCAGATTAAATTCAATAATTAAAATGGTCTCCCCCCCACGCACACATTTGCTGTTCGGGTCACAGCACACTGTGTGGGAATGGCAGTGCTGCTGCTGACAGAGAACAAGAAACGCATATGCGGACAGGGGCAGAGGGAGGGCATCTCCTGGCGAGATCAGCCTTGATCTGCCACCGGATTACAGGGGCCTCTGAAGAGGCTGATTAATAATTCTGCAGGAGCCTTTGAGCTGGAAAGCTGGCGTTCTGAGTTTGATAATCCCCAGACGTAGTAATACAAAGGAAGGATAAGAATTGAATTCACAGCTCTGAATTGTGAAACTCAACATATGAAAGAAACAGGGATCCACTTCTTCCTGACTGTTTGTCAACCTAGCTGCCTGCTTGTTTGTGTTAAATGGCTACTGTGCTTTTTGAATCCAAAATCTGATTATATTTAATTAGTACAGGCATCTGGGATTTCTAATACACAAAGACTTATTAAAGTAACAAATCTTTCTAAAATATGTTCTCCATGAAAGAATGTGTTAATTTATGCAGCAACAATTTTTTAACATGAAATAATTAACATGAAAACTGCAACAATTATGAATTCTTCACAGTCTAATTTATACGTGAATTTTCCTCCAGATAATAATCTACTCAATTTAAAGCCTCAATACTGAGAGCATTTGTACAGACACATATTTTTTTCCTTTTTACTATGCAAACCTAAACTTACTGCAGGTCTTACAGTCCTGAATGCTGTTTCTACATACATTCTGAAGACCCAGAGGTAAAACTGCCTTGACATTTGCTTCCTCAACAGTAATCTTGTTAAATTCCAAACACACCCAAAACACAGAGCGACTCTATGCTCTGTCTTTGTCATGATTCAAATCAGAAGAGGAAAGGGTTAAATAGGCAGGCCCTCGGAGTGGAAGACTCTGATAGGAGCTAGCTAGCAAGCAAGGAGCCAGTCAGGAAAGACTAGGCAAGTGTGTGCGTTTGTGTGTGTATGAGAGACAGACAGAGAGAGAGAGAGAGAGAGAGAGAGAGAGAGAGACTTTACGGACACACTGTATTATCATCAAATACAAGTATATAACTATCAGCTCACCGTTTGCTTTGTGTTCTGTGCTTTGTGTATATTCCCAGGGAAGACATGCAACAAGTCTATGATGTAGATAACTTATCATCTCTGTTTTCAGAGGAGGAGATAAAGGCTCAGAGAGCCTAAGTAACTTGTCTATAGTCTCAAAGCTAATTAGCAGTGATGCCAGGTTCATACTGAGATTATCTAACTTCATGGGTCATGCTCTTAACCAATCCAGTCCCTGCCATCTTTGGGAGGGAGCGGTCTCTGTGTGTGTATATATGTGAGTAAAGAAGGAAAAAAGTCTTGCTATCCAAAAAGACATAAAGCTTAGCCCTGGCCAGGTAGCTCAGTTGGTTAGAGTGTCATCCCAATAGGATTGTGGGTTCAATCCCCAGTCAAGGCACATTCAAGAAGCAACCAATGAATGTATAAGCAAGTGGAACAATAAACTGATGCTCTTTTTTTCTCTCTCCTTTCTTCTCTCTTTTATATATATAAAAAAGACACAAAGCTTAGTGCTGCCAAGAGTAGGGGGTAGGAGACAATAATACCAACAGATTCTCCCAACTGACTTCTCTAATCCTCACAACCACCTGAAAGGTTACCAAACACTAACCTTATGTCAAGAATGAGAAAGCTGAGGCTCAGTGAGCCTACAGTTAATGCAAAATCCACGACTGGAAATGGCAGTCGGGATTTGAACACCGGCTTATCTAGCTCCCAAGCTCCTGTGCTTCCTTTTACCCCAAGGGCAGTCTTGCTGGTATAGTGAATATCGGTGTATACAGGGAATACTGGTGTGGTGAGCCATCATTCTGGAGGCTCCTGCAGTTACAACAGTAGTTGATTCTGAGAGAGAGAGAGAGAGAGAGAGAGAGAGAGAGAGAGTCGTACACACTGCTCACAGAGCAGGAGAGCATATCTGGGAAGTGTGGAGAGGTGACAGAGATTGTGGCTATTTCCCCTGCTGCAAACAGATATTTGTTAAATATTGACTATGTGCTCTGTGCTGAGCTTTAGGCTAAATCACCTCGATAGAGAAGAAGTAAGACACTTGGAGAATTGCTACAACACTGCTTGTTCCTGCACGCGCGTGCGTGTGTGTGTGTGTGTGTGTGAGAGGGGGAGAGAATGCACAATCATCACTGACACTACTGAGAATGCTGTGAATATTCAGCATTGACATATTTAAAACCACAGAGGCAGCTCTGAGGCAGGGCAAGTTCTCAGCAGAGAAGGTGAGCAGGGGAAGAAAGGAATCTGCTGGAGAGGGTGGTGAGAGACCTCCAGGCCGCCCCCTCCGTGTGCAGGGCGGGGAGCCCTGGGTCGTGTAGGGAACGCAAAGGGGTGAGTGCCCAGATAAACAGGGTTGGCTATAAAATAATGAAATGATATTTTTTCTCATAAAAGATTGATTCTTCTTTATTGATTACCAATAGTCTTTTTCTTTAAAAATATTTTAGGTAAAAAAACAAAGATAATTTTCAAGAAAAATATACCTCAGACACAAAATAATTCAGGTTACAAGAATGATTTTTATATTTTACAACCCTCAAAGAACTTGTAGACAGCCCATTTAATTTTCACATTAATTATGTAAGATTTTTTTTTGAAAAAAATTTTAAAGACTTCATTTTTAGAGTGGGGAGAGAGAGAGACAGTGAGAGAGAGAGATAGGTAGAAATAGAGAGAGAGAGAGAGAGAGAGAGAAGGAGGAAGAGCAGGAAGCATCAACTCTCATATGTGCCTTGACCAGGCAAGCCCAGGGTTTCGAACTGGCGACCTCAACATTTGAGGTCAGCACTCTATCCACTGTGCCAGCACAGGTCAGGCAAAACAGTTATTTTTAATCTCCATTTTATGGATGCTAAAAATGAGGCTGAAAAAGGTTAAGCGATTTGCCTGGGGACAGCACACTCATAAGTGACAGAGTGAGTTCAAAGCCCACCTCCTGACTCCCAGCAGCAGGCTCCTCAGCCTCACCAGGCGGCTGCAGCAGCCTACCAGGAATACCACATTGGTAAGCAGCACACTGACTGTGCAGTCTCCCTTTAAAGCAGTGGTTCTTAACCTGGGTTCTATTGAACCCTAGGGGTTCGATGAGTCGGTCTCAGGGGTTCGGAGAAGCCTCTGCCGCGGAGGCCAGAATAAAGTAATACCGTAATTTGTTGTGAGTTCATGCACTTTGTTGGTTTTGTTCTTTGAGCAAGGTGATGTTCATGCACAGCTCATTTTGTGCACCAGTAAAAAACATATACCTATATCTTGAATTTGGAAAAAAAAATCATATTTTATTTATCACTAAAGAAGGGTTCGGTGAATGCACATATGAAACTGGTGGGTTTGGTACCTCAAAAAAGGTTAAGAACCACTGCTTTAAAGATATGCCCACAACACCTGCTGAGCGGCAGCTGCCAATGCTAGGCTTGCTCTATGACCCAACAATTCCCCTCCTGCAGATCTACGCAATCAATAGGAGGACATACATCTACCACTACAGCAGCCTTGTTCATAACAGCCCCAAATTAGAAAGGCCAGTTAAATGGAGGAGCCGATATATTTGTGCAACAGAATACTACTCAGCAACGTAAAGGAAAGAACTACGGTCACGTGCAGAAACATGGATGAATCTCACAGACATAATGATGGGTAAGAAACCAGTGTTTATATGACGTTCAGTTACAGGCAAAGTGAATCTACAGCAACAGAGGTAGAAACAGTGGCTCCCTCTGGGCGTGGCTGCTGGCTGGGAAGGGGACAGGAGGTCCTCTAGGGTGCTGGCAGCGTTCTGTATCTTCAGCTGCGGGTGACGTCAGGGACGTACACAGATGGAAAAGTTCACTGAATTATACACTCAGATTTATTCATTTTCTTGTTTGCGTGTTATGGTTCCAAAAAACCATAGTGTGCACAAAAGCAAGTCATTCTTATACATACGCCAGGTCTAGATGAACTTGTTAGGTTTAAACTGATGCTTGTCAGCACAGAGCTTCATGAAAGCTTATGAAGAAAAAAACAAGTCTGTTAGGAATTCTCCTGCTGCTTCCTGTCTGTCTGATGGCCGGAGGGGCTGAGTCCTAAAAAGTGCAGCTGGCTGGCAGCTGCCCCCGCTAGTGGTCACAGAAGACAGGTGTGGTGTGGATGTGCAAGGACAGCAGGACAGACAGAAGAGCCTGTTGGCGCCCGTGGGACAGGCAGGGCTGGGGCAGCTGTGAAGGGACTCTGGGATGATGGTGCAGGGCCGGGACAGGGAGGTGGCTGTGGTCAGACCTCAGGAGAGTGTGCAGGTGGCACAGTGACAGGTCATGTCCAGCTGAGGCACAGTGACGTATGGGGAGGGCTGGAAGGTGATTTGTGTCAGTGGGCACCTTTCTGTGTTTCAACACCTTACTTGGGTGTACTACAACAACCACCTCAAGCTCAACAAGTCCCAAATCAAACTCACCCTCTTTCTCCGAAAGTAAAATATTCCTGACTCACTTACTTCTGTTGTTCGGAACTCCATTCTCATGATTATTTGCTTTTGACTATCTGGGAATTATCTTTGATTCCTCTCTCTCTTTCGTGAATAGTGGTTGAGCCTTTCCATTGTGTCTACAATCCATTTTTTTATTATCTAAAACAGTCCTGTATAGAAAATAACAAGAGTATTTTTTATTTACTACCTGCTATGTGCTGGACACTACGCTATATACTTTACAAATATTGTTTTACTTAATATTTGCAAAATGCACAAAACAAATCAGGTAAAATATATTTCTACAAGAAAGCAAACTGAGATGTGACAAAGTCAAATAACCTGTCCAAGGCCCCAGATGACAGAGTTGCGTTTCAAATCTGGCTCTGACTTCACGATGTGCTCCTCCTGTATGTTCCTCCTCATGTTCGCTGGCTAGCCCTGCACAGTCTTAATTTTCTTATCAGTAGCTTCTAGCAAACTCTCTTTTATAGACAAGGCCTTCAAATAATTAACGCTGGCATTGCTCAGAGATCCTGACTGGTCGGAATTTAACAAAGGGTTTATGACGAAAGAGCTGTCTCCTGTCACTGAAGGTACAGGGATAGGTACTAGAGAATGAGCAGCACCAAATAGTGTGTAATTGCCTCCAGAATGCTGCTGGCAGAGAGAGGGTCACCCTCACCCAAGGCCCAGTCCCGACCTTCCCGACACCGGGCTTCTGTTTCCAGCCCAGTGGGGGTGGGGTGGTAGGGGGAAAGGAACTCAGGAAGGGTTCTTTAACACAGGCCCACACTCCAGTTCTGCTTGTGCCCTGGGAATACCATCTCCTCTATCGGGGCGGGGGTGTGTGCGACAGATATTTCAGTGTGCTGTTAGATGGGAAGGTCACAACTGTGCTGAAAAACAACCGTCACTCCCAGCCCCAAATATCTGTGTTCAGCACGTGCTTCTGAACACTGCCCACACTTCCAGAATCAAGATGCTGTCTGGCGGTGGCCTGTGGGGATCATAAAACCCGCTGTGCAAATATTACCAGGCGCATGGACCGACAGTGTGGAGGAGCTGCTTAATCCCCAGAAGCTCCAGCGTGCAGCACGCATGCCATCTGCAGAGCACACCAACAGATACACGCCAGGTCCTTCCTGCCTCGTAAAGAGGCCAGGCCAAGGCAGACCCTTGGGAGAAATTTTATAAACAACTGAGTTGTTCCAGAGCCAGAAAATGAAGGTCTTTCCAACTGCCTCACACACCACACTTGGGAGGTGCCCCTTAAAAACTTCTGCATAGAATAAAGGGAAAAAAGGAACCTATGACTAATCTCAGTTTTAATTTTCTGTTATTTAATCACTGTCTGGATGAGAGGCAGTCCAATGTGGTGTTTGAGGGAAGACGCAATTGGGCCAGCCATTCTCAGGTTTAAGGCCTGCCTCTGCCCTTTTACGAGCTACATGACTCTGTACAAGTCACTTAAGCCGCTCTGAGTTTCGTTCTATTGTTTCCTCCCACTCCTCACATTTTGTGCTTGGCCTGGCACTCTGTAGGTATTCCATAAATCCCCGTCCTTCCTTTTTCTGTTGTAGGACAGCACTTCTTTTACTCTCATTGCAAATCTAGGGGCCCCACAGCACCCCACCAATTCAGTTTCCCAGTTCATTTACTGCTTATCTCTTTCCAGTGTTTGGCATAGATCTGAAGATATTTGTGAAAAGGAGGCGAGAAGAAAACATAATTTATAGAAGAAAGGGTAGTATACTCTTTTTAGAAATTAAGTGGAGGAAACTGGGCACAAAGGGTTTGAGGCTGATCCTTTGAAAGGCACAAGAACAGCATCTGGGACAGTGATGGTGGAGGAAGGAAGCCACCAGAAAGGCCACCAGGACTGGTGGCCATGGCTGAGGTGGCTGCTCCGCCCTGTCCCACAGCAGCCCTGTGCACATGGGAAACCAGTGAGGGGCTCCTCCCCCGCCTGCCCCTGGGCGCTGATCCTCCAGGGCCACAACCGGAGGGACCTCACTCCATGAATCAGCCAGTCAACAGCACAGCTGCCAGCAGCCTCAGGCTTCGGTCCTGCAACCTTTTCATTTATAGAAGGTTTGAGGCTGTTAATCACAAAATTCTGTGGAGTCTAAAGTCCAGGGAAGGGGCAAAATAAATTCCGAACCAATCTCTTCAGCACCAGGGAGGACGGAAGGATGCTTACAAGACCATATGCCAGGATCGACTTCATTCTTACCCATGTCCAAATCAAATATTCATGTCTCACCACCTCACCGCTCCCTCTGCTCTCCTCTCCATCCAGGTCTGTGATTGAGATCTGACAGGTAAGTGTGCGACAGGGCAAACGCTTTCATTCAGGACCAGATTTCAGACCCAGAGCCACTTCAGACCCTCTCCACCCACCTTGACTCAAAATCATGTCTACATTTTTCTCTGGACTGCCAGGGCTAATCAAAGCTGCCCGTGTGCCTTTGATTAGCGATATGGCATGCCATTAGGCCCGCTCTGGGGTGCATGTGTGCGCTTGCGCGTGTGTGTATGTGTGTGTGTGTGTGTAATGTGCGGGCATGCTTGCTGTGTGGGCATTTGGCTCCAGGACAAGAACTGCCACGTGTTGGGGAAATTCAAACAGCCAAGCTGTCTGACCGACATGTAATTTTGCATTTGGACAGTATCTGTACAAGCCTGGCTTACAGTTTAACATTTTTTCCTCATCACGAGACTGCTGAGAATGATGAAAGCAGGAAAGAATTGGCATGAAATGAAAGAATTAAAAAAAGAAATAATAAGAATTTCAGAGGTGGCCTTTATGAAATCCAGTAGAAAGCACTGCCCTGTAATATATTCTAGTCACTGCTCAGCCTTGCTCAGAATAACCAGGCTTTGATTAAAAACAATAATGAAGGTTACCTCCTCCTTCAGATACAAGCACTGTATTCTATAGGAGGAGCCTATGTTTAACTGCCAACAGCACCTTTAACTCCATACATCTACCTGTTGACCATTAGGTAAAGATCTAGGAGGACAGAAAATAACCCCAGGTATTCCCTTCCTGGTGTCAGGTGCTTTTAACTGCCCAGCTGGACTGGCTGCTAGTTGGGATCTATTTTTTTTTTCTAGAGGCTAATTCTACAAATCTTTGGAGGGGGTGAAATGGAAGGAGATGATTAAAGGAGGTGATTTTCAAGTGACTGTGCTATCTTCTATGCTCCCTCTAAATTCCTTTTTACTGTTCTCCCTGCTCTGGGCCCATCTGAATTCATCAATGGGCTCCTTTGACCTCTGGCTTCCAATTGGGTTTGGCACGAGATCTGGAGGCAGCTGAAGAGTGAGCTGGGGTAGGACTCCTCCAGATCTACCCCTGCAGCCTCTCTCTAATGAAAGGGGGCCTCTCAGCACAGCTGTGTCCTTAGTCCTGGTGCCTGCTACCCACCACCCCACTTGCCTTCAGGCCTCGGGTCCATTGTATTACTAGCTCTGGGATACCCATCATGCCTTGCTGTTTTCCCTAAACCCTGCCCATGCCTTTGTAAAAAACTCCTTTATTCAACAGTACAATGAACATGCCTTCTGTTTTTTGCTATACTCTGATGGAATGACAGGCTATTTCTTGACTGATTATTCATCTTCCACAACCTTCCCCCAAAAGCAAGCTGTCCCAAGCCTAGACGCTGTGAGGAGGGTGGCATGAACCAGGAGGACCATCCAGTGAACACTCGCTCATCTAAAAGGAACATCTCATCCATCTATTGAAACCCACGAGAGTTGCCTGCTTGCTGAATTGTCAAATTCCTCCCAGATCAAGGAAAAAACCCATCTGAACAATGACATTTCAAATATTTTCTGAAGGAAGAAAAGGGAAGGAGGGAGCCAAGGCTGTGCAGTAAGTGACTTCTCAAGGATATGATCACAAGCCATCGTCATTCAAATGCCTACCTTGTCTGGCTGTGTACTCATTGTCTTCAATCAATCTGGCCAATCCAAAGTCAGCAATCTTGCATATTAGTCCATTCCCCACTAGAATGTTTGCTGATCGCAGATCTCTGTGGATGTAATTCATGCGCTCGATGTAAGCCATTCCTGCAGCAACCTGCGGGAGCCGAGGAAACAGAACACATTACACCTTGGCTCTACTCATTCACATGTCATGATTTCTAAGGCAGGGATCAGGGTACCAGGGGGCCTACCTGTGCTGCCATGTCCACAAGGTTTGGTAATTTCAGAGCTCTTCCTTCTCCATCCTTTAAGAAATCAAGTAAACTTCCTATGAACAAAACATAAAACCATTTCAATTTACTTTGAAAGGTAAAAATTTCCAATTTTCTTATTAGAAGTATGCCATCAATGCAAAAGAAAAATTTATACCAAAAACAGAATAAAAACTATGCAGTGAAGGGCAACAGTTTTACCGTTAAATAAAGTATGGTGATAGCATTTTCAAGAACAACAAAAATTGATAAAAGTAGAAAAAAATGGGACTTAGTTCCCTTTTTGTCACAAAGAACACATGAGATTTTAGCCTCATGCCTCAGTTGGCCCCTCAAGAAGGAGCAATGTGGCGAAACACCACCTAGGTGATGGTCCCCAGAGTGTGGCCCTGGGACCGGCAGGTACAGCATTTCTCAGGGAACCCATTAGAAATGCCAGCTCCCAGGTCCCTCCTAGATCTATCGAATCAGAAACTCTAGAGATTAGGCCCAGAAACCTACATTTTAAGAAGCTGTCTAGGTGACTGTGACAGATAATAAAGTTTGAGAATCACTGGCCTAGCTTATTTACAGATTTCAAATCAAGAAAAAAAATATCCGAAGACAGGGAAAGAGTATCTTGAGGCTTATAGGGTGGGGCAAGTAGTTCCCTACTAGATCATGGCCTCCAAGACCCCTGTGTCAAAACAGCTGGGGCCTCAGTGCCACTGTGATTGCACAGCCTGAGGGCCTCAGCACTAACAGCAAGGCTGAAACAACCGTGCAGAGGCCAGGGGCTCATAATGGTCAAGGTGATTTTTCATGCTTTAATTACAAAGTTATTTACCAAATAACCCTGGATACAAAGGACAATCTCCCAGGAAAAAATTCCTAATATATCTTAAAAGTACATAGAAAGGAAGAATTATACTGGCATCCTCTGGTGTACAATGCATTGCCTTTTAAGGATATTTCTTGTTTGGTTCATCTATTTTTCCAAAACAAAGTGATCTCTGGCCTTATTCCCACAATATTGCTTTGATTAGAAGACAGAGACAGAGCCACACACAGAGAGAGAATGAAAATAAAATGTGCTCTTTAAAAGCACATCTTTCTTCATCTGATGTTTGAGAGCTGAAAATAAATTAAGATATTAAAACATGGAGATTAAATTTAGCCCAGAGATCAGTGTCTGATATTAATTGTTCAGTCCTGCAAAAAGGAAATTTAACACAAGCTATAGCATTCAAAATAACAACAAACTATCATAGCCCTATGTATATCAGTATTAATAATAAATGCTTTCTTATGGAGAGGAACAAAAGGTACTGGGGGCAAACTTGAGGTCATAGTCTGTTTTTTTTTTTTTTAATTTTATTCATTTTAGAGAGGAGACACACACAGAGAGAGAGAGAAAGAGAGAAAGGGGGGAGGAGCTGGAAGCATCAACTCCCATATGTGCCTTGACCAGACCAGTGCAGGGTTTTGAATTGGGACCTCAGTGTTCCCAGGTCGACGCTTTATCCACTGCGCCACAACAGGTCAGGCTCATAGTCTGTTTTAAAATGCTTTCATTGCCTGACCTGTGGTGGCACAGTGGATAAAGCGTTGACCTGGAATGCTGAGGTTGTTGGTTTGAAACCCTAGGCTTGCCCGGACAGGGCATATACGAGAAGCAACTACTACAAGTTGATGTTTCCTGGTCCTCCCACCATTCTCTCTCTCAAATCAATAAACCTTTAAAAGAATGTTTTCATTAATGAGTACACAATTTGTGCTCTGATGAGAATGCTCGACTCATGCAGAAACAAGCAAAAAGAACAAGCAGGCAACCCTGTTCCTTTCTCCTAAATAACCTCAGTAGGTCGCTGTGAGGATGAAGCTGGAAGAGGTCTTGCCTAACCTTTATTCATATACTCGGTGACAATGTAGATGGGTTCCTCAGATACCACCGCGTAGAGTTGGACCAACTTGTCATGCTTCAACTTCTTCATGATTTGCGCTTCCTCAAGGAAAGACTCAGGGGACATTGTGCCTGGTTTAAGAGTCTTTATGGCTACTTTTGTGTTTCCATTCCAGGTACCTGCAGACATCCACAACAGTAAGTCAAAACCAAGGTCCTCTTTTGATGAAAAAAAAGATTTTAAATCAACAGCCATTTGCATAAAGTTAGATTTTAAGTTAAAAAACTTAATATTGTTTTTCTTGAGTAAAGACAGTCAAATGTAAGGACTCTGTCAAGTATTTTTGCCAGGAAAAATGTGTTTACTTCTGGCTATATCATGGTCTATAATTAAGTTTATTTCTTATTTTGATATATACTGCTTTCCTTTTTCTGGCTCAGCCATGTAATTACAAACTTGTACAAAACGCTCTGGACACTTCTTTAGAAGACTGGTTGTAACCAGGGGTTAGAATGAACCTTGCCATTCAATACCCATCCATTCAGCAGTAGAGTGAACACTGAAGGAATGAGAGTAAGTTCCGTTTTCTGAAGTATGCCATCTTAAAAATATGGCAACACACTGAGGGTGTCTAGAAATTACCTCTAGACTTTCAGTCGTCTGTAATGGCTGAGCTACTTGACAGAGTCCTTGAAGAGTTGATCTATAAGTGAGGTTGTAATTATGCTGATGAGCATTAGCAAGAAGCTCACAGTCTACTTGCCCATACTTCAACTAGGTTTACTGATGGTCAGCTACAACGAGAGCAATGGCTTCTATTAGCTAGACTGGAAAAATCAGGCAACAGCTAAGAGGGAAAAGAAATATTTAAACTTAACATGCTAAGAAAATCTAGTGGATCCAGAGGAAGGCCTAGTTTATTATGATCATTGGTTATCTCATCTGTAAAATACAGAAATGGAACTGGATTATTTTTTGAGTCTCTTTCAGCTCCCAATTTAAAAAGCAGGTTACATGTGCATTCTATTACTAGTCCTATGACTTTGTCTTTCTTTTTTTATTGCTTATGACTTTAAATTAAAACTATTTATAAGGAAACCAAAAAAATTCTCTAACTTTAATTATATTATTTTCTATTTGGATTAAGTTAAGGTTAATTTTATATTTAATATAATTAATTTTAGAATTTAAAAGTTCTGTAAATTGAAGCAACTTTCATTATCTTGTTAAAACATGGTTCATATAATTACAAAATAAAACCTATAAAAATGTGAATTATGAAAGAACAAGTGGCTTAAAGAAGAATTCATCGTATCTTATAAAATATGACTACTAAACATAAATGGGAAATTTGACAACATATAAGCAGCCTTTGCTATTTGAGTGTTGGCACCCTGAAATTTTAAAGAGATTTTTTTCTCTAATAACAAACCAGTTACTTATATTGGCATTACATCCTGATCCTGAACTGCCACAAAATGATGTGTTATGTTCAGTAGGAAACAAAATCTTAATAATATGTGTCATTACTTAAAGTTGATAATTACAAAGTTTGTAAATAAATTTTTGTATCATGTCCAATTATTCCTGATTGTATTAGTGATTGGATTCATATTCTTAGGACCCATAATTTTAATGATAAATTGGGCAGATGGGAAGAGGGGGGTCATGTTAAACATAGTTTCCAATACTTGAGTTAAAGCCCAGAGTGATGGACATAACAATGTGGACTCTGAAAAACAATTAATATGATAATAGTTATTAAAATAGCCCATGCATATACACATATATATATCTGACTATCTATCTACTTTATATCTCTCTGTCTCTCTCTAACTCTGTATAGTACTTACTCATTGCCAAGCTGTGTTCCAAGTGTTTTAATTGTTAAATCTTTTAGTGAAGCCTATACCGAAACCCCTACAGCCACACATAACAGGTACTTATCTATATGATCTGTAATTGAATCTAAGAAGGGAAGCAGGCAGATTCCATAAGCACTAACACTGTCTTACTGACAGATGTTTGGGGTGGGGCCTAAGTCCAGGGACTGTCTAAGCAAAGTTGCCATTGGCCCAAGGGAGCTGCAAAAAGTGTGGGGTGGGCCCAGTGTAGCTGGCCTTATCAATGGCATGACAACCAAATTAAGAGAACTACGTGTGTCTACCAAGTATCTACTATGTGCAAGGGACCTGAAACATATAGTCTCTTGTAATTCTCAAAATAGTCCTATGACATTTCCAGCTTTACAGATGAGAAAACTAAGGTTCATAGAGATTAAAGAAGCCCTATGGCCATGGTTAATCAGCCAGTAAAGATTGAGCCAAAATACCCAGGCCCGTTGAGCAAAACAACCCATGGTTTCCTCCTACAGTAGCCCATCTATCGTGTCTTACCTTCCCATGTTTTAGGAAGAAGAAATACCATATTCCTATTGTACTGGTTTCCTGTTCTGTGCATGCCTTAATTAACCACATGAAGCAGGACAGAAGAGCACAGGAAGGTATTGCCATATTCTGAAAATCTGGATGGCCTGTACCAGCTATCCAGGTTAAGTTTCGTGGTCCCAATGGCTGTTAATATGCTTTGTTCAAAATTGTCCTTTTAATCGGCTTTGAGATGGAGCCAAAACAAAATGTACCCTCTGCCTTACCAAGCCACACTTCAGCGAAACACCCCTGACCCAGCTTCTTCTCCAGAAACAACGAATCACGTGCAACTTCCCAAGCATCTTTAGCCAATCCAGAAGTTTGTGGGGTACAACTTGATGCAATCACAGTTAAGTTAAAACACAAACCATCAGCTTTCTCTACAGGAAAGAGGGTTAATAAAGAAAACACAGTCCTTATAATCCAAAATAATGCATGCACTAGGAAAGATGGAAGGTGGCTTGCCCTTTAGGGCGATACTGAGTACACTGGGTAAACATCTGCAAATGGAAGTGAAGAGCAAGGCCTTCCATGAAGGCTGGAACATTCTCTGTAGAATTGACTGGTTTATGAATTGAGACATTTATATTAGTATAGTTTGAGGCACTTGCCAATCTTGATCATTTATATAATTTTTCTAGAAATTTCAGAATTCCAAAATCAAAATCATTATTCCTCACTTTCAGTAATTTAAACCTTCCTCCTGGTTACACAGTCTTTATTTTCACCTTCCATCTTTGATGTTTGGGACTTCCCAAATGAGGAAGCTAGTAAGAAAGTAATTGAGTCTTAGCATACCCATCCATACTTCCCCAAACTGCCCATTTCCCAGTCTCTTGATCAACTGCAGGGATTCTCGAGGGATTTCCCAGACATCTTTGGTTTTGACAGACAGATCGGTAAGTCTTGGCATCCCTTTGTGACAGGGAACTACTAGGCGGCAGCACAGACCTGCGGCTCTCTCTAGCGGAGCGGGGACAGCGGCAAGAGAGGGAGAGAAAAGCAGAACGCGTGAAACGGCAACACTGACAGGTTTACAGACCCAGCCAGCACACGGCATTATTCCAAACAGTACTACATTGGCAGAGAACTACACACACCTTGGAAGATTGGATGCCGCACATTGAAACGTGTTTATCGAAGGTAGAAAAGAGGACACTTGAAATCTGGACTACTCCATATCCCCAGGTATAATATAGTCTATTTATATAAACAGATATAGACTGCATTGGTTTCTATGCTCACTAAATAAAAAAAACCCACTTTCAGCCCAATGTGCTAATAACATGTCTTCTGGAACCCTGAAAATACCTCCACTAATTTTTCAAAGGTACATTTGGACTACAGAATGTCAACACGATTGCCCTTTCCCCCCTCAATAGCAAGGGTTTGGGGATTATATTTAAAACTGTAACTTCTGTTCAGGATTCTTCTATATAACATTAGACTGTTACAAACTAGTAAGGATGAAGAAAGAGCACACGTGGCAGGGGAAAGGAGGCCACATTTCTCCAGTGATTTCTCTGGCATTTTAACTGACTCTATTCTACTAGTCAGGTATTCTTGTTTCTTTGATATCTGTCATTAAAAAAAGTTTATAACAATCCTTCAGTGTATAATTTAGGAGTCTGGTTTGAAAGCAGAAAGAACAAAAACTAAACTCCATAGGACTTAAAGATATGAAAGAACTCTATTTCCCAGGAAAAAGAGGAAGGAAAGAAATAGTTATCACTGTGAAGTGATCTGGAGTTTTATTTTTCCTCTCTCTCTCTTTGGAGTACCCCCAGCCCCTCGCTCCCTTAAAGAATGTGCCCTCCAGAATCTAGCAGTGGTAAGGGAAATGGACTAAGTGGCAAATTAAACATGTGGCAGGTAACAAAGAACAAGGATCAGCGACAAAAGCTGCAGAGAGCTGGGCCGTGACCCCCACCCCTCCTCGTGCCCTAAGTCCCTCTGATCCAGGGAAGTCAAATGTAGCAATGTTGCCTTTTCTCCAGGAACCAGCTGTAAGCTACTTTCTTATTCCTTTCTTTTTGATAGAATTAGGTTTGATGTTTAGGCAGGAAATTATTTATGTGTCAATATTTCAAAGGCACTTGATTGTGTGAGGGAAAGACAAAGGGAAGAGAAAAAGCCGATATAAAAACAAATCTAACTTGAGACAAATTTTTTTTAGATTAAAAACTGTCTGTTGCTGTTCATCTTCTTTCTTTCCTTCCAGCTTTATGATATTAGTAAGGTGCCCCTTCTAACACAATATTTTCAAATAATCCAGACCCCGGGGACCCTGCTGTTTGGCTGTAATGCAGTATATTCCGGCATTTGAAAGACCCGTACAGCATGCAGACATTTTAAGTACGGTACATCATTTAAGCTCAAGGAGATATTCTGTTCCATTTCTCCCAAATATTTCATTAGAATCCATATAAAACCAAAGTTCCCCAATGCCCTTATCAACAAATATTCCAAGTGCTGCTAATTTTTTCACTTGTTCATTAGTGTCCAGGATCAACAGATTGGTATTTATTATTGCCATTTTGAAAAGACTGCTTTTTTTTTTTTTGGTTGCTAAAGAATTACACAAACATTTTTTAATGAGTGTGCATACAACAATAGTTGGGTCAAGTCATATACTATTTTGGGGTAATGTCATTGTCCTGAAAAAAAAATATAAAATTATACATAGGTCACACAGAAAACTACTGGATTTAATGGAACAAAGATTTCTATCTGCACACGTATAGCTATACCCACTCATGTGTATGTATTATATAGTGGAATATACTTGCTAATCTCGCAAAGAAAGCAACCATTTTGTCACTTACACACAAGACCACAATCTTTAATAAAATGTAGAAATCACACACCTAACATCTAAGTATGCATTTCTAGCAACAATAGACTAATGGTGACATCTGGGTGTTAGGACAGAGACTGACCAACTGTTTAAAAGTTTAACATAGTAGCTGTAACTGATCTGTGGGTCACCTAAGTCAAGTCTAGTTAGGAAAAAGAAATACTGGTGGGGCAGGAGAACATGATAAATGGATCGAAATAGCCCTCTTGTCTTGAGAAGAAAATGCATGTGCGACAGCGCTGAGTGGAAGGGGAGGGCAGAAACACAACCTGTCCTGGAGGGGGCCCCGTGTAAGTTCCCTCCCAGCTTTCTGAATTATATTCTGCGGGGGAACAGAAAGACAGCTTTTAAAGTTTAACCTACTGCTTTCCACTTGGGAAACTACAGTGATATAGTCTTTTGATGCAATATATAATTGTGGTAGAGAAACACCAATAGAACCTCCTTAGCCACATTGAGGGGCTAGCAAAGAAAACTCCAGTTGAACTAGAACAACATGGAGGTTAGGGGCTCTGACCACCATGCTGTTGAAAATCCATGTATAACTTTTGACTCCCCAAAAGCTTAACGACTAATAGTCTACTGTTGATTGGAAGCCTTACTGAACACATAACAGCTGACTAATGCATACTTTGTGTTATGTGTATTATATACCGCAATTGTGTAATAAAGTAAGTTAGAGAAAAGAAAATGTTATTTACAAAATCATAAGGAAGAGAAAATACATTTACAGTGCTGAATTTATTGAAAAATCCACATAGAAGTGGACCTGCGTAGTTCAAACCATGTTGATCAAGGGTTAGCAGAATTTTACTGGTGACTTTATATATATTGTTGTACTTCTTTCCCCTGTCTTTCCCTTTCCTGCTCTGTTCCCATCCTGTCCCTCCAGTGTCCAAATGGTCAGTTGCTAGTTAGAATTAAGGTTACCTGAGTAATGTTGTACAAGCTGCTGAAGTGTTTCAAACTGGGCCCGGGTGGTAATATAGTATCCGCCATTGTCAAGTTTGCGAATTTTATAATGTTTGACATGGTCTCCTTTCATATCATCCCAGTCACGGATAGAAAGTGAATAGGCACCTGGTAAATATGCAAAGTATTAGCAACTCCAATCATTTTGAGTACTCATTTGTTATTTATGTCTCATTTACTTGACTATTCTGATTAATAATAATCAGGAGGAGACACACACACGCACACACAAACTATACATCCATTCAGTTACAGGAAGAAAATACCTCTTGCCCAAACATGTCAGAAATTAGCAATAAAATGATTTTACCCTGGAGAATGAAGGCCTCTTGAATTTTTTCCTATACCCACTCTGCCCCCGCCAGAAAGATGAAGAGAAGCATAGATATTCCAGGCTGTGATGGCTTCCCTAGTCTCCTTTACCTATGCAGCATCATGGGGCAGGGGCAGCGCATACCAAAGAAACACATTCTAGAAGTGAGCTTTCCATGCCTGCTCCCCAGTGCTTTCCACAGGGGCAGACAACCAGTGTCTGGTAGGTCAAGCTAGAAGGTCATTGCTCTTTTCCTTGGCCCCGCTCCTCTTGTGGGCTCTGTTGAGATTTTAAATAATCAAAAGGCCAATAGTTGGAGGAAGAGCAGTCCTCAGTTATAAAAAAACAACAACAACAAAAGAAATGCAAAAACAACTTGCGTGTTTGGTGCTTGAGGAACTAAGAGTCTCAGAAATTCATAATTCTAAAGGGCTTGCGAAAATCTTGTGATCTTGCGAGCCTGGAGGAGTGAAGCTGCCCAGCCCCTGTTACAAGAGGGGCTTGAAACTCTGTAGTCACTTTTGGAGCGGTCTGTAGTTCTAAAGCCTGGAGGAAAAGCTGAAAACAGGACTCCCCCGCAAGGCAGGGGGGTCTGTGCATTTCAAACCCTTATCCCTGAGAGGTAAGCCTTTCATCCCTCTGACTGATCCACAGATTTGAATGACAGGCAAACCTCTTCAGCTGATTATCTTACCTTTGGTGGTTTCACTCTCACGGATAAGGAAGGTACCTCTTGGGTTTCCAAAGGACAAAAGCTGTCTCTCAGCATCTTTTCTGCCAAGTTTTCCAAAGTACCACCTATAAATGAGATTTAAAAAAAAAAAAAAGGAAACATTTTATAACAATCATTTACAAAATGGAATCACATAAGCTCTTTTACCCACAAATCCTCCTAATCTCCGAGTTCATCCTTAGCCTCTCCTTATCTATTTTTTCCTAGCTTCATCTAGTTCCCTTTCAATCTATTCCCGATTCTACCCCTAGTGCATCTCTTTCACTCTTGCAAACAAACAACAACGAGATTTGAATTGTAGATTATTTTCTTTCCTTCCAGAGATGACAAGAACTGGTCTGTGTTACAACTGCCATCTGCCTGCACAAAGAGAGAATGCCAAGCCCTCGTGTGAAATGGCAGCCACAGGAGACCCCGTTCCACACATCTACAGGATACAGGTTTCTGAGCATAACTACAATCCCTGCAAAATAACAATACATAATCTTTGTGTGTATCAAGGCCATTAATCAAGCATTTAAAAAAAATCAGCCAGAATAGATAGAGAACAAAGACAATTATTTTCTGTAAGTTCCTACCTATTGGAACTCTGAAAAAAAAAAACAACAGTCAAGACTACCCCTAAATTGCAATGCATGCTGCCCTTGGATGCTGTTTGTCTTGTCTTTCTGTCTAGCAGGTGAGAGGATGCCAATAAGTAAAAGGCATTTGCCAAGCATCTGGGCTGGGGTCTTCCCCAGGTGTGTGCGGGCACAGCAGCAGGGCCAGGTGACTGTGCACAGTCATTGAGCACATCCCTGAAACTGACTCTGTGCCAAGAACATATTCATATTCCTTCTGGGATGATACTCCTGTGACACTTTAGGAGGCATCACATCAAACCTTTGTCATTTGTCTTTTATCTTCCCCTCACTTGCCAGCCCTGACCATGGCCTGGCAGTTAGATAACTGTTCAGTACCAGGTGCTGCATGAGCAGCAGGTGTTCCAAAAACCCAAGGGAGAATTCGGGAGATTCCACTGGAATTTGCGTAAAGGAACAATTTTTAGAATATTTAACCGTGAAAGGATCCAGTTTCTAAAATGAAATTTCAATTCATTATACTTGAACATCACTGGTGTATGTTCACTGTCAAATTCTTTTGTGAATGAAAGAGCTTCCCTGAAGGTAAGAAAAGACACACCGCCTATTAGCTCCCCAGTGACTTTTAAAGGCACCAGACTGTGCAACCATCCTAAGCTAGCACCAGAGGGTACAAAGAGGAGTACACCAATTATTTGTGAGAAATGACTTTGTGGGTCTGTATTAATTAAAACGCAGTGCAAACATGAACAGTGGTAAAAAGAGCTGTTAGAACAATGGACTGCAGTAACACAATAGTAGTTTAAGATAATGATAATTGCATATGTAAAACCATAGGCATTATTTTTAAATGCTATTTTATTCTTTAAAAACAAAATATTAAAATATTGACCATTATAAATATAACTTAAATATATAGTGGGTAGATTCCCAGTTAATTAAAAAAAGGGGGGGGCTACATTTGGGTGGTACCTTTTATGCTGAAAGAACATAAAGACATCTGCCCAGCTGCCCTAAGATAAACATCCAACACAAATTCTTTTATTCACTGATGATGAAACACACTCACTAAGAAAGAAAAGCAGCCCAGAACCACTGCGTATTGGAGAGTGGGGAACAAAACGGGTCTCCTTAGATGGAATACAAAGGAATGAAAGGCAAGAGAGTGAGCCAGGTGGGGATTTGGCTGAGGTGTGGAGGATAATCTTTCCTAAAGCTTAAACAAATCCAGGGTAAAATTAAGTATCAGAGCCAAAGGTTGGGCTCCGTGGCTGACTTTTCTCCTAAGGCAAGATGGCCTCCACTGAGCAGGTGAGTCAGGTCTCCAGGGTCATGGAGGAGGCCAGGGTCCCGCCTTCCTGCCTTCGGGAGGTCACAGCCAGCTCCCTTTCCCCCAGTTCAGAAATCAGGGTCGCCACACAAGCCCTCACAGTTCTCCACTTGGAATTGCCTGTGGGTCCCCACAGGTCAGGAGACAGAACAATGGTAGTTCCTTCTAGAATGCCCCAAGCCTATGGGCCAGCTGCTGGCAGTGAAATCTTCGGGCCCACTATTTACAGTCTCAATTCACTATCAAAGAAACCAATGGAGGCCCCAAATCCAAGGAGAGGACCATTCGGAATGCATCACCACAGGATTTCTCAAGTAGTGGGATGCGCTCTGTGTGAGACGGTTCTACCTGGGCATGGAAGCTATGTCTTTTTAGTGCTCCTTTAATACTTCTGATCAGATTGAGGAGAAAAATCTCAATTTGATCTTTAACAATTATTTGCCAGTTCCTTCCCTCCCTCCCTCCTTTCTTCTCATTTTTTTCTTCCTCTCTCTCTTTGTCTTTTTTCAGTAGACTGTAGGATTAGGACCTTGGGTAGGCAATAATATATGCTCTAGCTCAGTGGTTCTTAACCTGGGTTCTATCGAACCCTAGGGGTTCGATGAGTCGGTCTCAGGGGTTCGGAGAAGCCTCTGTCGCGGAGGCCAGAATAAAGTAATACTGTAATTTGTTATGAGTTCATGCACTTTATTGGTTTTGTTCTTTGAGCAAGGTGATGTTCATGCACGGCTCATTTGGTGCATCAGTAAAAAAACATATACCTATGTGTTGAATTTGGGGAAAAAAATCATATTTTATTTATCACTAAAGAAGGCTTCGGTGAATGCGCAAATAAAACTGGTGGGTTCGGTACCTCAAAAAAGGTTAAGAACCACTGATCTAGCTGGAATTTCATCACATTTTTATGGTTACTTTCTATCTACGGTAAGTAATATTCGGTTTTCATCTGGGTTACTAATACAACATTTCCTTTCAAAATAAATAGGTTTTAAAAAGTGAGCAGGCTTAAAGAAAAACAGCAAGTTAACAACAGTACTGGTAATTCATAGATATGACAAAATTCAATGGCATAAAGCCTGTGACACAGGTATTACCGTACTCTCTCAGTTCTTAATCACTCCAGTGAATTTCTTCTCCCTCCTGCACATCATTAATGACATTTTATTATGCCAACTAACTTTTAAAAGCAAGTAGTTAAGTGAAAGCGACAAAACACAAAACGTACTCTTCTGCCTGGATAGAGTCAACTGGAGCCACGTAATTGCTAGGAATGTACCCCGTCTCTCCAGTTGTCAAGGAGCGGGCTTCCCACCAATCTCCTTCCCTGCAGAGAAAAAAGAGAAAAAGAAGTGAATACAGTAGCCATTTCAATGTTTTGCAGTTATAGAGTGTATTACTATTTCCAGGTCATTCTACCACCTGATTTCTCCAAATTCCAACACTGCCCTCCGTGAGGGATGGAGGGTCCACTGTGAGGTGAATTCAGCACTGTCTGGTCTCTTGCCTTATCTGTGAATTAAGAATGTAGAACACTGGCCAGGAGGGGGCTCTCTGAGTAGGGAGTGCATTTTGCTTGGTAAGTGTCCCCAACATGGATAGAGGGGAAGGGAACCCAGCCCCTGGCTATTTAAGAAAAACACTGTAACAACAAAATGTTAATTATGTGAGGTGAAGAAGGTGTTAACAAAGCTTGTTATGGTACATGTTTCACAATATATATGTATTAACCCATCACACTGTACACCTAAACACTGTAACAACAAAATGTTAATAATGTGAGGTGAAGAAGGTATTAACAAAGCTTGTTATGGTAAATGTTTCACAATATGTATGTATTAACCCATCACACGGTACGCCTTAAACTTACACAATATTATGTTAATTATATCTCAATAAAGTTGGAGAAAAAGAAAGCACACATGATCAGTGCTAATTTACCCAATGGTTTCTATTGCGTCCCCCACCCCAAGGCAACCAGCATCCTTTGGTACTGCTGGAGGAGCAAGCTGCTAGCTTTCAGTGTTATCTGCCACCCCTTAAAAGATTCATCAGAAAAAGAAAAACATTATAGCTGCAGACTATCTGCGGGAGGAAGCCTGTTAGGAGGCCCTGTAAGGGATAAAAATGTATACTGAATACTTGCCTTGCTTGCCCTGAAGAAAACGGGTAGAATAATAAAGATACAACAGGGTATATGAGCTTTGTTCAGACATGTTCAACCTGATGTTATTTCATTGTCTACTTGAAGCAATGACTGAGTCTGGTGGGGAGAGAGGAGGGTGGGTGTAGCTGTGTGTATACACGTGTAGGGGGAGGGCCAACACATGATAAGGGGTGAGATTCCTAGTCACACCACTCTGTATATATGTGACAGCCTGGTCTCAGACTGGGGAGCTCTTGGAGCTGTGGCCCAAGGTCATGAAAGGGGGGCTCATCATGCCACTCTCAGCTTAAAGCAGATGAGTAAATTGAACGGGACTCACAGAGCTGCACGTGGTGGAGAGCAGGGATGGAGTGAGTACCTCTCCCTATCAACAATGGCTAGCATGTATAGGTGGCGCTGTAGCTCCAACACCCATGCTGTCCTCAGAGCCCTGCGCCAGCCTGCAGTCAGGAGTGTGAGAGGCAGGGAAGGACACAATTACACTTGGGCAAATCGAGACCAGAGCTGAAACACCTACCCGACCAATCACCAGAGGCCCAGTGCCTTCTCTCCTTCCTGGTTTTCTCCTTGGAGTCAGTGAGAGAAACCCAGGCCGCTCTTAATATCACTTTTTGGCTGGGCTCCATGTTAAAGTCCTCAGCCAGGAAGAAAATGTGCTTGGCCCTGGTCAGGATCTTCCCTGGACTGATTTAATCAGGTAGAGAATAACCAGCCTCCACATTCAATACAAGTCTTATTCGAGAGGTCCATTCTCTGAAGACTGAATCAGAGCAAGATGGCCGATGAGAACAACTCAACTCAAGGTGGGACTTAATACAGCCACGGACAAATGGTGACAAGTCCACACGCACCGCAGGTGCAGCTGTGGGAAGTGTTTGGTGGCACAAGTAACACAGAATAGCCCACAGGAAAACAGTATGCTGGCAAAGGTTTCTAAAAACTTATGTTATAATTAGTTTTCCAGTCTTGCCTTTTCACCCTAATAAGCAAATGTAAGCAGAAAAAAAAAATCAAAAGAAGGAAATAATTGTTCTCATACCCAGAAAAGCCCTTATTAATAATCTTAACTTTAGTTTATGTCCAGATTTTTATTATACAATAATTTATACATACAAGAATAGATGTATATACGAACACCTGTGAACCCACCATGCAACTTAAGAGCTAGACTGTCATCAGTTATTTGGAATCTACCCTGTGCTGCTTCCCCGTTGCATCCGCTGCCTTTCAGGTTCAAATCACGAAACCAAAAATGTCAACATTTTAACGGTTTGTATTGGTTTCATTTCTATGTCCTCCAAAAGAAGTACATGTGGTTGTAAGGATAACACCCAAGAACACATGTGAAAGTTAATTTTTTTCTTTAAATATTGCATGTATTTAAGGAAATGACTTCGGAGACACTATCTTTAATACGGTGATAATGTTTACTGCTCTGAAATTCCACTAGGTGGAGACATTTCATCATAAAAAACCAATACCTATCTTCTCCCTGTCTTTTCTCCCCCAACACCCTACACCCACCTGGGCAATGCTCCAAAATAGCGAGGGGAAAAATCAAGAGCTTGCAGCACAGGCTTATTTTTTAGTGCAAGATAACGTTCATCAAGTTAGTTGTAGTTGATTTAAATTAGGAAAAATAAAAAGAATAGTATCAATTTTGGGGTACACAGTAATGTCAGTTGTGGCAGGAAGCCAATACATTTGCAGCCAATTGGGAAAAACCCAGTCTCATTCAAGTGATCTAGTAATAAGTAATTTCCATTTCAAATCCAGCCTTAATTATCTCATTTTTATCTGGGTACCTAAAGAGTTTAGCACAAATTAGAATCCAACTAACAGCTCATTCTAAAGTTATGTATCAGGAATTCCTGGTTTTCTCTTAAGTGACTCCAATCATCCTCCTAAGGGTTTTCAGTTACTCAAGAGAAAGATAAAGTCCTTTTCTCTTTTTCTAGGCCATTTAGGGTCAAATTATTCATCAAAGGCGATGTGAGATGATAAGGACACATGTATTAGGTAGTAAACTTCTTATGTTGTGTCCAGAGAGGCTGGAACTCACTCAAAACATACCCAAAAAGTCTTTTGAGCAAATAAATACATCATCTTTTTTCAATATACTAGAAGCCTAATTCTTCTACAAATTAATAATACTCTTTACAAATCATTCATCTTGATTTATGGAAAATAGAATTTCTACTATGCTACCTTTTCTTTACTAGTATTATTGTGAGTAATCAGCATTATTAAAGACACATGTCCTTATACTGTTCTTACAGTTCAGATATTTCATTAATTTAAGATTTGGTGATATTTTCTTTAACTGTTATCTTGCTCTGATTCAAATATATGATTTAAGCCCTGGTTCTGAATAGTTTTTAAGTTTTCATAGCAGCTTCCCCTGTTCTTCTAATTTAAAGACTTATTTAAAAAGCATAGTCCCAGTCCCTGAAATTGCTCACAGGGCTGTGGCCCAGGAGCTGGGAGTGCTCATACAGCCAGGAAGTGGCAACTGCAAACAAAAGTCAGTCCTGATCTGTTCAGCTGTGGGCAGTTTTAATATAAATCCTGGATTCTTTCTAAATTGACACTGTCCATCTTACTTTCAGAGAGCACATCTATATAATTTTTTTTAATCAAGTGAGAGGCGAGAAGGCAGAGAGACAGACTCCCCCGCATGGGCCCGGACTGGGATCCACTTGGCAACCTCCATCTGGAGCTGCTGCTGTTGCTTGGCAACAGAGGTGCCACTCTAGTGCCTGAGGCAAGGCCATGGAGCCATCCTCAGCGCCTGGGGCCAACTTGCTCATATGAGCCATGACTGCAGGAGGTGGAGAGAGAGAGTAAGAAAGAGAGAAAGGGGAGGGGTGGAGAAGCAGGTGATCGCTTATCCTATGTGCCAAGACCTGGAATGGAACCTGGGACTTCCACACACTGTGCTGATGCTCTACCACTGAGCCAACTGGTCAGGGCCCCATAACAATTTTATCAGATGTTCAGATGAGGTTCTAAACCAGGATTTCTTCTTACCATGATGAAAAGAACTTGAGCCTGACCAGGTGGTGGCACAGTGGATAGATCGTTGAACTGGGATGCGGAAGACCCAGGTTCGAGAACCTGAGCTCGCCAGCTTGGACCCAAGGTTGCTGGCTCCAGCAAGTGGTGGCTCGGTCTGCTGAAAGCCCTTGGTCAAGGCACATGTGAGAAAGCAATCAATGAACAACTATGGTGTCGCAAAGGCAACGAAAAACTAATGATTGATGCTTCTCATCTCTCTCCGCTCCTGTCTGTCTGTCCCTGTCTATCCCTCTCTCTGACTCTCTCTCTGTCCCTATTAAAAAAAAAAAAAAAAAAAAAAGAACTTGAAAGGAGTTACTACCCTAGGCAATGACCACTACTGTATTCTGTTGATTGTATTGTGAAGAGCTGCTGTGTTTCTTGGTGGTAAATCGCTTGTCATATAATGGGAAAATAGGGACTGAAACAGATGAATTTAAGTATTTTGCAAAATGGGTTCAAGTTGAATAATGTCCAAGTATTCTAAATTGAATACTTACAACCAGTGGTGGGATTCGGCCCGTTTGGACTGGTTTGGCAGTACCGATACCTAATTTTTTTGTTGAGTTTGGTGAACCGGTTGTTAAAATGGCACTTGTAATCTGGGTTCTCTCTGAGGCGGGGTTTTTCAAAGATAAACATATGTTCAAAGAGAAGTCGCCTAACTGTTTCTAATACATCAAACACAATGACCATTAGTCTAATCGGCCTACCTCTAAAGGAATGGGGTCCTACTCCTACAGTGAAGAGATGGTTAAGAATAAATCACACAGCCGATGATGCTCGGATAAAGTGAAGAAAATTGCAAGTGAGGACGCCAATCAAGAAACAATACAGAGCCTGACCTGTGGTGGCGCAGTGGATAAAGCATCGACCTGGAATGCTGAGGTTTCCGGTTCAAAACCCTGCACTTGTCTGGTCAAGGCACATATGGGAGTTGATGCTTACTGCTCCAACCCCCCCCACCCCCCCCTCCTCTCTAAAATGAATAAATAAAAAAAAAAAAAGAAAAGGAAACAATACGGAAATATCTTAAATAACAGTTTTGTCAGGTATCATTTAATACTTTTTCATTACTATTTTAAAACTTTCTTATAATCTAGCTTTGTATATTTCTTTTGTTGTTCTTACTTAAGTATTAACTACATGAAATAATAAACTACCTTTTGGTATATCTTTTATTATACTTGTAATGGCCATTAGGGCAGAGAACCGGTTGCTAAATTATTTGAATCCACCATTGCTCACAACAGGGAAGGAGCCCACCCTAGGCTAGGTAGCAGTGCCACTGGCTCTGGGCACATGCACACACACACATCACATCATTCATGCTGCGCTTTAAAACACAAAAGCCAGCCCTGTGGCCTTCCACTCTCGCCTCTGGTCAGGGAAAGGAGTGGGAGGTCACACTGGGAGGTGTGGCAGCTGCCCCAGGGAGACAGAACCCCATCCCTCCCTATTTAAGAGGATGAGAGCAGAGCAGGGAGAGGCTGGGGGAGGGGAAGGACCTGCATGCCATCTGCTCTGTATCACTGCTTTGTTTTTCCTTCATGATTCTGTTTTCCCTGTTATTACCCTTGACTTCAGGATACTGTATTTGTTACAAAAACCTTATCTCCCCCACCCCAATAGCCTTGATAAAGGGCATTTACATGGCATGTAGGATGAGGGACTCCACTGCCAAAAGGAAAACATTAAAGGGAAAAACACTTTTGCAATATTTTCTTCTAAGTGTGGAGCAAACCTACAGAAGCAGAGCTGTGCATGGTACTTCCCACCACTCCTGAGTTCTTCCCTTTCAGGAGCTGGTTAAAAGTTCTAACCTTGGCACTGAGGGAATGTTACATGAAATGGGGAAGGAAAGTGGAGTGTATTTCAGAATTCAAAGTCCACAGACTCGAACCCGCAGGCAGCATTCATCTGAGAATCAAACTAACAATAAAGTATCAGAAATTGGAAGAGATCAAAGCAAAATTATCACATTCCCCACCTCCCAGCCAGCCTTTCACCTTCAGCCCCCTCAGATGGGAATCTCTGGGCCTTCCCATGACGGCACATGACACTACACTCAGGATGCTTCCCTGCACATCAGCTTTGGCTCTGCCACCTCCAGCTCCTCCCTGCACCTGGGCCGCTCCTGAGCCTGAGCCTCTGGCTCCTCCTCTGTCACATGATAACTGTGAGCCGTGCCTCAGACAATTGCTATGGGAATAAAGGAATCATTTGCAGCTTAGCACATGGCCGGCCCATAAGGAGCTTTTACTAAATGGCAGCTGTTTATATTTTTAAGAAAATTCCTGGGGCCTTTTGCCTCCACAGGATGTGGAGAGAGTGGCTGGGGCAGAAGAGCGGACGTTGGTCCCAGCGCTTCCCGGGAGGACTTTCTGTGCATGGCACCTTGAAGCAGCTGTGATGAGCTGGCGGAGCTGTGAGCTGCTCTGCACACTGCTCGGGGTGCGCTCCCTGAGGAGACTGGGGAGTGTGCCCCACGAGGTGCCCGGCGGACTTCTGAATCAGCTGTGTGAGAGAACGTCAGCATCAATGGGCGCGCATGCAAGCTCCAGAGAATGGTTCTGATATCAAAGAACTTGAGGATCAGTTTGATGAAATTCTGGTAGATTCAGCTATAAAATTTAAGCAGTATCCTGTAAAGATCCTTGACTGTGTCATAAAAATTAAAAAGCAAAACAAGAAATTTTGAAGCAGTTACACCCCTGTTTTATAACCACTGGATCTAAAATAGGATCCAGCCCTGGCCAGCTGGCTCAGTGGTAGAGTTTCAGCCTGGCCGTGTGGAAGTCCCAGGTACGATTCCTGACCAGGGCACACAGAAGTGCCCATCTCTTCTCCACCCTTCTCCCTCTCCTTTTTATATCTCTCTTCCCCTCCTGCAGCCAAGGCTCTATTGGAGCAAAGTTGGCCCTGGGCACTGAGGATGGCTCCATGGCTTCCGCCTCAGGCACTAGAATGGCTCCGGTTGCAACGGAGCAACACCCCAGCTGGGCAGTCCCATAGTGGGCATGCTGGGTGGATCCCAGTGGGGCGCATGTGGGAGTCTGTCTCTCTGCCTCCCTGCTTCTCTCACTTCAGAAAAATACAAAAAAGAAGATCCAGACTCTCCTGTGGAGAATTTGAAATGCAGAGGAGAAAACAGTTAAGGCCATCAGTGACCCCATGAAGGCATAGAATCAGAGGAAGATTCCTGGCAATGTGAAGAGAATTGATCTAGCAAGGGGTTGTGAGAGAGAGAGAGAGCATGGTGAACTGGAGCACTCCAGGTAAGTCTCTGGGTGTTGTCTAGATGAACGTGAAAAGATGAGCAGGTCATCTGTTGAGCACTTTGCACTCAGAAGTGCTGAAGAGGAGCCATTAACTTCAACAAAGCAGGGGAAAGGAAGTAGCAATGCACTGCACCCACTTTCATCCTAAGACAACCGAAGACATGTCTACACAACTTGTACATGAATGTTTGCAGCATATCAACTGAGGAATGCATAAATAAAATGTAATATACATCTAAGTAAAGTAAATTTCCTGTGAATGCAGGAGGAGGTCCCCGGGGGGCAGGTAATGTTCTTTTTGATCTGGCTGCTGGTTGCAAAGGCATGCTCAGTCTGTGAAAATTCAGCAAACTGTACATTTAAAAAAAATTGTGGTAGCCTGACCAGGCAGTGGCACAGTGGATAGAGTGTCGAACTGGGATGTGGAAGACCCAGGTTCGAGACCCCAAGCTCTCCAGCTTGAGCACGGGCCCATCTGGCTTGAGCAAAACGCTGGTCAGCTTGGATCCAAGGTCACTGGCTCCAGCAAGGGTGGCTCGGTCTGCTGAAGGCCCGCGGTCAAGGCACATGTGGGAAAGCAATCAATGAACAACTAAGGTGTTGCAACGGCAACGAAAAACTAATGATTGATGCTTCTCACCTCTCTCCGTTCCTGTCTGTCTGTCCCTATCTCTGACTCTCTCTATCCCTGTAAAAAAAATATTGTGGTAAATTATGCATAACATAAAACTTATTTTAACCATTTTCAAGTGCAGAGTTAAGTGGTATTTAGCACAATTTATCATTGTGCACCTGCCACCATGCACATTTTTGATATGTGCACTTTTCTGCATGTATTCAAATGCAAAGTAAAAAAACTAAAACAAAAACTGGACCCACATCTCTCTTAATGATGACAATAATAATTAAAAAGCCCCAGAATCACCTGACCTGTGTTGGTGCAATGGATAAGTGTCGACCTGGAACTCTGAGGTCGCTGGTTTGAAAACCTGGGCTTACCTGGTCAAGGCACATATGGGAATTGATACTTCCTGCTCCTCCTCTCCTTTCTCTCTCCCTCCTTCTCTTTCTCTCTAAAATGAATAAAGTCTTTAAAAAATAAAAATAAAACAAATCCAGAATCCCTGCCTCCTGCTAGCTCCTGACTACAGGCTGGCTGGTTACTACACAGACATGTCTTCAATGTCCAGAAGAGTCACTGGGCTCTCACTAGAGGAATTCTGTTCTGGCTGTTGAAAGGCAGCACAATCTAGTGCTTGGTTCTGAGAGATGGCAGCATCCCAGGGGAGGGGTGGGCTTTCCAAGAAAGTGGTTTTCAGGGCCGGAGGCAGTTCCCTGTTACAATGCCCACACTTCGTTCCTGGGACCTGCTGGTGTGAGCAGGGCCGCCTCTCTCCTGCCTTCACTCACGTTCTCTGGAAAGAGAAAGGGTCAGGCTTCAGGTCCTTCCGCCATCATGAAATCTAGTTTGCTCAGGGAGCAGAGGACAGAGCAGCCAGACCTGGAGGCAGATGAGAATTTCCTAGGTGGGGCCTCAGCCTCCGAGTGGCATTTGTTCCCAACCACTGGGGAGCGCTCACAAGGAAAAGTTAAGGTACAGGAAAGAAGGCTTGTCTCGCTGACGTGGGGCACCACCATTTCCCTTAGTGCCTGGACTTTTCTGGAGGGCCCCTATCCATGCACACCACCTTAACCGAACAGAAGCAATATTTAAAAACTACAGGGAAATACGACCCATATTTACTCCTCCTAATGTAAGCATCATGTGTAGCATTTGAAGAGTGAGTGATTCTTCCCCTTGAAATTTCCCCATTGCCTGTTTAACTGTTGTTCCCCTGGCTATATTTAAAATGCACACATTGTAGTTACTCATGAGTGGGCAAACCCATTTCTCCTTCCATCTCACAAAGATTTCAGTCACTCGCAAGTTTTCATTATAGAATAACGCCTCCACAGGCTTCACTAAACTGGAATGTTTAGCAGTTTTGAAAACAGAAGGAACTTTTGCCAGCCTTAAGTGAGGGCTTAGCTAGAGCAAGATCTGAAATGTGAAGAAAACCTGCAGACAGAGAGAGGGCAATGGGGATCACCAGACTTTGTGCCAAGCACCTGAAAACGTAGCTATGCAGAGAAGGATGCCGGTGTTTTTACAATCTTTATACCAAAATCATCAACTCGGCTACTAGGGCGCCTTCCGAAAAGCTTCTTGCACAGAAAGTGTTGTAAAATACCACACTGGTTCATGACTCTTTGTTTCTCAAAATAAATTGGTATGAATTAATTAAATGAACAAGGGTTCTTTCAGCATTTCAGATGTTGAAAAGGCTCAGACTGGCAACAAGAATATTTCCCCAACCTGAAAGGCATGCGTGCTCCCTCCTCCCTCTCCAAACTTACGAGCTGTTCAATATCTGAAATTTCTCTCCCTTGTGAAAACTCAGGTCATCTTCCGTCCGTGCTTCATAATCATAAAGGGCCACAAACAGGGTTACTCCTGATAATAAATCAAAGGGGGAGAGATATTACACAAGAGGAAATTAATCCCAAGAAATAAAATCTTCGCTAAAACTTCTTTCTCAAAATCTACAGCTAATCAGCATGGATAACATGATGTGCCCATGTAATTATTGTGTGAAATAAGAGTCACAGGGCTGAATTTATGCCTTGGTATTTGGAGGGGAAGGTTGTTTGATTTGACTGAAACTCGGGTTGAAGGACTTTTCTCTGTACACATTTGAACAAATCCTCGGGAAGAGATAGACACTAATGTCATGTCCATAGTGAGGGAGCAGCTGCAGTGTGATGGTTCAGATTTGCAGAGTTCTGCAGCAATCACAGACACCTTTTATCTGATACTTCGGAGCCATGTTCGGTTCTGGGTAAAACACATCACTCTTTCCCCTGGCATAAGAGTAAGAGTAACGTAGAGCATAGCAGGAAACTCTTGTAGCCTGGGCGCTGTGAGACCCTCTCTGTAAATGCTCACCCAGCAGAGGATGTCTTGCTCTTGGCATCTTTAGTTGCTTTCAGGAGTCCTTCTCTCTCACTCTCCTTCTACAGTGAATTCACCTACCTCACACTGACTTGTACAAGTACTTGCTCTTCCTCATACCCACCCCCTCCCTTCTCATCTGGTTAACTTCCCACACAGGCCCTTCCTGCTTTGCAGCAGTTTGCTATTAACAGCAACGAATGTTCAGTGTCCCATTTGGCCTAGGATTTCCTCCATATAGTAGGGAGAATTCTGAGAGAGCTTCAATGATTACCACCTCCTGGTATTCATGCCCCTGTGAAATGACCTTCCCTTGAGCATAGGTGAGCGTAGTGACTTGCCTCTAACCAAAAGAAACTGGCAAAGGTGATGGGATGTCCCTTGAGTAATTAGGCTTCATTCAAATGATTGTGACTTCTGGCTTCCCAGCAGACTCATTCTATTGTCATTTTGGCTCAAATACTTTCATGAAGCAAACTGCCATGTTGGAAAGGCCCACATGACAAAGAACTGTGGGTGGCTTCTAGCCAACAGCCGGTGAGAAACCGAATCTTGCCAATGCTATGAGCCTGGCAGCAGATCCTTCTGAGCTGGACGGTGAGATGACTACAGCCTGGGCAATGCACCTTGAGTGTAGCCTGTGAGAGATTCTGAACTACAGGACATGGCTAAGTCACTCCTGGATTCCTGACCCAAAGGAAATGTGAGGTAATAAACGTGCATTGTTTTAAAGCCGCTATGTTTTATTGTAATTTATTATGTGGCAATTGATAACAATATGTCCCATCTCTCTGCTCTCTGGCTGCTCATTCTGATCTACACGTACTTTGAAGTACCTGACATGACCTAAAGAACACACAACATGGATCCCACTCTTTAACAAGCTGCCATTTTGCGATGTAGGGAACAGATGTGCCCCTAGGACTATTCAAGACCCAGAAAGGGTGGCGGGCTTGAGTTTCTACCCCATTCCAAGTGGGACTTCTCATAGGAGAGTTGGCATTGAGAAGGTCTGACCTTGCAGAGCAGGGCTCAGTTGGCAACTCTTCTCTTTTCTTTCAATTTCTTTAAAAGGTTAGAAAAGAAACTGGCTTAAAACAGAAAAAGTAGGAGCCTGTAAAGTCATGCCTATTCTTTATTCTTATTTAACACTCTCTTAACACATTCCTTTCATTACAGAATTTAAAAACAAACCCAAGCTGCACTGTGTGGAAGACAAGGCACATGAGGATGGAGACTTCTACTCTCTCCCTCCATTAGCCAGCAAGTTCTCACTGGGGTTTTTCTCTTCTAAAGAAGGGAGAGAGAGTCAGTGGAGGTCACAGGGACACACAGACACCATTCTTGTCCTTATAGCACTGAAAACAGTAGTGGGCAGAAGAAGGACATGCATATGTAATAAAGCCAAATAACACAGACAGAAAGATCTGTCAATATTGGAAGGTATTGTGTTTTAACTTTCAAATTTATTAAGGTACCAGATGGCCTCCTGTATTAAAATGAGCCCTGACTGTACAGACCCATACATTCAAGGCAAGTAGCTTTAAGACCCTCTGTAGTGACTTCATGAATGATACCTGCAGACACAGGGATTCAGATCTAGCGCTGATGAACGACAGGACAAGGTCAGTGCCCGCAGCAGCAGAACTCAGAGTCTCGCTGGAGAACCACTCACAGGCACAGGAGTGTTGACTTTTTTCTCTCCTGCATCTTCCTGAGACTTCCCTAGCCAGCCTAACAGCCCCTGTCCTTTCTCCTTCCATTCTAGGTGCCTTCCAGGAAGCCAGGTAGGATACATAAGTGTTCCTAGCATTCATTCACCCACTCAAGGCCTGCTTTAAAGGGAAAGCTAGAGCCACCATAACACAAGGATATAATGCCCAAAGCTCTGGGTCAGGTCCCCTGCCTCGGTGCGTGCAGTGGAAGGAGAACCCTGCTAATGTCTCAGTAGCACTAACTCCCCAGGTAACAAGGTACAATGGGGTCCTTATATAAGACACTGGCTCCCAGAGGAGCTGAGAGCCCAATGGCTGATGTATATCTCCCTAAACTTTTATAATAAACAAAACAATTTTGGAATAAATAAGGTCCAATGTCTAGTTACCCTGATTCACATACTGAGAGAAGATTTGGAAGATTAAGGATACATGAGATAACTTGCAAGTGTTTTAGAAAATGTACGTCTGAGACTCTGCCAGATATTTTGCAAAGTATTAGCTATGTCAGCAAATGTCCATGGCAGTGAAACAGCCTGTTGTGGGGAAGAGAAGAAAAATAAAAATAAAAAAGATCCCTTAAGGATAGATAAGATTCAATTTTAAAATGCAAAAGATACATGAAAATATTTGAGGGCTGATAAACTCAGTCACATGGGAGATGATGTGGAGGTCAGAGAGAGAATCAGAGATGATAAATGGCCAGAAAACCATGCTGCCAAATGACCCCCTGGCTGGGGATTAGGAAGACGAGGGAGAAGGGGCTACCCCTGGCTTTTATGCAGGGGATAGAAGTGCATTAACATCTGGAAAATTCAAAATTCATGCTCTCAGATCTGGTCTTAGAACTTCTGACTCACAAGCCCCGCAATGGGGCTCCTGGGTTTTGAAAAAGCTGCCCCAGTATCTGAGCCAGCCAGCCAGGGCCGAACGCCTCTGGCCTGAGGTGCCACAGGGATATTCTATTACCAGCATTTTGATGTGTACATGAAGTTCTGGATGTTTTTTTTTTACAGCTCCTTATCTGGTAGAAGAAAGGTGGAAACTGATAAAAAAAACTTACATACTAAGTCCTGGGTCAAAAGGAGTTGGAACACAAATGTTCAATTGCCAAAATAATGAGCAGCTGCTCCCTCCCCTCCTCAGTCCTCCCCTGAGCTCACCTGTGCCACCTCTGGTCCTCAGGGTCCCCGTGTGAGAGGATGAGTTCACGCCCCCAAAGACGGTGAGCCCCTGGCCTCCGGCAGCGTGGAAGTTGTTGTAGTTCGGGATGGAGGTCACACCGAAGCTGGGGTAGTGCTGAGGGGTGGGGTCAGTGCCATAGCGGTACCCGGAGCTCTGGTTCAGGCTGCCATCCCTCTCCTCCGTCAGTTTTGTTGCTTCTTTATCCTTACATTGCACACAGCCCATTATCTAAGTTCCTGCCGAGAAAATAAAGGAGGCGTGTGAACTAAGGTGCTCCTTAGATGTCAGCTGCTTCACTGTTTGAGGGCTCAGTCATGAGGCTTGCCCTGTGGCATCTCGGGCCTGCGAGAACACACTGGCTAGGACTGGTGGTTAGAAGCGACGTCAGTGCCCTTTGCTTGACAATCACATTTGCCTCCCATATGCTCTGAGCAGTGGGATCAATCCAGCATTGATGTTCACCATGCAGCAATTTTCCTCACACAAGGTCTGCACCCCTTGAAATTCCGTGCTATCACACACCTGCCTGAAGATAGCCCAATAATATTTATCATTATGCTTTTCTTTAGTCATCTCAAGAACTAACGTATGCTCTAGAAAATGAGTCTACACAATATTAGGATAAACACCTCCATGGCGGCAAAGGAAAGTTAAAGAAGAGGGTAGGGGGGTGTTGGAAAAGGCAAAATACAGCCCTGAAAGGACTCACCGTGCTTCTTCACTCTTGGGTATCCAATTCTTCAGGACTCATTTGGTAAAATGTAAGCAATAAGATTATGATAAGTATCAAAATGAAGAGAGTTGGCAGAATCTATGAGGTCGAAGTATATTTGTAGGATGTCACGACAGCCTACTGTAACAAAATAGTCAAAAGCTGCTGCTTAACTCCTTACATTTACATTAGCTTCTGACATCTTTCAAAAACACAAAATAAGCATTCCTGTGTTCTATAGGCAGCGGTGGATTAGAAACTCAAGGCTTTGCCACCCACCCGCCTCCAAACCTACTTCTCTAGAGCTCCTTATCTCAGTAAGTGGCACCACTGATCCCCCCGTTGCTCAAGTCAGAATCCCGAGAAGCTTCCTTATTCGCTTTTTCTTGTTTACTTCCCACTCTTCCTGTCTCACACTCCACTATCCAAACATGCTGACCGTCTCAGTTCTTCAAAGGTTCCATATTTTCTGCTCTCCTTCAGGCCTTGGAGCATGGCCTTGAATGCTCGAATGCTCTTTCCCTCTTGTCTTTGATATGCAACATATCCTTCACGCCCCAGTTAAGACATTGCTTCCTCTCAAAGCCTTCCCGGATTCTCCATCTTCACCCAGGCTGTGTTTTTCTCAAGCGCTCCCCTGACATCTTGATTTCCCTCAGATTGGCACCTGTACCACATGAAAACATGGCCTGTCCACTTGTTTCACTGCCCAATTTCCAGGAAAGCAAGACCCTGTCCATTTTTATCATAGCTATATTGCCAGTGCCTGACACATAGTAGGTGCTCAATAAAAAACAATTGACGAAGTGACGATTCTACAGCCCACTATGCCTCTCTTTCACCCTTCCTTTCTCTCTGCATCAAGACCAACCTTTCTTTCAGTGACTTTTATCAGCAGTTTGCCCTGTACTTTTGAATCTACTGGTGTGTGAGAAGTGAAGATGATTCAAAATACAAGGGACGCTGGGTAAATGACCCCACTATGGGACTGCAAGGCCCTGTCAAGCTGATAGCGGGGAGGGAGAACATGCAATGGATATTCCTGGCAAAACTCTGAAAAGTGGCCCATTTGGGCCCAAAGAACCAAATACGAAACACATGACATCATGTGTAATTACATGTAGTCACGGGGGAGGGCACAGCTGGTACAGGATGGGAATGAACTGGAGGCCGTGAAGGAGAAGGAAAGAGGTGGTTTTTCTATAACATCTTGTAAACCAAAGGGGGAGTGCCACATCAGATATGAAGACTCTGGGGGGGGGCACTGTTCTGTGCCCTGCTTTGCTGCTGCACAGGGTCCTAAAAGCAATATTGGACTGTTTTAAAGTCCTCTCATGTTACATGTTTCAATAAATACTTAGTGAATTGAATGTCAGTTTCTGAGAATGGAAATATTTGGAAAAGAACCGCCTACTGCTTGAGCTGAGATCACCAAATCTGGAACACATTTACTCATAAATCATTTGAGATTAACTTATAGTATACTATGTCCAACATGCTCTAACTTACGGTAAATGAAGACAATTTTAACAAGTTTCCCATAGGAAATGCAAAATATCTCCAAGTCATGATTTACTGAAGAAATTTCATCACTTGTTGTTGGTGTTGCTTCAGAAGACTGAAAAATGTCTTGCTCACTTTATATTATCTCTTTCACAGTGGAAAGCTACTCCAAGCTTCTACAAAGGACAGACAGAAGACATTCCTTGTCCCAGATGTTTTCCAGGAATTTCACTGATGTACTTATTCAGAGGGCATGAGACCTGAATCACAGAATAACATCATTTACACCAGTGATCCCCAGTCAGGACTGACTTTGTCTCACCAGGGGACATACAGTGGGTCTCAAACTTTTTGAGGTCAGGGCGCATTTAAAATCCTACAAATCATTGTAGGTGCACTATATACACATTTCTGAGAAATATGTTATAATTATTAAGTCAAATATTAAAGAAAAAAGTCCAAGTGTGCTTTTATGGTAATTAAACAAAGTAAATACGACAAAATTAAATTTATTCTGACATTAAAAAACATTTTTATGTTACATTTTTTGAGTTATGCTTTTTAGAATTCATAAAAAAGAGGGGTTAAAAAATAAAAAAATGACAAAAAATTTATCTATTTATATATATAGATACATTCTTAGTAAGACTTAGTAAATTTGGCAGGTCCCAGTGCAAATGTGTTTTTTGTTCTTGTGTTTATGAGAAACATGAGCCTGATGTGTCCTAGTGATTTCTTCAATGTTTGGGCATATATTTGAAAGGCTAATTCTCATTTCCTCATCAATACATTGAAGAATTCCTCTCTTTTTACTCTTGTGTTGAGTGTAGAAAACCCCCACCATACATATCATCTTTTTTTTAAAAAATTTTTTATTTTATTTTAGAGAGGAGACAGAGAGAGAGAAATGGGGGAGGAGCTGGAAGCATCAACTCCCATATGTGCCTTGACCAGACCAGTGCAGGGTTTTGAACTGGCGACCTCAGTGTTCCCAGGTTGACGCTTTATCCACTGTGCCACCACAGGTCAGGCCATATCATCTTAACTTTACACCAAACAAAGGATAGAAGAAACTTGCCTCCAGTCTTTCTGAGAATGTGGGGGGGGGGGGTAGTGTAAACAATCCAGCACCACAGTTTAATAGCCTTTTGCAACCTAATCAGGCAAGTGAGGTGGAGATTGGGCAGACTGTCAGCTTACAGCCAATTCCCCACACCTCTGTCCCCCAAAAATCTAAACTCCAAAAACCCTGTTGGTTTTTTTGGTCCCCAACAGGCACATTATTTCTCTGGAATTCCATAGGACACACCTGGAAATCTTCTAGGGCGCACCAGTGCACCCTGGCGCACACTTTGAGAACCACTGGGTTAGGCAATGTGTGGAGACATTTTTGATAGTCACAACTTGAGGATAAGTGGTATTACTGGCACCTAGGGGGTAGAGGCAAGGATGCTGCTAAACATCCACAATAAATAGGACGGCCTCAAACAACAAATTACTGAGTTCTAAATGTTAATAGTAGCAAGGTACAGAAATCTGATTTAGCTATATCTTTGAAACAGTATAACAGCTGTTTCCCTTATATGTATGTGATTAGCATGCAAATTGAGAATGCCTTCCCTAGGAAAATAGAAATGCTAGACAAAAGGAGACAATTTAAAAATTGACACGAAATGCTCTAATTTTTCTCTGGAAGCTTGTCCCTGTGATAGAGAAAAGATTCTAAAATCTATGAGAACTCTCATTATAAACTACTCTCAGAACTCCAACAAAACAAATCAAAGCCTACATCAGAACTCTGCCAAAAATAGGAACCTACATCTAACCAAAATAAGAAAAAAACAACTTTCAAAATCTACTGAAACATTACTACTGTAATAAATGTATAATAGCTTATCTATAATTCTATGAATAATGAACAAAAATAAATAGTAAGCTCCTTAAAGGCAGGGGTTATTATTATTATTTTTGTTTGTTTCATTATTATGTCCCTAGGGTCCAGAATAGTGCCTGGCACACAGTAGGAGCTTAATAAATATTTGTGAAATGTTTAAATGTAAAAAAACCAAAACTTGATCCAAATCATTTTGCAGAGAACAATTCTCTTATAGGAGGGACAGCTCTATTACCACTTCATGCATTTGGAATTTTGAGTAAGGAATGTTCTTCCCAAATCTTGCTTATTCTTTTCTCTCCATTGACAAACACAAAGAAAATGAAATAAATCAGTAAATGCAGGCTCAGCTATTAAAAGTTAATCACAATGAAAATATTTGTATAAGAACTTGTGGTTTTCTTCCTCCCACTTGGGGTGGTCTAACCATTTCCTGATGGAAGAGTCTGAGGATGCTGTATGAGTTGCACTCAGTATGACTTCAGGCTCCTTGCCATAAGGCAAACTTCTCAGCCTTCATTTGAATTAAAATAAAAACATTCTTTATTATGCACAGTTTTGTGGTGGGGCTTTTATGACCAATGCTGTAGGTCCATCATGAACATAAAATGCACTAATATACTTGCTCAAGGTCGGTGGGGCACTCGAAAACTGAATAATGCCTTTCTGAAAGTGGGGACCTGGAGTTACTTTGATCAGTAAATCGTATACCAGGTGTATGAGAGGGCTAGGTACCAATCATAGACCATGGCCATTTTTCTCTGCACACTGCTATGCCTAGAAAAACTGATGGGTAAGCACTGTGACCAACAGGAGCCTGGGGCTGTGGTCAAGGTGTCTAAGATTATTGCTTCCTATTTGCCGATCCTGCAAACTGAGGGGCTCTGTTTCCGTAATGCATGTAAAACCTGATTTACTTACAATTTCTTTAGTTTGCTGACTCTTCTCAGCTGTGCCAACAGCATTAAGCAACTCCAGGAAGGGTTGCCAAAGGGGGACTCCAAGGACTGCCACTCCCTGCTCCCATGAGCAGGGCAGACGCCATCAATGAGTCATAGCACTTTCTGGTACTAGGCCATGTGCAGCCCCAGAATCCACCTTCACATAACCCCCAAGTGATTGACTAAAGCTGACATAAAAGATGGAATCTATCTGCTACTCTGGGCATATACAGTGAGCCTGGATGAATGTATATTCCTTCCACTGATGCCAGAGATGGTGGCCTTGTCTGCTAGATGGTCATTAAACACAGCTATACTCGTGTTTTCTCATAGGCCAATCAATATAGCACTGCCTATATGCTCAGGTTATAATGCTGCAGGACTTTGAGATTTCAGGTGTATGTGAGGGCTAGGTACCAAAAATGGAAAAAGCCTACTGGCAGTCTTCTGTAAGAGCAAATTACTTTCTCTTGAGACACATAAACTTGCAGGCAGAGGACAAGGTGGCAGAAAGAAGAAAGGTGAAACTGACAACAAATAACTTTAATTTCAGCAGTGTAAGCACTTCTGTCTCAGAAACCAGCCTAGGTACATGTGGAAAAGTGACAGCCCTTAGGCATAAGTCACCATCCTTGCTTCTGGAGAGTGACAGAAAGCCCCACTGGCCTGTACTCTGATATGGCATGTGTCTCAGTGCCATCATTCATTCCTTTAGCTGGTCTCTGCTTTATCTGGGCAGGTATCAAAACAAAAGTGCAAGGCCAAGAAAGAGAACCTAACAAACAAACACAGGTAACCGAGACAGGGCCAGCTTAAAAAGAATTTAGAGCTGAGCTGTAGATCTCCTCACAGTTCCATCCACTTCTATGGGAGAAAAGCAAAAACTGGCAGCTTAACAAGTAAACCCCTTTTCAGTCAACACTAACAGCAGGAGACAGGAGGATTAGAAGATGTGGCAGAGACATATCAGCAATGACTTTGGGGCAGAAGAGGCACGGCAGGGGGCTCTCGGGCCTTGTGAAATTGGAAACACCCTAAGAATCAAACTGGGGTATTTTGCTACATTCTCAATGTTGAAAACGAATCCCTTGAAGGCTCGGGAAGGTTAGCCTTAGTTTTCCCTTGTAACTGTGGAAGCAGGACGTTTAGTGACAGATGAGTGCTACATCGGCAGTAACGGTAGCTGGGCCACAGGACCTGTCACCCAAAATTCCTAACACTTTCAGTCCTTTATGATGACACTGGGTCCTGACACCCCACAAGGGCGTGCAGGCAGTGCTGGCTTCTGGGGAGGCCAGGACAGAAGAGCCTGAGTTGACTGGGAAGGCTGGGGAGGCAGGACCCTGCTGTCTCACTCAAGTGTCAGAACAATACTGAGACGGAGGCACGGAGGTACAGCATTCTCATTTCCCTCCTTCACAGCGGAGGAACAGACAAGGCTGGGGATCTGTCTATAGCTTAGTCAGAGGTAGAAACGGGATCTGATGCCAGACACACTGATTCCATGGTCAGCACATGAAACTTCTACACTGCAAGTTGCCTCCTGCCCCATGGAATCCAGGCCAGTTCACGCAAGGGTGTAGGCGCGAGGGTGGGATGAGTGGAGGGAGAGGCTTGTGGGGAAGGTCCCCTACTTCTACAGAACCCAACTTCATGTGCATGACTAATAGAGGCCCTGATTTCAGGGGCTGGGCCTCACTCCCCTGCATTCACACCCCAACCCCCAGAGACTGGCTCTGTAGGGGTGCTGGGACCATGCCAGGAATGGTGAGTCACCCGCTTCCTTGGTGTAGTTTGGTATCTTAATGAACATTTGAGCCAATGGCACTAAAGCACTTAGTCTCCTTGTATTTCCTAGCTGCGGTGGGGTATTTATATATATCACGAAGGAGGCAGCACCAGTCTCTTCGGTATAAAAGCAAGCCTTCCCACTGCACTTAAAACCTGATTTGCTTTACAGGCAAAACTTTCTGCAACATATTTACTGCATAAACTAAGCTGCACATGTAATGCCGCCTCCAATCACAAAATAACCGATTCCTACTCTTGATGGAGTCCTGTGAGGGTGAGTTCCCCACCAAACAAACACAAGTGATAAAGCACTATGTCTCTGTGCTGAGAAGACTGATATCAAAGCAGAAATATATACAATGCCAGCACGGGCCACAGGCAACAATGGGAAAACAGAGCCTATTTAAAAAATCAAATCAAAGCTTTGCTTCAGAAATGAGAAGAGGAAGAGCCGGGCCCATCTGATCATTTATGCACGACTTGCACAGGCCTCTGGAGGGTTAGAAGGGGAGGATGCTGTTTTCTATTGCACAGTAAGGGAGCTGAACTAATAGGAACCACTCGTAATATGTCACACTACTTTAAGAAAAGCCACATTCCTGGCACCTAGAATATTTCTTGGGCTCCCCCTCTCTGGCTTGTCTTGTTCAAATGACCCCCAGGCTGAGAAGCATCAGCTCATGCCCGAGTAGTATATTCCTTCCCTCTGTATCTGCCTTCCACTCCCCAATGCTCGGATTCAAAAGCACTTAATAAAAAAGAAATGGAAGCATTAGACGCCAATGGTAGATTTAACACTGCAGTCAGCTAAATGCTGGAGCCATGCCCAAACCCACGTGGCCAAAGGAGGGTTTAACACCAAACCGTGGAAAAGCTCCAGAAGGAGGAAAGAACAGTTTCTTCGTACGCTCTTTGCTTAGAGTGAAATGCTGGTAAAATAGGGATACGTTCTAACTGTCTAGAGGTGTGGAAAGATTTAGAGCACAGACTGTAAAGTTTTTCAGGCTTCCCTTCACCCCTTTTTGGACCATATTGATGTTCCTTGTGGTATTTTAAATTTTTACCTTATTTTTATTGAGATATAATTTACACACCATAAGAGTCACCCTCTTAAAGTTCAGTGGTTTTAAGTATTTACAACACACACATGCACACACACACACACACAAACAAAAAAACCCAACCCATTACTACTATCTAATTCCAGAACACTTTCATTACCCCCAAAAGAAAACATGTATTCATTAAAGTTACTCCCCATTTCCTTCTCACCCCAGCCTGGGGCAACTGCTAATCTCCTTTCTGTCTCTACGGAGTTGCCTATGCTAGACTTTTCACATAAATGGAATCATATAATATGCGGCCTCTGGTGATTGGCTTCATTTACTTGGCATAATGTTCTCAAGGTTCATTCATTTTGTTGTATGAACCAGTACTTCATTTATTTTTATGGCTGAAAACAATTGCATTGTATGGATATACCACTTGTAATTTACCATTTATCAGTTGACAGATATCTGGATTGTTTCCACTTTTTGGCTATTATGAATACTGCTGCTATGAACATTCATATATAAGCTTTTGTGAGGATATGCTTTCAATAATCTTGGGTTAATATTCTAATATATAAGGAATTTATATAGATAAAAACCTTAAGGTTAGGTGAATGGGAAACCATGTGAATTGGCAATTCAAGGAAAAAGAAAAGAACTTGTGAAATATATGAGAAAATGTTACCTTCACAGGCAAAGACATACAATTTAGATTAGTGAGATACTTTCACCTCTACATTAACAAAATTTAAACAAGAAATTGTGTTAGTGATGAAGTTTCCTTTAAGTGCATATTCTCATAAACTGATGATGGAAGACTGGGAATATGAACGTAACTTTTTCATAAACCAATCTGGCAATCTTATTATAAAAATCTTAAAAATGGGCCTGTTCTTTGTCTGAGTCTGTGCTGAGATACTTTTAAAAAAATGACATATGGCCTGACCAGGCGGTGGCGCAGGGGATAGAGCGTTGGACTGGGATGCAGAAGATCCGGGCTCGAGACCCCAAGCTCGCTAGCTTGAGCGCGGGCCCATCTGGCTTGAGCAAAAGCTCACCAGCTTGGACCCAAGGTCGCTGGCTCCAGGAAGGGGTTGCTCAGTCTGCTGAAGGCCCATGATCAAGGCACATGTGAGAAAGCAATCAATGAACAACTATGGTGTCGCTACGGCAATGAAAAACTAATGATTGATGCTTCTCATCTCTCTCCGTTCCTGTCTGTCTGTCCCTATCTATCCCTCTCTCTGACTCTCTCTCTGTCCCTGTAAAAAAAAAAATAAATAAAATAAACTTGCTAAAAAAATATGACATATGAAGGGGTTCTATGAAGTGCTATTTATAATTTAAATTGTAATTAGAAAACTTGCTTAGCAAGAAGGCAGTGGCTAAGTAAATAATACGGCATGACTATAATATAAAATTAAATAGAAATTAAAACTTATGAGGCCCTGGCTGCTTGGCCTGGCGTGTGGAAGTTCCAGGTTCGATTTCTGGACTGGGCACAAAGGAGAAGCACCCATCTGCTTCTCTACCCTTCCCCCTCTCCTTCTTCTCTATTTCTCTCTTCCCCTCCCACAGCCAAGGCTCCATTGGAGCAAAGTTGGCCCGGGTGCTGAGGATGGCTTCATGGCCTCTGCCTCAGGTGCTAGAATGGCTCCAGCCAAAACAGAGTAACACCCCTGATGGGCAGAGCATCGCCCCCCCATCAGGCACATGCAGGAGCCTGTCTGACTGCCCCCCCACTTCTAACTTCAGAAAAATACAAAAAAACTTATGTATACACAAAATTGTTAGTAATATGGAAAAATGTTCATGTTATATGTAAGAAGGATCAGATGACTGAGACTATGTAACCAGAATATTGAAAATTGTTTGGAACGAAAGAAACTGAGATGTTTGCTGGTAGTGTGTAGGTAATAACACTACAAGCAACTATTCTTTCTTCTGTTTATTTCTCTGATCTTCTATATCGAGGATGGACCATTTTATTTATTTTATTTTCCTCCTTTTTATTGAATTTATTGGGGTATCACTGGTTAACAAAACTATACAGGTTTCAGGTGCACAATTCTACAACACATCATCTGTACACTGTGTTGTGTTCTCCACCCCAAGTCAAGCCTCTACCCATCACCACTTATCCCCCACCCCGTACCCTCCACCTCCTCCCCCGCTGCAACCACCACACTGTTGTCTGAGTCTGTTTTCCTCATTTTTACTCAAGGCCTCCACCCCTATCGTCCCTCAACCCCCCACCCTGAAAGCTATCAGCCTGCTTTCTATCTATGAGTCTGTCTCTATTTTGCTTGTAAAAATGCACCATTTTAATAATAAGAATAAATCACCATTTTTAATAAGAAAGGTCCCTTTAATCTTATCAATCACTGAATTAATTTGTATATAAATTGATAACAACCATATGTCGATGAATTTAAGAATAAAGAGAGGGAGGAGAGTGATTGATTCTAAAGCCGATTAAGAGGTAACCTCTTCTGGAAGGTGTGAAAGGTGACAGCAGCAAAGGACAGAGAGACTTCTGAGTGTGTTTTTATAACATCTGTTGGTAGAGGCAGTGAGGGAGTGGAGCTGGGATTGAGGGCTGATACACACGGATGAACAGCCACAGAAATATAATTAAGGGCATAGATTAAGCAAAGCCAGAATACACAATCAATCACAAGATCATGTTGGTGGCAAGTGGCAGAATCTGGGATTACAAAACCAGCAGTGGGGTGGCTGGATTAGTGCAAAATTGAGACCTTTTGGGACCCAAACTCCTAGGTATCCAGGGAAACCCAATAAACTCAGAATGACAGTACTCATTCAAGTCTCCGGCAGACCCTAACCAAGGAGCTCTGGATACTGAGGTCTCTGCAGGACCACACATGGGCATGGCTCTCAGGAGTCAGGAGGATGAAGCAAAGAGCTATCCTTCTTTGGATGTCTGCTGGTGGTAGGGACGAGGAGACCAGCTTAGGGCACCAGGCAGAAAAATGCTGTATTTCCCTCTCACGTTCCTTCCTGTTGCCTTCACTCTTTCTTGTTAGGATAGTCAGGTTGGCATTTTGATCAATTTTTTACTTTGACCATAATTCCCTAATCCCTAGAATCTGGGGCAACCTAAGCAGGGCATAGAATACCAACACTGGTTTATGCAACCTGAAACTTTTCAGAAACATAAAAGATCCCACAAAGATATTTCTTTCTAATGTTGATATTCAGTCAAGCACTTTCCACCCTCCTTGCTTGGCTCTGTTCTATAAAAACAAAAACAAAAATGTTTATTCATGAACTAGCAAAGAGAAACAGGAAAGTCAGTGTCACATCTGGGCCACAGTGGCAGACACTGGCTTTCTGGGCTGAACTGGCTGAGGGCCCAAGGGTCAGGGTGTCACCTGGCTAAGTCACAAGAAAACACATTAGCACAAAGCAGCTGTTTGAATAAGCGTCATCAACGCCCCTCCCACCGATGCTGAGAATGAAAGCCAAGGAGGTTCACTTTCAGATGTTAAACAAAAATGCTCTCTGCAGTCTTTCCAGCTCCACAGAGGTTCCTCGCCAGATGATGCTGTAAATGTGGCCTCATCCTTTCAAAAAACAGTGAATTCCTTCTTCCCTTGATTCACCAGTTCTAGTAAAAAAGATCCATTCCTTTAAAGAAAAGAATGAATTTGAATAAGAAAATTTTTGCCCTCGAGCTCTTGTGCAGGTTGTGTCCTCCATGTCTCTCTTTTCTAAGGAGCACTCACCTGATTATGCAGTCAGAGCCTATCAAAATCTATTGCCCTGAAAAGGTGGTTGTGAGGCCATTTGCATTGTGTTTTTGGAACCGATGCTGGTCTCTTTTCTTTCAAAAATAACATGAAGTCTGGTCCCTGCCCCTCTGGATCGTTATGTTGGCACTTTCTTAGGTTGCAAGGAATCAGCAACACCAGGAGCCATAATTTTTGCACCCCTTGCAGTGGCTTAGAATTTCAAAGCTTCTCGACAGCTGTTTTGGTGTGAATGGTGACAAAGTAGGCTGTCAGAAAAGATACCTCTCTCTAATTCCAGGGCCTCTAGTGGGACAAAGAACAATAGTGACAGTGATGATGGGAATAAGGGGAGCAGAGAGGTGGGCTGACTCTAGCCAGCCTCCTCCTGCCACCTCCTCACTGGAAGGAAAGGAGGACTTTCCGAGCCCCGTCCACGTCCCTCCTGCCCTGGTGGGCCAGCTTGGCTGGCGGTGTGGCAGTTGCTGAGGTGAGGCTTCACAGGAGGGCGGCACACATGACTGCGAGCTGAGTGCCTGCAGGGAGACAAGGAAGTTAAAGGAGGGGCTAATGAGGAAGAGGAGGGGACACGAAACCCACCGAAGGCAGTGGTGCTTTCCCCAGCAGCATAAAAAACAGCATTTGGGATGACAAATTGTGGTCACTTTCTGTGGGAGGAACATGTTACATGGGCTAGACCACTGATGACCTACTTGGCACCTGATAGAAATCCAGTCAGGTTTCTGTTAACAAATCCAAAAAGGGAAGACTAGTTCACATACCAGTGACATTTTATAAATTTATTGCTTATAAAATTTATGGTAAAGCAATTCAATAGCGACTTTTCCCTTGGAATATCAATGAGGCAGAGTATGTTTTTTTTTTTTTTAGAGTGTTGTCTTGCAGAGTAAGTGAACTTGAGGTTATTTCCTTAAAGATGACAGCACAGAAATTTATTCTCCCCTTTCCTGATAGTGCAGGATTCTGCTCCTGGGCATAAAGAAACACAGCCTTGCAACCTTTAGGCCCAAATCCATACACATCTGAAAATAAGTGAGTAGTGGGAGGATGAAGGCAGGTGAGGGTGTGGCAGACTGCTCACTCTCTCACCAAATCCACCACCCTGCTTTCACATTAACTGAGCTTTAACAAGGCTTATGTACAGCTATGCAGCTGAAGAGTACATTTTTCAGACTCTCTTGCAGCTAGGTGTGGCCATGTTACTTAATTCCGGATAAATGGTTGTAAGTGGATGGGATATATTCAACAGCTGTGTCTTTCAAAAGGAAGTGAGTTGTACCCCATTCTCCCTCCCACTTCTTGTGGACTGAAAAGTGGATGTCGTGCTGGTGAACTGGCTTCAACTGAACAGAGATGACAACCTAACGGAATGGAAGAGCTATGGGACAGAAGGGACCTGGGACCTAGATGGCCTTGTGAAGTACAGCTGCTTGTCCAGCCTAAAGCTCTGATCTCAGACCCTACCATGAAAGAAGCATGAGCATCTATCTTCTGTGGGGAAGTGAGGTAGGAATCTTTTGATTATAACAGATAGCCCATACCCCAACAAAAGAAGGAAGTAAACCAAACACAGAGGGTATCCCTGTTGGTCACTTGTTTGTTTTTTCCTCTTGCCTCTAGAACAGTGGTTCTTAACCTTTTTTGAGGTATCGAACCCACCAGTTTCATATGCGCATTCACCGAACCCTTCTTTAGTGATAAATAAAATATGATTTTTTTTTCCAAATTCAAGACATAGGTATATGTTTTTTTTACCGGTGTACAAAATGAGCCGTGCATGAACATCACCTTGCTCAAAGAACAAAACCAACAAAGTGCATGAACTCACAACAAATTACGGTATTACTTTATTCTGGCCTCCACGGCAGAGGCTTCTCCGAACCTCTGAGACCGACTCATCAAACCCCTAGGGTTCGATAGAACCCAGGTTAAGAACCACTGCTCTAGAACTAATAAGAGCATCTAACCTCTTTTGATACTGACAATTAACTTTGGATTAAGGCAGGTTAGTAGGATAACAACACTAACGAATTTTAACAATAGCTACCATTTATTGAGAACTTATTTTCTGCTTTGCACTTCACATTTGGTATTTCATTTACTCCTCAGAATAACCTTAAAAGCATATTTCACAGTGAAGAGACTGTAGACTCACAGAATTTAAGCTACTTGCCCAGTGCCACCCAAGCCCTGAAACCTGGATCCATGCCCGTGTCTAATCAATCACATCTTCTTCTGACTACTCCAGGCTCCCTTTTGAGAGCATGCTCTGCTCTCAGCCATCTTCTTTGCTTTATTTGCAAATGCCTTATCACTATGAGGCTCCAGCTCTCTCTGGCTCTTCCCTATGATTGCTGGTTATAGCTGTTCCCCTCCTGAACTGCTGGAAGTGAGGAAGTTAGAAAGAAAATAATAGGAACAAAGAAATTCCCCCAGCCTGACCAGGTGGTGGCGCAGTGGATAGAGCGTCGTCGGGCTGGGATGCAGAAGACCCAGGTTCGAGACCCAGAGCTCGCCAGCATGAGCGCGGGCCCATCTGGCTTGAGCAAAAGCTCGTCAGCTTGGACCCAAGATCACTGGCTCCAGCAAGGGGTTGCTCGGTCTGCTGAAGGCCCGCGGTCAAGGCACATGTGAGAAAGCAATCAATAAACAACTAAGGTGTTGTGACGGCAATGAAAAACTAATTATTGATGCTGCTCACCTCTCTCTGTTCCTGTCTGTCTGTCCCTATCTATCCCTCTCTTTGACTCTCTCTCTGTCCCTGTAAAAAAAAAAAAAAAAAAAAAGAAAAAACAAAAGAAATGAAAAGGGGAACATATTTATAGATGCTGCAGACATTTAAAAGATAAGAAGTTACAATGAACTTTATGCTAATATAAGGAAAAGATAGATGTAATGAAACAATTTCTGGAGAAATAATAATAATAAAAAAAAGAAACTCCCCCAAAAAAGGTTACTCAGAAATCACCATAGTAACAAAATCACCAGTTTTCAACAGTTTAATTTCCCTTGCATTCTTGTCTCTCTACACCTATTCTTTTATTTACATTGAACAAACCTATTTTGATACTCTTTATGTGACAGGTGCTATGCAAAGGGCTGTCAGTAGAAAATCAAGTAAACAAGGCCCCCTGCCTTTGAGCTTATGTATAGAGTACTTAGGAGGGAGACAGACAAGTCAATCAGTAGACTCAGGTTGGGAAGGGAGCACAGAGGAAGCCCAATTCATCCAGGTCAGCTACTGTGGAGGTGACTGCATATTGGCTCAGGCAAGGAGGGGGTGAGACAGCACATCTGAGAGCACAGAGGTGTGGTTTCACGTGACTTATTTGATTTATTCCCATATTTAAGGAGCACTGAAACATATTAATATGTATTATATTATATATCTTAATGGAATGGATATGTGCAGCTGGGACAGTGGTTGGAAATAAAGCCAGATCATAAACAGCTATGTGTCCATTCTACAGAGCACTCATTATGGTGCCTGATGCTTCGCTATGTGAAATCAGCAAAATATCTCCTTCAACCCAACAACAGCCTTGTGAACTCAGTAGTCCTATCATCAGTACTATTTTACAGATGGGGAAAATAAGTTGTAGGAAGGTCAAGTCACTTTCCTAAGGCTGGATTTTAACTCAGATCTGGCTGAATCTAAGATGTATACTATTAACCATGTGCTCACAGGCTACAGCATTTGTACATTATCTGGCTGACATTTAGTATTAAGTGGGAGTAAAACTGGGTCTTGACAGGCACATATTGAAATGAGGAAGATAAAGAGAAGCATGGGGGAGCCAGACAGGGAGGCAAAGAATGGGAAGAGATTGTACATGGGTGGACAGAGAGGCATCTGAGTAAGATGTGACTTACTCAGCTGTACAACAACTCTATCCATTCTAGCTATGTGTCTATGAATAAGTCATACCTCATAAATCATCCCCAGCTGTAGCAAAGCTACAGCTTTTGCTGTCTGTGAGCATAAAGATCTAAACCAAATTGCTGCAAAGGGGGTTTACTATGGGACTATGTAAGTTACATTTTTTGAGTGCCCTATCAGAGAAGAAACCTCAGAATCTTTTGAGGCTGGTAAGAGTGGGAAATAAAGGCTTGTGTGCAGCTGTGTAGCTAGCTGCCAAAACATGACAAGGACAAACACAACAGAGATAGATACTGCAATGCAGGACATCTGGAGAAAACTGTCCACTAAAGGGGCAGGTTAACAGCTAATGTCCTCTGATGTTCACAGAGGAGCCTAAAGAAGGGGCTCGAGTTAGAGATGCAGGTTAGTGTAAGATCAACAGGGTCCCCCCCGCCCCAACTGTGGGGAGTTTACTTCATCAAGTTAAATAGGAATGTGTTTACCATGAAGCAGAAGTGGCAGTTACACCTGTTTTGCATGAAGTATGTAATAGTAACCAATTCTCTGGGCTAATGTCAGAATATGGCATATATTTTAGCCACAACAGCTCTGCTCACATTTGCAGGCTCATCACAGTCAGAGGATGGAAACTTGTGCTCATCCACCAGCAACAGTCATCAGTCAGCAGACCTGAGCAGCAGTAATGTGTCCCAGTGCTAAGCAGAACTGGCCTGTCCCCAGCGTTCGTGCTGAGCTCCAGGTAACAATGACCCGAATGTGTCTTCACACTGCCCCAGTTCTGGCTGAATACAACCCAAGCTGACTCAGCGAGTAACAATGGTACACACTTGGAGTGAGCCCAAGCAACAGCTCTGCCATAATTCTTTTTGACAAAGGCTGACCTGACATGCTGATTATCAGTCCAGGGTTTTAAAAAAAAAAGGTCCTTTGTATAACCAGCCTACACAGTCTGGGTTTCTACCAGGTTTCATTTTTAATCTGGACACACATTCCCTGAGTGTGCTCCTCTCTAAAGTCCTCTTCATTTCCCAGCCATCTTGCTTCCTTCTTTAGATTTGCATTTTCTACAGAGGTTCCATTGCGAAAATTCAACTGTTGCTAAAAATTATTGAAGCCATGTATTTCTTATAGAACACACTGATTATTTATACCAATTCTTGCCTTTCCAAACTACTAAGCTATTTTTACTAACTTTGTTTTCACTAATCATATGTCCACTGTTTTAAATCTGTTTCTGTTTTAACATGCTTGTTGGTTAATCTTCCCTACAGTCTATTATTTCTTCTGTGCCTCAAACATTTGATTCTTCTTCAGCTTAAAAGAGAGCTTAAATAAATTTCTCCTTTTTTACTTTTGGCCATGTTTCCCCACTGCAAAACAAATAAATGCAGTTTATCAATTTCTTCTCTCTCTCTCTTTTTTATTTTGGTACCAGAGCATTTTGCTTTCTCATTTAGGCCAGGTGACAAAACTGTTATTTTTCAAACAAGACAAGACAAAACAAAACAAAGCCTACCCCAAATCCTCCCTTTATTTTTTTTTTTTAAAGATTTTATTTATCGATTTTAGAGAGGCGGGTAGTGAAATTGTAGTTGTTTCACTTTATTGTTCATTGATTGCTGCTCATATGTGCCTTGACCGGGCAAGCACAAGGTTTTGAACCAGCAACCTCAGTGCTCCAGGTTAACACTCTATCCACTGGGCTACCACAGGTCAGGCCTCCCTTTGTTTCTATGTTGAGAAGTGATGCTCCTGGCAGAATGTTCAATTTGCCCATACCAAGGATGGCAAGTCCTCACTTTATGCTGTTGGTAGGTTCTGGGAACTATGATGAATCCATGTATAATGGAACAAATTTTACCACACGCTAATTGATATTACCAAGAATTAAGTTCCTATGGAATCTCATCAATGTTGTAACAAAAGGATGTTATTTAAGGACCTGCTGTACTGAACAGAATGTGGAACAAAATTCACTTATACTACTGGTAGGATGTAAACTGGTACAACTAATTTGGAAAAACAATTTTACATTATTTAATGAAGATCAAGAAGCATCTATCCTATGAGCAGAAATTTCCACTCCCTTAGGCACATGTCCGAAAGAAACATGCCAGGGGATATGTGCACCCTGCAGGTCTAGGGGAAGCCCAGGAATCTGCATTTTAATAGCTCCATCAGCAATGTGTGGGGTTCACTCTACTGCAAGGGTGTGGGGTTGAAAGCTTGCAATATAACTCATATCTGTCTTTGGAGCTGGGTTTCCCCAGGGCCCACGGTTGCAGCTTGTGCGCTGGGGAAAGGCACAGGGCTGTGTGACTACCCTCGGGGCTCTGATTCCCGGACAGAGATGGCCAGTCTGAGGACCTCAGAAATCTCTCTGTTGTTTCCTCCTCTTCCTTCTTGGTCATCCCAGGCTGCTTAGGCAAGGTCTGGCTTGTGTGTTACTCACTCAGAACCCACTTCCTCTTAGAATCAGCAACATCATCATCGTCCTCACCTTCAACACAAAGCCCACCCTGGCAGGGTGCTGCTCTGACCGTGGAGCTCCCTGCCAGGAACAGGAAGCCTGGAGGTGAGGCTTCAGAGATGAGACTGAAAGGTGAGCCTCGGTAAAGAACCATGGGGCTTTAACACACAGGTGGAGTGTCTTCTCCGTGTACGCCTTTCCCTGGACACCGGTGCTTGTGATTCCGGGTGTACCGAGCCCAACACAAAACAAGCACAACGCCTGGTACAATCTGGCCTTTGATAAATACTTTCAAATGACAATGAACAGGAAGTGAGAAAATAAACCAGACTCTTTAAAGAAGTGAAAGGAATTCTCTGCCTTCCTGTGGGAAGCTTCCCTCTGCCTTTCTTCTGCTCTGATGGCTCTAGTTAAGGGAGGTTGTGTGGGGTGGCTTTTTGTCACCCTTACTTCCATTCATTTCTCTGTTCCTCCCTCCCCCATTTCTATGTGAACATGGGGAAAGTGCATGAATTAGCTAGAAAGCCTCCCTCCATTTGTCCATTCTCATAATCTTCCTAATTTGAAACTAAAATATCCCCAGGACAAAGGACTGATTATTACTTAGCCACAGTTCTTTTAGTATCTGACACCTCTCTGTTATTTAGCACCAGTAATGTACTGAGGGTGGAGGCAATTTTTTTAGTTTAAATTATTAACTCAGCCTGACCTGTGGTGGTGCAGTGGATAAAACATCAATCGGAAACACTGACATTGCCAGTTCGAAACCCTGGGCTTACCTGGTCAAGGCACCTATGAGAGTTGATGCTTCCTGTTTCTCCCCTCTTTCTTTCTGTCTTTCTCTCTCTCCCCCTTCTCTAAAATGAATAAATAAAATCTTTAAAAAAATTAACTCATAATAACATGGGGTTCTGACAAGATGCACATTTGTGAGAGATGAGATGTTCTGTCAAGAGAAAATCAGGACAATGATATGATGTAAACACAAATGGAATTCCGACTGGGTGGCAGAAGCTGCCTGCTGCCTGCCTAGCTGACTGTCTCAAGGGAGGCCTCAGCCAGGCTGCTCATCATCTGGGCAGAGACAGGAGTGACTTTTCCTTTAATGTTTCAGTTTCACTCTTTCAGTTTGGAGATGGGGTTCCTTTCATGTCTCTCCTCTTCTGGTCCTCTCTCTTCCGGTGTCTCAGGGCGTCAGAAGGGCAGAAAGCTAGGGTCCAAGGGAAGGTAGTTTATATTTTGTGTCAGTGACTTAACTTACTCTGGTTACTTTCCTGTAAAATGTGGGTTATACCAATTTTTATAAGAATATCCACATTCTACTATTAATTACTAATAGGAAGTTACTGATACCTGACCATCTTTGATCTAAAATAGGGATACACCTATTTCATATGATTCAAATTAATAGACAACATCTAGACCATTATCTGGTCACATAGTAGGTTCTCAATAAACCACAGGTTTAATCGGCATGAGTGTGAGAAGACAGGGCACATGCTGGAACCTGGAGTCATGGCAGGCCTTTCTATCACAGGTACAGATGACAGCCACTGACTTCTGGACTGCCCAGGAGACAGCCAGTCTGACATCAGTGGCGTCTAGCCACACCGCCAAACTAGTCACCTTGGATGAAGGATAACATTTAATGAGTTTAACTGAGTAGACAGTGAAATAAATTATTCTGATAAAAATTAAGAGAAAACAAAAAAGAAAATAAAGAGGGGAGAAAGCCGAATTTCTGCTTAACCTTTATTTGGTTTTAACTCCAGAAATAATCTACTGCCTAGAATTTTCAAAAGGAACCACAATAGTCATATGATGTATTAGTTGGAAGGTGAGGGTGGAGGTTGTTTATCTTTTTAGAGAAAAATGGAGGTTTTAATGTAACTTTTTTAGTATAACTCTTGGATTAAAAAACTGAGTGTGAATCATACCATCACAGCGTCAGTTTCAGGGTAAGGCATTCCAATCAGGCAGCCTTTGGCATGTAATGAGCTCATTTTCACCTAAATAGTAATGATCAAGCACAGATTTTTTTGGAAGTTCTACTCTGACAACTGATAACACAGAGAAGAGTGCGTGGGTCTCAGGACAGAGGGATTATATTTAGCTCCATCCACTATCTCCTCAAATACATGAAGAGCTCTTAGAGCCCTGGCATTTTCAGCCGAGTCCTCCTGGCCTGGTATGAGGTGAGGTCAGAAAGCTCAAAGGGAATAGGAGCAGCCACAGTCAGATTCCTCATGGATCACTTCTGTGGCTCCATGAAGCACTGTCAGCCTCTCCTGTTACACTGTCCCCAGGGGGCTTGTGTTGCTTGACTGCAAGGGCCTCTCTTGGAACCCTGAGCGCTCCATAGACCAGAGGAGCTGCTGGATCGAATCAGACACTAGGTGCCAAGGGTGGCCACCATTTTGAAGTCACCTGAGCAAGGTCACCTGGGCCTTCTCCTATGCTAAGGTAAAACCAAGTCCTCTTCCAGCCAGACATACTCACCCTCTGGCCAGAACTGGACTATCTGGAAGGATGTGGCTTTGAAACATTCTGGGTTAACAGTTCTTGGACTTGTAGCTTTTTCTGATGATAATCATTCTTGCTAACCAACTACCTACTGACCTATATGCCCAACACTCATTTGTTTGCTGCAAATAGGTTCACTAGATTCAGTAATGAAAAGAAGAAAATGACAGAGGAAAAAGACAGTTTGCTTGGTAGTGTCTGGAGACTCTCTGGAGCATCAATGGTGGCCCTGGCTCTGTGGTATGATGGGCTGCCCAGCTCAGGAATCATCTGCCATCTGCCATGGGAATGGAGGTCTGTGTATCCAAGATCAACAGTGCTATGAGCCCGGTGGTTAAGAGGTGGGAGGGTAGTGGCTCCCACAACATAAAAAGATTCCTTTGTCTTCAGTTATTTTCTGAAAGGAGCATAAATTTCTCCTGACTTCTGGGTGAAGACCAAGTGCTGGGAGTGCTGATACAGGGTAGTAACCCAAAATATAGAACTGAAAACTATTTGATCACTTGAAGAGTTTTCTCTTTTGGAAACTGGCTAGTTTCTTCTTTCTGTTAAACAAACCAACAACAACAAAAAAGCTTCAACTTTGATTTTCAGTCCTCCAGTGCTACCTCTCCTGAGAAGGCAGAGAGTGTTAAACAATCTGAGCAAAATAGACAATAACTGGCCACAGCTGGGCCAGCATGATTAGGCAGTTCGACACCCAGTGGGCTCCTATGAATCCCATGTACACCTAGTTGCAACTACAACCCCAGATCAACTGAGTAGGACCAGGAAGCATATCATACAGGACTGCAGTCATTCGTAAGGTCAGGGAGAAGTATGGTGCTTAAGACAGCTGTGCCCCTGCCTGACCTGTGGTGGCGCAGTGGATAAAGCGTCGACCTGGGAACACTGAGGTCGCCAGTTCAAAACCCTGCACTGGTTCGGTCAAGGCACATATGGGAGTTGATGCTTCCAGCTCCTCCCCCCTTTCTCTCTTTCTCTCTCTCTCACTCTGTGTCTCCTCTCTAAAATGAATAAGATAAAAATAAAATAAATTAAAAAAAAAAAAAAGACAGCTGTGCCCCACACACCTGTAAGTGGCAAATGTGGAGCTACGCCCCCTTCCCTGTTACATATCTGTGCTTTCTAACTACCTGAGAAAGATGATGATAATGGAAATATGCAATGTTAATATGTAGCTAATCATTAAGTTAATGATGTAATTCTGTACATCATTAAGGATAAAACAAACCAGACTCAAACCCAGAGACAAAAATCAGTACTTATCTCATGTTTCTCCTACATAAAGAGTGCCAGGGCCAGGCCTAGGATGGAGGGAGTGAGACACCTGCCCTGGGAGCCAAATATCATGAGATGTCAAACAGCTCTACAGTCAGGATAGAAAAGACAGTATAAAGATATGATCTTGATTAGTGAAGTTTTTTGAATGCCCTTGAATTAAGTTCATAAGAAATACGCCACAGCTGCCTCCCTCTGGTCTCCCGCTGGTAAATCCATCATCTATAGGTATTTTATATGCAACTGGAGGGTGCCCAGTTGTGGAATTAGATAAAATCAACTAATAGACTCAAGAAATAGTCTTCAAATGTATCTTACTGTTGACCAAGCATTTCTGCTTCTACGAATTATCCTAGGGAAACAACAGGATATATGTGTACAAAGATTAAACAACATAATTTCAGTGGTATTCATGGTAATTAGAAGTTGGAAATAATCTAGGTAATTACCCACAGGGGATTAATAAAATATGGTATCATACCAGATTCCTATGCAGATTAAAAATGATAATGTGGGAGATCATTAATAATCCTAAAAGATATTGATGATAAAGTCAAGGGAAATATGTGAGTTACAAAACACTAGGCAGAAATCCAACTTTTTTTGCTTTTATTCCTGCCCTGTATACCCATTGTCCACAGGGCATTCAGAGTGATCTTTTTAAAAAGGTTATTTCTAGTCTTAAAATGCTCCCCAATGGTGCTTAGAATAAATTTAAACTGTGCAGTCACCCTGCTCAGGTCCTTGCCCATCCATCCCTCAACCTCATCACCTGCAGCTCTGCCCCCATGCCTCTTCCCCAGCCAGACTCCCGCCACCAGGGCCTCTGCCCAAGCTCTTCCCTTCGCCTGAAATGCTCTTCCCCAAAACACCCACAGTGCGGGCTCCTTCCCAGGAGCTCAAATGTCACCTTCTCAGAAAGGCTTTTCCTGGCATCACCTTGGCGTTGGCCACTGCCCTGTCACCCTCTCAGATCACACACTGTTTTATTTCCTTCATAGCACTTAACACACTCAGAAATGATCTTATTTAATTACTTATGTATTTTCTTGTTTACTGTCTGACTCCTCCCATGAGGATGAAAACTCCATGGGGGCACAGGCTTTTCAAGCTTATTCACTGTGTAACCACAGTGTCCAAAGCTCTGCCCGGCACAGAGCACAGCCCGGTAGACAGATGCTGAATAGTCGACTGTGTGGAGATGTTTATGTATAGACACATAGATTAATGCATATATATACATTCATGTAAAAATATAAAGAAATGAAATAGCACAGCACAAAGGAATATCTCCAGATATTGAAATTCTGGATGGCTCTAAGTCTCTTTACTTTGCTTATTTAATTTTCTACAATAATATATGACCTTTGAAATAATAAAACCAAAGCGGTTTTCCCTGTCTACTTCTTAGAGCATGGTTATTAAGGAAATGCTCCCTCAGCTTGACTGAGACTAGAACCACAAGATGTCAAGATTGGAAAATATCTCAGAGGATGTTTGGCTCAATCCCACCTCTCAGGATGGAGGTAAGAAGGCCGAGGCCCAGCATGAAGAAATGGCTGATTTATACAGAGAACACTTTACAAGCTAGTCCAGTGCTCCTTTCTCTACACCAGTGGTTCTCAAACTTGACATATATGAGGGTCATCCAGAAGGCTTGTGAATACACAGGCTGTTGGGCAACACCTCTAAAGTTTCTGAGTCAGTGGGTCTGGGGTCTGAGAACCTTTACTTCTGATAGGTGTCTGCATGATTCTGGTGTTGCTGGTCTGGGGCCACACTTTAAAAACCACTAGGCTATGCCACATTGCCTCTCCTGGCCCCTTTAGAAAAGTCTTGTTCTTTTTGCAGGAATGGTAGTGATGAAAACAATACCTTCAAGCGAAGAATTCATAGAAAACTGTACTTTTTTAGGCCCCGTAGCAGAAGTTCCTCCCAGAAGGAAAGAGGACAGAGAAACAATTTTGAGAGCCTGCTCTACACCAGGCATTGTGCTATGTGACCTAAATTGGTTTAATCCTTTTTACTGTAGTAACCTACACTGGGAGAAAGGAATTCATCTAAGAGCAAATATGTAGGAAGTGGTGGAATCAGATTTCAAATCCATGTCTATTTGACTATGAAGTCCATGCTTATTCTCTAATCTTCAGAACAAAACAAAAGACTGACATTCAGAGTGAGTGGCAAATCTATGTTTCCAACGTAGAAACAAATGCCCCTAAGACATATTAACATGTCACATTCCCAATGATCTTTAAGGAGTAGACATCACTATTAACATCCAACTTTTCTCTGGGTCTGAAGCCAGGGCTTGCTTACTCATTCATATAATAATCAGCAACTTCCAACCCCAGAACCCCAGGGTAAAGATGATCTGAGTCAATGCCTGGCTTCCTGCAAGTCATCTGTGAAATAATTGGGAGAGGGAGAAAATTTCAATCTCAACCTCGGGCAAAGGGAAGAATTCACAAGTATTCTGTGGAGAAAATCAAACAGACTTAGTAGTTGAACAGGACAACCTCCTATTTGAGGAACTAAATTTAAATCCAAAGTCCAAAAGCCAAATATAAATATGGGAATGTGTCATTTACCATTTTAGGTAAAAAATAACCTAGAAATTACTTATTGCTCCCTTTCCATTTAGTTGAGGGGAAAATTAACAGGGGACAAGGAAGTCTTGGTGACAAGGTCATCACACCTACCACCACACAATTAATGAATAATAATTTATCCTGCACCGTGGTCACATGCAATCCAAGTTTTAGAAAGTTCTGTAAATACTGAAATTGAAAGGGGCTTGATGACATTCTTTAACGTCATAGTTTTGACAAGAATTTCAAAGTAAGAACAAGGCTAAAAACTAGTGGGTTAGTTTCAGGAGCAACAACAAGAAATGTGGTTTCCTTTGTCTGTCTGTATTTCTTACTTCATGTCACCATTTCCCCCATGTTTTATTCCAGATCCCTGAAGCAGCTGCACAGATAGGTTTTACATGACAATAAAAGGAAATACTTTCTGTGAAATTCTGGCTATAGCATCAGAGTAATGAGGGCTTCAACTGAGACAAGTGCACATGACCAGTCCCTTCCTGTGTCCTCTCCCAGGACCCTCGGTGCCCTTTCTTTCAGAAGCTCTTGTTCTTATGGTGACCAGTGAAATGCCTGTATACTTTGGCTAGCAAAACTGGCCAGTGGGGACCTTGAAAGAATAGGTGGTAAAAAGGGAACAGGGCAGAGTGGATATAAAAAAAGACAAGTGGATCCCAGAGATGGGTATCTAAGTGGTTAAAATTTGGTACCAAAGGCAATCTTGCTGTAAATGCAATTATGAATACATTTCAGGTTGGAAATGACTGTGATCTTCTTTGTGTAGCACATCAGTAGGGCGGACCAAATTCACAGCCCCTCATTGTTAATGTCTGAAAAGATCTGGCTCTTTTACTCCCAGTAAAAATGCATGGGATTTTATTTATTATAAAAAGAAAAATCTTGTAGAGCAAATCCTGGGTCTCAAAGCCAGTGAGTTTCCTCTGCAGTCAGCTTCTGAGTTAGAAATCTAATGCGGGACATGAGCTTGGACTCCGCAGTATTAAATATGAGTAAGTTCTCTTTTTGTTCCCGATGCTTGCCCTTTATGAAGAGTTGGAAAATAGCCATCTTGCCTTCCCCAGAGGAGTGATGCAGCTGCAGCTGCAAATGCAGGTTCAGCAGCTGTCATCCTACTGTTATCTCTCTCTCTCTCTCTCTCTCTCTCTCTCTCACACACACACACACACACACACACACACACACACACACACACACACACGACAAAGCTTTGTATCTGCCTTGGTGCCCACACCTGTATCCTGGCAAGAATTTAAGAAAACACTCTCTGATTTCTATCTAAACAGGCTTATCCCATAGGTTTCCAGTATTTTTTGGCAGTGTGTGGTATGCTTGATTCTCACAGATTTCACAGTGGCCTTCAGCCTGGGGTAGTTTATGCTGAAGACAAAAGAGTGGCTACTTGGCAGATAATATCCTTCAGGCCTTAGGGAGGGCAGTCGGCTGGAAAGAGCTATTTTCTTTGGAGATCGGAAGTGCTTTTCCAGCAATTATTTGATCTTTCTTGGGAACTTGTACTTCTGAACACTCTCCCAGCTGGGTGGGAGCACACAGACTTCTATTCTGGTCTCAGCATTATCACTAACCAGACGTGTGACTTTGGACAAATCATCTGGCCTTTACTTCACCTCAGTTTTCTTATTTGCCTGCTGGGACAATTATATCTTCCCCGCTTAATTCATGAGATTCTTGTGAAGATAAAACAAAGTGGTATATGTGAAAGTATTTAGGAAATGTAAAAAGCTAATTTATTGTTAGGTGGCATTTGCATTATGTCTTTCACTTTGACCTGCCCTGGTGTACATTATTAGTGGTACCTTCTGCTTTTCTTAGCCTTGGGCGGGACTTATTTCACGCAGCAAAGGAGAGTTAGAAAGTGCAACCCAGGAAAACAACATGTCAGGGTCTTGTTACCACCTGGACAAAGAAAGCTAGGAGAGTAGGACTAGAACACTAACAGTGTCCCAGAGAGTATGCTTTGGCTGGGCGGAGCCACAGAACATTCTGGTTCTTATTTGTACCTCTTCAGAGGTCCCACAAAGGCTACTGCAGTGCTGAATGAGGGAACAAATGAATGAATCCATCCACCCCTCCACCCCTCATTTGTGGACCAGTAGTGTACCCAGCAGTGTGCACAGAACACAAAGATGCAAACTGCCATCCCCAGAGCTGAAGAGCGTACAGCCAATGGGAGAAGGCAGTCACGGAAGGATATGTTTTGCTCCGCTGTGGGTGTGTGCTCTTCTGAATAAACATGTGTGGTGCCCTAAGGAGTTCAGGCATGTGTGGTCACTTCTGCCCGGAGGAAGCTGGCACAAATTCTCAGAAGATGGGTATCTGAGTTGGGCTGCGGGAGGACTGGGGAAGGAGTGTGGGGGGGGGGGGCTGAGTGCTCCCCAGGCTGAGGAACAGCTGTATGAGGGCACAGATTCAGGAAGGAGCATCCCAGGACACAGCCTGGTTTGGTGTGAAAAGCGCCAGGAGAGGTATAGGTGGACAGCCAGAAAGCTAGGCAGGGGGCTGAGCGTGAGGGAGGAAGCAGGCCATTGATGCCTCTGAGCACAACCGTGGATGTGTCTTTCAGGAAGATTGCTAACAGCGGGGAGGAGGGGCTGGAGGGCACAGGCTGGGGTAGGGGGGAATAGATTTAAAAGTTAATGTTAACATCTACATCTCACAACTCAGGACACTTTACCAAAAGTCCTGGTTCTTTTTGTGACCTTTGCAAATTTCAAATTACTGCAACCAACCATAATTTAGGGAGCGATCAAATGCCTTACAAAAAATATTCTTCAAGTAATAAATTTCCAATGCACAAGTTATGAAAACATTGATTTCCCATATAATCTAGGACAATCTTTGTGAAAAGGAAGGTACTAGTCTATGCTTCTGAAGTGTAAGTGACCATTTGTGGACTGTGGCACCAGGAGGAGTCCAACAGAAAAAGGAAACTGGTGTTCTACTATGCACCTGATACAAAAAAGGGTTGGCAGCCAGCTTTGAAATAAATATCTCAGAAATAAAATGAGAATTTCTAATAATCTGGGGAGGTTTAGCAAATACTATGGATTTTCACTCCCCCCTCCCCCTTTCTCTGCAGTTTTTTTCTTTTTAAAGTTTGAGTATTCGCATGCAGTTCAATGTGAAGATGTTTAGTGCACAGTTCAGTAAGTTCTGGCAAATGTATATGCCTAAGTCTAAGTGTAAACTAAGACAGACAGCATTTTTACCATCCCCAAAAAACCTGTCAGTGCCCCAGTGCCGTCAAACTCATCCCAAGCAGCCTGAGTTATGATTTCTATCACCACCGATTAGTTTTGTCTGGTCCAGCACTTCATATAAATGTAATCATAGACTTTAAGTCTACGTAATTTTGACATTTATCCCCGATAATGTAACATTTCAGTAGTTCATTATTGCTGAGTGGTATTCTATGGTATCAATATGCCACTATTTAGTATGTTCTTAATGGCCCTCTCTTTTGCTAAAATATGCAATTACCTACCTGAGATAAAAAAAAAAGTAAAGGCATGGGTGTGCAAGGTCAGGTGGCCGACTGTTCTCTATGCTACTAGGCAGTGACTTTGTAAGTGGACTTCATCTTCAGAACCTTTTAACAGCTATGGGGGATAAAACTTCAGGCAAATCAGAAAAACTGAGAGAGAGAGCCACAATATTCTTTAAAAAATTAAAATGTGTCCACAAATGCCTACACATAACACAGGGTTTTATATTCTTTTCTCACCTAAATATCAATATTTTACTCTTATCAGCAGCACTTTGGTAAGCACACTGGGGTAGTTCAGCAGAGAAGGTGATTCAAAAATATTTTAAGAACTCACCAGTATGTAGTAAGAGAACTGTTCTTATGTCCTGAGTGCCAAGTCACTACTTAGGATGATTTTAGTTATATTCGAAATAAAGATGATACCTGAGCCAGTGAACTCCAGCTAAAGAGTTTATTGGGTAGCAGAGGCAAAAGGCTTAAAGTCAAGGGAAGAAGAAACTTATCATGAAAATATTGTATTAAAAAAATTGATTTTCCTTACTCCACGAAACTGTTTAAAGCAGAGTCCCAAATGTCAATCAAAACACTTATTCTGCTTCTGCTGTACTGGTGTCACAACCCACCATGACAACCATACATGGATGTGCTCTGATGACTTGAACCTCACTATTTGGGTCAGCTCCTCCCTCTGCCATTGTTAAGCTACCTTAGAAAGAAGCTAGTCATTTTGGCTCGGACATTCCCATTATCACTGGAAGTGAGGTTGGTTTGCACAGTCATGCTGAAGATACATTGCAAACAAAAAGCTCTCAGCTTTGGGTGGAGCCTGCTTTGGTTCCAAGTCATGTGGATAATGTCCTAAAAAAAAAAAAAAAAAAAAAAAACGGCTGGCAGGCTTCCTAATTTTCAAATAGATATACCTACTTGTTCTCTATTTTGTCTATTCCATTTTTCTGAAGCAGTTGCAAAGTAATAACAATAGCTGTCATTTTTGTTGAGCACTAACTATATGTCAGACACTATGCTTTACGCTTCATTCTCACACGTCTTTGGGGATCAGGCACTATTACTCATTACTCTTCCGTGGGTGGCCTTTGCCTAGCTGTTTGGAGGGGGAGTTGCGAGGTGTGAAAAGTGATGCATGAATAAACAGAGCCAATATCAGGAAGGTCCCCTTCCTGAAAACCCGCCTTACATATTTTAACATTACATTTTATAATTAGGTTAAAGTGAAAGATGAATCATGGAAAGCTACAGCTAAAGTTTAACAATTATTTCTTAGAAGATTGTTAATTAGACTGATTTGGGATATAGCTTTGGAATACCTATTCATTCTGATAGTAGTTACAGTACAAGACATCCCATAAATACAAGCCATTCCTACGTTATCCATAGGAAACAGCTGCAGCTGCCCAGGGAACTTTTGACATTAAGGAAATATGGAACTTCATGGAATTCGAGGAAGGCAGGAGTAATATATCATACAGCAACACTACTTTAGCAAGAGTTGGGCCATATTTTCAATAGATGTACTCCTTTTACAGCAATTTTGCGCTTGCTTACCTCTTTCTAGGTTTTCAGGAGACAAGCGTGGGCTCTCAAGAGCGAACATGACAAGAAATGTGAACTAGGTCCAGAGACATTTACAATCTCAAGGGCCTTGGCCTGTGGTTTGATGCAAAGCTTGGGCCTGTTCAGCTGTGTAGACCTCACTGTGCAATACTGTATGGAGGTACTAACTGCATGTGGTCGATCTGAACTGAGATGTGATGCAAGTGTATAGAACCGGTTTTCAAAGACTTAGAAGGAAGAAAATATTGTAAATTATTTTATTAATAATTTTTAAAATATCGACTACATGTTGACATAATGTTTTGGATACATTGTCTTAAATAAAATATATTATTAAAATTACTTCCACCTGTTTCTTTTTTCTTTTTAATGTCGGTACTAAAAAATTTAAAATAACCTGTGTTACTGAGTGCATGTTAAAAAAAATAAACCTGTGTTGCTTGTAACTGTAGTTTGTATTATATGTCTATATATACTGGTATATACTGTTAATAACTGAGAAGATTAACTCAAGTTGAAGGTTTGGGGCATGTGATCAGAAGTGGTAGACTGTCTGGTGACATATGTTTCCTAAGAGGCAAATAAAACTATTTAACAGAAAGCAAACATGTCTACCGCAGCTTTGCCTTGACCCACTGATGACCTCAGGTAAGTCACTCATTCTTCCGGAGCCTGGCTTCTACAATTACTGATTCAGATAACTCTGAGTATTTCTTCTAGCGCTAACATTTTGAATCTGTGGCAAACTTCTAAGGGTTGATAACCGATGGGTAAAGGTGAACAAGAAACACACCCTGTATTTGCTTAATATCTGCATCCCCAAATGGTGCCTACCGATCTCTCCTATGAGAGGCATTTTTGATTAAGTCTTTCTAGAGAAACAGCTGAAATGTAATGGCAATAATCATCGTGTTTATGATATTCAGACTGGGCTACCTTAAAGGAAGGATGATTCTGTTGCTCTGTGTACCCAAATAAATAGGTTTTATAAGATTATACTTCTAACATAAAAAAAATATTCAAGAGCTCCTGAAAAACCCAACCAACGCTTAATAAAAGGAGAACCCACGATGTTCTAAAACATCTGGGGGTAGGGGAACAGAACCAGTTATTCTTTTAGTTCATGTTCTACTCCATTTCCATTTATTTTCAAAGCTTCTAATTATCTGCTGTAAGTTCTTCTGTATCTCCCAGGCAAATCATACACTTTTCATATAATTCTAAAGTTTTTCCTTAAAAGGTAAAAATATCTAGAGATGGCTCAATTATAACTAATTAGGTAAAGCTGCAATACAATACAAATTAAATAGCATTCATGACACCATGAATATTTTAAATAAACATATGTGCAAAGTCTCTGGGCAGAAACAAACTGGGATTAAGGCCTGACCCGTGGTGGCACAGTGCATAAAGCGTCAACCTGGAATTCTGCAGAGGTCACCGGTTCGAAACCCTGGGCTTGCCTGGTCTAGGCACATATGAAAACCAATCAATGAACAACTAAAGTGAGGCAACTATGAGTTGATACTCTTGCTCCATTCCCCTCTCTGTAAAATCAATAAATAAAATGTTTTAAAAAAGAAAGGAAGGAAGGAAGGAAGGAAGGAAGGAAGGAAGGAAGGAAGGAAGGACGGAAGGAAGGAAGGATAGGGCCCCTGGCCTGTTTGCTCAATGGATAGAGTGTGGGCCGGGAGTATGGACGTCCCAGGTTCAATCCCCAGTCAGGGCACACAGAAGTGACCATCTGCTTTTCCCCTACCCCTCTTCCCCTTCTCTACCTCTTCCCCTCCTACAGCCAGTGGCTCAGCTGGTCCGAGTGTCGGCCTTTGGCTCTGAGGCTTCCTCAGAGTGCCACAGCCTCAAATGTTACAAATAGCTTGGTACTGGAGCATTGGCCCCAGATGGGGATTGCCAGGTGGATCTTGATTGGGATGCATGTGGGAATCTATCTTCCCTCCTCTCACTTAAAAAAAAAAAGTGTAGGGATAATGCCTAGACTGTAGAATGGTAATCTTGCTTATTACAGGACTTCCGGAAGTATTGTAAGATCTCCCCTGGAAAGAATCCCATATTTTACATCCCCATTTCTGTAGAATTTCCCTGTTACATCTAACTTAAATATGCCATCTTTAACTTTTTACCGTGTCTGGACAGTGTGTTCAACTGCTACTAATATATTTGTTCATTTTTTTAATGTTTTATTTGTTTATTTTACAGGGACAGAGAGAGAGAGTCAGAGAGAGGGATAGATAGGGACAGACAGACAGGAACAGAGAGAAATGAGAAGCATCAATCATTAGTTTTTCGTTGCCATTGTGACACCATAGTTGTTCATTGATTGCTTTCTCACATGTGCTCTGACTGTGGGCCTTCAGCAGACCGAGCAACCCCTTGTTGGAGCCAGTCACCTTGGGTCCAAGCTGGCAAGCTTTTGCTCAAGCCAGATGGGCTCGCGCTCAAGCTGGTGACCTCGGGGTCTCGAACCTGGGTCTTCTGCATCCCAGTCCGATGCTCTATCCACTGCACCACCGCCCGGTCAGGCTATACTTGTTCATTTTGAAGCCAGTCTTGCTTTTATTCGCATGGCTGTGGATTTCTTCTATTGTGACTTTCTGTAACATGACCATGTGACTAATAGTGACAAGCCTTGCCTGTATGAGAGGTAAGCCAAGAAATATTTGCTAGACGTGCAGGCTCTTCCCTTCTCTTGCTTTCTTCTTCTTCCCTCCTTCCTTTCTTTATTAGCCAGTCTATCCATATCATGCTAATATAATTAATGACATTAAAAAAAAAACTAACATTGAAGGCATGTTGGAAATTCTGACTGAATTGCTGAAACAAATGGCTTGTGCTTCAGCCATTCTCTACTTGGGGGAATCTTTTTTAAAAACGCAATAAAAAGGCTCCAACGTCACAAAACAACAAAAGGATAGACTGGCCTCCTTTGCTCTTGAAATTGGTGGCGCAGGAGTGGGTCAGCCTAAGAACAAATGCAAATCTCTGTGGGTCTATTGTGCAAGATAACAATTCTACTTGAAAAAGGAAAAAATTACCCTGCATTTCTTTCCACTTCCCCCTATCTACAGAACCATATCTGAAAAAACACTAAGAGAAGCTGATTAAAAAGAATAGCTTCTGGCTGGCTTTTCCTGAGCGTTTTATACTTTTATTCCTTTGTTCTTCTGTTGTTCAACTTCATTCCCAATTATTGCACTGTGTTGGGGGCACAGGCACAGGACGTCTGGGAAACAGAACGTATATTAGCCCATCTGTTTTCTCTGTGAATTCTTTTCAGCATCTTTGCAGGGCAACAGGAAGGACGTGGGCTCCCTTTCAGACTCAAATGAGATAAACCAGCCTGAGCTCAGGTTGACAACATCATGTGTTTGTTGAACTGTAGCCTGAGAAAGCCAGAATCACCAATCTCTAGGTGTAATAACCATTTATCGTAGGGCTTAATCTCTATTTTCAACATCAGATCTTTAGCCCACCCCAACTCAAAATAAGTAGAACCAAAAACAAATAAAAATTAAATAAAGTAAAAAACTGCTGGCACAGGACAACCCAAGTGTCCTCTTCTATAAAGAAAATTGTGATTTCTTTTTAGATTTGAAGATTAATATTCCCAATAGCAGTGCCTCCTTTCAAGTGATTTCTGCAGCTTGAAGACTGTGGTAGGAAAAAGATCGCCATATCTTTTCCCTAAATTTATATTGCTAAGCATTCAAAACTAAAGGATAATACATTTTTAATGTAGCAAACAATAAAATGAGACTTTTGTTTTAATTCTTAAAACTGATGTTTATTACTAATACATCCAGATACATTCACATAAAGATCAAAGCAAAGTCATGGAATAGAATATGGTACAGTGTTGGACAAATACCTTATTATTGAATTTTGAAACTGACTATTAATTCTATTAGTTAAAACTTCATGATCTTGGCAAGTTACTTATCCTATCTTGAGTCTCAATGCCAGCCAGCTAGCCAGCCAGGTGTCTATCCACCTGAATGTCTAGAAGGTGCCTGGCCCCTAGTGAGCTAATAAGGTGAATAAGCTATTGTCCCAGCACCAGAACAGCTTTTGATAAAACAAGTACCCAAATAATTCTACAGAAGACAACTGTCATGTGGAAGTTTCATGGTGCTAACAGGAGCTTAGTGGAGGAAGAAATAACTTACAGTGGAGGGATGAGTTAAGGCTTCAATGAGGAACAGCATTTAGTTTAGTGCTTGAGAGAAACCAGGTTTCTAAATCTAGAAATGCACTGGTACAGTCCTGTCCTCAGGAGCATTTGGGACAAAGATGGGAATCAGGAAGGCCTGAGAGACATTTAGGGAAGAGTGATGAATCCATGAGGTGGGACAGGGTCTGAGGAATGGGAAGGTGACTGCTCAGAGCAGATCGCCAGCCGAGAGTATGGTGGGGAATCCCTAGAGAGTTCTGAGCATGCGTGACTTGGATTGGTAGCTCTACGCAGGGTGGCTCAGCCAAAGGAGCAGCTGAATGGGGGACATGCACTAGAGAGCAGTCCAAGCCACTGTTAATGAATCTGGATATAGAGAGATGATGGTGAGAGTGGGATGGAGGGACCAACAAGGCTGCTGACTGGTGGGATGGGATGGGGGCATGTACCTAGTTGACACATCTGAGTATTTGCCAGTTTAGCAAAAGTGAGGGAAATTGTTAAATTGAATGCCCACAAAGGAGGTATAAAACCAGCTTTGGATGAAATTCACTCCCATTTCTGTATTTGTAATTTCAACATGACTGGTCTTATGAAAAAATTAATCTTATGGAGGAAGTGTCAAGGCGTATTAAATGAGGAAAAATCAAAACCTGGGTAATTCTACTGCATTGTTTCAGCATTTGCTCTGGTCCCTCATATAGGATGCTTTCTGAGGAGGGTGGCTTAGGCCACTTTCTACTGTGACAGGGATCAGAGAAATGTGGCTCTTTATGAACCTCAGCAAGTCATCCCCCAAAAAGGCTTCTCACTGTCAATCCTTTGGGAATAAGATAAAAACGTGTGGGCTGGATACTAAGGCAATAAAGTATGGGACTGATCAGTGAGTCCAAGTCCACCTGGAAGAGACCTCTGGGGAGAGAACACAGGGCTTTGAGCTCTTCAACAGCTCTGCCAATATCTTAAAGACATGAAAAATTTGGTTGATAAAAATGTGTGGATGCAACGAATTTTTGGAGGGATAGGAAATATTGTGGGGGACAATCTCAAGACACAGAAGTATCTTGATAGGCTAGAGTAATAGGCCAGAACTGAGATGATAAAATTAGTGAGGGGAAATGCAAGGACGGGAACAAAACACTGTTGCATAAGTGCAGGATGGGGCACGTGTGGTTTAGCAGCGGCACGTGTGAAAACGATTGGGGGCGGGTGTTAGCCAAAAGTAGTTTTGATCTGAGCCAATTGCTTGACCTGGCTGCTTAAAAGCCAGTCTGACCTAATGTAGTATTTACTGAAATATAGCAGTAGATCTGGCCTTACTTAAGTTGGGGCTCCAAAAACACTTAGAAATGTGAGTGCTTTTGATATAAATGTGTCGGGTAAAGTTTCTTTATAGACCTAGCTCAGCTTAACCAAGCAGAGGGGCTTTGCTGGGTCCCGTGGAGGTCCCCCCCTAAGTCAGGCTGAGCTGAGGTTAACAGACCACAGTGAAGGAGCTGCCAAAGCAGACGCTGCACTTATGCATTCTTAGCAAGTCTGAACCTTGAGGTGTTTTATTTTTTAATTTTATTTAGAAAATTAAATTTAACAGGGTAACATTGATCAGTAAGAGTACGTAGATTGTGGGTAAACACTGAGTTTTTAAATTGCTGTGATAATAAAATTTTAGGCACCAAGAAACAGAGGCTAGCTCAAAGGGCGGTCTCTCTATTCCTTACTAACTATAATATCAAGATATTACCTGATTTATCTGTCTGAAGGTAATACTCTCAAAGTTTCTGAATAGTTCTGGGTCCTAAGCTGGGGTTTGCTTTCTTGGTTGGAGAAGCCTATGAGTGTAAGTGGTGGCGTGCCTATAACTTAGAGCCAAGTGTCAGAAACACAATACTTCTTTCCCTCAGTGTATAAATTGTAGACTCTGAAACTTTCAAAACTAACACTTTATGTCAGCAAATAAAAGGCAAATATCCCCCTATTTTCTATTAGAAATATAGAAAGCAAATTGGCATACCTTCTAAGCAAAGTTAGATTAAAAATTAAATAAATACAAGATTTGTCACAATGCGTTGTCTCCTTCCTCGTGCAGTGTGCCACTAATATTCAGACAAGTACAACATGAACCTTGGTGCACATGATTAAGAACAATCAGTAAGTGGCCCTTGCTGGCTGGCTCAGGGGTGGAGCGTAGGCCAGCATGTGGAAGTCTCGGGCTTGATTACTGACCAGAGCACACAGGAGAAGCGCCCATCTGCTTTGCCACCCCTCCTCTCTTCTTTCTATCTCTCTCTTCCCCTCCCGCAGCCAAACCTCCATTGGAGCAAAGCTGGTGGGGGCGCTGAAAACGGCTCTATGGCCTCACCTCAGGCGCTAGAGCAACGGCCCAGATGGACGGAGCATGGCCCCTATTGGACTTGCCAGGTGAATCTCGGTTGGGCGCATGTGGGAGTCTGTCTCTCTGCCTCCCTGCCTCTCACTTCAGAAAAAGGAAATAAGAGAACAAAGAGTAGGCAAGAGTCATGGTCTCTCATTCTTAACTGCTTCCCTCAAGAGAGAGAAAATCCTTATATTGAGGATTTTAGCATCAATATAAGACATGCTTCCTTAATAATTATTCAATAAAATATTCCTTAAAACATTTACATACATACACACACATACCTGTATGTATGTGTAACATGAAAGCCTCTCTATAAAATCCAGAACTTGTTTAGAAAACAGTAATCAGGATGGGAAGAAGACCTGGAATTATGAGGGGAAAAACTAACAGAAAAACTGAAAATTGTTTTTCCTACAGAAGACATTTTTAGCAGTCTTAAAAACAACTGGTGGTTATTATATGGAAGAATATCTTCTTATACTCAGATATCTCTTAATTATGAGAACTTCAAAAAGATGGTAGAGAATATCTTTTTGTCTTTAAATTAAGTGAGAGGTGGGGAGGCAGAGATAGATTCCCTCTAGTGCCCCAACCAGGATCCACCCAGCAAGCCCCCTATAGGGCCATAATCTGCCCATCTGGGACGTTGCTCCATTCCTCATACAACCAAGCTTTTCTCAGGGTCTGAGGCAGAGGCTATGGAGCCATCCTCAATGCCCAGAGCCAACTCACTCTAATTGAGCTATGGCTGCGAGAGAGGAAGAGAGAGAGAGAGAGAGAAAAAAAAAAAACAAAACAAAAAAACCCCACAAAAAACGGGAGAGAGGGGGGAAGGGAAGGAGAAGCAGATGGGTGCTTATCCTGTGCGCCCTGACCGAGAGTCGAAACCAGGAAATCCACACACTAGGCTGATTCTCTACCACTGAGGAAACCAGCCAAGGCCAAGACTATCTTGACACTAGCGATTTTCTGGCAGAATTTAGATAAACGCATACAGGTTGGACTAAAAACTTCAAGCTCCTTCAAGTAGCTCTCAGATTTTATGATACAATTTTATTTTTCATGAAATAGCCCCTAGCATTGAAGCTAGCAAATTAATCTGAAGATGTATGACTTGGGGCCAGAGCTTCTGAGAACTTGGATTCCTGGTTGTTTAGAAGCCAAAAGAAGGAATCCACATTTCTACCAGTGAAAAGTTCTCAACACTCTTCCTGGGAAGTGCATCAAACCAGTTATAAAGCAACTGTCAGAATTATAAGGATAAAGTGACATAGTAAGAAGTTATAATAATACTTTTCTTAATGATTAATAGATTAATAAGAATATAAAAGATCTGAACAACACAATCAAGAGGTTTAATTAAGTGGATACATTTAGAATCCCATCTCTCTAGCATCTATAAGAAAAATAAGCATTTTTTAAAAAATGATGGAATGTTTTAAAAAACTGATCACATATTAGACCATGAACCAAGTCTCAATAAATTTTGTGATATTGGTATCATACAAACAACGTTCTCTTACAACAAAAGGTTTTTTAAATTAAGACTCCAAAACAAAATGATTAAAAAACTCATTTAAGAATTTAAAATCACACTGCTAATTACTAATGAATCAAAGAAGAAATAATTATGATAATTACAACCTTCTTAGAACTAGTGATGATAAAAATATTCCATATTAGAACTTGTTAGATGCTGCTAAAGTTGTACTTAGAGAAAAATACTTAAGTCTTATTTAGAAAGAAAATTAATGAGTATCCAACTCAAGAAGTAAAAAATATGAACAAAAGTTAATCCAACAAAATTAGAAAAGGAAAGTAATAAAGAGAAGTAATTCATAAAATCAGAAAACAAATATTCACTGGAGAAAATTAATAAAGGAAAAGCTGTGTATTTAAAAATATTAGTAAAATAGACAAATCACTAGAATTAATCAAGTAAAACACAGGGAAGGAACTTATAATAATATTAGGAAAGAAAGAAAGAACATAACTACATTTTTAGCAGAAATTTTACATTTTAAAATATAAGAGCATACTATAAACAATTGTATGACACGTTTGAAAATTATAATGAAATGAGGAACTCATAGAAAAATACAACTTATTACTGAAACAAGAGGAGAGAGAAACCTGAATATTCTTATAGCCATTAAAGAAATTGATTCACCTAACTATTCATCCCTCCGCTAAAGAAAACAAAACCAATAAATACCTGGTCAGATGGTTTTAGAGAAAAAAGGGCAAGTTTCAGAGATAAAAAATGAAGAAGCACTAATATAACCTTAGCACCAAAATCAGACAAGGACAGCAGGAATAAAAAGAAACTTACAGGCCATTCCTGGATATAAATATAAGCATGAAAATTCTAAAAAAAAAATCAGCAAACTGAATTCAACAGTTCATAAAATATAACATTGCTAGTTTGGCTTTTTATCAATAATGAAAAGTATGGTATACCTTTAGAAAACTGATGACAATAATTACCTCACTTTCAGATGAAAAGAAAAAGAACACTATGATCTTATTAATAGGCACATAAATGAAATAAAATTCAACACTTGTGATTTTAAAAAATAAGAACTCATAGCAAACTAGTATCAGAGGTGGACTCTTTTAACCTCATGGAAAGAATTTACTAAAACCCAATAGTAGGCATCATTCTCAATGGGGAAATGTTAGTAGCTTTTCCTTTAAATCAGGACCTAGCTAAGAAGGTGTGCTCCCCTTCCTTCTTTTAAACATGGCACTGTATGCAGGTCCTAGGCAGACTGGTAGGAGAAGAAAAGCAAATACATAAAAGATAAAAGATTGAAAAGAAAGAGCTAAAACATCATTATTTATACGTATGATTGGTTACAGAGAAAACCATGTAAATTATTAGAATTGATAAGTGGCTTTAGCAAACTGCCAAGTATTAACTCAATATGCAGCAGCAAAAGTTAGACAAAGCAATTTAAAAAATAGAGCACTGTACTTAGTTTTCTTGATCTTCATCTTCTTCTCATCAACACACATCTTACCCAGATAAGCATAGGATAAAAACTAATTAGAAAAAGCAAGTTACCAGATGGTATTGCAAAACTCTTAACAGGCAGGGAGCATAATTTCATGGAAAACTTAGAGGATTCCTCTCTATTCTATGGTTCCCACAGAAAAATTCCACTTGAAAAAAAAAAACTGAGATGCTATAGATGGGGTTACCTTGAACTGTGGTGAATCACCCATTTTACTGGAAATGAAACACAAGCAGGAAGTTCCAGGCCTCTGCAATCCAAACTCTGCCTCAAAGGAAAAATAACTTGACACTTTCTCTTTTACTCAGCTTTTAATAAAGTCAGCAGGAACCAGCCCTCCAAAGGTCAACCCAACTCGGGAAGGAGATGGTGTCTTGAAGGGAGGGAGACATTGTTAAGAGGCAAGTGGTTAAGAAAGCTCCTGAATGTTTGATTCTTCATCTACATGAAGATAATAATGAAGGTTACTTAAATTTTTGTTGTTGCTGTTGAAATTTCACTACAGTCAAGCAGGGGATAACATTTAAATTTTAAGGACTACCAGATCCAGCTAAACAGACCCCTACATTCTTATTCTATATTCAAATATTTACGTCAGCATGGGGCTTGGTCTTCCTGTTTTTAACAGTCTTAGGGAAGCATACTATGGCTCATACAATTCTTTTCCACTGAGGGTTGATTAATTATCATTTCTGATGAAGTGACAATAAAAATGAGATAAAACTTCATGGAGAACTTTCTATATTCGTTTGGATCTGAATGGGTAATTCACTCCATGTGAACATAATTATCTGAAAATACTACATCATGACATTGTTTTAAAAAATATTTAAGACCTAAATCACTGGAAACAACAAAAATGAGCAAAAATAGGAGACTAGTTTCCTATTTGATTAAATAAATTATGGTACATTCCTAGTGAAACAGGATGTACTGCTAAGTTCATATTGTAAAATAAATTTATTGACACTGAAAAATATTCATGGTATACTGCCAAGTTAAAAAAAAAACATAAAACACTATGTGCAACTTGAAATCATTGTTAAATCTTCCAAATTCACATCAGGAAAGGACTTTGAGCAAAAACACTAACGGGTGATAGTCTCTGAGTGACAAGAGACCAGGTGACTTTTGTTTAGCCTGTTGTGCCTTTCTGTATGTCTAAATACACTACACTAGGGCTGTGTATTGATGTAAGAGCATTTTATTTTAAAGAATTCATCATGATTAAAATATCTAGAGCTCTCCAAAACACTCACAAAGTGAGTACAGGTTTATAGCGTAGCAGCCAAAATAATCACTAAAAACAGTGTCCTACTGAAAATCACACTGGAGGCTATTCTCTTCCTATTCCTGCTCAGCCACTGGAGGGGTAACATTTGGTCTGGAGCATATATGTTCTCCTGGGAGACACTTACTTCCTTTAGCTTACTTTCATAAGGCAGGAAAGGGACCTCCAGACCAGCATCTGAGTTAACAAAAATTAATGGGATTTCTGTGCATAAACAAAAAGTTCCATTTACCACCTTCATAACGTCACGTCCCTGCTCAGCAACCTTCTCCAGCTCTCCAACTTGGCTTCCAAGCCTTCTATGCCAGGTCCTTGGACCTCTCCCATCAGTTTCCCATTGCCTCAAGATGATCTCCACCCAAGACGGGCCATCCCTCCACACACAGTCCACACACTTTCCACATCTCATCCGTGCCAGGCTCCCAGCCAGTCTTATCCACCAGAAGCCTTCCTCTCAGCAACTCGGGCTCATATTGGCCTCCTCGTCTTTCAATTCTTTGGCTTATTGGTTGGCATTGGTCATGTGAGGGTGAGGCACTCACATTATTTCAGTGTTTCCTGTGCATGGCAGGGTCTTACAAGGGTTGGGCCAAGTTCTGTATCTCTTTGATTATGCCCATTGCCTTCTTGTAGCTCCTGGCACAGGGCTGCAATATAGTGGGTTCTCAAATCTAGGAGTCAGACTTATAAGGTGGGGTGAGTTTTTGTTGTTTTTTTTTTTACAGGGACAGAGAGAGAGCCAGAGAGGGGGATAGACAGGGACAGACGGACAGGAACGGAGAGAGATGAGAAGCATCAATCATCAGTTTTTTGTTGCCATTGCAACACCTTAGCTGTTCATTGATTACCCTCCCACATGTGCCTTGACCGCGGGCCTTCAGCAGACCCAGCCACCCCCTGCTGGAGCCAGCGACCTTGGGTCCAAGCTGGCGAGCTCAGGGTCTCGAACCTGGGTCCTCCGCATCCCAGTCCGACGCTCCATTCACTGCGCCACAGCCCGGTCAGGCAAGGAGGGGTGAGTTTGCTGGCACTTTCCCCAACAACAGTTTTATGAGCAATCTACCTCTGCCCCCCCCCCCCTTCTGCTTATCCCATCCTTAAGAGAGAGAGAACGACATTTTCCTTGCTTACTCTCCTCAGCCTATACTGTAAGGGTTTCCTTTAGTGCCTTCAGTGCTCATTTAGCTATGCTAACGAATGGCAGATCACTAATGCAGACAATCCACGGGGCCACCTGGTTCTTTTGCCTTCCAGACCCCAAGCACCCAGACACCCTGGGGATGCTGCACCCTCTGTGCCTGTTCCTACCAAGGACTGTGCACCTTTCAGTTCCTCCCTAGCTCTTCTTGCTTTTCAGGACTCTGGTGGTTTACATGAGCCATTCCTTTCTTCACCCGCTCACTCAACTCCTAATTATGAGCACCTTACGTGTGATCAGCACTGTTACTTAAACTCAGGTGGAAGTCATGTGTCCCCAACTAGACTGGAAGCTCTCTGATGGCAAAGGTTGTCTGTGACAATTATTTAAATGTTGCCAGAGATTCTAGTAGCATGCTCATGATCTGTTCGGAAAATATTAAACTGATGGACTGAAATGAGAAAGAAAAAAGGAACAAAGCAGAAGGCTACAGTTTTCATTCTATTACTCTCCCCTTTGTAGTTGAGCAGCGATGATGTAAAAATGAGAAAAAAACAGACTCTAGCACAGTGAGTACAGCTTTCACTTTTTTCCCCGAGCCTTTGTACAGACCAAATCAAACAGTGATATATGTGAAAGCACTCTTTAAGTAGAATATTTTACAAATATGAGTGGCATCATTATCATGGCATGGCCATGGACACTTTGATGCCAAACAACAATCGGCCAAGTTGCCCCATTTTGCACACTTCTGCAACCAGCAGCAAAAATACATCCTGAAAAGAAAAGCTGACAGCCTGACAAAAACCCAAATGGAAAATAAAATGAGCAAGAACAGCCACACACTCAGAGAGCAAACCCGCACTGCTTAGAGGAAGAAATCCTCTAATTTCCTCCACACTCCTGCTCACTTCCATCTGCTTGCATTTAAGGAAGCCTAACTACTGGGCGCTGGCAGCTGCAGAGAAGAAAGGAAATGCTTCCCAAGTGCCTGGATGGTGGCAGCAGGCGGGACGGAAGGTCCACAAACAAAGCTAAACTGCAAATCAAACAACAGATTTAATGTTTGTTATGCAAAACTGAGCAAACAATCTCTCCCGGTGTGGAGACCACATGAAATAATAACGGAAATCATTCTCGGAGAAGGCAGCAGCGGCAGGCGTGGGCGGGAATGCGCGCGGTCTGCTGGTCGGAAGCACGGCTGAGCCTCCTCGACCCTCTTTCCCCCCTCGTTCCCCTCCCACTCCCCCGCGGGGAGGCGCAGGGGCCCCGGGCTGCAATTAGGTTTCCTGTGGGAAAGCGGCTGGGAGTGCAGGCACCCACACTCCCGTGTGGTGTAACTCAGGCTCCCTTGGGGCCGCCCCTGGCAAAACTCCTAAGTGGCAATCTTCGTTTTTGGAAACGCCAACCTTTTGATTCTGGTCTCCTTTTGATCATTTCTCCCCCCCGCCCTCCCTACCTTAATCTCACCAATCCTGCAGTCTCTAGTCTGCTCCCAGCCCTCACCCTTTCCAAGCTTAAGATCTGCTCATGCTTAGGGTCTTCCTGAGGAAGCACCCTAAGAAGCAATTAGATAGTACAATTTTTAAAAATCATAGCTTCTTAGATAACAGGCAGTCCGTTTTTAGATGATGAAACTGCGGTGCATAGATGCCAAGAGACAAGATGTGTTCACACCACCAGCTACAGGCAGAGATACAAGCCCTCACCGCACACACACCCACAACATATCACACACAACGACAGAAAAGGGAAACCTGAGCTTAGTGGCACTTGCCTGGGGCCTGAGACTATGCTGGGTGACTTCACATATTTTCAAACCTTACCATAATTGTATGAGCTGGCCTCACAGAAATTAAGCATCTTTCCCTGAGTCTTGCAGCCAGTAATAGTGAGGCTGGGACTTACGTCCAGATCTGGTTACAAAGCCTGCTCTCTTCTAGCTGGCAAGTGGACACTTCCAGATGAAGAGAGCTGATGCAGTAGTTAACTTGAGAGACAGGTACTCTTGAGGGCTTTCTATTCTGCTCATGGTATAGTGAAAGGAGACAGCATAATGGTATACACACAAGTGAGTCACATGGGTTTCAAGGTTCAATTGGAGTTTTGGAAATGATTGCTACCAGAAACTTCTTGATTTCCGAGTATGACCCTATTTTGCAGTTTATGGAGACCCTGGAAGGTTCTGGAAACAGCTTTGTGTGCCTAAGTGGTTGCCTCCTCCACAGTAAGCTAAAGCTTTAAGGGCAGAGGTTTCCCTGGGCCAGGAGCACTTAGCCTTAAGCACTGAAGGGCAGCTGGGTATTACCAATGGCAGCTAAGCTTGGACTGCTGGGACACACAGGCTCTCTGCAGCAGTGGGAGGGGACTGCTCACCACCCACCCTCCTCTCAACTCCTTGTGTTGTCAGCAACAACATGCCCCGAGGACCACCCTGGGTAGGGCGTCTCTTCCTCCAACAAGCACTCCCAACCCTGCGGACCACTCAGCTGTCCCTGCCAGGCCAGCTCACAGTCATAGCAGGGTCTTCAAGACATAACGGAACAGTGTGGGTGGTCTGTGCTTATGATGCAGTGTTGAAAAAACTGATTATGCCTTTCTACATGCAGGGACAGATTCAAAGGTAGGCTGCATGTATGCAAAATGTTCCGTTGGGTAAATGGATAAAGAAAGTGGCCAGAACTGGAAAAGAGAATTGTACACGATTATGTCTGGTTCTGGTCTTTCATAAAGAGGCTTCCTGAGCTGTCCACAGTTGGGGGACCACCCTGGCAGAGACATTGCTTTTGCAACTGGTTTTCTGAGTTCTCTAAAACCTCACTGGTTAATGTTGTTTGGGTACATCAAGTAATTCTATCCCTCGCTTGCCATTTTTGAGACTAAAATTCAACCAAGTCTCATATCTGTCTCTTTCAAGCAGATAGTAACAGGTTATCTGAAAACAGCCTGGGTGTTTTGTCCACTGCTTGATGGTTAAGACAAAGTTTGTTTCTCCAGGGATTTCTCCCCCCACAAAGTTTTATGGTGAAAAAATTTAAATATAATGTTTCAAATTTTACTCTAAACATCCATTTACTGCCACTTAACTTTTAACATTATCATTAAACTACATTTGCTTTATCACATAACTGTCCATCGATCTACTTATGCTGCAGAAAGTTTTAAATATATATATGTTTTATGGTCCTTATTTTTCTAAGGTGCAGCTTAAGGAAAAGCATGCATTTTGCATAACTCTGGGCGTGAATCCCTGCTTGAGTGCTTATGAGACTGGAGACTTTAGGTAGGTGTGCAATTTCTTGGAGCTTCAGTTTCCAAAATCACAAAACATGGGTAATGGTGCACAGGAACGCTAGGAGGATTAAATGCAGTAAGGTGAGGGAAGCACCAATCAGGACAGGTAGCCAATTTTTAGTTCACAAACTACGCTCTCTTTCTGATTTATGAAACACATTTGAATTAGTCAAAAAATAGGAACAAGAATCCAGGTACAGGTGAAACGGGAAGGGCAGAGTGTTGATAATTGTTGGAGCTGGGGGAGGGATAGAGCAGGGTCCATTAGGCTGTAGTGTTTACTTTCTATGCATTTGAAATTCCAAAATAAAACAATAAAATGTTAAAAATATGGACTGGTCCCTGGATTTTGTCAAGAAAAGAAAAGAAAAAAAAAGGAATCCTATAATTGAAAAGTGTAGCGTGAAACTGGTGAGGAAGCCGTAAGAGGTGATGGCACTGGGCTGACAGTGCAGTGAGGGAGCCCCAGGCCCTGACTCTCACGAGGGGAGTGGTGGGTAGGAGGAAGGACGGCCTGGGTGCTCTGTAAACGGTCCCCAGGTGGCGGGTTCACTGTGGGGTGAGAACCTCAGTACTGGCAGAAAAGTGAGAAACCACACTTTCCATCATATAAGTTGTGAGAAACATTGTGGACAATGAGCAACATGCCAGGGTGAGCATTATGATTACTTGTTGACTGAAAACTAGCTTTAGAAAAAGTAAGACTCAATCACAAGAGACCCAGGTTAATCAGATTGAACTAGGGCCCAGCTCAACTTCTCTGGGCCTCAGGTTGTTAACCTGTAAAATGGGAGGGCAGGACTAGATTCCTGCATGGTAGAGTAATCACTCAAACTCAAGAATTATTCTGCTAGAAACAGTAGGCATTAACCTAAGAGGTCCTGGTCCTCCGTGGGCGCTGGAACACTGAGGCCGGGCCTGAGAAGCACTGCTATCTAACTGGGCGGCTCTGCTTCCATCCTCGCATGGGAACAAGGTCCAAGTCCTTCTGTGACTCATTAACACAGTTAAAGATACACGAAGAACAAGCAGTGCAAGATGGTAAAACACACAGACTCCATCCCCTTCTCAAGGACTCAGAGAACCATTTACAAAAGAAAAACCCTACAGATGATGCTTGCAGGGAAACGTGTTTGCTTTCTTCACAGCTACAGATGAACTGTCTGCTACTGTGCTGCCAACCTTCTAATTAATACATCCCAAGTTTTATTATAATAATATGTCAGTTAAGTAATACTTCCATGAAACCTATTGCTCCCTCTCTTCAAAAATCAAATACCCCTCAAATAAATTCTCAAGATGATTAATTTCTGTTTAAAAGAGAAAAACACACCAACAAGCCATGAATTCCATTTCCAAACAAAGCCCTGGCTCACTCAAGGTAGCCTCGGCCAGCATCAGTGTGGGGGCTGAAATTGGCGACTAGACCGATGGGTGTTGGAATATACATTATTAGCTGCCAGCCTTAAAAAAGTTGGACTGGTTAATAATATACAGATCAAGATTTCTGCTTGTGTTGGGCCCAGGCTGCCTGTGGCCCAGCAGCACCTGCTCCTCTGAGCTGTGTGTGGCCCATGTTCCTCCAGCTGCATGCCGCGCTATCTGACTTTCCTTGATTACGGACCTACTCAATCAGGTATGCATTTGTCTAGGGCAGGAACTGTGGGGTGGGAGACACAGCAGGGGCTGGGGCGCAGAGGGAACATGAAGAGTAGAAAAACCCTGGCTCTAAGCCTGACAGATCTGCATTGATCTTAGCTCCACTATAGGAGCTGTATGACCTTGAGCAAGTCACTAGTCTAAGCTGCTGGGTGAGAAGAAAGTAAAGAAAGTTCTGCAGGTAAAGATGCTGTGTAGTACCTCCATGTAGTAAATGTTCTGCTAAAGTTACTCCTTCTTATTCCAAAGGCAAGAAAGAAAAAAGTTTGGCATAATCTATTATCACAATAAAATCTAACTGACCATCAGTGATGTAGCTGATGTCATTATTGTAACACTATGTAACACTTATTATTGTAATACTATGAAGGCCTATATCACTCACTATAAATAACCGAGGAAGAAAAGCAAAAGGTAACAAATATAATAATAATAAAATATATATTAAAAATTAAAAAAAAAAAGGTAACAAATATCAGACACTATTCCTAGGTAATAATGATCCAGGCAAGGATTATTTATTCATATTCACAGCACTTAAGGACAGGGGCGGCCAGACAGGATGTTCACAAAGGACCCACATATCAGCCCAAAGATGTCTTACCGACTCAAAGTATATCTGGATATTGGTGAGGTATGGTTAACAACTCACCCAAGAGATCAAGTTTTGCACTGCAGATGGTGGGAGAAATTGACATCCTCTACCTCCTGATGTACTACTATACTATCAAGCATGCAATTCCACCTATGAAGTAATATTGTCAAAGGATGTTAACCTGCATCTAACAATAACCTTCTAAAGAGCAGGACACCCCACACCACAACCAGCCTGGAATATATTCAGAAAGTTGGAATATGGACTTGATAGTAGATCATATTATGAAATTATTGTTAAAGTTCTTAGGTATGACAATAGTATTGTGGTTATATAAAAGAATGTCCTTATTCTTAGGAGATACATGATGAAACATTTAGAGTTAAAATATCAAGATGCTGTCTGGCCTGTGGTGGCGCAGTGGATAAAAGCCTCGACCTTGAATGCTGAGGTCGCCGGTTCGAAGCCCTGGGTTTGCCTGGTCGGGATACATATGGAAGTTGATGCTTCCTGCTCTTCACCCTCTTTCACTCTCTTCCTTTCTCTCTCTCCTCTCTCTGTAAAAATGAATAACTAAATAAAATAAATTTATATACAAAAAAATCAAGATGCTTCCAACTTTCAAATGGTGCAGCAAAAACTTACACAATGTAATATATATATATATATATATATATATATATATATATATATATATGAAGAAGAAATAATAATTAAAAATAAAAACATATGTGGCAAATTTAGAACAATTGGTGAATCTGGGTAATGGACACATAGGCATTGGTTTTACCATTCTCCCAACCAGCAATTTTGAAAATTTTCAAAACAAAATGTTGGGAAAGAAACTGGAAGAGAGATAAGAAAAAATAAAAACAACAGGAAAGAAAGAGAAAGCCAGATGAGATAATACCACACTTCCCATTTTCATAATCACCTCAACCTTTATATTCAGGTCACCTTACTGTGTGCCTTTTTGTTCAATACAGTTTTATTTTTACCACTTTGATAAATTTCATGTGTGCTCATTCAAACTGATATAGCCACTGTCTCGGCTGCTTTGCTCTCTGACATCAAAACCTAACTTTAAACAAAACTCCAACGGCAGGCCATAGAAATCAGCCAGGTAGGTATGAAGCCAAAGATAGCATATCAAAACCTCCTGAAACTGACACCTAATTCCCTATCTGGATGGTTTTTAAGTGGGTAAGACTGGATCAAAGCCTGTGGGTGGGCATTCTCTCAGGCTTTGATCTTTTTCAAAGATGGCACACATTCTCACTCTACCTGCACTGGGTGTTAACAGAGGAATGACAGGGACAGGGTGCTGGTCAGCTGGGCCACGGAAGTTTTAGAGGCTCTTTCCGTATGGAACGTGGTGAGCCTGAGTTCCGGTGCAGAGAGTAGCACGGCATAACCTGCAGAGCAGCCGCTCAGAGTTCAGTTGTAAAGCCCGAGAGGTCCCAACAAAGAGGGAGTTGATTTTGGGATGCCTTTAACATGAAGAGGGACATGAAGGGCCTGGATGCAGACAGTGCGGGTATGAATCTGGCTCTTCTGCACATCAGGCTCTCCTGTGTCTCAGCTGTACAGCCTCAGAGCAGTGTTCCTCGGTGGGGTACTAGGGTCACGGGGCCCCTGGCTGGGCAGGACCAAGACAGCATTGAGACATTCACCATCTCTGTACCGCTTCCTTTCTCAACACATGCCAATCCTGCCTCCAGTCTCTGAGAGGGAGCAAACGCCCCACACTATCAAACACCTCCTGCCTTAGACATAGGGTAAATTCTCCAAGCCCCAGATTTTATCTGGGGATAATACCTGCTCTACCACCTAAGAAGTGGTTTGGGAGGAGCAAATGCACCACATCTCCTTATAAACTTAAATTAGCTATACAAGTGATATAATACTCATTCCATAGGCAGCCTGCAGGTCAGAGGCAGGGCTGTGCGGTGAGTCCAATCACCTGAGTCCCAGATGGGAGCTATTCCACAATGTTAGCTGTCCAGTCATGCACCAGAACACACGACAGCTACTTATTCTGAAAATGTTTCCCTCCATAAGTGGGAAATCCTGGTTTATAGTGTTGCTGCTGATAGAAACCACATCGCAGCGTAAATTTTAGAGTGAAAGCTGATGGCCTACAAATGCACTACTGGAGCTGGCAAGTAGGATGGTGGTCACAAAGTAGCTTCCAAGATTCTGGTTTAGGATGGCGCCAAAACTAACCAGGAATGAGCAAGGAATTACTTAAAGGACCAGGTAACAGAGTACTCTCACTTGCACACCAGAGTGGGGAGCAGTCAGGCACAGGTCTGACTTAAGAAATGACAGACTGATCTGTAATTTACATTCTTCAGAAATGCTCATGGAAGGGAATCTTAGAGGCTGGGTAGGGCTGTTGCACACAGCTTCACAAGAAACTGTAAGCCTGAACAAAGCTGAAAACAATGGCAGGAGAGCAGCTAGCGACACAAATTGGTAAGCCTAAGAGCCTTCAGGGTGAAGACACACACCTGACACAGGTATTATTATTCGGCCTCTGTGCCTCTGGAACAGGCCCAAAGACCTGCACTTTTAAACAAGTGCTCAGGGTGATTCAGATGCAGAGCAGCTTCAACCACCTCTGGGAGAGAGGACAACCTCTCCATTCCATCTCAGCTCTCCCTCCTCCCTCCGGGAGCACTCTGGCTCTCACTTTGTTGCCTTGATGACTTAGAATTTACGTAAAAGTGCTTCTGTGCCCTTAGGTCTGGTGAATTTTTGGGTTACAAAATTGCTTGCTCTTATTCTTTATGTCTATTTCTTCCACCACCACCCCACATTGTATAAACGAGAAGCTAGTTTTGTTTTGCTGACCTAATTTCTTCTTTATCATCCACTTTTAAAAAGAACTAGGAAATGCTGACTAGGCAGAAAGAGTGATCCTTTTTAAGGCCAAGGTCTCAGGAATCACAGGGAAAGAAGGGAGGCCACCAGAGGCAGAGCAGGGATGGGTACAAGTCTTGGAGAACAAAAGTGAAAGCAGACACCTACTCTAGGTTATCAGCCTTCCTGAAAGAGCATGGAAATGACCCATGGGAATTACCCTGGGATTCCAAAGGGGGTTCTGGGTAACAAGTAACTGTAAGAAATGTGAAGTTTTTTTACAGATACATTAAAGTATTTAGTGCCAACATGGTATTTTTATAGTCTCACTTGACTCTGCTTACTATTCAGCTTTGGTCCATTCTCCAAATTCTATTCATCTTAAAAACAGCAGACTGACAATATTTAAGTCCCTAAATCTCTGGGCTTGGCCATCTGAAATGAGATCTTTTATCCTTCTCCAGCTTTCTAGAATGCATTTCATAGCATTCTTGTAAGAAAAAAAGATTATCAGAAAAAGAAAAATGAAGGGGAGTAAAGTCAAAATAATATACCAAAACTTTTGGTAGGAAAACATTTATGTCCGCAAGCACATACCACACCCTTTCTGGGAAGATGGCCTTGAAGCTGGCTTAGCCCAAAATATACCTCACAAACAGCATAGTTACTCTCCCAGAATAGACCCTATAATTCAAGTCTTTTCAAGTGGATTGTCCTATATCACAACTTGACATATGTTGCTTTAATCTCCCTATTTTAGCAAATGTAGCCATATTGGGCTACAAAGATTCTAAACAATTTACAGTTAAGTCAGACTGTGGTAGCACAAGGAAATTGAGCAAATACACAGCCCTGTGTACCAAAATACCCAATCTCAATCATCTGTAATGAGATCTCTCTCTCATCCCTAAGCACATTTTTATCACACCAGAATCGCTACCCTTGATTCAGAAGGAAGGCTAGCCTAGAATGAAATGCCATTTTACTTCAGAGGTCATCTAAAGACAAACACATCTGAAGAAGCTGGGGTTGAAATTTAAAATATAAGACGACATCTTTTGTGTGTGCTTGCTGGGATCATGTTGTGCGAGTCCTGCTTTCAGCTTTAGTTGCCAGTCATCAGTGTAAGCCATCAGATACCCATCCTCTGTCTGAAGTCATTTAGTACACTTTTTGCTTGGAGTCAGAGTTAATGTAAGAGATAGCTTCTTAGGAGCCCTTTCAGACCTGTGCTTCTTTGAACAAACTTTTTAATGTTTTCTAGTTTTATATATACGTGTATACGTGTCAAATTATTTAAAATTATAAGCCTTCAAAATAATGAGTACTTTAGATAGTAAAATTATTATTTTTAAAATATTTTATTCATTTTAGAGAGAAGAGAGAGAGAGAGAGAGAGAAAGGGGGAAGAGCAGGAAGCATCAACTCCCATATGTGCCTTGACCAGGTAAGCCCAGGGTCTTGAACCCGCGACCTCAGCATCCCAGGTTGATTGATGCTTTATTCACTGTGCCACTACAAGACAGGCCTAGATACTAAAATGATTTTTGTTACTTCTCTGTCAGGTCTTTCGGCCTCAGAATGACTGTGATCTCAGGCTGGCTCACTGGGTGTGGGCGGCACTGTCCCGCAACGCAAATTGGAGGACATTTAGCAGCATCCCTGGCCGGCACCCACTAGAAGCCAGTAGTACCCACCCCTTCTCTTCCAGTTGTGACAACCAAAAATGTCTTCAGACATTGCCATGTGCCCCTGGGAGGCCAAAATCAACCTGGACTGAGAACCACTGCTCTCTCTATATGTATTTATCTATCTTTCCCTGGCAGGGCCAGGAAAAAATATATATCTAGATTTTTGAAAGCATCCACAAGTTTTAGTTTTAAGAATTCCAAACCTCCTATGACTCATAATGAAGAATCAGGATCCGTGATACTTAACTACCCAAGAGATTTATAAACAGCACTACTGCCGTCTCAAAATAAGGGTGGCCTGGCCTCATTTCAGACAAGACATCTAAGAGGAAGAACCTGATACCTGATCTCCTCCTCCCTACTTTTAGGAGCGCCATGCTTAGAGGACTAAAAGAAATCCTTCACGATCCATTACCAGGCACTCAGGACTGATTATGGAGGAAGAGGATTAGGGTTGGTGTCTGTTAACATTATCTACAGCAGTGGTTCTTAACCTTTTTTGAGGTACCAAACCCACCAGTTTTATTTGCGCATTCACCGACCCCTTCTTTAGTGATAAATAAAATATGATTTTTTCCCCCAAATTCAAGACATAGGTATATGTTTTTTTACTGGTGCACAAAATGAGCCGTGCATGAACATCACCTTGCTCAAAGAACAAAACCAGCAAAGTTCATGAACTCACAACAAATTACGATATTACTTTATTCTGGCCTCCGCGGCAGAGGCTTCTCCAAACCCCTGAGACCGACTCATTGAACCCCTAGGGTTCGATAGAACCCAGGTTAAGAACCACTGATCTACAGAATCGACAGCCCACCGTATTCCACCAGGCAGACCCTCTCAGGGGAAGCAATTCTACAGCTGGGCCAAGTGTGAGGAAGCATGTGGAAAAGCAGATGCTTCCTGAAGGAGAGGGGCAGGGTGGGAAGAGGTAGGAAAATAACATCAGAAGACAAAAGGTCAAAGAATGGGAGATGGTAGGTTCAGCCCAGAGAAGAAAAGATGAATGAGGAAGGAGATCATCTTCAAACACCGGTGGGCTGGTGTGTAGGAAAGTGAGTGGACTTGTCTCTGTCTGCTTAGAAAGTGACTAAGAGCAGTACATAATTAAAACATATTTATCACAGGCCTTCCAGGTACGAGGCACTGTCCAGGCACTGAGACAACAGGAAGGTGGAAGCCCCAGTTTCTGTCCTATGGAGTGCATATAATAGTTCTATATACAAGATCTAGATCACTTCCCTCCCCGCTCACCTCCCTCTTTTTTTTAACAATTACAGTCAAATGCCCAGGTATTTGTCTAACTACTTGTTTTTTCTTTCCATTTAAAAACTTAAGGTTTAATTAACATACAGCAATATTCATCAACTCACCTTTTCTATTGTATAGTTCTGTAAGTTTTTATGAATGCATACAGTCCTATAAATACCATCACAATCAAGATCTACCCCCCTAAAATTTTCCTGAGCCCCCAACTGTTTTTTTATTTCTTCCATTAGAGCAAGCAGCTCGGGACAACAGCAGGCTCAGCTCTGAGCGAACATGGATTTCCCTCTATAGGGAGACTGTGGAAGGAACTTATTTAGTTAGTGGGAGACTGGGCCAGATAAACCCGGAGGCCGGGTCCATCCCAGGATTCTACGAAACTGGAGGTTGTCACATGGACACCAGGTCTTACACACTGGTTGGTCTATAGTGATACAGTCAATTTTCAGCAGCCACAGTTAAAGGCCCAACCCCAAAGCCAAATTCTTTTAGTCAAAGCTCAAAAATAATCAGCCCAATAATTAGATCTCTGTGAAAAGTATATAATTAGCATAGACAAAAAAAAAATCAAAAGACGTGTTTGGGAATGAAGGCCTAACTTGGTAAGTGAGGGCAAACCCAAGGACACCCACCATCTACTCCCAACCCTTCTTTTTCTTCTTGTATTTTGTTTAAAGTAATATTAACTCAAAAACTGTGATGCACTTGGCTCTAAAGGTGCCAGGAAGGGAAGTTTTAAATTAGCCAAGTTTGTCCAAGAATGGGTCGGGAGTGTTAGAGAAGACGAATGTCTCAGGGGTTCCCACAGCTTGTTACATAAGAGCAGGCACTGGAGGTGACCAAGTCTGATGTCCCCTGTGACAGCAAACGAGCCACAACCAATCCATCCCAGCAGCCCTTCTGTTGGGCGATATGAACACCTCTGGTGGTGTGACACCAATGGCCAATGCCTCGTTTCTAAACAAGCCTGCTCTGTTTAGCAAGAATAACTGCTTTATTGAGTACCTACTGTGCCCCAGCACTACCTATATCATTTTGTTCTCACAACCACCTCATGAGGCAGGTAATAGTATAAACCTCCTTTTACTGATGAGGAAACAGGCTCAGAGAGGTCATGTAACAACCAGGAAGTGAAGAACTGGAATTTTAACCCAGGTCTCCTGACCTCAAAGGCTATCCTGTTTACTATTGCTAGCAAGGTCTTCTGGGTAATTGCTAAACTTATTGGCCCTGGCCTCCCAGGTCACTTTTAGCTGTTTTGGAGGCTGGCGCCCAGGCATGCTGGATTCTTAACAACTTTAATTTCCCATTCCCCAAGAAGCTAATGGCCTGTTTCTCTCTCATTTCAAAATAGAGGCCATAAGGATCTCTCTGCTTTAGAGCTTTCATTTTATTTCACACTCCTGGTCTACAAGTTTATTACTCTTATATTCTAGGGGTGGCTCAGAACATAAGCTAAACTGCCAAGGGTATTCTTCACCCCGTATTCAGAAGCTTCCCTGAACTAGACTTCTTATTAAATCTTAAAAAGCCCCATATTGCTTAATAACATTAGCAATAACAGGAAAAAGAGTCATACTGTCAGAAAACACCAACTGAATGTCATATTTAATTATAAAATTGCATTTTATATAAGGTTAGTGCAGATTTAAAGAAGCACAGAACAAGACAATGGCTTCTCTTTGTGAGTACCATTTTACAGAAAAGGTATCAGAAAACGATGCAGTAACACTTACCAAAATTTCCCCCAACTGTCACAAACTTTATATACACCACATGTCTTCTAATACAGCGGCTGCAGTGGTCCTGAAAAACAATACCACAACAAAAGAATGCATCATTAAAGAATTTAATACATATACTGTGTTTTCTTTCCGGATACCACATGACCTCCCTGTTTTGGGCACCCATCAATGTACCAAGCTCTTATTGCTGTATTCCTCTTTGTTTTTTATAGAAAAATAAAACCAATTTACAAATTAACTCAGCACTCACAAATAACAAAAGAATAAAAATCTGGACAATGAAATAAGCCAGAAACTGCTTATAAACACTTTATTTGAACTTTTAGCCCTTTAAATTAACTGAAGACAAGAGAACAATGCAAAAATATCTGAAGTTGAACTCATAATATTTTTCCCCAAAACCAATTCCTCTTTCCTATTTCTTTCAGTAACACATTCCCTTCTCTTCTGCTGTGAATCTCTGATCTTTCTTTTCCAGACTTCATTTTCTTATCTGAAAAATAGGAATTATCATACTAACCTCACAGGGTTGTTATGAAGGTTGGATAAAATAAATTTAATGACATTAAACGACACAGAAGGCCTTAAAACAGCATCTGGCACACAGGAAGCACTTGTGAATGTGAAAGAGCGATTTCACTCCCCTAGTCACAGGGGCCTGACACCGACCATGGCCTTCCTCACTGTCACTGTAAACCATGGCCCGAGCCTGCCCTTGCAGTCCTGCCCGTGTGCTCACGGCCTCCTCTCGGCCTCCTCTCGGCTCACACTCTCCCTGGTCGGCCTCAGTCTTGGCAGAAGAGACTGCTCTCCCTGCTCCCCATTACTTCCCTTCAACCCCATTCTCCTGGCTCTGCCAAGCATCCTTCCTAAACACAACTTAAAGCCTCAGTGGAAACACCTCCCACTGCCTCCTGTCACCTACCGATTTGTCTGTGAAATTATGTTAGCCTGGGGCTCCCGCTCACCGCAGCTCTGTCTCCACATCCTCCCAGCACATGCTGTGGCAGCCCACCACCTGTCCTGCCTGCCTTGCTAGTGCCCAAGGGTCTTGCCCCAAGTGCTGGGAGGAGGCCCAGCCATTCTCCAAGGCAGGGGCTCTTTACCTTTTTCTGCCATAACAGTCTGGAGATGTGTTTCTCAGAATAATATTTCTAAGTGCTTGAAATTAACACATGAAATGCAAAAGAAGTATATCAATATACAGTTATTAAACTGTATAACAAAGTTATGTTTTTCAATATGTAAACAAACTCCATAAAAGTCTAATAACAAATTTTTAAGTAGTGTTGGGCATAAATAATATTGCAGGATATCTTTAACTACAATGTAATATGAAAATACCCATAATTACTACAGGCAACAGATAGCTAATGCTACTTTCATAAGAGAAGGAAATGCTTGAGTTCAGTTAAGAGATAGTGAAAATAAAGAGATAATTTTTTCCCCATCCAGGTTCACAGACCCCTGAATTCCATCTGTGGACTTCAGGTCAGGCGGCCCTGCTTTAAGGCCTGGCTTAATGTTCCTCTTCTTTAGCACTTTCTAGCTTGAATTTCCCAATTTGGTATTATCTTGCCCCTCTTTGTTTTCCTCTTTTAAAAAATTTTTATATTATTTGATACAGATACTTTAAATGTACTTACTGTTTCCTACTTTTCAAGTTGTAAGACTTTAAAATTGTAAGGGAAGGCCTATTTTTCCCCATTTTAAAAATTCCTCCCATGGCTAATAATGCCTTGCCTCCCAGCAGGCATGGGAGGAAGGCATTTGGTTTGAATTAATCAATAAAGAACTGCAGTCTTGCTTATCCTACACAGGCTCAGCTAATGTTAATATTATCTTATCTTTCTTTGGCAGCCTAGGAGGTCCTAAGTATGGAGACAGGACACCTAAACATTCCATTGTTAGAGTATACAATACTGAAATTAGGCAGCAAAATGCTCTCCTCCTTTACTTTTCCTCTTTTCGAGAGTAAACATTTAGTCAATGCTGCAGACAGAACTCTGGGGAGCAGACCAGCTCCGCAATCTCCCTGCCAGCATGGGCGCCGGCCAGGCCTGAGTGCACCTACTGTGTGCAGCTTCAAGCCTAGTGGCTTTCCCCAGCTAGTCTGAGACAGAGGCTAGCTGGGGATTTCCCGCGTAGTACAGGTGCCTATATAACTCATGTAGGAAAGGTCAGCTGAGAGCTGCCGTGGTTTCTCACGGGTCTCACACATTGAGCCCATGGTTCTAGGTTGCTGGCTCCAGGAGATGGAGCAGTGAAGCCCCATCTCCTCTCCAGAGTGATGCTGTCTTTGCATATGAGGTTGGAAATGGCCGCCCCCCACAGTGACCATCTCAGGAAGGTCTACTGAACACCTAGTGGCACATTTCACTTTGAACTCCACTGAGTCTGTAATGGTTCAGATTCATGATGTACATCAGTCCTTCAGTCTTACAAGCCTTTCTCCTAAATAGCTGCAGTTCAGGACACCTGTGTGTCTTTGCCAAGAAAAACAAAAATATAACAGACTAGCTCTTCCTTCTCAAATGAAGGAGCATAATGATATTCTCCACTGAAATCATTCATAAGGGCATCGTGACCATTTGCTTTGGCAGAAATTCACCACTGGCAGCATTTTCCAAGCCCCACATCATGTCAAGTGACTCTTATGATAAGTGGGGGTGTATTCTCCCACCACAGTAACCAAGAATGATGAGATATCCACTCAGAGAACAAAGGCTGGACTTGGCACACTCTTTATTCTTACGGACAGTTAAATCAGCTTCATTTAAGTTTGTCCTTTTGAGACACACTGGATATATGGTCCTAAGTAAAAATAAATGAGTGATGATGAAGAGGGCAGCACGACTTTTCCCTTGTTTCAGGAATTATGATGTATATATCCTCGTGAATAAATGGTAAGGCATTTAGAGGTGCTCCAGCACAACTCCTTGCACCATATGCACTTTTTGCTTCTAATACAGATCACGGACTATTGTGTAGCTCCTGGTTTAAAGGGAACATTCTCACTACACACACTAGGAGCAAGTTCTCTCTGATACATCTCCCATCTGCATGGGGCCATTCCCTTCTCCTTCCTCCTAACAGATGCCCCATATTCCTTTAGTCACAGTGTTTCATGGGCGGTGACAACAGCCCCAGCTGGAGGATGGGACCCTGAGTAGTCTAAGGCTTCATAGTGTGCCAATAAGCAACACCAGCATCACCCAGGAGCCTCTGAGAAACGTCAGCTCTTGAGGCCCCATCTGAAACCTACTGAACTATAATCTATTGTACATGATCTCCAGGTGATCTGTGTGCACACTGCAGTTTGATTCAGGGAGACCTCTTTCCAGTGGCTGGCCCAAGAACTGGCATGTGACCCAATTCAGGACAATGAGACATGAAGATTTTGTGGGGAACTTCTCATTCTGGGAGACATTCCCTCCTTCCCAACGTTGTGTGCGATGTGACACCTAGACCTTAGCTAGCTTGCTCCTGCCTAAAAATAAAACTGGCCTAGAGAGGAGAGCACAGATAGGAAAAGCTCAGGGAAGCAGAGGTGGGGTGACTGCGTTAGGTCAACCGCTAGGTCTGTGGAATCACTGAACTGCCAGTAAAGTTCATATTGTTCAGGCCTCCTGGAGTTTCAATGACCTGTAGCTGAAAACACCCCCAAATAAAGCAGTGTAAACGGAACAGAAAGCCCAGGCAGCGGGCTCACACACATGCCGGGGTCCAGACAATTTAGTGCTCTGAGAGGTCAGAGCAACAGTTCTGACTCTTTTTGTTGGGGGAACTGACCAGTAGCATTTCCGGTTCTGACAACCACTGTTTGCTTTGCCCATTTCCAAAAGCTTTCTAAATTGGCCAGTTTAAATGACCAACCAGAGGACGTCCTGAACACTTTCCAAAGTACATATTTTAACCAGAGTGATCAACAGTTGCCTTCACCAGGAGTCACATGGATGGCATTTCCTGCAAAGACAATGGGAGACTAATTGCTCAGCCCCAGCCTTTAATGGGAAGACAACCTGTGACATGTAATTACTGAAGGGTAAATAATGAGACGCTTGAGGCTCTCAGAATCTGTTTCTGGATCTACTCCAAAAACTTGGGGAAAGGGAAATAAAAGAAACAATACAAAGAAACTAAGAGAGAGTGAACTTGGTCTGGGAAAAGATTTGAGGAGCTAGCAGCTTAGGTAGCTGCCATGACACTTACATGTCACGGGTACTTATTAAAGGCCTTTCTAAGGAAACTAAATAGACCTGCTATTATATAAAAACCATATATGGCTTTGGTGTAATTTTGCTTCATACACAGGAGTGATTCAAGGAAAACTGAGTGTTTAAATGGACAGTATCTCTGATGTGTCACAGCTTCTTAGCCACAACAGGGTATTTTGGGGGATGGTTTCCTTGTGTTGTGTTGGCTTGATAAAGAATGTGCTGTTATGCAGTGAACATTAGTTGGTTTTCCACAGAATATTCCTAAAGTTCTTTCACCTCAGGTCTCTTTTTCTCTGCAAACCTTTTTGCTTTCTCTTCCTTGGTACCTCACATACTTTCACAGTTCCAATTATCATCCCTTGTCACGAGTTTCAAACTACATCCTTAGACCTATCCCCCATGTACCCAGGTTCTGTGCTGCTCAAAATAGAAAGTGCCTTAAGGATGGGGGCTTTGTTTTGGTCACTGCTATATTCCCCATGCTTAGCACAGTAGCTGGCACTGAGTATTACATGTCTGTTGAATGAATAAGTAAAAGACATCCCTCAGACTCTGAAGATGTTTGCTGCCTTCACTTCCTAACTGGCCCGACTCTGGTCTCTCCTTTAACCACTCTATTGACACAAATGAAAGCCCTGAAATCCAGCCCAGATCATGTCAGTAGAATGTCTCAGCTGAGATTGACTGACCCGCCCAGCCCTGCATCTCCAGGTGAGAAACTGGTCCCACGGAGGCCAGAAGACTTGCCTAAGGTTTTGTGATTAGTCGGTGGCAGAGACAGGACTCTAACTCAGGCTGCTGACTCAGTGGCTCTTGCTAATATGCCATTAACTAGTTCAAAATCTTCAATGCTCCTTTTCAGCAGAACCTAGTACAGGGCTGGGTATGTAGAAGACACCTAATAATATTTGCTGGCTAACTGGATAAATGAATGGTTCTCTTGGGCATGCACCAATGGGTTTCAGTTTTATTTTATTTTTTTAAGTGGAACTCTCTTTAAAAGAAAAATAATTCCTGTTGGGCAAATGAGTTTGTAAAATATAATTTTTGAGTTGCTCACTTTTATTGTTAAAAATGGCTGCTGTCCAGGTGAAACTGCTAATTGCCTTCTTGCTTGGGAAGGGCCATTGTTATGCTAATATGTGCTGGAGAAGGGGGTTTCATGCCAAAAAGTTTTAAGAAGAAGGAGAAAGGAGAGGAAGGAAGCCATGTTTTTTTGCAGAGTGGGAAGCCAAGATGGCAGGGTGCTGAAGGAGAAGCCAGTTTGTGCAGAGAGTAAGAACCCATGTTGGCAGATGGGAACCAGAGGGGCAAGGGGCTTTGTGAGCTCTGCTGAGACTGGTGGGGCCCTTGATTCTAGGAAAAACCGGAAAAGATTCTCCTGGTTGTGGAACTGGAGAATGTGTGAGTGGGTTTTGGAGCCCTGTGTGTTTTGTGTTTACCCACCAGCCAGTTGCAAGGCTAGAATAAAGGAAGGGCCCACCAGTTTTTGGCTCCACAGTTTCTTTACTGTCTGTCCGAACATAATGAGACCCTGCACGTTCTGGGCTGTGATGGCTGCGGCTGCTGGCCTTACAATCCCCAGTACACAAAGTGGAGAAGAGAGGAGCTGCTTGGGACCTTTGCCGTGCAGTGCCTCTGAGCCACCTTCTAGGAACCTCAGGGCTTGGGAACATGCTGGAAAACCGATGCCTTACACTAACCCAAACTCTGTGCACAGAGCCACTTAGCACCATTGAAACCCACCTCCGCCTGAGCTTCCATTTCACCTTTCTCCCTCATGCCCAGCCTTACCAAAACACGCGACGTTCCCAGCACCGGTCCCTCCTCTGGGCCCTCGCCTATCTTGTTCCCTTCTTCCATGTGCCTTTGCCTCCACCTGCAAGAATGGAGAACGAACCTGTTCCTCACACCCAACTCTACTTTAAATCTTTCCCTAAAGTTCTTACCCAATTTCCTTCACTGGAATTAATCTCACTCTATTTATATGTCTAATATAGAACTTATAGTATCATTGGCTTCAAGGAAAAGAGCCAGCACCTTGAGGGCAGCAAACTACTCTACCTGAACCTTTGAATCGATGGCACCTTGCAGAGAAGGCACTTCTAGTCATTTTGTTGCATTCAGCCAAGTTTGGTAACGGAAATTTCAAGTCTTCCCCTAGCCTGTGCAGGCTGAAGATAAAGCAGCTCACACTTGCAGGCCCACTTGCTAGAGAACAGCTGTGTGAGTCTTTGCTGAGTCTTACTTTCAAAAGAGAATGGGGTGGGGATGACTCCCCTCCCCTCCACAGCTCTCCTGCGGTGATGGCTGTTTGTGCAATGTGAGGTTGACAAGCTGAGCAGCTTGTGTGAAGAATTGTAATAGATTTCAAATACAGTTCTAATTCTTTTTACAATATCCTCAGCAAGGCCAAAGACAGTTGTCTGAAAAATTAAAGCATTCCAAGTGGTGGGATAAAACATTAAACAAGCAAGCACACAAACAAAGCCCAATCACAAGGAGGAGAATGGGAACCAGAAAACACAGGGTTCCCTAGGAAACCAGCCTACATTATGACCGACTGTGACCTTTCCTCCTCAGCGGGGAGAGGCTGGGAGGCTCTAAGGAGGCATCACTGACCCATCTGCTTCTCTGGCTTGCAGGAACCCTGATCCTTCTGGCTTCACTCTGACAAGCTGGAGAGACTCAAGCAAGTTTGCTGTTGTTGTTTCCCTTATTTGCTGGAGGTGGAGTAAGGAGAAAAGAGGAGAACCAGAGATGGACAGAAAGAGATGAGCATGGAATGAACTCAGCCAGAAAAAGGAATTACTGACTACGGGATAAGGGTCAAACTGCACAAGGCTAGCTGTTCCCTTCTTGTCAGCTATTGCTGGGACAAGAGGGAGTAAGTGGCTCACCAAGGAGCAAGGCACACCAAACCAGCAAATGAGCTTATCTTCACCTGCCCAACAGGATGCTTTCAAGGCAGACTAGAGATGTGTACATTTTTGGCTCATTGGCACAAATGGTTGGGCCAAAATCCTGTTCCCCATAATCTCCATCAACCCCAAAGAAATGGAGAAGTAATATATTTTTTCTTCTTCCTCTTTTTCATAATAATAATAATAAATAATAAAAGTTAAAACTTTAGGCCAAGGGTGCCCAGTTTTTTTGGGGGGGAGGAAAAAATGAAGAATTGCCATTGGAATAATTAGTTGACTGTCAGGAGAAAAAAGAAAAGATTCTGCTTCTATAAATGAGAATGAAGTATATATTTATAATCATCTTTTTTTTCCCAGTAATGAGTGTCTGTCAAGTGATCACATCACCTATGCAGCACGTGAAATACAATAGAAACTCTGCTTTAGTAGAATACTTGGATTACTTGACTTGCCCTTGTAAATGGAGCTATTTCTAGGAATCTGCAATCCAGACTCCAGACAGAAACGCTGCCGGGCTATGGTGCAGGTGCAGTGCTGGACAAGTTCCCGAGCTCTCTTCCAACTTGATTACCACTCTCAAGGCCCTCCAAGTAGACATTCTGCAGTGGCTCCTGGGAAGGCCCGTGAAATTCACACAGTGTCACAATGCTGCCAAGAACAAGGTTAATAATGATGCATGCAGAGCCCCAGGAGTGGAGGATGGCTACAATATTAGAATCGCAGAATCCTGAGGCTGAGTGGAAAGTGAAAGAATATGTAGTCTCGTAGTTTTTAAGCTATTTTCATTTTCAGTACAAGAACCTTGTGTATTCACATTCACACATGTGTGTGCATTTCAAAGGTGTTTTCCAACGTATTACATAACAGTGGGACAGAACAGCTCTGGTTCAAGGGGAAAAGACCTCAAAATACCTTGACCATCTGCCTGGCCCACATGGCACTTCTGGGGCACCCTAACATCCTGAGAACACTGAAAATCCCAGACCTGGTAGTCCCCTCCCCTTACTCAATATCTGCATCTTGTCCTAACACCTCTTCCAGCCTGTGTGCAGGTTCTCCAAGTGGCAAAGTGGGTGACCTAACATTTCTACTTTTTTTCTGCCAAGGACCTATTTTACCCACCTCTGAGGACCCCCAATGTTAAACCATTTCATCTTTCACAAAAACTACATTTTTGAAGTGATAACTAATTTATTTACCCAGCTCTTATTTGGAGTTAGTGAAACCTTGACTTAGCTCTTTGCCCTGCTAAACTTGGTAAATTTAGGAAAATTCCTTAATAACGTGATGTATTAAGCCAATACAAGCTTTTCTTCTCTTCCTATGCTTTTACTTCATCAAAACAAATCTTCATAAAGGAAGTATCAGATACCTAAGTCCAACAAAAGATGTATAAGGCCTTTACACTGAAAACTATAAAACATTATCGAGAGAAATGCATGAAGGCCTAAATAATAAAGGGTTATACTGTGTACATGAACCAGAAGTCTCACTATTTTTAAGATATCAGTTCTTTCCCAAAACTGCATCTTTAATGTAATTTCAATGAAAAAAATAGTCTTGTCCCCCTGTTGGAAGTTGAAAAGCAGAATCTAAAATTTATTTGGGAATGCAAAGTGCCAAAGGCTAATATAATCTTGAATAATAAGAACAAAGCTGGAAAACTTACTCTATCAAATATCAAGATTCATTACAAAATGGTAGTCCTTAAAGACAGTATATTTGTGCAAGGATAGACAAATAGACCAACAGAACAAAAGAGAAGGTTCAAAATTTGACCTAATTTGTCACAGATGGAATCGGAAGTTCAATAAGTAATGGTGAGTTAGTTCCGAGTGTTACAGGTTGAATTACCATATTTCCCCATGTATAAGATGCATATTTTTTCAAAATATTTGGGGGCTAAAAACTGGGTACATCTTAAAAAGTGAGTGCAGATTTTTTTAAACTTGCATTTCCCACTTTGTCATGCTTGTTTTTGCGCTTATTATTGTTGACAGTGATTTGTCATCAGACACAAAGGAGGACAAGCTAATGGATGGAAGTTTTGACAGTGATGAAGAGTTGAATGAATTTTATGATGAATAAAACTTGAGTTCAGTAACTTTATGTAATACTTTTTTCAAATTTTGGGGCCCCAAATTAAGGTATATCTTATACAGGGGAGCATCTTATACAGGGATCCCCAAACTTTTTACACAGGGGGCCAGTTCACTGTCCCTTAGACCATTGGAGGGCCGCCACATACAGTACTCCATACACTGACCACTAGTAAAAAAGGTGACCCTTCGGGAAGTACGGCGGGGATGGGATAAACGGCCTCAGGTGGCTGCAATTTGGCCCGGGGGCTGTAGTTTGGGGACCTCTGATCTTATACATGGGGAAATACAGTATTCCCCCTCCCCCTCTCCTCCCCTCTTCCCATGAAAGATATACTTAGGTCCTAACCCTCAGTACCTCAGAATGTGACTTTATTTGGAAATAGGATCACTGCAGATATAATTAGTTAAAATGAGGTTATAGTGGATTAGAGCAGACCCTAAATTGAATATGAGTGGAGTCTTTACTATAAGAAGAAGCAAATCTAGACACACACAGACACAAGGGGAAGAAGGTCACGTGACAATGGAGGCAGAGATCAGAGCGATGCAGCTGCAAGTCCAGCAGCTCCCAGCATTGCCAGCTACCACCTGAAGCTGGAAAAGGCAAGGAAGGATTCTTCTCTAGAGCCTTCTGAGGGAGACTGGCCCTGCTGACACCTTCATCTTGGATTTCTAGCCTCAAGAGAATGAACGTCTCTTGTGAGAGAATGAATATCTCTTGTCTTAAGCCACCTCATTGCAGATACTTTGTTATCGCAACCATAAGAAATAAATAAGTTGGGGATTCATATAAGAAATGAATCTCTACCTTCACCATGCAAAAACCAATTCCACATGGATAAAACTAAATGTAAAAAGTAAAATAATAATACTTTTAGAAGAAAACAAAAAATACCTTCAAACTTCATAAAAATACAGATTTTTAAAGAACCGAATACAAGAAAATGTTAATTAAGCATGAAGGAAATTAAGAACGTTTTTTATCAAACAACATCAATGGAATCAAAGGGTAGGCCACTGTAAGATCAGGGGCCGCTGTTGCCATCTTGGCCATTCACATGCAGGTTTTCATTAAATTCTGGCAGGTTGTAATGAAACGGCGGAGTCGGAGGATGGTGGGCCATTCTGTTTATTGGTGCCTCACCAAGACCAGCCAGCCACAAGAAAAGTCAAGGGAAAAGCAGAAAACCTGCTTTTCCCATGGAGGGCAAAGGATCAGAGAGGAGAGAAAAAAGAAATCCTCCTGCACCTCTCCGTGGTGGGGGCAGAATCTCTCTTCCAGTAAACATTAGCAAGACAATGGCCCCTCCCAATCAGGAAGGTGACCTGCAACCTCATAGACCACTATATCTGGCATTACCCTTTCCCCAATGTAAACTATAAGCAAGCAAACATATACATCATATTTACAAACTTATTTGACCAACAGCCACATAGTGGAGAAGATAATTGTAATACATATATCCAGCCAAATCTCCTACAAATTCTTAAGGTAAAGACAGACAATCCAATAAACAAATGGGCTAATATTTGAGAAAAAATTCAAAACAGGAAATCCAAAAACCAATAAACAGAAAAAGATGCTCTAGTTTAGTCATCAAAGAAAAATAAGTTAAAATCACAGTGTATTACCAATACATACCTCCCAGATTAGATAAAATGACAGAGACAAAACTGAGTGTTGGCGAGAATGGAACTGGAACTCTCATGCAGTGCTGGTGAGGATGGAAACTGATAGACACTTTGGAAAACTTGCAGGATCTACTGAAGCTGAACACATTCATATTCTCTGACCCAGATTCTTGCCATTGAGAGATCTACCCCAGTGGTTTCCACCTTCTTACACTTGGGGAACGATGAAAAGAGAATTATTTCGGGGACTACTAACGCAGAAATCACCCTGCACAAAAGCGAATTCCACTAAAATCACAGTCTATAATCTTCATACAATGTCAGGGTGGTTAACTCTTTCGTGGACTGACATAAAATTTCTAGCAGACCGCTGATCTATCGTACAGAAATATTACTGATATGTACAAGAATGTTCCTAAATGTACTAGATGTAATAGACCACTCTCTGTTGACTAATGAGTTTGCCAACCACTGTAATAGACCAATCTGGAAATGACCCAAAAGCTCATATACAAGAGAAGGGGGCTAGGTAAATTCTGGTATAGTTAAACAATATATTACACAGCAATGAAAAGGAATAAATCACAACATGGATGAATCTCCCAAATATAACGCTGAGAGATACAAAGTATACATAAGAATTTATATAAGTAGACAAAATCAACTTATTTTAGAAATCATGCTATTTGATCATCACCCTATTAAATTTAATTTCTAAAAAAAAGAAAAAAAGAAATCATGCTATTACTTAGGGAGTGGGTGGTTAGGGACAGGGAAAAGGCCTAAGAGGCTGGTGGTGTTTGGGTGATGTTCTTTCTCCACCTGGTTGCTGGTTACAGAAGTACTCACTTTACGAAAATTCATTATCAGTACACTTAACAATTTGTGTTCTTCTCTGTATGCATGTTATATTTCAATTAAAAAAAAAATCTCAGTGGTTATTGCAGTAAAACCAGAAACAAAACAAAGCTTGTTTAAGAACTGCGAGCTAGAGAACACAGCAATTTAATCTAAGTAAGATAATTCAAAAATTTCCTTTGCTAAAAGCTTAAAAGTGCCATTTAGTTTCACTGTTATTTTTTATTTGCTTTTATATGATGACTGTCATGCGAAAGCTATTTTATTATGAAATGCTAGGACAGCAGGAAGCAAACAGTTTCAAAATAAAATAAACAAATTATTGTATCTTATTGGCTTTTATAAAGCAAAAATTTGGATATTGAAGTCCAGTTTTTCCCTGTCAATTTCCTAGGGCCTTGGTTTACAGCCTGCAGCATCCCTGGATGGAAGCCCTGGGGACAAAGGTGTTTCCTTTTTGTGGTGCACAGTTGGCACTCAAGATTTCCCTTCCAGAGTCATCACGTGAGACCAGCTAGTTCAGCTTGCCTCTGCAGCCTTGCTATGATAATATGCAGTTTCCACCTGGCAGTTTGAAACATGGAAAATAACTCCCAGGATACCATGCCTGACTTCGTTGATGCCGCTGTGGACTATACATGGTTGAGGTGGAGTCCTGACCTACCTCATGGCCTAGCACCACACTGATGCAGAGAGAATTCTGCGCCCCAGTCTTGGGGGCAGCCGGACCTCTGTCTTTATGTGAAGCCCTCCTGCTTCTGGACAAAGACTGTGCAGAGGGGAGCCCATCATCATTAGACATGTGCTTCAGACAATCACTTCATCTACCAGTGAAACTATAATAGTCCGTCCCATAGAGTGCAGAAACTCTATGACCAGACTCTGCTTTCTCAGATAGCTGTGTTCTCTTGGACCCTCTGGAGGAAGAATGTCTTGGACTCTGGTACTGCACTGTGGATGGCAGGCAGCTTCTCCCCCGGAAGTGAGAGAGGGCCAAGCCCACTGTGGAAACCATGAATAAGGGGATTGTGGAGGATATGGGGTTCCCACGAAGGAAATGTCAGTCACCCTCACCCCAAGAGCAGAGTGTGGAGGGCCAGTCCCAGAAGCTGAGAGGCTCTTTCTTTGGCCACTCTATTCCCCTGAATATTAAGTTCCGAAAGGAGACTCCCAAGATTCAAACTCGGTTATTTTTTGTGCAGACTTTCTGGTACCAATTCTACTCAGACCTTCACCGTTTCACAACTTTGTGGTCATTTAAGAAGGAAGTTCTCTCTGGTAAGAAAATAGTATTGCTTTGCAAATAATATTGTGAGTGGCAACAGAGATCCCATCTGAAAATATAGATAAATCACGAGAGTCAATTCTTAATCAGTTAAGAATTTACATAGAAGAAATAAAAGGCATCCAAATTGGAAAAGAAGTAAAACTATCATTATTTGCTGATGACATAATATTGTACATAGAAAACCCTAAAGTCTCAGTCAAAAAACTATTAAACCTGATAAATGAATTCAGCAAGGTGACAGGATATAAAATTAATATTCAGAAATTAGTGGCATTTTTATACATCAACAATAAGCTGTCTGAAAGAGAAGTTAAGGAAACAGTCCCCTTTACTACTGAAACAACAACAAAAAAATAAAGTACCTTGGAGTAAATTTAACCAAGGAGGTAAAGGACTTATACTTGGAAAATGACAAAATATTGATAAAAGAAATCAAGGAAGACAAAAACAAGTGGAAGCATATACCGTGTTCATGGATAGGAAAAATAAACGTCATTAAAATGTCTATATTACCAAAAGCAATCTATAAATTCAACGCAATTCCTATTAAAATACCAATGACATACTTCAAAACTATAAAACAAACATTCCAAAAATTTATATGGAGCCAAAAAAGAACTGAGCCAAAATTGCCTCAGAAATCTTGAAAATAAAGAATAAAACAGGAGGTATCATGCTTCCTGATATCAAGTTATACTACAAGGCCATTGTACTCAAAACAGCTTGGTACTGGCATAAGAACAGGCATACAGATCAATGAAACAGAACAGAGAGCCCAGAAATAAACCCACACCTTTATGGTCAATTGATATTGGACAAAGGAGATAAGAGCATACAATGGAGTAAATACAGTCTTTTAATAAATGGTGTTGGAAAAATTGGACAGGTACATGCAAAAAAATGAAACTAGACCACCAACTTATACCATTCACAAAAATAAACTCAAAATGGATAAAAGACATAAATGTAAGTCAGGAAACCATAAGCATCTTGGAAGAAAACATAGGCAGTCAACTCTCCGATATCTCTCGTAGGAATATTTTTGCTGATTTGTCTCCACGGGCAAGTGAAATAAAGGACGAACAAATGGGACTATATCAAACTGAAAAGCTTTTGCACAGCAAAAGACACCATAAACAAAATAAAAAGACAACTCACACAATGGGAGAACATATTCGTCAATACGTCTGATAAGGGGTTAATAACCAAGATTTATAAAGAACTTCTAAAACTCAACACCAGGAAGGTAAGCAATCCAATTAAAAAATGGGCAAAAGAGCCTGACCTGTGGTGGCGCAGTGGATAAAGCGTCGACCTGGGAACACTGAGGTCTCCAGTTCAAAACCCTGCACTGGTCTGGTCAAGGCACATATGGGAGTTGAGCTTCCAGCTCCTCCCCCCTTTCTCTCTCTCTCTCTCTCTCTCTCTCTGTGTCTCCTCTCTAAAATGAATAAAATAAAAAAAAATTTTTTTAAAAAATGGGCAAAAGAACTGAGTAAACACTTCTCCAAAGAGGACATACAGATGGCCAATAGGCATATGAAAAAATGTTCAACATCACTAATCATCAGAGAAATGCAAATTAAAACCACAATGAGATATCACCTCACACCAGTCAGAATGGCACTCATCAGCAAAAAAACACAGAATAAGTGCTGGCGAGGATGTGGAGAAAGGGAACCCTTCTGCACTGCTGGTGGGAATGCAGACTTGTGCAGCCCCTGTGGAGAACTGTATGGGGTTTCCTCAAAAAATTAAAAATGGAACTGCTTTTTGACCCAGCTATCCCACTTTTAGGAATATATGCTAAGAATACCAAATCACTGATTTAAAAGAAGATATGCACCCCATGTTTATGGCAGCATTGTTTATAATAACCAAGATCTGGAAACAGCCCACGTGTCTGTCAGTGGATGAGTGGATTAAAAAGCTGTGGTACAGGCCCTGACTGGTTGGCTCAGCGGTAGAGCATTGGTCTGGTGTGTGGAAGTCCTGGGTTTGATTCCCAGTCAGGGCACACAAGAGAAGTGCCCATCTGCTTCTCCACCCTTCTCCCTCTCTTTCCTCTCTATCTCTCTCTTCCTCTCCCAAAGCCAATGCTCCATTGGAGCAAAGTTGGCTCGAGCACTGAGGACGGCTACATGGCCTCCATCCACTTCAGGCACTGGAATGGTTCCCGCCGAAATGGAGCAACACCCCAGAAGGGCAGAGCATCGCCCCTGGTGGGCATGTCTGGTGGATCCTGGTCAGGCACATGCAGGAGTCTTTCTGACTGCCTCCCCGTTTCTAACTTCGGAAAAATACACACACACAAAAAAGCTGTGGTACATATACACAATGGAATACTACGCGGCTGTGAAAAAGAAGGAAATCTTACCATTGTGACAGCATGGATGGACCTGGAGATTATTACGCTAAGTGAAATAAGCCAGGCAGAGAAAGAGAAATATCATATGATTTCACTTATATGTGGAATCTAATGAACAAAGTAAACTGAGGAATGGAATAGAGGCAGAAACAGGGTCACAGGAACCAGAAGGACAGTAGTCAGAGGGAAGGGGGATGAGGGGATGGGATCAGAGAAGGTAAAGGGATTAGTGAAACTATATTTACATAACACAGAGATATAGATAACATGACAACAAATCCTAGAGGGAATGGGGGAGGGAGTTACGGGAGGGGGCAAAGGGGGTATAAAAAGGAACACGGGAGGGGGTGAAGTAGTTATATTCAGTGAGACACCTGAATCCACATAAACACAATAAATTAAAAATTAATAAAAAATTTTTAAAAATTTACATAGACTGAGAAAAATTATCTTGGCTAATTCTTTGAGGGCCTTTAGCTATCTGGCCAGGGAAAGGTAGGTGAGCTGTAGCCTCTGGATCAGGTCAGGGCCACTGCCTAGCTTTGCAGAGCCTGGGTTTTTATATTTGGAGATGGTTAAAAAACAAATCAATTGAATATTTTGTGACATGGGAAAATTATAAGGAATTCAAATTTCAGTGCCTATAAAGGAAGTTGTACTGGAAGAGTGCCATACCCATTAGTTTACATATTGTCTCTGGTTGCTCTCATGACACAGCAGCAGAGCTGCCTTGGCAGAGACAGTATGGCCTGCAAAACCATACAATGGCCTTACTATCTGGCTGTTTAAAAAAAAGTTTGTGAACCCCCGAATAAAGATAATTGCTATGTGTTTGCAGAAGGTTATCCACTCTGATTTTCTTATTTGCCTTACATGTTTTGAGCTTCTGGGGTTGTGTTTACATACAATGAGTATTATTACATAATACTAATAATTAGTGATAATACATAGTATTTGGTGAAAAATTTTTTCAGTCACAAATGTGTGTGATATGGTTGTGATACAAAAAATATATAAAACTCTGTGCGTCACATCAAAATAACTTGAAGAACACTGCACTGGTGAGAGACATACATGCTTGGCAGCACAATCATAGAAGGGTAATCTGAACTTGAACCACAACAAAAGAGCATAAAAGAGCACTTATTAAATATAATATAGGCACGATGTACACAACATCTTATTTAGTCCTCATAGTAATTGTAAAGCCAGTAGTCGAGGCCACTATCACAGCAGCCTGACCCGTGCAGGTTCGCATTTGATTCAAACAGTCGGTAATGAAACACAGGAGCCAAGAACTGGTGAGCCATCAGCTTTAATTCTAGCTTGCACCCGGCGGGCAAGCAAAAACATACACTGGGCTCCAAAACCCACACATTCAGTGCTCACAAAGCTACTGACTTATCCGAGTTTCCTAGCATCAAAGCTTTCCAGCTCACCAGACTTAATCACCTCTGTTTCCCATCTCCTCCTGCACAAACTCTTAACAAACTGGCTTCTTCCTCAACACTCTGCCATCTTGGCTACTTCTCCACATGGCCTTAATCTGCTCTCCTCTCTTCTACCTCAGGAACCAAGCAAGAGAGAGAGATCAAGTACTGCTCTCTCCCATTTTATAGCATAGACTCAAAACCTTTAATCCAATTATACAAACAAGGAAGTCTCTGATACAAAGTCACCCATCTGAGGCATAATGGGATTCCTCCCTACATCACCACCCTATATCATCCAATCAGTCAAGGGTGTGGAGAAGAGCTTACTCTTAAAACTAAGCCTTAGGCTATAACGACCCGGCCTGCCCACAGCCTGTTCCAGAACACACATTAATATCCATGAACTTCCATGTGGGCAGCGCCATCTTTAACAAAGTGAGCATAATATATTTTATCTGCCCAACAGTAATCTTATGCTTGGATAAAGTTATATGCATTCAACTGATAAAGAAACCCAAGGGCTGAGGAGGGACTTACACAAGTGGCAGAGCCAGATCTAACTCCAAAGCCCATATATCATTCCTCATCACGAATATTTCTACATCCCTAAAGATAGGCTGCCTTTTGATACTAAGACGGGATCAAAGGAAAGGAAAAAAAAAACATTTATAAATAATAATAGCTAACATTACTGAATACTTACTATGTGCCAGGGACTAGGCTAAGCTTTATAAATGATCTCACTTCATCCTTATTAACAACCCAACAGAGTAAGCTGTTATTCACATTTTTCATCTGAAAAGATCTCAGTCTGATAGAAATTAATCAATTTGCCCAAGATTACAAAGCTGGTACTGCAGACCCAATATTTGAACCACCATTGTCTGACATGAGCTATATAGCTCTTGACTACATAGTCGCTCCTTTGAGCTGACTGTATTTATTGTCAACCTAAGTATATAAATATTTGCTGGTTGTTTCCTCCACTTGAAAAAAAAATGCATACTTTTTATTAATACAGCCAATAAAACCATACATCTACTGACTGAGCACATACTATGTGGCAAGCCCTGTTCTGAGGGCTAAGGACACAACAGGGAAGAAAACAGATAGAAATCCTGCCACCATGTGACCACTTGGGTAAACTCTTATGATATAACCATAACATATTGATTGAAATCACCTCATGGGTAATGCAATGAGAAGTAAGATTCAGGCATGTTGAAAGCACAAGCCAATGAATGGTAGAAACCATTGAAAAGAGAGGAAGCTGAGTAAGGTTTACTGCATAGAAATTCCAGTAATTGTATTTTATCTAGGTTTACTTATCATGTGGGGATGTCCTACCCCCAGCTGACCGGAAGAGTTTCTATGGCAAGAGCTATGTCACACTTGAAATATCCCCCGCAGTGCTTGGCATGGTGCACAGTAGTTTGAACTTGTTTATTTTTAAGTTGTTTCCAAGAAAAATGTAGAAGTTACTCAGGGATTTGCAAATCAGATGTAATGACAAGAGTCAGACAATCCTTGGGAAGTCCAGCGGAGGAGGGTAGATATTACTGAATCGTATCTAGGTTTTGAGCAAAGAACTGTATGTTTGACTGGGAGATTTAAGATGAATCAAATGAGATACAACACAATGGTTTAAGAAGTCAGAATGAGTGCCTGGCCATGAGAATGTGAAAAAAATTAGGTTTGGCCTGACCTGTGGTGGCACACTGGATAAAGTGTCAACCTGGAATGCTGAGGTCACCCGTTGGAAACCGTGGGCTTGCCTAGTCAAGGCACATATGGGAGTTGATGCTTCCCACTTCTTTCCCCTCTTTCTCTCCCTCTCCCTCTCCCCTCTCTCTAAAAATCAATAAAACAAAAAACATTAAGAAAAAATTAGGCTGAGTGAAAGGAAACCAGGGAATGGAGTGTTAAGAACTTAAATTACAGTGTGTCCGTAAAGTCATGGTGCACTTTTGACCTGTGACCAGTCAAAAGTGCATCATGACTTTACGGACACACTATACATTATGGCAAAAGTATTTCTAAGGTTTCTTTTCCTTTACTTTTATTTTAAAATTTTCATGTGTAGAAATTTAAAATTTTTACTTAAGTCTGTTATTTCTTGTATGACCAGGCAGTGGCGCAGTGGATAGAGCATTGGACTGGGACACAGAGGACCCAGATTCGAAACCCCAAGGTCGCCAGCTTGAGTGTGGGCTCATCTGGTTTGAGTAAGGCTCACCAAATTGAGAGTGGAATTACTGGCTTGAGCAAGAGGTCACTCACTCTGCTGTAGCCCCCGGGTCAAGGCACATATGAGAAAGCAATCAATGAACTAAGGTGCTGCAACACAGAATTGATGCTTCTCATCTCTCTCCCTTCCTGTCTGTCCCTATCTGTCCCTCTCTCTGTCTCTGACACACACACACACACACGTCTGTTGATCCTTTCATCAAGACATAATCAGGGAAGGGAGCAAATATTTGATACCAGAATGTTTACTATGTGTTATTTCTAATATCAAATGCGAAAACAATTGATTGCTTAGTAATAGCATGGTGAATGGTTAAACTGATTGTCTATTCATGCAATAGAAAACTCCACAACCACTATTTAACTCATTTTAAAAAATGATCAAAATTTAGTATTAAATAAAAGAAGCAGGATCAAGACCATATACAGTGGTACTTTGGCACACGATTTTAATCCATTTTATGTCCGAGTTCGTGTGTCAAATTGAATTTCCCCATTTAAATTAATGGAAATGTGCCTGACCAGGTGGTGGTACAGTGGATAGAGTGTCAGACTGGGATGCAGAAGACCCAGGTTCAAGACCCCGAGCTCTCCAACTTGAGCACGGGCCCATCTGGCTTGAGCAAAAGCTCGCCAGCTTGAACCCAAGGTCATTGGCTCCAGCAAGGGGTTGCTCGGTCAGCTGAAGGCCCGCAGTCAAGGCACATGTGAGAAAGCAATCAATGAAAAACTATGGTGTCGCAACGGCAACGAAAAACTAATGATTGATGCTTCTCACCTCTCTCTGTTCCTGTCTGTGTCTGTCTGTCCCTATCTCTCTCTCTGACTCTCTCTCTGTCCCTGTATAAAAAAAAAAAAAAAAATTAATGGGATTGCAATTAATCCATTCCAGCCCCCCAAAACAACACAAATTTTGTTTTATAAGGTTTTAAATAAGAAAATGTACTTTATAAATAACAAATACACACACACACACTTTGTCCAATTCTTTGTCTTGGACAATACATTTATTCAATAACACACACACACACACACACACACACACACACAAATAAGAGAATGTAAAGCAATAAACTGGTTTATGAAGTGTATTTACCTTCAAGGTCAGGCAACAATGCTGGCAGAGGGGGAAGGAGACATTAGCATAACAATGGCCCTTCCCAAGCAGGAAGGCAATCCACCATTTGCAATCAACTGCCCTGCTCTGAGAGCAAGCACGCACTTGGCTGCCCAGAGCCATTTTTAACAATATATGTGAGCACACTCAAAAAGCACAAATTTTACAAACTCATTTGCCCAACACTCGTGATGCAAATATCCGCTCATGACTTAAAGCAAAAAAGCCCTTGAGTGACTGCTCATCTCTCAAATTGCTTGTGATTTAAAGTGCTCATGTGTCAAAGTACCATTGGACATACATATATGACATGCATTCGCCACAAAGAAGGAAAGGAAATACGTCTTAATGTTGCCATCTGAATATGGTATGATTAAGAGATATTTTTATTTTCTTTATAGCTCACCAAATATTCTACAATAAGTGCACATTTTCAAATCATAAAAAAATAAAAGCCATTTAAAATGTGTTTAAATTATAGGATAGTATGCATACAGTACTTCTACTGTGTATCTTTGACTTGTCAGAAATCTTTGACCACACTGGCATGTGGGACAAATTCTGATGATGTTATTTAAAAAATATATGTATGTCTAAACTTACTAGTGAAGAGGTTTCAAAATAGACTTGGCAGGGGCTAGAGCAGTTGCCAGGATGAGATGATGAATTATAATGAATTCTTTGGCTTGGACAATACATTTATTCAATAAACATTTATTGAATGCCTGTCATGCTCCAAGCATTCTGCTACATACTGCAAGGTCAAAATGGGTCTCTAGGAACAAATGACCCATCATTGACTGACACTGGGCCTATTATACACATCGACTCAAGAAAGGTCTGTTCAGTCCTGCCCTCAATACTTCAACCTCATCTGGGTTCTGAGCCTGCCTGAATCTATGGCCCCGAGAAAGGCTGGTCGCACCTTTCCAGCTCCCGCAGCCTCATCTGTAAAACAAGGATAATCCTGACCCAGTTTGCAGTGCTGTGTGAAGAACAAGTGAAAAGCATTCTGGGAGTGTTTTAATCTATTCAGTGCCAGATGGATTCTACCTGTTAATTACCAGTGTTGCTTCCTTCCTTAGGAAATTGTATGTTCTTTAAGAGAAAATAAAGGGGTGGAGATGAGGTTCACTGATTAAACTGATATTCTGTATTTTTCTTCCTCAAAATATTCAAATGAACAATTACAGAAATGAATACCCGTTTCCCAACCTCAGACAAGAGCAGAGGGAACTCGAAGTTCTCGCAAGATTAGGTAACATTCTGAGGACAAAACCGGGTGAGATGCTGCCAGTCTTCAGGGAAATAAATTAAATTGTAATCATTACTTCAAAACTATGATAAATTTAACTTTTTTCCACCTTTCTTTTAGAAAGGGTGGTTTTATTTTATTTTTTGTTTTTAATTTTTATTTATTTTAAATTTATTTTTTAATTTATTGCGTTGACATGATTTCAAGTGTGCAAATTAATATAACACCAACTACACACTGTATCAAAGGAACACTTAGAAACAAACAAATGTTAACCTAAGTATTATGAAATTTAACATTTCTAAAGAAAAGACTAAAAAACACTGAAAGGCTACCAACTATTATGTCCCAATCAGAAATAAATATGTAAATCTCTTCCAAACTGAACGCATCTTGCAAACACTGGAATTAATGCCCTTTATTATGAATAGAAGAGGAGGGAGGAAACACACAGACCTAAAAATGGAGCACGTTTAGGAGAGAAGTCCCCCTTTTACCAGCTAGTATTGTGAACAAGTAAGCACTTTATTTATTTTTATTTTATTTTTGTACAGGGACAGAGAGAGAGTCAGAGAGAGGAATAGATAAGGACAGACAGACAGGAACGGAGAGAGGTGAGAAGCATCAATCATTAGTTTTTCGTTGCCGTTGCAACACCTTAGTTGTTCATTGATTGCTTTCTCACATGTGCCTTGACCGCGGGCCTTCAGCAGACCGAGCAACCCCTTGCTGGAGCCAGCGACCTTGGGTACAAGCTGGCGAGCTTTTTTTTTTTTGTTCAAGCCAGATGGGCCCCCGCTCAAGCTGGCGAGCTCGAGGTCTCGAACCTGGGTCTTCCGCATCCCAGTCCAACACTCTATTTGCTGTGCCACCTCCTGGTCAGGTGTAAGCACTTTATTTTTAAAAAAAATTTCTTAAATGAGAAGCAGGGAGGCAAAGACAGACTCCTGCATGCTCCGGACCAGGATCTATCCAGCAAGCCCCCTGCCAGGCAATGCTTTGCCCATCTGGGGCCACTGCTCCATTGCTTAGCAACCCATCCATTTTAGTGCCCAGGGTTAGGCCATGGAGCCATCCTCAGCACCTGGAGTTAAGTTACTCCAACTGAGTCACAGATGCAGGGGGGAAAGAGAGAGGGAGGGAGAGAGGGAGAGAGAGAGAGAGAAAGGAGGGAAGGGGTGAAGAAGCAGATGGGCGCTTCTCCTGTGTGCCCTGGCTGGAAATGGAACCCAAGACATACACATGCCAGGCCAAAGCTCTACCACTCAGCCACTGACCAGGGAGTAAGCACGTTAGAAATACACACACTGAGAGAAAAGGTGCAGCTCCAACTCCTTGTGTTCGTGTTGACATAAAAGCCTTAGCCATTTTCCTGTTGTTGCTACATGTTCAGATTCTTTTAGGCCCTTCTAACATAATAAGGATTAGTAAATGGAGAGTCCCGACAGCTTTATGATTATCTGGACTAAATATCCTCTGCCACTCAAACCTCCATTTCAGTGGTTACCTGCCAATAACCACACAAGTAGGGCACAAATGGCTCAGGTGAAGCAAACATCTTTGTTTCCTTTTCGCTGTCTGTGGGTGACATCCACAAGGTAAGGTCCCCTTCCCATGGCTCCCACATCGCACCATCCCTGCTGCTGCTGAGTCCCAAACACTCTAGTCCCCCAATGGGTGTGTGCAAGAGTTGCAGGTGCTGGTAAAACCTCCACGAAAGACAAAGCTTGAATTTTCAATCTGCGGCCAGGGATGGAGAGGAGGGTCGGTGTGCAATACGGCATTCATGGCAATCGGCGTCCATTCTGAGGGACATGAGTGTGCTAGGACATATTCAGTAATTGCTCTACTTTTTAAAGAGGAGTTGTAAAATTATATTAAAAATGCTTGTTGATGCGCTGTGGGTATGAATCACTGTGTAAAGCAGGATCAAAATGAATCCTCTGTTATGGGTTCCTGCTGGTTCTTTGATTCTTAACAACTTTATTAATGTTAATAGGAGTTACACACACATCAATGGAAACATAAATTCCTTGGGTTTAGTGGCGCTTCAATTAATGATTTGTAATAAGCACCATAAAATGCTTTCTAATTTTGTTCCAAGTAACGACACGCTACCCAGAAGAGCTGAAAATCAGGCAAAGGTCTCACTACCGGGTGGGGAAGACTGGGGGGTGGGAGGAAGGAGGCTCTGGTAGAGGTGGAGCCTGCAGGAGGCTGTGCAGGAGAACTCCTCTGCAGAGTGCCTGGGAGTGTGCCAGGAGGGGCAGACACAGCTCATCCAAGTGACAATGAATGTGTGGAGGGAAGAAAAGAAAACTCACAAAAACGAGCCTCATGCAGAAGAAATTTACCCTAATCTAAAATGGAAATGACTGGCTGCGACCGTGCTTCTTACTTACATCTGTCATGGAATGGTCCCATGTTTCAGAGCATAAGTTAATACTATTCATTGACTTACTTCCAGAAACACCCACCAAGACGAAAAGGGGAATTTAAGTCCCAAGGATGATGCAGCAGAAGCCCTGCTGCACAGGTTGTTTTGCAATGACACAAAGCACTGCCTCCCCTGTTGGGAAACCCAGCTTCAGATTTAACCCTCCCTTGCCCAGGCCGCAGGTCTGTCTCAACTCTCTCTTGGACACCAAGTGCCAAATGACTGATACCCTCTGAGAACAAGTGACCTGCCATGGGGGCTGCAGCAGAGCTGAGTATAAATGGCAAATGCCAAACTTCCATAATTTGATAAGAGAACAGATAAAAATTTTAATCTGAAAATCTCTTCAGTGTTTTCTGTTCCATCCTTAATCACCATATCCTTCCTTACATTTTATCCTAAGCTTTGCAGATAGTGTGAAGACCTCTGCTGACGAGTAACGAGACCCCACAACTTAAAAGACTAGATACAGAGTGACAAACGTAGGGGTGTCTGCTCTTAGCTGTGGAGAGTCGGGTCCAGATCTGAGAGATTTGGGAACACTGTCTGTATCACCTGTAATACTGTTGGGGGCAAAGCTACCATCTAACCTCTGGCAGCACCTTGATTGTTTGGCTCACTGGTCACCTCCCACTTGGCAGATTTCAGAGCACTTTGGGTTTAAGGGGTACTGCTTGTAGACATTCCAATGTAAACCATTTCCATCATAACCACAGCAGGGCTTCACATACTATGTGCATTTCATTTAGGGTTATGTGGCTTTTCAAGGAAGTTCTCCACTTTTCCTAAAACTCCTGCCTATTATCCTGAAGCAGAATACATGGAAATTCTTCTGACATGTAGTTTAACTGAACAAATATTTATAGGGTGAGAAATTTGTTGGTTAGGGAAATGAATACCAAAATTCAACAGAGCTTCCATACCAGCCATTTTAGATATATCCAGGAAGGCACTGATGGTCTACTCTATGAATGATCAGAAAACTGTCTCTCTGGTGGTCCAGGTTATACTAGAAAAACATGAGCCAATTACAAAAATAGCAAATGCATCCAAGACTGGGACAAATGGTGCCTGCGTTGCGCATTGGTTTTGGATTACTCCTCTCCTTGCTTCCACAGGTGTTAGTGATACTGGAGTGTTCTGTAGACAGCCTATAGGTGAGCATAGCCTTTGAGAAAAGGACTCTGGCCTGGATCTCAGTTCCCCGCAATGACTGGCATGAACCTGATGGACACCAGGATGCAATAGGTGAAAGATGCTATTGAGGTGCTAATGAAGAGAATAAAAAAGTATCAGACACCATTCTTGGCCTTCAAGATGTTTGCAGCCACTTGGCAGGTAAGCTATGTACACGTGCCAAGTTAGCAACACAATACTTAACCACTGGCTAATTACCAAGATGGATGCAGAGTGGGTCTTGAAGAAACTGGGTAAAAAGCCTAGATTTCCCAATCATACATATTTTTCTTGGCTAGAAAACTATAAAATCTGGGACTAGAAGATGCCCAGAAACCAGCTAAGTGAGAAAAATGGAAACTAAGCAACCTAACTGTTTACCCACTTTCTCTAGAAAAAGGCCCCACCTACTCTGAGCATGATTCCCTCATTTGCAGGACCCTCATTTGCTTTAAAACAGCAGCTTCCTGCTGACCTTTGGAGGTCTCCTGGAGTTCCAGGAGTACTCTGCCACTTCACCCTGTGAGCACCTTGCCGAGCTAACTGGGAGGTTTTTAGATTTTCTAAATCAGGTACCTTTCAAGTGTACACATTTATTTGGCTGTTTTAAGAGGATTAATTCAACCACTTCAAATATTTGGGCTTCATTAAAACAAATATTCCCCAAACAATGCTACTTTTTATGGCTTGACTCTGGAAGCGAGGGTTCATTTCTTAAAGTTGATAGATAACATTGACAAATGTACAAGAAGTTTTCCTATTCTCTAGCTACTCTGAATTGAGGACCACAAGTTATAAAGCTGATCCTATCCCAGAAAGTGTTTTATTCACATATATCCTCAGCCTTTTAGTGTCCTATTCTACAAGCTCTGAAGAGTTGACTATAACTGGTTGTTAACATCAGGGAAGAATGTAACCCACTATATAATGTTTTCAGCCAGTGACTCCTGGGGCCGGGAGGGTGAAGACTACAGAGGTCATATATAAGGCTAATATATAAGGCTAATACAAGAGCCCAAATGGCAGGTGTCTTTGCCTATGGCTTTGGGTGGCTGATATTTAACATTATCATTCCTGAGATAACACAGAAACAATGTGCTGAGGATCATCCTATTTCTGCAGCAAGCAGTGCGATTGTAAAAGTACCTGAAGAGCATGTAGAATTTCAGTTTCCCAAAGAAGCCAGGATGTTAATGTGGGGTATTCTGTTTTCCAAGGAAACATCGCAAATATCCATCATGTCAGGAATGGAGCAAACCACATGAATAGAGGAGATGGAAACTGTCTCCTTTCACATAAATGACCTTCTCCCCTCTAAGTAGCTTTCCCACGTGCTAATTTACTGGGTGGATAAGTCAGTGTGGACACTGCACTGGTTTCATTGAAGTACTCTCATGCTTAAATCCACAGTTTACATTAAAAGCTGCTATAATAAATAAACTTTAAAAGAACATTTCATTCCCACATGCCTAAAAGCCAGGAAGAGACATCACGGTCCTGACAATACAGAAAGGCCATGCTTAAGGAGTCAGAAGAAAACAAGGCAAAGTTAGGCCCTGGGGCACATCCACATTTCCTGTTACTATAAAATCCTCAGTCCCTGGAGCAATCAGCACAAATGGCTTCTCCACCTCAGACGGGACCCTCCCTCCTTCACTCTGCCCTTAGCATTCCTTTTGTCCCAACTGGGCACGAGAGCTCTGGGAGCGCATTAGCAGACTACTGTTGACTGTCCCCTACTATATTTGTCCTAAATAAAAATGAAATACCATATCACAGAATTACTGATATATATATTTTAAGACAGGAGAAAGCAGAACTTTAGGTTTTTCTTTCTCTCTACTGAGTAGGCAGATTCTGGAAGCACACGTCACTGCCCCAAATAGCATGTAATGCAATGAAAGGCAAAACCTGGAATTTTTGGCTCCTGGTCTCTGTTAAGTGGGCTATAAAACATAACCCAGCCTCTTGGTAATAAGGGGCTACTTAGGTAATTCCTACACCAATAGAAAAGAAAATGAAGGTTGTGACTGACTCATAGCAGATCATGGTCCTTCCCACAAGGTTAGCTTGAGTGGGCACTGTGTACCCAAGCAGGGCTGTGTGGAAACTTGGAGGCCGAATCTGCTGTGTCAGCACCATGCATTGGAAAGAGCTCACTGAGGACTTGAGAAACCAGACTCTCTACAGGCTTCACTGATGAGTTTTTTCTGTGACCTGCGTAGTTACTTTACCCCATTAGCTCTCAGTTTCCTTATAAAATAAAGAAAGCAGACCATGACTACTAGGTTCCTTTCGGGCCTTGGCTCTAACCTCACTGGGGATTCACTTTCTAGAATCTCTGCAGCCTGCTTCAGCTGCTGAGCTCTCAACGCCTTTGGGAAGGGCCAGGATGGAGCCCCCCTCCTCTAATCTGACCTCCTTCTGGGTCCCTTTCTACCACCCAAGATAAACACAAGACCTCCTTCTGGGTCCCTTTCTACCACCCAAGATAAACACAAGATGGCCCATGCTGTGTGTGTGTTTACAGCTCCTTTTTGGTCCTACAGTGCATTCTCCATGGATGGTCCTGCGGTTAGGAACACCAGCTCTGGAGGCATTTTCACCAACTAAGAGTCTGAAAACTACAACCCTTCTCAGCCTCGGCTTTATCATCACCAGAGTGGGGTAAGCGTCTTCCTCTGGAACTGCCGATGTTAGGAGCTCAACCATTCTGCCAGATAAAATTCAGTATGTCCACTTAAATTTGAATTTTGGATAAACAATTTAGGACATACTAAAAGTTATTCATTGTTTATCTGAATTCAAATTTTATTAAGTACCCTTTACTTTTTTTTTTAATTTGCTAAATCCGGCACATAATAGATACTGCTGTTGATGGTGGTAGGTACCAGGCTGCCACATCAAACAAGCTTTATGCAGAATAAACCCACCACTAGCATGACTTTTGGGCCTTAGAAACCAGAGCCCAAGTCATTCAAGTTTTTTTCTCCTTAATCTCTCTCCCCTCCAACTGTCCCCCTTTCAGTCCTCCTATTGGCTTCATCTCGCATAGCCTCCCTGGGTCCTCTCCCAGAGTACCCATACTGTCTACTGACCACTTTTACAATAACAGCTCCATTTCCCTTGGCTAATCAAGTCGACGGAATTAATTCATATACACATGTCCCTGATCATTTAATGAGTCATCAACCTCCTTTGAAGCAACTGTTTTTCCTTAAAAAAAAAAAAAAAGGTCATTTTTTTTTTCTTTTTGACTTTTTTGTGTGACAGACAGAGATGAGAAGCATCAATTCTTTTTGCATCTCCTTAGCTGTTGATTGCTTTCTCATATGTGCCTTGACCGGGAGGCTACAGCAGATCAAGTGACACCTTGCTCAAGCCAGCAACCTTGGGTTCAAGCCAACAACCTTTGAGCTTATTAAGCCAGTGACCATGGGGTCATGTCTATAAATCCCACACTCAAGTCAGTGACCCTGCACTCAAGCTGGTGAGACCATGCTCAAGCCAGTGAGTCCTCACTCAAGCCGCGACCTCAGGGTTTCGAACCTGGGTCTTCTGCGTCCCAGTCTGATGCTCTATCCACTGTGCCACTGCCCAGTAAGGCAAAAAAAAAAAAAGAAATAAGTCATTTATATCCTCCAATTAAAATGATTGAGTTGTAGGCCATCAAAAAATTGAAGTGAAAAACGGTAGGGTGTGTGAAAGAAAAAGCATTGTGGGCGTAGGGTGCAGTAGGGTAGATTTGACACCACCTAGGAGCTGGTTCTCATGATAGTTTCTCTAAAGTGTTTCTGCTTTTTCTTTCACCTTCTTTTGAGCCCACAGCAGCTCCCACAGTAGCAGAAGACTTGTGGATAAGGCGCAGGTAGAATGGGGAAGTGGAATGGGGTGGAGTAGGAAATGGATGTCTATGTGTGAACTGGTCCCCATACTCTGAACTAGTGCAGTTCCTAGGTCCCCAGCGTTGGCATCTTGAGTTAGACTAAAAAAAGCAGAGCCTGACTGATCTTTCCTTTTTGATCACCTTTTGTTCAGAGATGTAACACAACTGCATAAGCTTGTACCTCCTGAGTGCTGGACAAAATAACTCCATAGACCATTAAGAATCACCTCTCTCTTTACAAGACAAATCAGTCTAGATGGTTCTGAAAGCTAACTAGGAGGGGGTGGGAGGGATTGGTTTGAGATGGTAGGACATACTTCAATCAGAATTACTCAGGCAACTCCAACTGGGTCAGCTGGGTTCCTCCTCAGGTCCAGCTCTGCCTTCCTGGAAAGGACATCTGTCCCTAGGTTATTCTATCCAAGATGACCCTTTATCTTAATGTCCACAACCCGTCAGCTAAAAGCACTCCACCAAAGCATTAAAAGGAAAAGGTTTAAAATGAATAAAATAGCAAAAGATTATATAACAGATTGTTTACTAAACTATTCAGGCAATTAGCCCTCATCAGAGTAACCCTCACTTTTGGGAAGGCAAAATGGTCACATGCTCTGGGTCACCATTCAGAGTGAAATGAATTATGTACTACTACCTTGGGTTTGAGAAATTGTTTTGTAATTCTACAACACCCATTGCAGGGTAGCTTGGTGGTACCTGGGGTCTATCCTACTGACTCAGCAGAATACACCTTCCAGTTATCTTTATATTTTTGTAACTCTACCATGAGATTAAGATGTGAGATATCTATATATCTATATCTATATCTATCTATCTATCTATCTATCTATCTATCTATCTATCTATCTAGACAGTAACAGAGTTCTGTTGTGAATGAGGGGTAGGGTAGAGGGTACCATCCTCTGAGAATTACATGTCCCAAGATCTTTACATTTTTATTTAGTCTTCCCAACAGCCTAACTAGGAGAAAGGGTTCTCTTGGTCCAAGCAGTGTTTGAACTTGTGACCCTGGACACCAATGTCCACTGCCTACTACAACCTGTTTCATTCAGGGTTTTGAACACTCATTTCATTTTCCTCTTGGGAGACTAGAATGCTGTTTGTTGTTTTTGCAGAGTGTGATCAATGACAGGGATGAACTAAACACTTTAGGACTTATAACAAGGGCTCTGCTGGCATTTACTTTAGCACAGGATTTATTTATAACTTTCTGTTTTTGCAGGGAAATAGTGTCCAGTGTTTAGATAATTACATTTCATATTTTAAATTATTCTTTGATAGTCAACAAGATTTATTATTCTTCTTTTTGTATTTTTCCAAAGTCAGAAGCAGAGAGGTAGTCAGACAGACTCCCGCATGCGCCCAACTGGGATCCACCTGGCATGTCCACCAGGGGCAATGCTCTGCCCATCTGGGGCGTTGCCCACTGCAGCCAGAGCCATTCTAGCATCTGAGGCAGAGGCCATGGAGCTGTCATCAGTGCCCAGGCCAACTTTGCTCCAGTGTAGCCTTGGCTGCAGGAAGGGAAGAGAAAGATAGAGAGGAAGGAGACGGGGAAGGGAGGAGAAACAGATGGGTGCTTCTCCTGTGTGCCCTGGCCGGGAATCAAACCCGGGGCTTCCACACGCCAGGCCAATGCTCTACTGTTGAGCCAACTAGCCAGGGCCAAGAATTTTTTTCTTAACAAATGATAATGAGGAACTCCATGGCAAGACAGACAGTGCACTTTCCTCCTGGGTAACAGGAAACAATATCTTCTCTTGCAAATATTGCATAGTGAGCCACTTGGAGTCTGGTCACTGGTCACTCCTGCTAATGCATAAGTTAACAAGGAGCTGAAAGAGCAGTCATTACCCTATCTCAGGTTAGTTTTTTCTAACTATATTGTCATTTTTAGGAGGATTCTTATTTACAATCATTAGCTGTTTCTCTTGTTCACTTGTTCATTCATCCCCCAGGTAACAATAGATCATGACACAAAAGGCAGGTGTCCATTGTCTTATAACCAGTTACCTGTTCAGAAGACCATCTGGATTTGGGTCATATAAATTATCATATTCTGTGTTTAGTGTCATTGCAAGGGCCTTTGAACTGTTCTCAGCACCCCTAAGTCAGTAGTAGGTAGAGAGGTTGGGCCCAGGCACCTACATTTTCACAACCTCCTCAGGTAATCCTGAAGCACCTCAAGTTTGGAACCAGACTAGTAGAGAACACACTGCTGCCAGAGCTGAAATAAGGAATCAGTTCCTCTGGAAACCAGTTCGCTTTGCTGCACTGCACGGCAAGCTGCACATGCACCTTTTATTAGTCAAGGGACCTACAGGAATTAGGGCACGCCCTCCAATTACAATAATTTGTTTTATTTATTTAAAAAAAAGTTTTGGCCTGACCTGTGGTGGCACAGTGGATAAAAGCGTCGACCTTGGAACACTGAGGTTGCCAGTTCAAAACCCTGCACTGGTCTGGTCAAGGCACATATGGGAGTTGATGCTTCCAGCTCCTCCCCTCTTCCTCTCTCTCTCTCTCTCTCTCACTCTGTGTCTCCTCTCTAAAATGAATAAAATAAAAAGAAATTTTAAAAAAAGTTAAAAAAAAGTTTTAAGACTTTATTCATTTTATAGATGAGAGAGAGAGAGAGAGAGAGAGAGAGAGAGAGAGAGAAGGGGGGAGGAGCAGGAAACAACAACTTCCATATGTGCCTTGACCAGGTAAGCCCCAGTTTCAAACTGGCGACCTCAGCGTTCCAAGTCGACGCTTTATCCACTGTGCTACCACAGGTCAGGCCCAGTTATGATCATTTAAAGGGCATTTAATAAAGGGGCTTTTTAAAAGAGGTGGGCAGGGCACAAGAAAGCCCCAAGGCTTAGTGCTGTGCCCTGGGTTACTAATAAGGGGGAACTGGGTTGGGGAAGGCTCTACACACAAGGCCTGAACGAAGGAGGTAGGGGATGGATATCTGAGCTTTGGACAGAAGTGCTGGTGGGAAGTGCTTCCCATCAGGAGCTGTGACCGTCATTGAAGTGCCACTGCTTGTCTGAGAGACCCTGCAGGAAATAAGCATCCTGATCCCACTCTCTCTCTCTCTCCAATCTGTGGGCACTCCCCTTACTGAATTTAACTAGAAACCAGAGGTCAAGAAGCTCCCAGAGGCAGTGAGCACACAGAAGGCAATTTCCTGGGGTCAGCGCAAAGCTAAGAAGGGTGAAGGGCGTTGGAGCCAGAGGGGCGATGGAAGATGCCTGATAGAATATCACTGGAGAAATCACCCCACGGAGGGCCACACCTTCACCATCACCGCAGACAGCAGCCTCCCACACACAAATGCTGAAGCACCTGCCACGTCCACTCATGAAAGAACCTGGGGTACAGGTAACCACAGAAAGGACACAACTTTATCCAAGGAAGTATTTCAAAAATAAATTCACAAATGTATATATCAACCATTTACTGACCACCAATTCCATGAAAGATATGATATTTTACTTGAGCCTGTAGTAAAGGTGACTTTTATGTTAAACTCCATAGGGTTATTGCTGAGAGAAGTGGTCATCAGGTTTAGTGAAGCCTTGATATAGTTTTTATTTTTTCTAAAAGAAGCCGAAATAAGTATATTATAGAAAAGAAAACTATCATATTTTTATAGTAGAAAAAATACCTAGCTTTCATCACGTGCACTCATAGCCTTACAGCAGAAGTGACCCATTTTTGTTTTCTTTTTAACATGTATGATTTTCCAATTAGGTTTTACCTCCATTATTAGCAGAGGATTAGATGCATAGTGTGATGTCAGGTGGCCTGAAACAAATGGGTTGAGGGATAGACTTATCCCATCTTTCAATTTCTACCAACTAGTGGGTTAGTTCCAGAAACAGACTCATAGATAGAGGACAGACTGACAGCTGTCAGAGGGGAGGTGAGGTGTGGGGCTGGGTGAAAATGGTAGAGGCATTAAGAGCAAAAAACACAAAAAAACAAAAAGGACCTCATAGACAACAGTATGGTTATTACCAGAAGGGGGGAGATAAAAGGGGGGAGAAATAGCTTTTCCTAATTTTTAAATGGAAGGAGACTTGACTTGGGGTGGTGAACACACAGTGCAATATACAGATGATGTATTATAGAACTGAACACCTGAAACCTATATATTTTTATTGACCAATGTTACCCCAATAATTCAATTAAAAATAAATAAAGCAAGAATAAAGTTTTCAGGAGACATTATGTTTTTATGATTTAAACATTCAATTTAATGGGGTGACATTGATCAATACGAATATATAGGTTTCAGGTTAACATTTCTATAACATTTGAACTGTTGATTGCACTGTGTGCCCATCACCAAAGTCAAATCATTTTCTGTCACCCTATATTTGTCCCTCTTTACTGTCCTACCTCCTTCCCCTCCCTCTGGCAACCACTTCACTTTTATCTACGTCCATTAGTCTCAATTTTGTATCCCAACTATGTGTGAAATCATATAGTTCTTAGCTTTTTCTAATTTACTTGTTTCACTCAGTATAATGATCACAGGTCCAGCCATACCATCATAAATGGCACTATGTCATCATTTCTTATGGCTGAGTAGTATTCCATTGTATATATGTACCACTTCTTCTTTATCCAGTCCTTTATCAAGGAACACTTTGGTTGTTTCCATGTCTTGGCTACCGTGAATAAAAGGCACATTATGTTTGATCACTATTCTCTACTCTCTGATTACCTTCCATGGTTGCCCAGTAACTGACTTTTAAATCTCCTTGTCTCGCCTGACCTGTCGTGGCGCAGTGGGTAAAATGTTGACCTGGGAACACTGAGGTCGCCAGTTCAAAACCCTGCACTGGTTTGGTCAAGGCACATATGGGAGTTGATGATTCCAGCTCCTCCCCCTTTCTCTCTTTCTCTCTCTCTCTCTCTCTCACTCTGTGTCTCCTCTCTAAAATGAATAAAATAAAAATAAAATAAATAAAAAAACCTGTAAATCTCCTTGTCTCTCTCTGAGTATACTTTTTCCCTGCCACCAGTAAGAGCAGCAGTGACCTGCACTCTCTGGGTTGGTCACATTGGCTGCACATGTGGGGCAGCAGTGGATGCCCCCAGATGATTCAGGGACATAATACAGAATTACAAAATGAGCAGCTTACTCCTATTTCAATACATTCCTAGCCTTCTCAACCCCCCAAATCCCAGCTGGATGCTGTGTGTCTGCACAAGCCTTCTCTGTAACACCTACTAACATCCCGCTTCATCAGAGAGGTATGGTCTTCACCTCAGAGTCTATTAGGCAAGGACATCTATGAGAATGAGGTAACATTCTTCTTTTCACTATATTCAGTGGTGGGATTCAAATAATTTAACAACCTGTTCTCTGCCCTAATGCCCGTTTTAAGTATACAAAAATGATATACCGAAAGGTAGTTAATTATTTCATGCATTTAATACTTAAATAAGAATAAAAAAGGTACATATATACAGAACTAGATTATGTTATAAGAAAGTTTTAAAATATTAATGAAAAATATTAAATAATACCTAACAAAAAACAATACAAGTTGTCACCCCTTGGTTGTTTGGCACCTTTTCTCTTTACGTCATATGCTTGTTTACTAAAGTAGCAAACACGAGGGAATTAAAATGTAATATTTCATCAAAGGTATAATGAGTTTTATAATTCTGTCAAAACTTTTTCACCTATGGACAGAATGAAGATTACTACGGATGCTTAGAATATGCTGTTGCGCAGATGAACGTTTAAGAAGAGTAAGGAATGTAAATTTGTGATTTCCACATTGGGCGGCTGCCCAGGAGCCCACCTTAGACAGAGCCCTGATTACAAGTGCCATTTTAACAACTGGTTCTCTGAACTCAACAAAAACTTAGGTATTGGTTCTGCCGGACCGGTGTGAACTGGCTGAATCCTACCATTTCTTATGTATCTTAATGATTATCATGTATTTATATCAAATGGTATATTGGTTTACTACTTTAGGAGGTCGTATAAAGTTTCTTTTAAAAACAGATTTGGTTTTGAACAAAAAATTAAGGGAAACACACAAACAATTTAGGTGGTAAGTCCATGGATACGGTAAAAATCATTCAGGTGGTACACAAATGATTCAAGTTTGGGAAACACTGATCTCATGCTAAGTACACCTCATGAGTCAGAGACCTAGGTTTTAGTTCAAACTGCCTTCAAGTAGGCAATGATAACCAATTTGATTGCCTTGTTAATAAACAATTCTACAGTGAAAGTGGCAGCTCTTCTGGTCAGAGCAGCAGCTCAGAAAGTGTAAAAACAATTCAGTAAAAGTGCTTTGTAATCTGAATCCTATCTTGTTCATAGAATAACAGAGATGTCTGTGATAAATTATTAAAAATAAGGTCTGAAAATCTATATAGAATATACTACTTGCAGGATGGAAATATGGGAGAATACGAACAATGAAGGGAGAGGAAGAGAAGCTGAGGCCTAACGAGGGTTGCAGGTGTCCCTGCGGTGTGCGGACAAAGGCCTTAGCAGAAGAGCTCCACTGAGAGTACCCCAGGGCCATCCAGGCGGAATAAACTACAAAAGCAATTTATCACTGTACATGACTCCTTTTGATGTCAGTCTTGTAAAAATACTGCATATTCTGTGGCATTGATCAGGGAAGACACTGTCAATGGTTACCTCCTACACGAACTGTAAATCTCTTGGACATTTAGTTCAGCCCTGTTTCATCTCAAATTACCCAACCCTCAAATTCTAACCTCTTGAAAAATTTACATTTATGGTCATGTTCCATTCAAGGCTCCTGAAACACGAAATCGACCAATGTATGGCACCCCTTTCTTCTTCTTACAAACACGAGAGTGAGTAAGCTGAGTGCTTGGGTGCACAGGCACCCACTTCCACGCACACTTGCCTGCCCCTGCTCCCTCGTCCCACCCCCAAACCCACCCGACGGCAGAGCCAGAAAGTAAGGCTGCCCAGCCCATTCCAGAAAGACGTGTTTGAAACAAAGCATTCTGTGCTTCTAAGTCCTTATGCACGCTTGTGCTTTGCTAAATACCACATATCAGCAGACCTCTTTCTAGGGGCTGGGCCCTTTTCCTATGCACTGCCTGCTGTTTACTTGTTTTAAAAATATTTCTACAATGTATCTATTGTTCTTCATTCACTATATAATTGTATGATACATTGGCAAGCACTGCTCTTCAATGAATAAAGTGTTTAGGAAAGAACAATGGGAGCTGCTTGGCACGGGAGCAAGCCTTGCTCAGCACCAGCTGATGAATGTTGCAAACAGAGTCCTCAGCATCCTGCTGGGGGAGAGAGACAAGCAGTCAGTATTTGCTAATTCTCAGGTTTAGCTACATAAGCTAGAGGAATGCTATTTTATACTGTGTGGTTTCATTTGTGATTTTTTTTACTTAGTTGCTAGGATTTCAGGAAATAAAGACTTTAATTTTACTTAAGTCCTAAAGTTTAGATTCAAACGGAATGGTTTTAAACATGCCATAATAGACAGACGCTGATTTTAGTGGTGGAGGGTTTCATATAACATAGGCTTTAGACCTATAAATGTGTTAGACGATATGAGTCAAATTGCTTCTGTGCTCCCTATTCTAACCGACTCCAGTTTTATGAAAAGAAACTCATGAGGGGAAAAGGGAAAGTATGTGTTCATGTTTTCTTTGTTTTGTTTTGTATAGTATTCAGTGAGAGGAAGGGGGGCAGGCAGACAGACTTGTATGCGCCTCGACTGGGATCCACCTGGCAAGCCCACTAGGGAGTGATGTTCTGCCCATCTGGGGCCTTGTTCAACTAAGCTCTTCTTAGTGCCTGAGGCAGAGGCCATGAAGCCATTCTCAGTGCCCGGGGTCAACTCCCTCCACACATCAGGCCAATGCTCTGCCACTGCACCATCTGGCCAGGGCCAATAAATAAAATTCAAAACATGAACACAGGCCCTGACCGGTTTGCTCAGTGATAGAACGTCAGCCTGGCATGTGGATGTCCTGAGCTCGATTCCCGGTCAGGGCACACAGGAGCAGTACCCATCTGCTTTTCCATCCGTTCCACTCTTGTTTTTCTCTCTCTCTTCCCGTCCTGCAGCCATGCTCAACTGGAGCGAGTTGGCCCTGGGCACTGAGGATGGCTCTGTGGCCTCTGCCTCAGGCGCTAAGAAGAACCTGGATCTTGGTCAGGGCACATGTGAGAGTTTATCTCTCTGCCTCCCCTCCTCTCACTGAATAAAAATAAAAATAGATGGACGAATAAATAATAATTTTATTGATTGACTGATTTGAGAGAGAGGAAGGGGGAGGGAGGGAGAGAGCGAGAGAAACATCGATTTATTGTTCTACTTATTTATGCATTCATTGGTTGATTCTTATATGTGCCCTGATCGAACCTAAAACTTTGGTATATTCAAACGACGTTTTAACCAACTGATCTATCAGGCCAGGGTTTATATGTTCATGTTTTAGGATCTTTCAAATCCTATCTGTATTATACATGTTTTGGGGTATCTGCCCTATCTTTGTTCCCTTCTCTTGGAACCTGTCCTGCCAACAGCTTAGCAGTTAGCCATGTGATCAGAACCGGTCTAGCAACATAAGACTGGACAGGAGTGAACAAGTGACCCAAAGGAAGGCTACCTCTATGCTGGCTAGGAACCTACAAATTGTGCAGCTTGGCATAAGAAGAAACATTAAACCAATTAGATAAATTCTGCCATAAATTTCAAATTAAAAAATGGAGAGACTATTACCAGTTAGCTGTGGGTTGCTAAACTGACAGATTACTCTAGCTAAAATGCTTTTTTTTTTTTTTTTTTTAATTTGGCGGAGCTATAAGACCAGCAGAAATCTCTGCTCTAGGTATCCACAAAATATTTTGCCTCCCAAAAAAGATTTTAGATAGAAAACATTTCTGAATGACTACTCTTTGACTATAATTAATAATTATTCACCCAGAGAGAACATTTTAGAGAGAAGAAACCGTGTACACAACTCCTTGGTGAGTGGTGCAGAAAGTCGAGGCTCGTTTTTGGTCTGATGCATGAAGTCTCGCGGCCTGACAGCTTCTGGCTCTCCAGGCATCACAGGTGACAGGGAAAGCTGTAGTCGTGAAACTAGAGCACAAAGGAAGGAACATATGTGCCATCTCCCAGGGGTTATGCCCTAAGGCCTCTGGACCCCAAACCCCAGCTTTGGTGCAGAACTGCTCAAACATGTCTTGGAATTGTATGTGACTGAACTTGGCCCAAGAGTAGCCTTGGATGGAAGTTGGACAGGCTTAGAGTGGAACCGGTTTCAGTGAAAAGCAGAGAGCAGCTGCTATCAGCACCGTATCTGAGTGAACGAGGGGAATGCTGAAGAACAGGCCGACCGGACGGGTGGGAGGGGAGGGTGCCAGGGCCTCTGAGAGGAGGCAGGGCAGATGGTGATGCTTCAGGGGAGCAAAGACAAATGCCCACAGCAGAACCCTGAGACTCTTTCACCTAAATGGATGTGTTAATGGCTCCCAGGGAGCAGTGTAAGAGGGTTAGCACATATGCCTCATCTATTGTGCTGGCTGTAAATAAACCATGTGCTTGGCCGTACCATCTGCTTAGTGTGCACTTTGTGGAACTGTGAAAACAAAGTGCACACTAAGCACTTTGTTTGGGGCCAAGTGGCTAGGAATACGTTAGTTGTACACCCAGGAACCGACTATATTTACACAGCTAAATTATTACATTTCCTTTCAAGTGGGTAATTATATTTAATTTTCCCTTTTTATTGGGGTGGGAGTGCTGGACAGGAGGCCACACAGCTTGCTAAAGGCAAAAAGGCAGGTCGCGGGCACAATGAGGCTGGAGACAAGTCTACCACTGGAGTTAATCAATCTTGAGTTAGTCACATGTGACCAGCCTCAATCACAAATGCTTCATGCACCAATGAGGAGGGTGTCACTCATCTTCCTCAGAGTGGTATTTTGAGAATTAACTCATGTCTCAAACATGAAGTTCTTTAGATAAAAGATATTATAAACATATTAAGTGTTTTTATGGAGACAGTCATGCCCTCTATAAACTACTGAGTATATATTATATATGAGTGTTGCCCTCATACACACATTGAGATTATTCATTGCTCATTTTTCTTTAGTTTCTCAAAATTATATAAATAATATAACTAATTAGTTCATCAAACAACTGTTTACTGAGCATATTGTGTGTTGTAGGTCCTGGAATAATTTCCTACAAGTACATTTATGTTCTAAAAGCACAGACTTATTATGTTGCAAGTAATGTAATGTTGAAAACACAAATTCAACTGTTGTTTTTGGAAATTACTTGTATTTTCAACATTAAACGGGTCATAAAATTAAAACTTCTAGATTTGTGATTATCTAAAGTTTATTGATTTCAAAGAGTTCAAAGAGCCCCCTCACTCAACCTGGATTAACTCTTCCCAAGGCCTAACAGCAACAATTTTACATACATATTGTACACACCCCCAGAGACCCAACAACTTAAAGAAAACTCTAAACCAACATGAGCAAATCACCCCGATTTGTGAAATGCAACCTTGAGAGAATAATCACATTGCGTTAGTCTCATTTACAAACTATGTTTCATCTTGACAGAATTCCAAGAGATAACGTTGGTTAAACCCTGATAAAATGAATTCCCAGGATTGCTCAAATATTTTTCATGATGCTGAATTTTTACTCTATCAGAATTTGCTTGGAAGAAAGAAGAGGTAATGAGTGCAGTGGTTAGAGCTAGCGTTCTGGACTCAGATAAAGCCCTATATCATAATGGAACAGCATTGGTCTTAGAGCAGCTACTTGACTTTGCTAGGTCTTGGTTTTCTCATCTACAGAATGCACACAATACTACCTACTCTAGGAAGTGTCAGTTGAAACAGTAAAGGGCATTAGTACATGGAAACAATTCAAAGAATGTTAGCTATTAAAGAGATCTTCACTGTGTGGTAACAGAATCTGCATGTTAAGTCAGAGTGTCATCAAAGAGGTGTTATTGAAACTGGAAAGTAGGTTGAGGATGGGAAGGGAGACCCTGATACTTTCAAGTTCTTCCAGCAGCTTGGCCAAGTGTGGTGGTAGGTGGAAAGCACGGAGATGCCAAGGCACTCGTGGGAGACGGATAGCCCTTTCTATCTGAGCTGAAGGAGAGCGTGCAGGCTGCCCTGGAAGCAGCACTAGGCACACCTCCACTTCTCATCATACCCCAACACGAGAGTGACTCCATGCCACCTTCATTTATGTTAACTGTAGAGAGAAAGCACAGCGTTGGCTCTGAAGGAGTTTAAATACTGAGAAGGAAATAGGCCACTCTAACTGTTTTTCAACCCTACTCTTATTAAAAACTAAAAACAAGTCAAAACGGTAGAAAGAAAACAAATCCTAATCATTGGGTAAGTGTTCAAAAATGAATTTGGTTTCATGAATTAAGTTTTGATTCTAGAGATAAAAGTGGGGAGGAGAATCACACAGCCATCTTCCACTGAGGAGGCCCTAGTCTCTAAGGAAAAACAAAACAAAGTAAACCCTGAAGCATGACAAGAGTTGTTCACTGCAAGATTATGGAATTCCTAGAAGGATAAACGTATAACTAGAGCTGTGAATCTAATGCAAGTAAATTTTGATTTTCCCTTTAAACAAAAGGTTGAAAATAATTAAGAACCTGAAATGGAAAAATGTCCGTGCAAAAATCTGTCTATACATACTATATAAAAACTTTATACAAAATTAAATATATATGGTACATAAAAATGTATATCATATGAATAATTAAATTAAAAAAACCATAAACCTAAATTATTAATTTCTCTCAGTGACAAGAATATATTCAAGGATTAGTTCTAAACAAAATAAATATTTTTAAAAATCCATGTAGTTTCAGCCTTTAAAACAACTCCATACTTGTTCTATAATCAAATAGAACAAAACAAAACAGAAAATAGCGACAAATTTTTAAACTAAAATGAACACAAATCCCAGGGGGCAAAAATATAAGCCAGGATTTGGCTGCTGAGCATGAGTACTGAGAATATCTGAGTTCCCGACTTTCAGAAACTATATGAAATGTAATTCCTGGACAATCTCACCATGCAAAGTAGGTAAATTTGTGAATTCATAGTTTTGCATATGTGTGTGAACTTTAAAAACATTTACCATGATTCTTCTTTGAATAGTTAGCCTACCCTAACAGGAATTTGATAAACAGAAATTTAATGTGACACTATTCAGTAACACAACTATCTCATAAAGTCCCGTTCAGCCACATCCAATGAAAAATAGAAAGTTGACAAAGATTCAGAGTCCACATTCGGTCAGTGCAAAAGACTGCCTTGTTGTTCCCCCAGGAAAGGAAGCAGTATAGACAGACTAAAGCCATTATCTCCTGCAGTCTGTAAACTGTTTAAACACCTTCCCAAATAATAGAGAAAACTGTCATATTATTTCTGTTTGCATAAGAAACAATCTGAACACTGGATTAGGAGGAACCAAAATTTTATAGTTTTAATTGTACAAAAAATCTTTCAAGTAAACCTAATCTTCATTCTAATTAGAAATTTATTATAAACATTAACAAAATTCTCCATTAAACCAGTATAAAAAAATAAATCTGGATAACCACTCCCTCTCATCATTGAGTAATTAAGTACACCCATTTATTGAAATTCACAATGCTGTATAGTTTGAGTATAGTAAAATATGTATCTAGCAAAAAAAGTACTAGAAAAGAATATCTCCAAAACCAGAGACACTGGTCATCTGTAAGTGGTGGAATTTTAGCAAAGAAATGATAACCTTTCTGAGTGTTTCTAATTTTGCTAAAACTTTATACAATAATAAATTTCATATTTATTAAGCACATATTAGATATCACTCGGTATGCTGGATGCTTTGACTGTCTCACAGAATCCTCACTGCTCCACAGGGTGGGAAGTGTTATTACCCTTGCACATGTGGAAGTGGAGACCGAGGCAACTCATATTTGAGGAGTAGGGACATGAACTCAGACATATCTGTCTCATAATCATTCTGTCACAACTAAATTTGATTTGTGGCCAGAAAAAAACTTTAAAAATAAATTTCAATGGGACCTGGCCAGTTGATTCAGTGGTAGAGCATTGGCACAGCGTACTGATGTCCCGGGTTTGATTCCAGTCAGGGCACACAGGAGAAGCAACCATATGCTTCTCCACCTTTCCCCCTCCCCCTTCTCTCTATCTTTCTTTCTCTCTCCCCCTCCCACAACCATAGCTCAACTGGTTTGAGGGCACTGGCACCAGGAGCTGAGGATGGCTTCATGGAGCTTCCACCTCAGGTGCTAAAAATAGCTTGGTTGCAAGCATGAACCCAGATGGGCAGAACATCAGCCCAAAATGGGGTTGCCAGGTGGATCCTGGTCAGGGCACATGCAGAAATCTGTATCTCTATCCCCTCTGCTCTTACTTGAAAAAGAAAAAAAAAAGAAATTTAAAAAGATTTGAATGTTACATAGCCAGGTGAATAGCTAAACAAAGACAATATACTTCTAGGCATTTATGTTTAAGGTTTTGTTAGGTTCTCCTTGTATGCCTCTATGACCTTTTTTTTTTTCAATTGAGAGGCAGGGAGGCAGAAAGACAGACTCCCCTGCATGTGCCCAGACAGGGATCCACCCGGCAAGCCCCCTACTGGGCCATGCTTTGCCCATCTGGGACCACTGCTCCGTTGCTCGGCAATAGAGCCATTTTAGCCCCTGAGGCAAGGCCATGGAGCCATCCTCAGCTCCCAGGGCCAGTTTGAGCCATGGCTGCAGGGGGGCAGGAAGAGATGGAAGGAGAGTGGGGAAAGGGGGAGGGAGAGAGAGAGAGAGAGAGAAAAAGAGCAAGGGAGGGGAGGAAGGAATGGAGAAGCAGATGGTTGCTTCTCCTGTATGCCCTGACTGGGAATGGAACCTGGTACTTCTACATGCCAGGCGGACACTCGACTGCTGAGCCACCCGGCCTGGACCTGACATTTTTTATATTTTCAAAAGTATGATATCAGGAAATTAATCAAGTCTACAATACTAAAACCAACATACTAGGTTTAAATCATTAATAATATTTATACAACATCCTCTCACTTACCTATAATAGATAACCCCTCATTGATTCTAACCTGACCCCAAAGAATAAAATAAAAAAACAATATCTTCCCTTTTAAGAGAGATAAAATTAGGTCTCAAAGAAAATGGTACTCCATTGGTCATATGGAGGTCATGATTTCTTAGTGGTTAAATGTCCTACCAAGTATACTACCACTCAAAAAAAAAAAAAAAATCTAAGTTAAAACAGTGGAGCATCCCTGGCTGATTAGTTTAGGCAGTTAAGAGCAATGTCCTGAAACAACATGGTTGTGAGTTCAATCCCTAGTCAGGGCTCACATGGGAAGCAACTAATGAATGAGCAACTGAGTGGAACAACAAATGAATGCTTCCCTTCCCCCTCCCCTCTCTTTCCCTTTCTTTCTCAGTCCCTCTAAAAATCAATCAATCAAAAAGAAATTAAGCCCTGGCTGGTTGTATGGAGCATCGTCCCAGAGAGTGAAGGTTGCCAGTTCGATTCCCTGCTCAGTCAGGGCACATAGAGGAGCAGCTCTATGTTCCTGTCTCTCTCTCCCTACATCTTGCAAAAAAAAAAAAAAAGTAGAGCATCATTTTTCACCTATCACTTGGACAAAGATAATAACCAATGAAAAGTATTACTATAAAAGTACTGAAAAACTGGCCTCATTGTAAACTTATACTAGAGAGTGGTTAGGCAATAAATGTGGATCAACCTTCAAAATGTGCAAACCCACTGACCAGCTAATTCTCCTCCTAGGGACTTATTTTAAGGAGAAAATTAAGTTAATTATGTAAAGATGAATGTTGCACTGTTTGTTGTTCAATGCAGTATTCCTTATAACAGAAAACCCAGCAATAACCTAAATATCCAGTGGTAGGCGAGTCTGCTGCTGTAGCCCCATAATTAAGAATAGTGTTCACTGCATGCAGAACTAAGAACAAATATCTGGTGAATGAATGGCACAATGAAAAAACAAAACAAAACAGGATATAGGCATACAATTGAATTTTATGCAGGCATTAACATTTCTGATATAAAACCATATTCAACAACAGAGAAAAGAGTCCATAGCATTTTACTAAGTGATCAAATAGACCACAGACTATTGTAGAGAGTACAATCCTACTTGTATGAAATCCTGTGCCTATCCTTGGCCTACAGTAGCACAGTGGACAGAGCTTTGACCTGGAATGCTGAGGCTTGCCCGGTTAAGGCACACATGACTAGTAATCAATAAACAGCTAAAAGTGAAGCAACTATGAGTTGATTCTTCTAGTTAACCACCCCCTCTGTAAAATCAGTAAGTAAAATCTTTTTTAAAAAATCCTGAGTATAAATGTATATGTATGTAGAAGTCTGAAAGGGGTTTGGGAAATTTTAATTTTTGTATTATTTGGATTAAAAAATAAATTAGCTATATGTTTTCTATTTGGCTGAGGAGAATCCTATTCTTTAAATTTTTACCTCAACCATTCAAGCTATGGAGGAGGATACTATTTAAGACAATTTCTTTACCCTTGATTTTTCAAGTACTACTATGCTAGAAGTTCTCTTTTCTGCTTCTTACTCTTATAATATGCCCAAAACAGACTAAACACAAGGCACATCTGTTTTAAAACACTTGTAATCAATGCCCTGGTACCCATTACACTGAAAGAGAGCCTGAGTGCTAAACAGTTCACTATTTTGACTTTCTCTGTCCAGGACCCTTCTGAACTCAGCCTTGTTAACTTCCTGGCAGACCCTCATAGCCCAAGGATGCTCTTCTGGGCTGCGAGCATCCAACTGCATTCACCATCAGCAGACTCCATCTGTCAGCTCTACACACAAAGACCTCAATTTATTTGGCAAAGAAACATTGCTTTTCTTGAATGCTGAATTGAGTTTAAAAGTGGACAGTTTATATTCATAACAAATGGTTTCTGGTAATTTTTCTTTTCAATCCAGGAGAAAATACAAGCATCCGTGATAAACAAATGACAAAGTGACTCTTTGGATTCAAGCAAGAGCAGTACAATTCCTCCACTGGGGCACTGTCTGGTTACAGCAGTACCGGGCTGCAGTTCTGGCCAGCCTCTGAAAGCAGGAGTCAGGGCCAACAAGCCTTATCTGTGCACATGCGCTGCGAAGAGTCAGCCAACTGTGAGAACGGCAGGGAGAACACGTATGAGCTGATGACTGACAAGCTGCCTCCTTTGGATGCCATTTATCTGAATTACCAAAACTTGCTGGAATTTACCTCATGCCATGCTAATGCGTAGGTTCACCAACTAAAAAATAAGCTACATATTTGGGTCTTGTAGTATTTTCTCCAAAATAATCATGCACAGAATGAGAGCAAGGTGGAGGACTGCTCAGGCAGAGTGGTGAAAGAAGAGACATATCGCTTCTCTTCTTGCAATTCCTGGGTGTAATCTGAATGGGGGGGGGGGCACTGAGGACAGCCACAGTATACACCCAACATGCAAAGCATTCTACATTCCTCAGGCATGAGCTGGCTTGATCTGGTCACGCTGACTGTGGACTTAATGTTGCAAATCCTCTTTTAAAAAGGTACCATTATATATGAAGACAACCCCACTGGGATGAGCTTTTTGTTTTCAGTGATGGTGGCAGTTTGTAATCACATTTGTTGGATGCTCATACCACTTATTTACAAGATGTATGGCCATCCTAGGAGCCTGTGCTGTTCAATGCCCAAGGGCCTCCTGAGAAAGGAGCCCAGACCATGGCCCATCTCAGGAGCCCAGCTTCATCACAGTGTGGAGTACTTAATCTTTTGCCCGGCTGCTGCCACTGGTGACTAGTTTTCCCTGATGTTGCTGTCATGTGCCTTCTCCATCCAGAACTATTTGCATCCGAGCCACAGCTATTTCCTGAGGGATATAAAACTCAACAAACTGCAAATAAACAATACAAAACATGATCTCATGCTGTCATGCTCCTGTTTCTCTAAATTGTGGCATTGTGGGCCCAGGATGTACAAGTATCATTTGATACTCATTTATTTCCCTTTCAGTAACATTTTCCCTTGGTTTTACCCTTAGTCCACCAGCTCCCTCTCTTGCCTAACTCCGTCCCTCTCAGAGCACCCCACAACTCTCTACCTGTATTCTGGCTCTCAAACTCACCAGGCTTCTCTTGTAGAGTTCACCAAAAGTCAATCTCCCATGTTCTCAAGAGTTTAACACTGTTAGTGTTGTCCCCGCCAGTCTTGGCTATGTTTGATCATCTTCTGCCCAAACTGCCCCTCTCTATGTGCTTATTTTGGTCAGGGGTACAGATAACCTCCCTGGCCCAGAAACTCAGAATGAGTCTTGTCTCATCCCTCCTCCTCATCTACATGTGGGCAGGCTGCCACCATCAACTCTGGAGATTCGGTCTTCACAAAGGCTCGCAGTTCATCACGACTGAACACAGGCAAAATAAAATAACATCCTCAAAAGGAACCAGTGGACTATAGTACAATATAAAATATATCAGCATGGGTACAATCATTTCAATTAATTTCTGTTCCCTGTCAAAGTCATTCAAACTCTTATTCCAGTATTTAAATCCTCTGTAATCTGGACTCTGAGTCTCCAACTAGATCTTAAGATTGTTGTTTTGTGACAGTCCCCTGAAACTAGATATTCTTTCCTCGTTGAACCTTTCCTTAAAAACAGCATTTGAAGCACCTTCCCCAAGACTTTGACCAGATTAACTGATTTTAGCCACTCCTGTAACTCCTTGGGCAGAATCTTAATTAGTTTAACAGACATATGTGCACTGCAGAGCCTTCATGCGGCTCCCATTTTCCTGCTTATTTTCTAATCTATGTTTATTTACTCATTTTTCCAATGTGCAAGCAGGGTTCATGTCATGACATGGACTGTTAGTGACCAAGTGATTTCAGCTCACTCCTGTTGATAGATCAGCCTCCCCTCCCCCATCTTCTTTATGCACAAATAAATTTTAAAAATATTATTTCCACACACTCACCCTTGGTGTCTCCTCCAGAGGCTCTGCTGATGGGAGACTTATTGAGAGTATTTAAAGGTCTCATGTCAACTCAGGAGCAAGAAACTCATCCAGCTCTGACAAAAACAGCTTAAAGATACATTTCAAACACCAAGTGTTCTCCCTTCTTCATCCCACAAACCCAGGAACATTACACGACCATGACACAGGCTTGGATGACATCCCACAATGATCAGATGATAGATGTTTTCATTGGTTTCTCCTTAAATCTGGGCTATGAACAGCAGCACGATACTGAATGGGCACCCTCTGCAATAGAGTCAAATTGTTTCCTTCAAGGCTCACTTCATAAACCTCAAGTATATTCGTACTGGGGAGATGCTGTATTAAGTCAAGTCTGTTCATACAACCATTATGTATTTATTTTTTTAAAGATAAAGGATACTTTTATGAAGAATGAATTACACAGAAAATACTATTGGACTTGGAAAGATGCCAAAACACACATTCATTTTAAACACACATTCAAAAACAACCAGCCAGCAATACTTCTCCCAACCAAAATAAGTAGTGTACAGAATTCTCTTTTGTATAGTAGTATAATCTCAATGAAAAAAGCAAAACGACATATTACTGTTATGAAATGACCCGAGAAAGAGATAAGCTGAACCTTATAGCAATTAAACCAATACCATATTTACTATAGCACTTAGGATATTTTGGCTTGGACTTAAATTATGATATGTTAATATATAATATAAATTAGAATTCTAATTGAATAGGAAAAAATACCAACATTCATTCATTTACTCACTGAATATATACTGATGGGTGCTTTGATAAACGAGAATATAAAAAGGTACTATCCCTACCAGCGTCGAGTCTTAGGGAAAACAGACACACATTCATAAAAACAATAATTTGTTTAGTATTGTAATTATTCAACATGCTATGCTAGGAAACACCAATACTTAAGAAGCTGGTGGATCATAAAATAGACAAGGTAGAGATCTATTCATATTGACCAGGGTCATCTCCAAGTTAAAAAGCAGTATCTATAAAAAGAATCCTACTTATGTTAAACAACAACAAACAGACAAGATTACATGGAAAAGGGTCAGAAAATGAGACCCATCCAGAGGTTAAACCATGGTTAGTTACCTCTGAGAAGGGGAATGGAGAAGACAATGGTAAAACAAATAAAATAAAATAAGCCCTGAATGGATAGCTCAGTTGGTTGGAGTGTCATCTCAAACCTGACATTCAAACCTGGTCAGGGCATATAAAAGAATCAATCAGTGAATGTATGAATGGTTTAGAATAGTGTTGATGTTTCTCTTGTTCTCTCTCTTTCCCTCTCTCTTTTAAAATCAATCAATAAATAAACTTTATAAAGTAAAATAAAGACTATCTTTTTACATTACATATCTGTTATTGTCTGAATTTTAAAAATAATCTATATGTTCATCATATAATGCTTCAATAGGAACAATAGTAATTGAAGCAGACAGTGGTGGGCAGCCAGCTAAGCAGATTGAGAACTGAGCTAGAAGGAGGAAATCCAGAGGAGGGTAGGGACATGGAAGCCATGGTAGGACAGTGCTGAGAGCAGGGCTGAGAGTGCGGGTAGTCAATCAAGTCATCAAACCTTATAACGTAGGTGGTGGAGGAGGAGGGCCCATGAAAGAGCATGCTACAAAGCAGGAGAACTTTCTACTTTGGCACATGATTGTTTCAGTGGAAAAGCATCAGTGGAATTAAGGCTGCAGCAGGGGCAATATGAGGTGCAGACTGAATGCCACAGGACAAGTAACATACATGAGCAAAGTGAACTGGGAGCAAGCAAAATTATGCTGCCAAATGAGGACAGATTATCAATAGTACAAATGTGATCATGAATGACAACCAATACTTGTGGCCACAGACTGCGGGGTATAGGGACCCATGAAGAACCAGACAGAAGGCCCAGCAACCACTGGCAGGGGATGGGCGCTTCTCAACTGGCCTAGTGTTGCCAGGTTATCTTATTTTTAAACAGAAGCCATAAATCTGGATTTAAAAAAATGCTAAATATCCTGACTTTTAAATGCTGGACCAAATTAAAAACACAACAACACTGGAGTAGGGCAAATATATCTGTGGGACACCTCTAGCATATGACTCTTCACAAGTTTGTCATTGAGGAGGAAATATCAAGTAAGAATAATATTCTTTTTCTCCTTTTATTAAAAAGAACGAGCACTTTTCACACATTGCTAAGCTAACGGGAAAGAAACAATAGATATAAGACCATCCATCCTCTCTTCCCTAGTTTTTATTTAAAAATTTTTTTAATTACAGTTTACATTCAATATTATTTTGTATTAGTTTTAGGTGTAGGATATAGTGGTTAGACAACCATGTACTTTACAAAATGTTCTTCCCAGTATTTCCAGTACCCACCTGGCACCATACATAGTTATTATATTACAATATCATTCACTAAATTGCTTATGCTGTACTTTACATCCTTGGGATTCTTTTGTAGCTACCAGTCTGCACTTTTCAATCCCTTCACTTTTTTCACCCAGTCCAACTCCCTGCCCCTCTGGCACCCATCATTCTGTCCTCTGTATCTATGAGTCTGTTTCTGTTTTGTTTATTCATTTATATTGTTCTTTAGATTCCTAGGTAAGTGAAATCATATGGTATTTGTCTTTCTCTGACTTATTTTACTTAGCACTATACCTCCTAGGAGAATGACTATCATCAGTAAATCAACAAACAAAAATGTTGGCAAGGTTATGGAGAAAAGGGAACCCTCCTGCACTGCTGGTGGGAATGCAGATTGGTGTAGCCACTATGGAAAACAGTACGGAGATTCCTTAAAAAATAAAAAATGAAACTGCCTTATTAGTGATTCCACCTCTAGGTATAAATTCAAAAAAGCCAAAAATACTAATTCAAAAGAATCTATGGATCCCTATGTTCATCACAGTGTAATTTATAATAGCCAAGCTATGGAAGCAACCCACATGCCCATCAGTAGATGAGTGGATAAAAAAGCTGTGAGATATATATATATATATATATATATATATATATATATATATATATATGAATGAATATTACCTAGCCATAAAAATATAATGAAGTCTTCCCTATTTTTAACATATCCAATATTTGAATTAAAAATGGCTATTAACTATGCTTTCCTTTAAGAATTGATACACTTGGCCCTGGCTGGTTGGATCAGTAGTAGAGGGTAGGCCCGACATGTGGATGTCCTGGTTTCAATTTCCAGTTAGGGCACACAGGAGAAGCACCCATCTGTTTCTTTACCCCTCCCTGTCTGCCCCCCCCCCATTTCTCCTCCTGTAGCCATGGCTCGACTGGTCCAAGTGCATCGGCCCTGAGCACTGAGGATGGCTCTGTGGAGCCTCCGCGTCAGGCACTAAAAGTAGCTAGGTTGTGAGCATAGTCCCAAATGGGCAGAGCATCTGCCACAGATGGGGGTTGCCGGGTGGATCCCGGTCGGGGTGCATGCAGGAATCTATTTCCCCTCCTCTCACTTGGAAAAGAAAAAAAAGAAAGAAAGAGTTGATGCATTCACATATTCAGCTGCTAAACATTTAATCAAAACTCTTCTATCGTGCTGACATAACAGAATTCAGCAAAGTGTTTAAAGGGTTAAAATATGTGTTTGTATGGGAAGCACAAATTAAGTGGTAATTTATAAAAGGTAAACATGAGTAAGAACCTTAAAATTATCATAGAAAATATATAAACACTCAAGTTGACTTTAAGTTTATCAAATTTCCTCCGGAAAGAACTCCCCATTTGTAGTTGACTTATGTTACAACAACACACCCAATAATTTCATTAGAATGCTATTTTTAATCAGTTTATCATATCACTGTGCCTCAGGAACTGAAAGCCAGAAGTACACAAAGTCATCAACTATGGTACAGAATATTCAGAAGTCAAATGCCATTTTTAACTGGGAAAATAGTAGGAAAAGAGTAGCAGCCCCACAAAGGAAAAATGTCAACACCTACCAGTAATACTTTTATGTTAGTGGATGAACTTCTAATACAACCTTTCATTGCAAACTTTTGAAAATTGAAAAACACTTATTATAAGATATGAAGAATCTATTTGGTAATGACTCATTTGTGATAACAATCATTGGGCAGGTCTATTGCCATAGAATCTATTTTAAGTTTATTCATTTTGCCCTGGTCCTCATTGTATATTAAGGGGCAATTTGGATGATGATAGATAGTAGTGCTCCTATTTTCAAATGATTTTCCTCCTGACTCAACTAATACAACTTCAGGCATGTGAAAAGGGAACTCATGTAGATTTAACCTTGTACTGAAATTTAAAAGCTTGACCCTGTCATAGATTAGAGCAGAACCCTCTACAGCAGGGGTCCCCAAACTTTTTACACAGGGGGCCAGTTCACTGTCCCTCAGACCATTGGAGGGCCGGACTATAAAAAAAACTATGAACAAATCCCTATGCACACTGCACATATCTTATTTTAAAGTAAAAAAACAAAATGGGCACAAATACAATATTTAAAATAAAGAACAAGTAAATTTAAATCAACAAACTGACCAGTATTTCAATGGAAACTATGGGTGCAGATGCATCCTGTGCTCCACTCACTGATCACCAATGAAAGAGGTGCCCCTTCTGGAAGTGGGGCGGGGCCAGATAAATGGCCTCCTGGGGCCACATGCAGCCCACAGGCCGTAGTTTGGGGACCCCTGCTCTACAGCATCCTACTAATGCTAGGTGAAGTTCTAGCCTCTGGTTCCCTGTGCCCTGTCTTTCTATCTATAGAACGTTTGTCATGTGTCCATTGTCTTCAGCGCCTATGTAATTCTGTTCCAGTTTGTCTTCCCCTGTTCACTCCCTGCCTCATCTATATTGCCTTACTTGTTCTCATTCTTACTCAGGAATTCTCTGAATTTGGCTGGGTTTAGCTGTTCTAAATCTCTGGTCTCATGTCTCTTCCTTTCCCCTTCCTTGACCTAAAAATTAGGTGGTCACAAAATGCATTCTTGTTATACTGTTACTCCTAAGGTTCTTATTTGTATCAAGTTTTCACAAATTCTCACAATGAACAATGTGTTTATCATCAAGTGTCTGTATTTCCTACTTGTTACAAAGAAACTGCTTAGGATGTCCTGTATGTTTGAAAGCTCCCCCCAGCTCCCACCTCTGTGCACTGCAGGCATTTCTCAGATTGCTAGACATTAGCACTCTGTTGGTCATAAAACCTGCTAAAAGATTTAAAGAGTCAGGAAGCTATTGCTCTGATGTGTGGGAACAGTGGTCCACAGAAGTGCCTGGGATCCATCTTTCCATGCTTCCAAACAAGACAAAGATCCTGCTCCACAAGCCTTTGGGAGAACATCCTCTTTTCCATTAAGCTACCATGTTTTCAAGATCTTTGCTGAAAACAGATTTAACTGCCCTAAACAAACACCAGAGAGTTCGTTTATTTATAATTGTGCTTCCCACCCAAACAAATTTGGCAACTGAAATAACAGGGAGCCTCTGGGAGTATAACACTCAGAGATAGCTTCACATAGGAGAAAGAACACTGTTTTCATAACTAGATAGACCTGGGCTCAAACCTTAACATTCTTCCTAAGGAGCAGGATTATTAGGCAAGTCACTTGATTCTCTGACTTCAGTTTTTTCACCAGTAAAATGAAGATATCAATACCTACATCACCTAGGACTTGCGAGGATTAAATTACATTAGGTAATAGAGAAGAATGACTAGCACAGCACAGCACAGCAGTGAACAGTGGTGTGAACGAATGGAAATTAAGAACACACGCTCCCAGGCTCCAGTTTTCCCTACCCCCCAGCTGCTAACATGGATTCTGGTTTTGCCTTTCTGGTTCTTCCCTTTGCCCACCCTCCTGGAAAAGTCTTGATCCTGGCCTGTCTGGGGGGTATTTTATGGTACAGAATCAGGAGGGAAGGTGGAAGAGCAGGTGGGTCACAGGAGACATCTATAAGTTTTTAAGGGCTATAGGGTGTGAGAAAAGCTGGGGGTGAGGTTCGGGGGGGGGCAGGAGGAGAGGGATTTCATTGCTGCTGTGGAGTCTTTCCCTCACTGTTGTGTTGAGAAATACAAGCAAAGAATCTGCTCTTTGGAAACTGTTGTCACAGGATAGCAATTCTTTTACTCCAACATCAATTTGAACTGGACCGTGTGGGTCTGGATGCATGTTGCATGTGGGTTAGAGCGAGTATCATATCAGTTTTATTAACACGCAAACTTGGGAGTGGAAGTGGTCCATGGTAAAGGGAATGCAGGGAGGCACAGGAAGGCGGGTGACTGAGAGTCAGAAGGCAAGAGGCCAGGGCCCATTACCCATCCCTGATTCACTCTGATTCTGGTGAGTCAGTAGCATGTCTGTGTTTCAGTACTCCCCTTGTAAAATGGCAGGATGGGAGGGCTGTATTATTATGGCATACCAGCTGGTCTTTTCAAAGTTAGCTGGGAAGCATGCCAGCAGCTGGGTCCTTCCAACTCCTTAAGCAGTAGTATGTGTGTGTAAGTGTATGAACTGCTCACGTACAAATTCTGGAGCTACCCCTGCAGAAACCACAAAATCACTAAAAAAAAAAAAAAAAAAAAGCCTTTAAAAGGACCACCATCTGATTAATGTCTCTACATTTAAACAAAAATATCCCTGAATCTAAAAAGATAAGTAAACTTTTCCTAATAATGTTCACAGGAGATGCCTCTCATGTACAACCTCTCATTAATGAAATAGTTAATAGTCTAACAACCTGCATGATAGAAAAGTTCATCTTTGCTACATTTTAAACACTACACTCTTGCCTAAATTCCCAATTCCTCTTACCATACTACTTTGTTTTTGCACAGAACACACCACCTTCTCACAATCATATAATTAATGTATGTGTTAACATGCTGTCTCTTCTCTTTTTCCCCTAAGTAGATGAGCTGCTTTGTTCACTGATTTATCCCAAGTACCTAGCATAGCACCTAGCTCACAACAGGCACTTGAAAAACATTTATAGTTTGAAGTTGAATCCTTTTTAGTTTAATCTTTGATGAAATCACAGATCGATACGGCTGGAAGAAATGTTAGAAAGGGACAGCGGAGACAAGAAAACCGAGTCCCCGTGAAGGGAAGTGGCTGCCTCAGCGTTCCAGTTTCCCAAGCCCTTATTTAGTGTTCTTTCCACTTCCATCCAGCACCGCAATCCTGGGTAAACAGCTTGGTGGGAGGTGGCCAATCTGAACCCATTAAAGCAAGAGAGTCAGAGAGAATAAGCTATAGCATTTATTTACAGAAGAGTAAAACCTCATATAATAATAATAGTTTGTGCATCAATAGCTGCTTTCATCTAAGGATCTCAGAGAGCTTATGAAATTCTCCTCCTATAATGTGAGGTCTCATTATCTGCTCTTGGTCAAGGAAGCCAAGAGACGGGGTGTTCCACGGCCCCCTGCAGACTGGTTCAAAGCTCTTTGGGATGACATATCCACTCCATAGTTTTATGTTCTTCCATGTCCTCATGCTTAGCAACTCCAGAGACAGCTTGACAAAGCTACAACTGCTACAGTAACCTGTGGGTTTGTTCTCTTTAGACACCCCTGGAACCCCTCAGGCCTATGCCAACTCATAGTAAGCCAGCAGCTAGAGAACTGACACTGGGTATTGGGGTGCTCGTTGCCGTAGTGGCTCCTTCAGGTTACCAGTGGCTGGGGCTGCCTGAGCGGGTCCTAGAGAAAGCAGACTGCTGGGACCACTGGTGCACAGCAGCTTTCGGAGCTAGGCGGTTTCCTCTTTCCTCTGCTCACTGCCATTGCCCCGCACACCCTTGCTGTCTGTGGAAGGCAACTGCCTCTGTTGGAATTTTTACCTACCCACACAATCCCAGTGTTTATGATCAGCCCTTCATTACTTAGGAACCACTTAAGGGTGAATTAGATTGAGTCAACACCACAAGCCCTGTGGAGGAGCTCATTTAGATTTTGACTCGGTGGCACTCTCTCCTCCTTAGGGAGATGAAAGAGACTGTCTCCTGAGTTCGAATGACTCTCACCGGAAGGCCTTTCCCAGGCCCCATGCCGCACAGGGGGTGGGGTGGGGTGCTCTCTTTTAGGCACTGGGCAAACAAACATGCCAGTCTGACCAGGGCAGCCTAAACGCCATCGCTCCGCAGCGGCCTCTTCACCAACGGCAAGTTTATAGCGTCAGTCTCAGGTGGAAGAATTCTTGCCACCATTTTCTGAGCACCCTGTGTGCATCCTCTGCTTCAGCAGTTCCAGGGATGATACTGTCAACCTTGCCCTTGAGCTGGGAGCTCTGTGGTTGAACTGCTGGCCAGCATCCTAGGGCTTGCTGGCCCCTGGGAACAAGTGGGAACCCTTGCTGAGCCCAGTATTTCCCCAAGTGTTTTCTGAGAGACCTGTGTGTGCAATGTTCAAAGTATAATGTGAAAAAGGAGTTCTGTGATCAAGTAAGATCGTGGAACGTGGGTACAAAATATGTCCAACAACAGCGGTTCCTCAAAATGTTAAAAATAGAATTATCCAGTGATATAGAAATTTCTCTTCTGGGTTTATATATCTAAAGAAGTAAAATAGGGTAGAAGAGATATTTGCATACCCATGTTCATTGCAACATTATTTCTAATAGCCAGAAGTTGGGAAGTATCTCAAGTGTGAACTTGGGTTGAATGGATAAACAAATGTGGTTTATTCATATAACGAAATATTTAGCCCTTTTAAAAAGGAGAACAATTTGGAGACATGCTACTACATGGACAAGTCTTGAGAACATTATGCTAAGTGAAATGAGCCAGTCACAAAAAGACAAGTACTGTATGACTGCAGTTATACGAGGAACTAGCAGTCATAATCAGAGAGACAGAACGTAGAATGGTGGTTGCCAGGGCTGGGGAAGGGGAGGATGGGGAGTTGTTTAAGGGGTACAGAGTCTCACTTTTGCAAGTGAAAAAAGTTACAATGATTTTTTGAGCAACAGTGTGAACATACTTAGCACTACTTAATTGTAAACTGAAAAATTGTTAAGATGATAAATTTTATGTTATGTGTATTTGACCACAATTTAAAATATATGTAACTAACAGTCTTCTTTGCAGTAGGACTTGTCAGAGTCTTTAAATGCAAATGTGCACTGGGAATAGCCAAGAGGGCGTACAGCAAGCAGCTTTCCCGGCTCATCTCGCCACGCAATCCATTTCTCACAGAGGATCTCCTGGGACCAGTGTGCTTCAGGACACACTTGAAAATGAGCTACTAAACTGAAAACTGTTAGAAAATTATTTTACATAAAGGAAGGCAAGATTCCAGAACATGAAGCCAGATTTTCAAAACGTTTTAAACTCACTCTCACCCTCTGATAGAACTGACTCACTCCTCACTGTAGCCCTCAGCAGCTACATCGTCTTGAACAAGTTACTAACATGAGAACAATACCTGCTCAACCCATTGCACTGATTTGTGGTGAAATCTAATGCTAAAGCATATGTGAAAGGAGCGGAAAAGTAGCAACTGCTCCTCAAAATATAAGATAATTACTAACTATTTACACTAATTAAGGTGCAGCAGACACCTAAGGCAGTGTTAAGATTACTGGGCACCAAATAGGCACCAATAAGTATAGAGATGAAAGAGAAGGGAAAAAGAAGAGTTGAGCGCTTGCACTGTAGCAAAAAGAGAGACTGGGAGTCAGAAAACACAGGTTCAAAAGCTGATTTTATTGCTTTCTGACCTTGCACAAGTCATTTAACCCTCCTGACTCTCAGTCGGCTCAGCAGTCAAATGCGGTAGTTGGAGGAGATCGTCTCCAAGGTCACTTTCAGCTGTGTCTGTGAAATCAGAAATAGATGTGCCATGGTTCTCCACACAACTGCATCATCATCCACATGAGGGCCAGTCCTGTGCCTTCCTCCGTGCTAGGACCCAGAGAGAGCCCTTCACTGTACTCACTGGTGAGCAAATGAAGAGCCACTGGCCGCCAGACTAGCATCAGAAGATGAGCTGTGCACATGGGGGATGTCAGGGACTTATTTCCTTCATATTACTATCCTAGTCCCTTACCCCATACTTTCAAAATATAGGCTTCCAAATATCTTTACTGAACTACTGACTTAATTGAGCCAGGTAGATGGTAGGGAAAAGTTGCTAAATGAACAAAAGCACAGACTTCCACAGAAATAAGGCTGCTCAGTCCTGGGACCCATCTTCCTGCAGGCTCAGTGACTTTATAAAGAGAAAATGTAAGTTGCCCAGCCACTGCTTGTGAACAGACTGCCAACCTGTGCTAGCCACCTGCGTGGGTGTGGGTGTGTGTGTCAGTGGTGCAGTGGGAGGGGAGGGTGGACTTGAAAGGACCATGCCAGGAAGCCGGGAAACGAAGCGGTCTCAAGGGAAATGGGAATAGGAGAGCCAGTCTCTGAATGATGAGGGGGCAACTCTGAATTTGCTCTGTGCTGTGACAGAAGACTACTGAAAGTGGCCAAGGAGGTATGGGGCAAGGTAAAAGCGTGCCCTCTTAAGTCAGTCCACATTAGGGAGGACTGTTCCAAATGAGTGGCAGGAAGTGCTGGGGAAAGGGGATGTGGAGAGAGGAGGCTGGGACAGTTTAAGTAAAGGTCAGGTGTTTAAGACTTGTGTCCAGTGGTATTGACAAACAGCAGGGATGCAAGAGGTAGTGGCTCTTGGTGAAACACATGATTAAAAGTTATCAATCTATGAGATGCCTGGACTAAGACAGCGGGCATGTTCTTAGCTTCTGGGGAGACAGGGCCAAGGGAGGAGCAGACAACGACCTGCAATGGCTAAGAACATAAAGAGAGGAGCTAGAAATCAGTGGTGGTAGAAAAGGGATCTCAATTTCTGTCTCGTTTAGACTGAATTGGTAATGAAGATATTGAGTAAAAATGCCCAATGCAAAAAAGATATAAACAAAATAGGTTTGTAGACATTGGCAAGAAAGAGGTTAGGCGTTGGGAGGGGGGAGGTGAAGGGGCTGGTTGTACAAACTCCATCTATATCAAGGACTCACATCCGTGGGTCCAGGAAGAGGCATCCAGGGCTCCAGAGGCTTCCAGAGGTAACACGCTATACCCATCTGTGAGGATGTTTCTTCATATTTTCCTGGTTGTAGGATTCCTAGCTTTTGTGTGGGCCTTAAAATGGCCCCAAACAGTGGCTCAGTTCACATTAAGATCCTCAGTGTTTGATGTAAATTTTCTCTCCTTATCTTCTTGAAAAATTTACCACGTCAGAGTACGTAAGGTGCTAAAATTGTATTTATTACCAAATTTAGGAATCTTTCATCTTGTCAAAGATACGTTATTAACACTCCAAAGGCTATTGACATTGGTCAACATATTTAACACAAACATTTTAATTAAAAACATTAAGAGCATTATTAGAACGTTGGAAATACAGGTAGGTTTCGTACAAAAGGCTTACTATGTACGTACGGTACTTCAGTACAAGGGTACGTAAATCTGTTAATATTCACAACTAGATTCAAAGACCTGCCAAAAACAGAAGCTACTTTTAATAGTCATGCCATTTTTTTCCCAAAAGGATTTCATCAAGTAGACTGTGCAGTAATGACTATAAATACATGACAAGCCTGTATTACTATAAATAAATATTGTATATTCTCCCAACCCATTTAATTACTGTTCACCTAAAAGCAGTGCAATTAAGAAACTGTCTGCTGAATTCCGAAAATCGGAAAAGCCCTCCTGTCTCTCACAGGCAGTTTAACAATCCTAACAATATACTTAATGAAGCCTTTTAAAAGAAGGACAATTACATTACAATGACCAAGACATGTAAAAATTCATGACCTAGATCCTCCTGCTGTCTCATGGATCAAATGCCTCATCACACCCTAGGTAGAAATAGAAACAAAAAATAAAGAAAAATCAAAACTTTCTGAGTGAACATCTTATTTATGAAATTTAATCCGGCCCCGTAAACCAGGCAGGACTTCACCCTACAAAGTGGGAAGAATATATATTTGGTATCAGATAAATTGTGAAATTGTCCTAGAAATGTTGTTGGTTTGTTGAATATAAATTGGCATTACAATCCACATCCTGATGGTGCCAAACGACAATTATACAGGTGAATACAGTCTTCCCCTTGAGAAATGATAAGGGCTACAAAAAATAAGAGTCCACTCTGGGGAACTGTCTGGGACCGTGAGCACCCATTAACTTTCTACTGTCCCAACTGACTGTAGGGATAGCGCCAATTGACTGGTTTTGTTAAAATTTTCCACAAGTGTTTTATGTTTTTCTGTTAATATTATATATAGTTGTTTCTCTTTAGCTTCATTTCACACCTATTAGCTGTTAATATATAAAAATACAACTGACTTTGTATCTTGACCTTCTATCCTGTGACCTCACTTATTAGTTCTTTCTAGTAGTGGTTTTATACATTCCTTAGGATTTATCTATATATAAACTGTAATGTCACCTGCAAAAAAAGACAACTTGACATTTTCCCATAAGCCTTTTATGCCTTGTCCTTGCCCTCTTACCTTTCTTAAATGGCTAGAACAACCTGTTTCACTGGCAAAAAAGTTCTTACTGCTGCACTCTGCTTTGCCTCATGCCATTTTTGACTGTTGTGGGGCCATGAACACTAGGCCATGGGGAACTGTGTCCTTCAGCAGAAAGTTTCTGATCCCACCAAGCCATCTGCAGAAGACCAGGGTCCTGATTCAGAACCTCAAATTTTTTAAGGGAAAAGAATTTATAGTTGATGTATTTGGTTTAATTACTTGTACTTCTCAAGACACCGATACATAAAAAAAAGAAAGAAAAAGAAAAAAAGACAAAAAGAAAGTACAAAATCTTTGGACTTTTGAGCTAGAAGGGCACTTGGAGATTAAATCTCTCACCTTATAACAAAAGTAAGGTTCAATACATCCAGTGACTTGCATAAGGCCAGCCAGAGGCAGAGGTAGAATCTGCTATTCTGCATAAGACATGAACTAAAAGTTGAGAAACCTGGATGATAGTCTTGAGTAGATCAGGACTGTACTCCTGCCTTAGACTATATCTAAGTGTCTAGGGGAGACTTCAGATACTCTTGAGTCCTGGTCCAAGTTGATGTGGTAACTTGGGTCTATCTTTTTTTGAACCTTTGCTAAAAGTGTTCCCTAAATGTAGGGCAAGATGACATTTTCCAGTGCCTGGCCAATCTATAGCGGGCTGTTACTATCACTGAATGAATTTCCTCTCTCCACCCCAAGTAAACTTACTCTGAAATAAGCTAGGATCCACAGAGAAGCTCTGTCCCTGTTTACACCAACTGCTAAACACGATCACCTCATGTCATCATCAAGTCTTAGAAGCTCCAAATTAACATCCTAGGGCTCACATACAGACCCTGGGGATCCTGGCTGAACTCTTTTCTTACATATTACAGTTGACCCTTGAACAGCACAGGTATGAATTATACTTACATGCAAACATTTTTCAATAAATACTACAAATGTATATTCTCTTCTTATAATAACATTTTCTTTTCTCCAGCTTATTTATTGTAAGAATACAGTATGTAATACATAAATACTTTTAAAGATGTGTTACTCGACTGTTTATGTTATTGGTAAGGCTTCCAATCAACAGTAGGCTATCAGTAGTTAAGTGTTTGGGGAGTCAAAAGTTATATGTGGATTTCTGACTGTCGGGGAGGTGTTGGTACACGTACCCCTGCGCTGTTCAGGGTGAACTGTCTGTGCTCCTGTCTCCTAGAGGAACCTGTCAGAGCCAAGAAAATCACCAGCTTGTTTGGCAGGCATGTAACATGTTCACACCGAACTAGCCAAGGGCTATTAACTAGAGCTGTTCTCAAATTAGCAAGCATATTTCTATCAATCAAATACATATATTCAAACAGCTGAAATTCTAGAACTTTTAGGAAGTCCAGTTCTTCAAACTTCCTGTCTTGTCACATAAAGTCAAGTATTATTACTCATTAGTCACTTCTCTAAAATAACCATCTGCTGTCACTGCTAAAACAGAAGTTTCAAGAGGTCAAAAGTACTTACTGAGATCAGGGAGAGGCCCCAACTACAAAATAGAAACGAGACATTAAAAGAGCATCACTCATGGTTGGTGGGTGTGTGCTGGGAGAAGTCTGCTTCACCAGAGAAGGGGAAGCTGTGCCGGATGGGAACTACCATACTAGCTACTTTCATGGGAAGGCGCTGGGCAGGGGTGCTAAGAAATAGTACCTCATTTGACTTGGCAACAACCCTGTGGAGGTAGATATTATGTCTTTAGTTGGCCAGGAAGCCAGTTAGGTAGGTTGCCCAAGGTCAGACAGCTGGTTAATGGCAGAATGGCAATTCCAGATTGACCTATCTTAAGTCCATCCTTTTAACTAATTTTATTATAAAAGTAATATGACCATATTAACAAACATTGAGAAGAAAATCCTGTAGTCTCATAACTCAAATAAACTGTTAGTATCCTGGTGTAATTTCTGTAGGCTTTTCCTACATGTGCATTTTGCTTTCAAAATTAAGATAATATTCCACAGACATTTTGGTATCCTGCTTTTTTCTACTTAACAACCTAAACATTTGTCCAACTCACTTAACAATTTTTATAATCATCATTTTAACTAATATATAAGATACCTTTGAGTAGTTGTGTAATACAAATGTCATCGTTTACATAATGAGACCTCACTTTTGGAACACTGAGGTTCTTGTACATTTTTTGGCAAAGCACAAGTGTTATTTCCAGCATACATGCTGCCTTTCCAAATATGTAATGTCATCATGGAAAGTTTCAAACAGACAATACCAATCAGATGATGATAAAAAACTATGATTAAAATATTTTGAAAATTCCACCACCACAGAGCTCTCTGGCCTGGAATCAGATAAATCTGATGAACGCTATTAATGAAGGGTGACCCCAAAATAAAAAGTTTTAAAAAGCTGCACTTCTGAGACTCCAGAGAACAAATGCTTTTAATGGTTTAATGCTCTACTTTCATTTTCATAGAAATGCCAACCAAAGAAATTATCCTCATTAAAATCCAGATTTGGAAGAATGGAAATTCATTGAAAAGAAAACGAATCCTATTAGCCTTACGTATCAGTGTGGTCAGAACTCACAAAGCCAAAATTCTCCTTCAGGATTGTGTCATATTTCATAGTTAATTTGCTGTTCTAAATGCCACAGACCAGTTTTCTTAGGTCAGTGAGCAATTTACAGAGCAGCTCTGAGTTCTCATCAAATAATCCTATGAAGTAAGAGAGAGAAATGACAAACCCTGTGTAAGTTTGCTGAATTTATAAAACAAAAGAGCATGGCTGTTAGAGCAATCTCCTGTGTTTGGAAGAAAGTGTGCCTCTGGGTGAGTATCTGTTTTGGAAGCTTAATTAGAATCCATGCCCCCATTATTTGCTGTGGAAATAGCACACTTAAATTCCTGGCAGCATCTATCTGCTCCTCAGATAAATAATAATCTTTAGCTATTATATGTATTATAATATATAGAGTAATAACTAAAGATTATTGCTGATCAGAGAAAACTGAGTGAAAATGGAGAGAAGTGGGTATTCATTCCTACAGAGATGGAATCTGCTTCCTAGTGACAATGTTACTACAGTTCATGCAAGATAACTTTCCCCCTTCCCACACCTATACCTTTCTTTTCATATCTCTAGCTTTCTCTACCACACTTTGATGGGGAGTTGTAAGACCCTAATGATATCCTTTTCCTCTCCAATATTTAGCTAATCCTGCATTTCATCTTTCCTTTGGATCTCCTCTTTTCTTAAAATTTAATGTTTACTCATGGGAATATCAAATGGAATGTCTAAATACAATCACTCTGGAAAACTATTTGGTATTATCCAATAAAGCTGAAGATGCACATACTCAAAGACTCAAATTCTTCTTAGGTACCTCTCCTGGAGAAACTGTTTGCATCAGGATACACATGCAAGAATGGTCTTAGCAGCACTGTTCAAATACCACAAAACTGAAAATGACCCAAATGTCCATCAAAAGGACACTTAATAAAATGTGGTACATTCATGCAATGCAGAACCATACAGCAGTGAAGATAATTGAATTTCATTCATATCACTCCATGCACCAATGAGGATGAATCATAAAACAAACGTTGATTGAGAAAAGCAATGGGTACAAGATGGTGTGCGTGTGTGTGTGTGTGTGTGTGTGTGTGTATCCCCAAGGCAAACAGAGCTTAATAACAGACTGCTTAGGGAAATATACTTACACAAAAAAAGCTAGGAAATGACACAAAAAATTCAGAACGATGGTTTCTTTTGAGGGAGAGCGGTCTGGCTGGGAGGAACGCATAGGGGCTTCCAAGGTACTGGTAAGATTCTAGTTCTTAAGCTGCAGAATGGGTATGGGCAGAGGTTGTATTTCTCTCCCTCTGCATCCCTGTGTGTATGTGTGTGTACAAGTACATACTTCTGACACACACACACTCTTCTGTATGCATACATATTCTTTTGTATACATCATCATCATCATCATCATCATCATGATTTTTCATGTTACCCTGAGCCCTGGACCACCTCAGCAGCACCTCCTTCCCAGCAATCTGACCCTCTTCAGAGTCCTCAGTTCATTCAGACTCTCTTGTTTTAGGCAGAGAGCTTACTCCATCCAACTCCCTAATCCAATCAAACATGGTAACCTTTGAAGACCCAATGTGGCATCCTTTGCTTTCTATATTGACTCACCGGGAGCATATATCCAGGCCACCACTGATGGGACAGCTAACTCTGTGTGACATCCCACTCAGAAGGTGGTGTCAACTGTGTTGTAAGGGGGCCTGAAGTGCCACTCAGAGTGCAACAGCCATTTGGTAAAGTATTCCAAGGAGCTGTAGGCAGCTGGCTGGGATCTCCCACACTGACCCAACCACAGGGTCTCCTGCTGTCTTGAGAAGCGTGTCAAGTTTGGTCCATGAAATTATTGCTACACAGCCCAGCCAACTTCCCCAAACCACCCCTTCGTCATTCCTATAGAACAGTGGTTCTCAAGTGTGTGCCCTAGAAGATTTCCAGGTGCGTCTTATGGTATTTCAAAGAAATATGTGCTTGTTGGGGACCAAAAAACAGGGTTTTTGAGTTTAGATTTTTGGGGGACAGAGGTGTGGGGAATTGGCTGTAAACTGCCAGTCTGCCCAACCCCCCACCTCACTTGCCTGATTAGGTTGCAAAAGGCTGTTAAGCTGTGGTGCTGGATTGTTTACACTACCCCCTATGTTCCCTGGAAAGACTGGAGGCAAATTTCTAATATCCTTTGTTTGGTGTAAAGTTAAGATGATATGTATGGTGGGGGTTTTGAATTGCTGATTAAACATAAGGAATTGTCTCTTGAAGCCTTTTGGATTTCTATAAAAGAATAATGTGTGGAAATATTTTAAAAAGCTTTGAACATTTTACTACAATTTTAAACATCCTATATATGTGAATTAGGATTTTCTACCTTCAACACAGTTAAGAGTAAAAAGAGAGGAATTCTTCAATGTACTGACAAGGAAATGAGAGTTTGCTTTCCAATATATGCCCAAACACTGAAGAAATCGTGAGGACACATGAGGTTCATGATTCTCATAAACACAGAATGAAAAAACTTAACACATTTATGCCGGGACCTACCGAATTTACTAAATCTTACTAAGAATGTGTTTATATATATATAAAAAATAACCTTTTGGTTTTTTATTTATGTCTTAACCCCTCTTTTTTATAAATTCTAAAAGGCATAACAAAAAATAACATAAAAATGTTTTTTAATGTCTGAATAAATTAAATTTTGTCATATTTATTTTGTTTACTATAAAAGCACACTTGGACTTTACATTTTTTATTTAATATTTGACTTAATTATTATAACATATTTCTCATTAATGTGTATATAGTGCGCCTACAATTATTTGTAGGATTTTAAATGTGCCCCGACTTCAAAAAGTTGGAGAACCACTGCTATAAAATGATCTCAGGTCCTCCCCTCTTTCAGATACCCAGGCTTCCAACCTTGGCATAATTCTTCATCTTTTTTTCCTTTTTTAAGAGTACACTCTGAGACTACTTTCCTGCTCTAGCTTCAGTGAGACTCCCCCAGGAATCACTGATCTTGGTACCATAGCCTTAATTTAGACAAAATAAGAGTTCTTATTAGATTTATTCTATTTCAGGACTATTTATTCTAAAAGCTTCTATTTCTTCCCCCAAACTTAAAACTGATAAGAGCCTGACCTGTGGTGGCGCAGTGGATAAAGCGTCGACTTGGGAACACTGAGGTCGCTGGTTCAAAACCCTGCACTGGTCTGGTCAAGGCACATATGGGAGTTGATGCTTCCAGCTCCTCCCCCTTCCTCTCTCTCTCTCTCTCTCTCTCTCTCTCTCACTCTCACTCTGTGCCTCCTCTCTAAAATGAATAAAATAAAAATAAAATAAATTTAAAACTGATAAGAAAATTACTTCAAAAGCAAATGAATTTGGCAAATAATTATTTTACTTTCTTTTCTCTCCCCTATTTAGTAGACCAGTTGTGGAAAAAATATACAGACTGTAACTACTGTCCTGGAAATGTAATTAGATTTTCTTCAAAAATGCCTCACGCCATCTGTATCAAACATGAAAACAGAACAGCACATGGCCATTAATACATTTTCACCTGAATGGGTCTGTTTGCACTGGATCACAGAGGACACAGTGAAGTAAAGAGTGAGTATGAAAAAATAATCACAAGAAAAGTAAGGGAAGTTTATGCAAAGAGGTGGTGGGGTACCATGAAGCAACTCCACACTTAGCCCTGGGAGGAGCTCGATGCTGTGTCACAGTCAGGGGTCCAGGCTATGTTAGTGACTGCAACTGAGAAGTCTCAATTCAGTAATGAACAAGGAGACTGAAAGACAAGTCTGAAATGCCAGGTCAGGGAAGGTGATGCCAAAGTGAGAGGTGACAACCTGATTCAGGGTTGTGGGTAAAGAGAGGAAGAAAGAAAGAGGGTCTTCAGAGAAAAGCAAGTTGGTCAATTCCTTCAATTTGTGTGAAGAGAGCTCTTGATGGTCCTGAAGTCAAGAGATATAGTGATGAAAGAGAAAACGTAAAAATCTGTCATTCATCACCTCAAATTTAAACCAAGATATAGCAACGGATATCGATGGGGTAAGGCATCAGATAAAATGGTGGCTGCCTAAATCTATATACAAATGTGACCTGATTTGGGTTCTATGCCCCCCAAAGAAAATAAAAAACAGCTTCTAAATTGTCTAACAAATAACAAATGATTTTAATTATGCCCTTTGGTACTACAAAAGTTGAAAACTCATGTTTACACAAAATCCTGCACATGGGTGTTTATAGTGGATTTATTCATAATTGCCAAAACTAGGCAGCAACCAAGCATTGTTGGATAGATGTGAATGAATAAATAAACTGTGGGGCATTCAGACAGTGAAATATTATTCAGCGCTAAAAACAAATGGGCTATCAAGCCACAAAAAGACATGGCAGAATCTTAAATGCATATTACTTAGTGAAAGAAGCCAGTATGAAAAGGCTACATACTGTGTGACTCCAAATACATTCTGGAAAAGGCAAAACTACAGAGGCAGTAAAAAGATTATCAGTTGCCAGAGATTAGGGTGAGGGAAGATGAATAGATGGAACACAGAGTTATTTTCGGGCAGTGAAAATACCCTATTTGGTACAATAATGGTATATACATGTCATTATATATTTATTCAAATCCACAGAGTGCTCAACATTAGGAACTAACTCTAATGTAAACTGTGGACTTTGGGTGATAATGCTGTGTTGATGTGGGTTCATCAGTTGTAATAAATGTAACTCTGATGCTGAAAAGTGGTAGCTGGGAGGCTGTGCGTGTAGGGGCTGAGTATATGGGAAATACTAGTACCATTTCCTCACTTTTGCGGTGAACCTAAAATTGCTTTAAATTATAGTCCATTAAAAAAAAAAGACTTGAAAGTTAAAAACAAGCAAGCACTTTGGCCTGACCTGTGGTGGGACAGTGGATAAAAGCATCAACCTCCATGGAATGCTGAGGTTGCTGGTTCGAAACCCTGGACTTGCCTGGTCAAAGCACATATGGGAGTTGATGCTCCCTGCTCCTCCCCCCTTTTCTCTCTCTCTCTCTCTCTTTCTCTCCTCTCTCTAAAATGAATAAATAAAATTCAAAAAATAAAAACAAGCACTTTTTCTTTCCCTGACAAACCTAGCTCTACTGGTTCTGAAATGATTGTTTCTGAAGCATTTTATTTCAGAATACATTATATCGTGCCTTGTTGCTGCTGCTGTTGTTATATATTTACTATCTAGAAAACAAAAAAAAAGTCTAATTGCATTTTCCTCTAAGCCACTGTAAAAATTAAAAAATGAACAGGTTATTTGATTGGCTAGAAGTTGATATTTATTAACACAAATACAAAAAATACAGTAAATATTATTGTAACTGTCAAAGTTTTTTGTTCTACCAGTTCATGGTTTATATCTGAAAATAGTATCCCTGACATTTTGCCAATAAGCACCTCCATATGTGAAATTTCACTATGGATCACAACAACAACTTCTAAATTTATTTTGTTTTCAATATCTAAGGGGTGTACAAACATTTTCTCATTATCAAATTTACTTTTTTTCAGTAAGCATCACCTTGATGCATGGGGGTAAAAACTTTTTCCCCTTATTGGATAACAGTATAGTAGGCAAAGTAGCAGTAAGTTTGTTTTTTAAATTAGTTTCCCTCAACCCCAGTCTACATTTTAAGTATTCTTCTAAAGATGGACAAAATCTTCCCCAAACACAAAGATTTTTGTCTGTTTGTTTAAAAAATATATCATGAAATGGAAACCTCCCCATGCCCAATCTTCTACTCTAACTCTAAATCTACTCCATATCATACTCGAAAGTAATCTAATCCTTGGCTAATCTTGTCCGAAGGGGGAACAACAAATAGAAGTTGGTCAATTATCAAGTCCTCTCTTCATCAGTTTCTTTTCATTTAACTCCTATTTGGGTTTCTCTTGTATGGATGTCATAGCGGCCTGCACCCCAATTCAGATACTCCCCACATTTACAAGTCCACACTTGATGGCTACCTGCTTCCCCACAGCAACGCCACAAGGTCCTCAGTGGCCAGTCAGGACTTCCTCAAGCCACTGAGGCCCACACATGCTTGACTACATCACACTGCCTCCTGACTGGCCTTGAAACGGTCTCCCCCGTTCTCTCGGTAGTTCTGTTTGGTAGGGCTATGCAAGTGAATAAATTGTAGTGTTATCCCTTCTTTTGTTAACAAAAGTGATCCACACAGTATGTCACTTTGCTTCCTTCACTTTACACTCAGTAGTGTGTAAAGTGCACAACTTACAAAACACTGCACAACTTACAAAACAGCCCACCATTTTCTGAGAAGCAGCCATATTCACTCAGCAATGAGAATCACACAACACGTAGCCTTTCTAATGCTCTTCATGGACCACATATAGCCAGAGTAGGATCCGTCTTCAGTAGAGGTGAAACTTTAAAAGAAAGATTAGGATTCCACATCTGAATATGCGGTTCTAGTCCCTTTTTAAAAATCACCCACCAGCTAACAACTAAAATGTTCTACAGGAAGTAGGGCTCAAGATCGGAGTCCACCGACATCAATAAGCACAGCCAGGTACCTCTGCTCTGCTTTTGGAACAGCGAATAATAAATGAGTACTCTATACCGAGTACCCTACTAAGTCTCCCTTCCTGTAGCACTGCCCGGCTCAGAGCATCTTCACAGAACTATCAGAGTGACAGGTTGTGAACACAGAGCACTTAGGTGCCAGCAAAGCACCTGAGAGCCGCTCAAAGCTTAGCTGATCAAGATAAGGAATCCTGGGCCAAGTGATAATTCACTTTGGTGAACTCAGAGTTGACTGAATGACCACACCTAAGGGCACCGACATCACAGAGGAACCACATGGATATGGAGAGAGGTCCTTGCGCAGCAGGACCATCTGTCCTTGATTAATGTTTTCACCAGATTGTACTTATGAAGATCCCAAAGAATTCACTGCTGAAAGGGGTAATTAATTGGAAGAATAGAAATTTTAAGAGATTTCAACAGGCTGGAATGATCACCAGGACTGACCAAAACGACAGCAAAAGAACCCCCCAAATTAACAGAGATAAAATCCTGCTTTTAATTGTTAAAAAAAAATCTAATGTATATATGTACGTGTGTGTGTCATATATATATATATATATATATATATCATCACCTGCTCTACACTTTCCAATCTGCTGCTCAGCTGGGACAACTCACCCTTGTTCACAAATTCTGCCAGTGACTCTTGCCCCAGGCTTGGAGTGGGTGAGGCTCCAGGCCACTGACACTCAGACTCACGTCAATGTTATGAGTCTGACTTCAGACCTGGAGCTTTCACTCTGTGGGCTCAAGTGCCTGTCTTCAACCTCACCCCAGCAATTGACTCTTGTAACTTGTTCTTCTGGACCCAACTCTTTTCCTCAGCTTCCTGGCTGAAGTCTAGTTCCTATATATCAGTCCTCCTCTTATCTGGCCCCTTGACCTGCTCATCCAGACAATGCTGCTGGTAATCATCTGTTCTTCTAGACTGCCACCTACAGAAGAACCTCCCCAGTGCTATGACTTATCAAGTTGTCTTAACTGCCTTCTGTTTACTGCCTGCTGCTGGTACCGCCCCCATGAACAGGTTCCAGCTCACAGATCTATCTGTTCTCTGGATCCCTGTCTGGACTATATTCTGGATCCCAAGCTGATCCCATCCTGCTACCGACAGAAACCCAGCTCTTCTACGTACCAGGCACAAAGGGGAAAGGTTTAAAGCAATTCATATTTTGAAGTCTTTAAGATTTTTATTAAACACAAGCTCAATGCAAGCTGAAGGTGTGACAGAGTGCCTAAAAGAGATGTAATCTTAGTCTGCACTAGTGTAGCGTATAATGATACAGAAAACATGTGCATCTCCTAAGACCTAATAGTCATAGGCTTAGAGTCCTCAGCCATCTCTGAAAAGTGGTTCATGTATGAGAGTCGCATTTTTAAAAAGGCAATGACATAAAGGAAACGTGTCTAGGAGGAGGTAACCAGAATGACAGAATTCCTACCATCAGGTAATGAAAGAATATTTGTAAGAACCAGGGCTGTTACCCTGGGAAAGCAGGATTTGCAGAAATGGGGTTCCAAGTGCTGAAGAGCTCTCACATGAAGGCAGACTCAGAGGCTTATATTATATTATGAAAGACAGCTTGGGGGTCTACAGGAACACAGGGGAAGGGGTGGGCTGAAGCAGTAAGTGTGGGTCCCATCTCTGCTCCTGACTCCGGTGACCCTGCATCTCCAACCTCAGTTTCCCCCTAAGACTGGGAGGATCTGATTTTGAAGGCCCCTCCCAGCTCCAGAGCCCAGAACTCTTCACCCTTATGTTAACTCAAACCTGAGAAAGAAAAAAAAAAAAACTCTAACCTGTTCTGAGGCCTAGGAGACAAGGTCAGGTCTTAAGTCTTCCAAATGGCCCCTTCCAAGAAAACCACATTCACTAAAGTAATGTGTGAAATAAGTGGTCTCAAGCTTTATATTTCAGGAAATGAAAAATATAGAAATACCCTAAGAGAAGATGTGGAAGGCAGAAAAACGCCCACCACCTCCTCCAGATACTCACTTCCTAATCCTTGCAATCTGAGTATCACCTTGTATGGCATGATGTATGATATGATAAAGTTCACAGTCTTGAGAGGAGGAGCTTACCCTGGGTTACCAAGTGGGCTCTAAAAGCCACCTAGCTAGCCTTATAAGAGGGAAGGAAGGAGTGATGTGATTGAGACACATAGGGATGAAGGCAGAGGCAGAAATTGGAGTGATGTGGCCACAAGTCAAGGAATGCCTGCAGCCAACTAGAGCTAGAAGAAGGAATTCAGTTCTACTGACATCTTTTTTTTTTTTTTAATTTATTAATTTCATCAAGAGAGGAAGGGAGAGAGAGAGAGAGAGAGAGAGAGAGAGAGAGACAGTAACACTGAGCTGTTCCTGTAAGGGGCCTGACTGAGGATCGAACTGGCAACATCTGCACTTGTGGATGATGCTGTAACCAACCAAGCTATCCAGCCAGGGCCTGGCATCTTGATGTTGGACTCTGTCCTCTAAAACCATTAGAGAATAAATCTTCGTTGTTTTAAGCCACCAAGTTTATGGTCACTTGTTATGACAGCCACAACAATTAATCCAGAAGGCATTTTGCTTAAATAAAATTTTGTTCTGGGCTAAAAGTAGGCAGTTTTAACCTTCTATAAAAGAAAAACTTGAATTTTAAAGTATTTTTATGGCTTATTCCATACCAGTCTCAGAACAAGTGCAGCTCTGCTTTTAACAGTGTTTAAGGGCAGAGATAAAAGCCATTCTTCGTAAGTATTTTTACTAACAATCTCTACTTCATGTATGATTCCAGCAGACAGTATGTCTATGCAGGGCAGACAACCAAATGATTCCAACCTCTACCCAGCCGGCCTGGCTGCAGTGGAAGAAATTATGCAGCATCTCACAGTTATAGGAGAAAGCCCACCGAGTGGTAGAAACCCGTCTTAATTTTCTACTGTAATGTGGGCAGTGCTCCTCCCCAAGCTCTCTTGGCAACATCCAGCTCGTCTTGTAGAATGATAAAGGCCACTGAGATGAGGAATACAATACAATGATCCCTGAGCCTAGTAACAGACCGAAGAAAGACAATGAGTGTCCCACAGGCCTCCTTGAACTCCACTGCCACAGAATACCATCACTGGAAATCATTCTAATGCTGTCACCTAGAAGACTACCTGGTAGAATCAGGTTAGATTTAAAGAAATGGTTCCTCTTTTAAATGGTTCCTTTTCTAATTTCTCCTAGATAAAAACATCCTTACTATTTTTAAAACCATAAAGAAAGGAAAGTCTTTTTAAATTAGGTGACAAGGAAATGAAAAATGCACATAAAATTACCAGTGAAATACATGAGGCTGATGATAAGCCATTTGTCTTCTGCCCTTCTGAGCTCTGGAACAAGAGAGCATTACTGTGGAATGGAAAGAGAAGGGAATGCCAGGTCCCAGACCTACTTTTGAATCTTTTCTCTTCCTAGATGTTTTTGGGCAAGTCATTTCATTTCTGTTGAGTTTTACTTTCCTCACTTGGAAAACAGGGCAACTGAATAAGATAGTATGTGGATTAGAACAGTGGCTGGCCCACAGGTGTTCGTTAACATTTGAGACACAAATGAAGTAAGTGTTCTGCATCCCAGCCTAACAAATCACCCCAATTTTTCAACTCCTTCCTTGAATCACAATGTAAATACTGTTATCTGTGACTATGCCAACAGCTATAAATATCTCCCTGAGTTTATAGTGTCTAGGAAGAGATATCTTTGATTATCTTGGAAATCTGAATTGGCAGAAGGCATGTTTCTTCTTGGACAGCAGCACTTAGTTTTCAATCTAGAGATTTATGTAAAAAAAAGTTGGTCAGTTACTATGGGTGATGCATAACAACTATTTTTGGTCTAGGACTAAAAATGTTTGCTCCTCAGTCTAAAATAGAATTTTAAGCAAGAACCTCCTTCCTAAACACCCCCCACAACCAAAAGCCACTCCCTTTCCCTGATCTCCAGTCACTAGGAAAGCAGGTTGTGTGAAGCCTGGCATTTATTCAGTGATTACTCAGTGATACAGAGGCTGGTCTTTCCTGATGCCTGATGACCAGTAAAATGAGTCAATCTGTGTGGGAGATGGGGCAGGGGTCATGGAGAATGGAAGCTAACTTGGCTATTCATAGGCTCTGGAGTTGGGGCTGGCAGCCCTATGTATGTACATCAGAAAGAGCCTAAGGGACGACTCATTTGCACATGAGAGTTGCCCTCTCTAGTCCCCACAAGTACCTGGTGAACCCTCCCCCCACAACCTCCATTGAGGATGCAATGGCTTCTACTGATGACAGTGAGTTTGGCCTATGCTGTTCTTCCCTTTCTCCTCTTACTCTCTCTCCTCCTTCTTATAGCAACCAACATACAAAGACCCTCCTTCCCCACCTGCCACACTCCCACTGGACACAGCCTCACATCTTCCCAGCAACCAGCGTTCTCAAGCCTTTGGACACAGGTGAGCACTGCTGACCTTCTGATCCCTGAAAATCCTATTACTTCTCAGTATAGAAAAATCTTGTATGAATTAATTTTTCTATCTTTCAACCAGCTCTGTAGGAATCACGTACCCATGGCTTTAAGCTTGGTTCCAGGTGCAGTGTCAAACTGAATCCCCACAAAACCAGATTTTGTGTTCACAAGACTATTAGCCCATAACGAGAATCCAAGATATTTTCATCATTTCTCTTGGGACTTATGAAAATGAAAGAAACACTGAAGAATGGAGCAACTTGTATATACAGTCTACATTTACAGACTAACACTTTTCAAGGAATTCATTGAGAAAAAGGAAATGAGTCTAAAGCAGGAAGCGATTTTCCTATTTGCTTTTCTTTTTTGAGTGACAATTCTTGTCCATCAAATAGAGAGTAATATTTGTGGTCATATTTGTGGCCTGACGGCAACTATCTAAATCTTGCAAACAGTTGGCATACCAACACAAGAATTCTTGGTCTCACTGAAACTACAGAAATGACAGAGGCTTCTCTCTGGGCTGGTGCCAAAATACTTTTAATCATGGCATAAAGAGTACATGAAAACCAAACCTTTTTCCTCAGCCCTTTGAGAGTAATTAGGATCAAAATAAACATTATTTTAATCAAATTCATTTAAATTATGAGTTAAATAACTAAATATGATGATTCAATTTAATCAGTTTTACTTTAAAAAGTGCATTTTTGTTCCTCTGATATAACCTGATTACATATTCTTTAAAATTCAGTTGAGTATGAGTTCCACTTTTAGAAGATACACTTTATATATTTAAATCTGATTTATGGAAACCATACTCAGAAATTTATCCCTCAATAATTCTAGAAGATTTTTCTGCCAAAAAAAGTTTTAATATTTCCCTTGTGCTCTTACTGTCCCTCCCTCTTTTATCTTCATATTCTCTTTGCTCGCCCAGATGCCTTCATTTTAAAGAATTATCTATTCATTTGTCTGCTTAAAACGACATCTGGGAGAAAAAGCCATAGAATGATCGTCTTATCTCCATGTAATGCTACTAACAAGCATGGTTTCCACAGATAAAAGGCATATATGGAGAAGAGAAACATGATTTCTGGAATACACAATAATATTTTTTACTTTGCCACCTACCAACAAGTGGCTTTCATTGGCTCTCACTACCTCTTAATTGGGTCATGTGCTATTCATTCATGACTGAAGTCAACTTTTTCAGAGGGCATGATAGGAGTCAGGCACTATGCTGAGCACATGTAAGGATTTGGATCTGACAAAGCTTACAGTTCAAAAGAGAACACAGATAGTACACAGTTATTATACAAGTAACTATACAACAACAGTATCTTTGAAGAAGTGCAAGGTGCTAGGACAACTCCATGCAGACTTGGAGGGAGGGTATCAAGGAAGACCTCTCTAGAAAGTAACACTGCTTTTTTCATTACTCATACAACATTTTTTAAAAGCTCACACAAATATGTCATCTCAAATATTATACCAGTTGCAAGGTCATGTAGGGCATGGAAAAGAGAAAGCTCTAGACCCAGAGAGGTATGATTCGAATTCTTGCTGTTACTATGGTGCCTCGAGCAACTCATGGTAAGGGACACAGTTCCCTCATAAGATTATGTCAGTGGTCAAGTGTGACACATATGAAGTACTCAGTATACAGAAGTCTAATAAATTATAGACAATAATTAATAATTATAAAATTTATAATTTATTTTTGAGCTTTGGAGATATTCAACTGAAAGAAAATTCAAAATTCCATTTTAGCCTGGCAGTGGATAGAACGTTGAACCTGGAAGACTGAGGTTGCCAGTTCGAAACCCTGGGCTTGAGCAGTCAAGGCACGTACCACAAGCAATCAATGAACAACTAAAGTAAAACAACTAAGAGTTCATAGTTCTTGTTCTCCACCCCCCTCCCCAGGCTCTCTATACAATCAAATAAATTCTTTTAAAAAAGTTCCACCATAAAAATTGCACTATGACTTCTGTGACTTTTTTTCACTTGAACTGGCAATTGTTATCATTTAGTTGTACAATAGCAGATAGATAAACAGAGGCAAAAAGAACAGTTGATACATCTGTGCTCAACAGTTCTATCAGCATTAGAAAAAGATCATGGGATCAGAGTCTTTGAACTAGAGCTTTGAAAATAGTTAACTCGTACAGGGCAATACATGTTTTTCTTAACCACTGGACTGAGCAGGTGCAGGGGGAGCCTTCGGAGGCAGCTCAGACGCATGCACGCAGCCCAAGAAGCATTTCCCAGCCCAGTTTTAGCTGCTCTTCTTCGGAATTCCCTCAGTACTGACAAATACCCACCCCACACGACAGGGCTGGCCACACTGTTTGTTCCTTCTTTAGATACTCATTGTACCTCTGTGTACAACCCACACGGCTCTGCCTTTAGGGACCTCCCAACCCAAGGTGGGCCTTTACTGAGCGTTCTTCAGACGCCCGGCTAAGAGCCCTTTATCCTATTCGGCACAAAGCCAAAATCAGAAAGCTGAAAAATATGTGTGATTTGTGTTCTTAAGTTAAAAAAAAAAATGAACAATTTTAATTGGTCCGGGAAAGGACACTAACTTTACTCATGAGATAACTGAGGCCCAGAGAGGAGAAAAATTTTGCCTAAGGTCACAGAGCGAGCGAACAGGAACAGAATCAAGACTTGAACTCATTCCACTCAGGGCTTCCCACCCTATTCACTGAGCGCTCCTGTCTGTGGGCACCGGGCTGCCCTGGGAAGCAAGCTCATGGGAGTGCCTCCTCCATGCACTGGCTCTCCCCTCTCCCAGTTACAGGATTCCTGGGCCTGAGCTGCACAAGCAGGGCGTACCTGCAGCCGAGGGCAGCCCCAGCACGTCCTGGCCAGCTGCCCCAGAGGTTTAAGCTATGCTTACTACCATCCTGAGACGGCTCCTGGCACCCAAAGGCTACTACCTGCTATAAGTCTGTCCTGGGCCAGGAGGGCCACAGTGGTTACTCCTCCTGCCCTGGCTTCCACAGCCAAAACCTAAGCACACACGGATTCTAAACAGGCTCCCCTCTGCCTGACTGACTGGAGCCTCTTTATTTTCCTCAGTCCCCTTGCTTTGTATGAGTTATATGACTGAGGTGGATCCCAGACCTTTCTGCAGGAGCTGGGGGGCTGCATGGGTCAAAGGGGAGGGGATGTTCATAAATGTTCTAGAAGTTTGTTTCAGATATTACACTTTCCCAACTTAAAGATACATGTTTACATACAGAATGGTACTGGTTTAAGGAGAAGAACCTCTCTTACACCCAAACTCATAATGAGAACTTATCCCAAGTCATTCTTAGATGACAAAGTGGCAGCCCCTGAGTGGCCAGGGAATCAAGGAATGTAACTCAGAACTGCTGACCCATTACACCCAGGCAATGGAATTGGGCAGTGGAGCCTGGGGCAGAAAAGGATCCCACGGGTGGCTAGAGAGACTGAAGTCCAACCTCTTATGGGAACTCAAGGCAGGTGGAAGATGACACAGAGGTACAAGCAGAGAAGACCCGGCAGATGTTTGCAGAGTGACTGCATACGTGGTTCTGTCATGCATCCCCTCCACCAAGGAGCTTCCTGGGAGAGCCCAGCCCTCAGTCGGAGTTCCAGAGCCCCTTCTGCATCTGCACAGCTCTAACACACTGTATAATAGTTACCTGTGGACTCAGCTGTCACATTCATTCTTGTCTCAATAGAGTCCAGTCTGGTGTCTAACTCCAGTGGGCAACAAAAAATGTTAGGTGAATGAAAGAATGAATGATCTGTTATATAGTGCCTGCAATTCAGAGGTACAACTAGGGCAGAGGTAAGCAGTAGCCATCTGAGGCTGGAGAAAAACAACAGTGACTGGACTAAAGAGGGCTTCTTTTAACCAGTTTGAGGACAAAGGGCTATCCATTCCTCACCAGCCCCTGCAGGCTCATCAGTCACAGGGCAGCTGCTCCATTCTATTTTTGGGTAGGAAAACATATCTTATAGCTAAAACAAATGTTCTCATACATATCAAAATTGAATATTACAACTCAACTTTGGAAAAGGGGAAAACAGCAGGTGCACCTAAGTGAGCTAAGACTTTCTATACACCAACTCCATCTCCAATTCTACCTCTCTCTCTTAGAAACCTATGGACTCAGAGTCACAATCCTAAATTCAAAGTGGACCAAGTCCTGGGTTCCAACTGGAAAGCCTTTTTAATTTATAAGGCATGTGCTTTAGGTTTGAAACTTGTTAACTTACTTTTTCCACATCTAGATCAGCATCCTGCTTCTTCAAAAATCTGTAGAAAAAGAAAAACAAAAAGAAAACAAACATCAAAAGAGAACTGAGCCCTCTGCCTGTAAGCCACCCACAAAACACCACCATAGAATTTCCATTTGATACAGACAACCAATTTGCCCACAAGTTTTTTCTTGTTCACACAATTGTTGCAAAGTCACAGTTGCCACAAACACCTGCCTGAAACTGCAAAGATCTGGCCCTGCACCACCAAAAGAAGGTAGTATATGATTTTAACTTTTAGGATTCAGGAAAGATTAAGAATGCATGTCTTAAATGAGTACGTGCATGCACACACGCATGTACACACACATACACACACACAAAAACACACACCTTCTTCAGAATACCTACAAGTCATCCACAGTTGAGACACACTAAAATTAAGTTTTTAATTTGGCAAGCTCTAGATTTAAATTTACCCCTAGCCCCCAATGCATATCTGTTCCACTTCCTGTCTGACTGTGGGTGGGCCTCACTGTCAAAACCACCTTCTTGGAACGACCCCCATTTCTCATTAGGCTGGGGTTCCCTGGGAGGCTTGCCAACTCACCAGCCTGTACCAACTTGTCCACAGAACTCAGCCCCAGGGTTACCTTAGAACCTCATGCCAAGGGCCTGGCAAAGCTGTATGCTAATTCTAATGGCACCCATGCCCAATTCACATTAATCTTTAAAGTGCTAGCAGGGGGATGGCAGATTTCCAGTTTGCTCAGACACTTTCTCTACAACCTGCCAGTATCATAGTACCTCATTTATTATTTGCAATTTTAGCTGTTTGAACAAAACTTCAGTTTTAATAAGGTGTCTAAAGAGAACAATAAAAATGGTTGAATGGAAGTATGTTGACAGTAATATGTTTAGGGCAGAAAGTGAAAGGTTTGAGGAATCTGAGAAAAAAGAGAAGCAATTTTTTCTATCTTAGTAGAAACTCAAAATTTGTTCAATATGATTCTTAGCATCTTTCTTCCTGGTTTCTGGTTTAAAATATCCCATCATAAATTCTATCCCCACCAAAACCATCCTGTCCCCACATACACAAAAGAGAAATTTTGTGCTGTTTCAAAGGATGCAGAATTAACAGTAGCATCTTTGTTTTGTTTAATCAAAGATGACTCAGAATGAAGACAAGAAAAAATGACCATGGGGAAGAGAATTAGAAGCTCATACATTGTCTTCTGCAGATGGGCATTCAAATCATGAACTCACTGCAGACAGGCAAGAGAACCAGCATGGTGCTGGAGGGAAAGAATGTGCCAATGAGCATGTCCTGACAGCCTGTACCTTAGCAACCCATGTCACCCCGCCTCTTTCCTGCTTCTGAGACATGCTGTCCTGTGCTAACTGAGGAGATTCCACCAGGCAATCTATGCCTTTTCTTCTAGCTAACCAACTGGGATCATTACCAAACTGTAAAAAAAATGAGAATGCTTTCCGTCCAGAAATTTTACCTGGCTTCGCTATAGCTAGAATACAGTAATACAGTACTATGAGAACATTCCACCAAATGACACATATATACAGAGAACTTCTGACTTCCATTCTTGCACCCTTCCACAAAGATTGAGGAAGGTCGTCACTCTGATTTGTAGAACGAAATTTTCTATGCGCAAGGTGAAATATTTCTTCATCTGTCACACAAAGAGCAGTTGGAGAATCATTACATTTTTCCACAGTATTGGGGAAACTTAACCTCTCTCACGCATTCGGCACAACTGCAACCAGAGAGAATGGCCCCAGGCTGAGAAAGAATGAGCCTTCACTCCACCACACTTTAGCAACCAGTAACAAAAGGAAAACTGAAAAACTGTACAGAGCTGCTGGCTCACTACTGCATATGAATCTTATCCATACACATATAAACATCATCATCTGATTTCTGTTTCAGGCTTACTAAACAGATGGACTTAATTTACAAAGACAATACATATACACATCATCCTGCAGCCATAAACAAGAAGGTTGCCACAGGTTTAACTTCAAAGATGTCCAGCAAGCACATGCTTAGATATTTTTAGGCACCAGAGTGCCATTGTTTTAAAGAGGATAGAGATGGATGAAACAGAATTGCCGGAAAGTACACTTCACGTGCCAATTCCATCTAGAAGGAAGAGTAGGGTTCTTTTTAAGTGAGAGGAGGGGAGTTAGAGATAGACTCCCACATGTGCCCCAACTGGGATCCACCTGGCAACCCCCATCTGGAGCAGATGCTTGCTTGAATCAACTGAGCTATCCTCAGCACCTGAGGCTGACACTCAGACCAACAAGCTATCCTCAGCACCCAGGGCCGACACTTGAATCAATAGAGCCACTGGCTGCAAGAGAAGAGAGAGAAGAGGGAGAGGGAGGGGAAGAGAAGCAGGTAGTCGCTTCTCCTGTGTGCCCTGACCAGGTATCGATCCCAGGATGTCTGCACACCATGCTAATGTTCTATCCACTGAGCCAATTGGCCAGGGCTGGCATTTGTTTTTAAGGCCAGGTTTATCATTCTTAAATAAAGACTATGTTTCTGAAAAGTTGGGAATAAATAAATTTTGGCCATAAAGTATTTCAAGCGAAAAAAGAGATAAATTTTAATTAAATGACTCCTACATTTAAAAAAATGACTTAAAAAAATTAACCAATTATTCTCCTACTTTATCTTTATTCAAAATCTAAATGTTTAAAATATTCAAGTTTTATGATTCCAAGGTTTAAGGCAAGATAGACACCCTCCATTCCCCATATGTGTGTGTACAGATATGGGTGTGCATATGTAGTTATACAGACATTTTAAATAGTTGACTTTTACTCAATTGTGGGTCTGTGGGAATTAGGGCATTTTCCATGCTTTTGTTTTTTCTTCTGAAGTAGGTACTGATGTTTGAGAAACATGACTGAAGTGACCCATATTCCCAAGGTTATGTTACAAATTTGTGATCTACTGCAGGAATAGGAGCCAACGGATGAGGCTCTGACCAAAATATAATTATAGAAGTCCCCCCACATCGGCAGTTTCACTTTCTGTGGTTTCAATTAGCAAGCCAGTCCTAAAACATTAGATGGAAAATTACAGAAAAAAACAATTCATAAGCTTAAAATTATGCGCCATTCTGAGCAGCATATGAAATCTTGCTCCGTCTGGCCTAGGACTTAAATCAGCTCTTTGTCCAGTGTCTCCATGCTATATACATTCCTCGCCCGTTAGTCACTCAGTGGCCATCTCGGTTATCATATCAACAGTGCTCGTGTTCAAGTAACCATTATTTTACTTAATAATGACCCCAAAGCACAAGAGTAGTGGTGCTGGTAATTCAGATATGCCAAAGAGAAGATGAATATGTATGTATGTATAAGAAGAAACATAGTATACAGGGTTTGGCACTGTCTGTGGTGTCCGGTACCCATTGTGGGTCCTGGAATGTGCCCCTGAAGATAAAAGAGGACTCCTGTACTCCTATTTAGATCAGATCAAATCCTCCATCTTTGGAAGACTACAGAAAGGTTTTATTTTAGAGAAAAATCTAAGAATAAAACTGACACTCTCAACTTTGAGCTCTCTCTTAATACAACCATCCCTCCAGCCTTCACCACTCTATTTCCAAATGCCAAGAGGACATCTCCAATAGGGACCTATCAAAATCACCTTACGATTGGACAGGGCAGGCAAAGGGATAACGAGACAGAGTCAAAGAGGCATCAGTCACATGTCCAGAGAATGGAAAGAGACTTGGTAATGCCACAGGATAGAGAAGGGGGTAGGAGGCTGGTGGTAGGCTGGTGGGAGAAAGGTGGTAAACTAAGGCAAAGGCCAGATTGCGAGAGGCAGCAAGGATTAGCTACGAAGTCAGCTAGTTAGAGGAACACGTCTGCTTCCTCTGACCAGTATATTTTCAACCTGCCTCTCTCCCAGGAAGGGGCAGAAAAATAGATGCAGCCCTCAGCATATTCCTGGGCTTCGCATCACCCACTCCAATCTCACTAACCAACTGGTCTTCAGGGCGGAAGAAAAAAATCATCTTTTCACTCTTGTTGCCTTTGGTCTCACTTCTGCGCAGAACTGGGTTTCCTCTCCTCTGCGTTCTCACAGCACTTTACTCGGTACCTGTTTCACTGTGTCTGCTGCTCGAAGGCCAGCCTGTCTGTGGCCAGGACACACAAAGCACAGTGCCTGCAACCCACGGGGGTGAGGGTGCCAGCTCTGCTGGTGGAGGGGGAGGGTGATGAGGAGCTGCGACAGAGTAACTATGAAGGAGTAACTGACAGAAAGGACAGGAATGTGACGGTGCTAAATCAAGCCCGCCTGGCTTTCTCCTGCATGTAGGGGGATGGGGGTATGGAGAGAAGGGATGCACACACATATCACACAAAGCATACCCATCACCAGAAGATGACCTTGTTTTTTTAATTTAGTCCTATGTCTTTAGCTATAAATAAAACAACAATGATCCAATCTGGTGATTATGCTGTTATTTGTAATGTTCCCCAGTGTTTCCCATTCTATTTTAAAAATGTGACTGAGAAACTGAGATTCACTACATTAGAGTGACACTCATGTCTCATATGTGCTGAAGGATTTAAGGGGGCCATGGCAAGTCCAAGATTTAAATCACAGTTTGAATTCTGCTTAATCATTTTAAGAAAAGGAAGACTAAAAGAGAAATGAGGTGTACTTTTCCTTGCTACAGAATCATCTCTAGTCCTAATTCAACCCTTTTTAATACTTGAAATAGATTTAAAATATTCATTGACCTGCCAAAAAACATCTGCATGTCTCCACATATTCACATCTGAATGGCTCCTTTCTGCTCCAACGATCCTAGCTCTATTCAATCAAAACTAAAGTGAGAACCTCAGAACTGTATGTGGTGTGTTTGTTGTCAGTGGCGACGAGATAAATAGTCATTTGATAGCAACTTCTATATCAAGCGTGTCAACAGGGGTAGTGTTCCTTCATTATTCTTAACTTAGGACCCAAGGCACAAAAAAGACCAGGCAGAGCCAGACTCTGCCACCATTCCAAAGAAAGAAAGCCGAGACATATACAGAGTGCACACAGAAGCTGCTCAATGTTCTCGACGGCAGGGTGGCCCCCACTCCCTGCCTGAAGCCCAGGAACAGGCCCATTCTCACAGGAACTCCCAGATGCCTCCACAGCTGCAGAGACATGAAGTGCAGTGCTTGGGACCATGCACGCCAGGCTCACCACAATCTCCTGTGTGCCTGACAGATGGGGCAAGCCCCAGAGACAGGACCCAGCTCAGACAATGCCCTTTGTTGTGGGTAGTCCTCATTGCCCTGTTTCCCCCAGGAAAAATGAATTTTCCTCTAGCCATTCCTTCTGGCCCTATACTAGCTCATTATCCTGTGTCCCCCTGCACACGAACCTTCCAATAGGGTTTGAGATGGCAGCACTTGCCACCCCTTCTCCCCTGGTAAAGGTGCAGTGTGGTAAGTGCACATTCACAATGGGGCGGGGCACAGGGCAGTGAGAAAGTTGGTAGCAAGTCAATGTCACTCAAGGGAACCCTCAGCACATGGACATTGTGCTGAAGGAACTCAACGGAAACAGAGAGGACAGCCAAGGTGGCTGGGGCTTGAGTCTCCCACACTGGGCGGACATCACTAGGCTTGGCCAATGTCATATAAACTTTGTTCTCTACCACCTTGTTCCTACTTCTTTTATATATAAATATTCATTTACCCCCCTGGCAAGGTAACACATGCTCACTAAGCTCTGACCCCCGAGCACGACAGTGGAGCTTTTCCCTTCTGGCTGTTCTGTGCAGGTGGAAGCGGTCACACTTCCGTAGCACTGCTGCCTTGAACGCCACACCTACAGCACTTACAGCCGACCTGACAGATGCGAAGCAAACAAGAGAGGAGACATCCCCCTTATGACAATGCACCCAGTACAATGAACTGCAGCGTCCTTTTTAATTAGTAAGGTGCAAAAGGCTGACCTATAAATTCTCACTGCTGACCTATAAATTTGTGTTTTAGAACACAGAATTTTGGTCAACAGCCAGAGAGGAAGCAGTTGGCTTGGAAACCAAGTTCCATTCCTAGCTCTATTTATCTGCTCTGTGAATGGGTGGAGGGAAGGGGTTGCAGCAAGGGTCACATATGAAAAAACCCACAGGGGCCAGGCCCACAGGTGGAGTAAATGAACAAAGCAGGTACGACAGAGCTGGGGAGCTGAAGAGCTCTCTCCATTCCAAAGGACAGCTGAGCGCTGCCTGGGCGGGCTGCTGTCAGGAGAATGCAGGCTAGTTTTGCCAGAACTTCTACTCTTTTTCAGGAGAAGCTAGAAATCTCAGTTTTTACAAAGAACTGTTCAATTTTAAAATGCTAGTTTAAATTTTTGAAATGCACCATGTGGCCCAAACAAATATAAATGAGGGTATTATCCACTCCCTAGACTGGTTTGCTACTATCTTTGTAAGTCATAAGATCTGTTCTGTGGTTTCTCACTTTTAAATAGGGAGTTGACTGCTATCTGCCCTCCACTCAGGGTTTATTTAAGAGCACAGAAGAGGTTTTTATTATCACATAACAAAATAATCCAAGTACATTCACATGGCAAGCAGGGTAACATGATCCTCCCCCTTCTTTTTTTAACTAGGTTTTACATAAATGCTCATACATGGGCTTGACATTTAGTAGAATTACTTGAAATGTATACTCATGCATGTTAGCTTCTAAGTAAACAAAAGAGGAAAAATGTAGTAGCCTATGAGGATGAGGGTGTGACCAACTGGATCAAGTGGTAGGGTGAAAGCCTGGCTGGAGCAGCTTGGATTTGTACACAAATGCTTTACACAGATGGGTAGTATAAACAATACCTCTAAGGAAGCACTGCTACAGAGGGTAGCAGGGAAGTGGGGTGGATGCCAGAGGAGAACACAATGAAAGTGAAGATAAATATATTTTAAAATTGATGAAATTACAAACGTGTGTATGTTGATGGAATGCATCATGTTAAAGCAAACAAACAAATCTGAGTACCAACTGAAGGAATTGTGTCAGCAAAATACTAGACAAGGATGGGTGCAGTAAACAGTTTATAAGTAAGAGTTAAGAAGCCAAGATGCGCCTAATCAGGAGGTGGCACAGTGGATAGAGCATTGGACTGGGATGCGGAAGACCCAGGTCCGAGACCTCGAGCTCGCCAGCTTGAGCGCCGGCCCATCTGGCTTGAGCAAAAGCTCATCAGCTTGGACCCAAGGTCGCTGGCTCCAGCAAGGGGTGGCTCGGTCTGCTGAAGGCCCGCGGTCAAGGCACACGTGAGAGAGCAATCAATGAACAACTAAGGTGTTGTGACGGCAACCGAAAACTAATGATTGATGCTTCTCACCCCTCTCTGTTCCTGTCTGTCTGTCCCTATCTATACCTCTCTCTGACTCTCTCTATGTCCCTGTAAAAACAAACAAACAAAAAAAACAGAAGCCAAGATGTAGTTATATAGCTTCTTCCTAAACAAGAAGTCAGAAAAAAAAGGAAAAAAATCTTTACTATAACACACATTGGCCCACATTTTATACTGTGCCATTTCCGTATTTGTCCTTCTTAGCCTACTTCCAGCACAGTCTCTCTTAGCTAAAATACATTAGTTACCATGGAAACGATGTCATAGTGTGTGAAACCATTTACTGTCCTTGGAAAGGCATTCATGATAAAATTGAAGAGTGGCATGTTTAAAAAAGAGATGGAACAGAAAGCACTAGTGTAAGAATGCAAGATCTCAATATTGCGACTCCAAGGTATTTCTCTGCTTCCAACAGTGTACGTCCCAGTTCCCCCATAAACAATCAGAGAAGTGTTTTTTCCTCCTCATGTATGTCAAGTGTACATAAAACAAAATCTCTGACCTATTAGGGAAAACAATAGATTCCCTATAATTTACACAAAATCTCTGACCTGTTAGTGAAAACAATAGACTCCTTATAATTTATACTTACTTCCCCGGTTGGGGAGGGGCTAGGAGACTATAAAATGAGAATGGCTCATAGGCGTCACAACAGCTCTGCCAATGGGCAGGATTTAGTCCCCTGATACATTCTGCTGTCTAACTTTGTTATTAGAGATAGAAATAACATTTAGGACACAGAGATTTGGACTTGGATTTCCCCATTGCCATAGATAAGCAAGACACTCTTCTTTCATCAACTCAAAGTAAACCATGTTCAATCCTTTAAGAAAATATACTGAGTAGCTCTCATGTGCAATACTGGTGAATAAAAGAGATGGGCAAGGTATGCACTCCTAGGAGCTTGCAATCTAGTGGGGCCACGTCAATGAGGGCTGGAGCATGAAAGCCTTCTCAGCCATAGTGAGGAGCTAGGCTTTCTGTAATGGAAAGACAGTGAGGTGGTTTTACCCAGAAACGTGATCTCACATCGATCTTTAAAAGCACACTCAGCAGCTGTTGTGGGAGTGGGATTGGGAGTCAATAGTAAAGGAAAGCAAAGCCATAACATTATCTGAATAGTCCAGACAAAAAAGGACTATTCAAAAAAGGACTATGGTGCAAAGCAGATGGAAAAATGTGACCTCTAACTAAGTGGTCTCCTTAGCTTGGTTGTAAAAGTGCTAGATTATACCTATTGTTCCAGTAGCCAGTTGGGTTAAGCATTTGCCCAGATGTTTCATTTCTTTAAACCAAGTATTATTAATAGTTCCATTAAAATGCACCAAGATTGGTGCGTATGAACTTCTAGCTTCTGCCATAGTCTTGCCTAATGGGGTGGAGACAATTGCGTGGTGAAGAGAATTTTCCCCTTTCCTTTTGATTAAGTCTGAAGGGTGACCAATGACAATCCATCTCTTTTTCTGTCCTTTCCAATCTTGGTTACAGTAAACACCCCCCTTCCAATGACAACAAATAGGATGTTCACCAATAAAACAAAAGCATGTGGACATGAGCAGCTAGGAACAGCTAACACCTCCCAGTCTTGATTCTATCCGACCCTGGAAGCTATTGGCCGGCTATGCTGTGACTCAGATGTACAGCAGCCTGAGATGTACAAAACACTAGGAAGATGGCCCACCACAGGAATCACAGAAAGTTACAGGTTAGGTGTACACGAACTATCTATCTGCAGGAAATAGCCACAGTGATCACTTACGACATAAATCGTAAGTCACAAATTTGTTCAAGCAGCAGCAGCAAATACTTCAAATGTTAATAGTTATTGCAACTGGACTGTGCCCGAGGATAACAATATAACACATGCAGCAACGGGAGGTTCACTAACATAGGACTCCAGGAAACATGACTCTTAGATCAAATGGCTGCATTTCTAAGTTGATTCTGCTTATTTTTGAGTTCAGATTTTTTGTGTATATATGGAAAGTCAAGTGATTGTTTTAACGTGTTGGTTTCATTAGCAGAAAAAACAAACTTCACAGTCAAGTGATTTTAGCTTTATGTTAGTATTAACGGGTATTTTAAACATAAAAATTAATTCCAATAATAGTTTGATTTTTCTATTTCCTGAGGGCAAAATAAAGCTTGCGGAGGTTCGTTCTGTCACGTTATTATGAATGCTACCGTAAATTGTGAAAACACAAGAGATGAAATTATTTGTTTTTGTAGTCTAACACAAATACAAGTTTTGTAATGCTAAAAATAATTGCCCTTACTAAATCATGAGACCTATGGAAAAGAACATCACTTGAATTTGGGAATGGCATATGCATAATTCATAACTGCATTCAAACAACTGGCTATATATAGCCTACCAAATGCACAAGAAACTAGAGATGTAGAAATTGACAATTTTTTGACACAAATCTTTTTTGACAAAGTGTTTTGTGAATATAAAAAGAAACACTTCAGCACGGTAGTATAATGTCTTCTAGTCTTATATATTGCTACCTGTCATCATGACCCAGGTTTTGGAAATGTTTGAGAAATGACCCTCTAAATCAATGCAGGTGTGCCATAATGGTATGATGGATAAATTCTGTAAAGTTTGGGTGCATTCTGTTCCAAAACAGTTGGAAATCTTTGGTCAAAGCAGTGACACTTAAGCTTCTAAAGCCTTTAGCCAATCACAGTTATTGCAAACAAGGCTTGCAAGTAGGAAGATGTTGAAATTTATCCCAACAAAAACAAAGGAGGAGCTGAACACACTAAATAATGGGAACTCAAGCAGTGTCCCAGATTTAATTCTGAAATTGTATTATGTTTTGGTGTTTCTCAGCTTGTGATGATCTTTTGGTGATGTTCCTAGTTTTAACTGAATACACTTATATTCTGTACCAGACTGGAGTGAAATTATAAAGATCTATTCGAAAGGACCATTAAGGAACTTACTTTCATAAGTTTTTTCTTGTTAAAAAATACTTACTGAAGAATCTTGAATGGGGAAAAAAGATCTGTGATAATATTTAGGCTAAAATATTTACAAAAGATCAATATTAAAAAGAATTAGTCTGAGAAAAGCCTCCGTTTAGCAGAATTTGCTCTCAGTTTAAGAGAATCTACAGAACGAGCTATTTTCTCAGTTAAAAATATGATAAGTACAAAAAATATATAAGTACATAAATACCAAATGAACATAGGAACAATTTCAAATATTAGCTATAAAACACAACTTTGAAGGAGATTACAGGCAACTCTATGAGAAAACTAAAAACAATTCATTCTTCATTAAAAATATCAATGACATGAGTATTACAGACATGTGGCTAAAAAGCTGAGTAAGGTGAGTAAATATGTAGCATGAATAACTGGTCTTATGTTTCTTTTAACACTTAATCTTTATAAAATGTTTTTTGCACTATTGTATATGGACATGTTTTTAATTTTTAGAAATTTTATTTCATTTTATTTTTATGTTTTTTAAATTTTATTTAGGAAATTAACTTTAACAGAGTGACACTGATTAATAAGAGTACATAAACTCCAGGTGAACATTTCTATAGCATTTGAATTGTTGATTACATTGTATAACCATCATCCAAAGTCAAATAATTTTTTATCACCTTATATTTGCCCCTCTTTACACCTTTTCCCCACCCCCATCCCCATTCACTCAAGTCCTGTTCCCCCTCCCCCACATCTTTTCCCCCCTGGTTACCACTTCACTTTTATCTATTTCCACAAGTTTCAGTTTTATATCCCACCTGTGTGTGAAATCATGCAGTTCTTAGCTTTTTCTGATTTACTTATTTCACTCAGTCTAATGTTCTCAAGGTCCATCCATGTTGTCATAAATGTCACTATGTCATCATTTCTTACGGCTGAGTAATATTCCATTGTATATATGTACATCTTTATTTTTGAGATCAACTATTTTATAGGCCCAAAATATCATAAACTGATCTGTGTTAATAAATCAACATTTTTTAAAGTTCTTTAATTTTAATTATTGTAGTGACTCCTTTCAGTAAATGTTATGGTCCCCCATCTCTAGCTTCCTTGGTTCCCACTGACAGATGAGGGTATTTACATTTTGAGATGTGCTCAAAATGTCACAGTAATTTTCTAGTAGGAAACTCCACCAGCAGTATCCCAACAGGCAATGTCCCACTCCACCCCACCAAATGCACACTTTCCTAAGCAAGACTAAAGATTTCTCTTCCAAAATTACTAGGCACTTTAAGAAACAGCAGGTTTGAAAACATCTTAAATGCAGTATCATCCTTGTATGAATGTTAAAGAGAAATGTAATATAATTAAAAACAGCTAACTGGTTCTCCCCCCTCACTTGAGTGTTCTAGTAACTACTTATGAATTATACTTGGAAATGAATCCTTTCATAAACTCATGCTTTATTTAGTGCATGGGGATGGAATAAAAACGAAGAGCTTTCCCCCTTTTAGTCAGAGACTACAATTTCTAGTACTCACCCTGATTGGTACCTTTAAAGTATGGAACTGAAGGATCACACCCAGTCAAAACTCTCTTCTTGTCTCCAGTATCATGAGATGTTCATTAGAGAAAGGCCTGAAATGCTAATAGTTTCCTTGGACCTGAGGCTCCATGGCAACTGAGGTTCTTCCTTCAGGGCACTCAGAAGAACTACCTCTTACTGAACCACGGGAAGCCCAAACCTCCACTACATTTGGGGATATCTGTTGGACAACTCTGCTGCCCGAGAGGGCAGATGGTCCCACTTCCCCCCAGGGTGCGCCTGGCACAGGCAGGCTTACCCACGATTTACTCAAAGGAAAAAGTACACTATCAGAATGCAAGCACGCCAATTTGCAGAGGCAGCAGCAGCAGCACTTTAAAACAATGCTCAAATGCAGTGTGGCAGGTTTGAAATTTACACTTAGACTCAGCTGTATACAAAAGATGTTACTTCATCTCTCAGTAGTTGAATTCAACTTGATCATGACCACTGCATTTCTGTTTATGATAGAAAAAACAATCTTGCTACTCCGAGATAACTTAATCTCATCAGATTTTAAAATTTAGTCAAATTAAACTGAACTCTAACTGCCTCTCATGGCTGTGTTCCTTTGCCTTTCCCTCCTTCCTCCAGAGGACTATTAAAGACCACCACAGGACGGAGAGAGAACCTGGTCCAGGTGCTGCCCTCCAAGCCATCACTAGCCTCTTTGGGATGTCACATCCCTTTGTCTTGAAATATTGGTCTGATTCTGCTGCTGTGACTGGCGGACATCTGCAGTCAAGCTCCTAGTCTGCCTTCAGCAGTGACACTGGGCCAGTCCATTCCGTGCGCTCTCCACTCTGAGTCCAGGCTCTCCCACACAGCTCCCCCAGCACCTCCGCATCTGCCTGTGGGGGCCTGCATGGCCGTCAGGATTTGTCCTATGCCGCATGCAGGCACTGAAACTGAAGGGACACCATCTCAGAGCTAATTTCTGCCTACAGTGCCGCACTACAGGGCGCACCACAGGGTGCTTTCTTCTACAGTGCTAGAAAGACTGCAGGGTCCGAGTGCTGCCTGCCTGCAGATGACTCTCCACCACCTAGAGTAGGGGTCCCAGCAACCTATTCGTTTCCCATCTCTCACCTCATCAAAATCTCTACAAGCTCCATCCTCTAAACCAGAAATGTAATTCCTGCTTCCTGCAGCCTCCCTCCTGCATGGCTTACTGTACAGTATGTCCCAGGCCTTCTGAGATCTGGCTCCTTGCTACCCACAAATCAGTTTTCTTCTAACAAAATCTGACTCTTTTAAAGGAAGGCCTGGGCTAACTCTCATCTCTGAAACATGCTTCAAACGCCTGTTCCAAAAGTAGAAAGCTGAACAATGTCTTCTTTGTCCTAGACTATAGCCTGTACTTCTCTTGAAGTAATGGAATCCTTAGCCTCAATGGGGGAGACTCCCAGGGCAACAATAATTAGGAGGAAGGGAAAGTAAATTGAATACCAGCTTAAAATAGTATCCCCACTATATCAGCTGGTCATAAGGCAAGGTCTCAGAGGTCCCAGAACACTCATCCAGGATTTTTTACAAGTGCAACATACAAACACGTCATTCTACTAGCAGATACCACTTATGCCTGTTTGAACCAAGGGCAAAAGAGGCATATGCCTTTCAGTTCCTTGAATTCTTTATATTTAATGTCGTGAGCCTCTATTCTGTTAAGTGGAGATTCATTCAACAGGAAGCCACCCTTGTTCAGTATCTTTTTGAAACTTTCTATTTCCTTGGGTTTCTTCCTCCTAGGGCCTTCTCTCCTTTGTCTCTCCTCCACCACACCTGCTGTGTTCACTCATCACAACCCTAATACCTCAGAGTCTTCCTACCTTAGCCATCATCCCAAACCAGCTCACTCCCCTGTTCAACTTGAAACCTTTCAGCTGATTCAATTTATATTTTCTCTAGTCTCTTAGAGCATCCTCCTCACTTGACTATTTAAACCAATTCTCAACTCAAGGTCAGCAGAAGGTCAGATTTTCCATCTCCAAATGATCAACACTATCAGGCAAAATCACAAAACTGAGCTAAAGGAAACCATCAAAAACACCTACGAATTCCAATGGTGCCTCATAATTTCTCTGTCATACCTTTTGCCCATTTATTAACGCATCATCCTATAGTTTTGTGCCTGTTTCTAGACCAGTGGTTCTTAACCTGGGTTCTATCGAACCCTAGGGGTTTGATGAGTTGGTCTCAGGGGTTCGAAGAAGCCTCTGCCACGGAGGCCAGAATAAAGTAATACCGTAATTTGTTTTGAGTTCATACACTTTGTTGGTTTTGTTCTTTGAGCAAAATGATGTTCATGCACGGGTCATTTTGTGCACCAGTAAAAAAACATATACCTATGTCTTGAATTTGGAAAAAAAAATCATTTTATTTATCACTAAAGAAGGGTTCGGTGAATGCGCATATGAAACTGGTGGGTTTGGTACCTCAAAAAAGGTTAAGAACCACTGTTCTAGACACTCCAAGCCCCCACCCCATCTCCAAATCTTCTACTCTCAGATGATGGCTCAGCCTCCAATTTTACTGAAAAATTTCAGGACACTCCGCACCTTCAAATTTCTTTCCTTTCACATAAAAATTTCACTGTATCATCATCTCTTTAACATGTGTAAAAATCACACATGTAAACTAGCTTCCCTGACCCTTAGGCATTCACACCAATAACTACCTCTCATCTGTTCTTTCTCCCTCCAAGTTACTGCTAATTTTTGTCCCTTTGAGGGCTATTATAAATTGAATGGTACCTCCCCCAAGTATATCCATCTGGAACTGTGAGTGTGACCTTATTTGGAAAAGGGGTCTTTACAAATGTAATTAAGTTAAGGACCTCGAGATGAGATCATTTTGGATTAGAGTGGGTCTTAAATCCAGTAACAAGTATCCTTGTAAGAGAGGCTTTGTGAAGATGGAGGCAGGAATTGTAGTGATGGGTCCACAAACCAAGGAAACCCCAGGATGGCCAAAAGCCACCAGAAGTTAGGGAAGAGGCATGGAACAGCCTTCCTCAGAGCCTTCGGAAGGGCCAACCCTGCTAACACCTTAATTTCAAGACTTCCGGCCTCGCTGTGAAAGATTTTTTGTTTTTAGCCACCCAGTTTGGAAAAATTTGTATGGCAGCCACAAAAACTTCCCTTTGACTCAGTTTTGTGATTTTGCCCAATAGTACTTATCACTTTGGAATAGAAAATCTGACCTTCTGGTGACCTTGAGATGAGAACTGGTTTAAACAGTCAAGTGAGGAGGATGCTCTAAGAGACTAGATAATAGGTCTCCATCATCCTGCCCCTCCCGACTTTGTTGATCCCCTTCTGTCCATTATCCCCTCTCTCTCCAGCCTCACTAACACCACTCTCTTTAGTGGATCACTTCCACATGTACCAGCTCATTCAGGAGACCCTGAGAGGACAGCTAGATGTTCTGCTGGGAGATAGGAGGAGGGCACTTGCCACAGTGTCAGTTCTGGATCTCAAGTGCACAGAAGTGCTGGTGTAGGGGTGGAGGCAAATATGTTTCATGCCCAGAAACAGAACCTTTGTCACAGCTAGGGATGTGAGATCAGGGAAGGCAGCAGGGCTTGCCTCGGGCCTCCCAGATCAAGGAGTCAACTCTTTCCTGCACTGGACTCTTCCCATATGGCATGGTCAGGCTGAGGTACAATCCGAGAACATCTGGGGTTGCAGTTTTCCAAGCACCAATCCCTCTTGTACCACACTTAGTTATAAACTAACCAGAACTTCCCAGGAATTACTGGCACCCACAGAGGCATCCGGTTGTGCTTTTTATACCACAGTCCTTATGAGTTCTTCCCAGCCACACCTTATGAGTACTTCCCAGCTGAGAATTGCTTCCACTAGCAATTCTCAGCCTCTTAGAGAGCTACCTCCAACTCTTGACAGTGTGAAATCAAGAATCAGCTGAATAATGATTATAAACCAGAGAATTATATGGTCAACCACACTTACATGAAAAGAGGGTGGTATAACACATGATCTATGCTTTGACCCTAACTTGTAGACAGGACTAGGATTTGGGATCACTGTATTTTGACCCAAGGACGTGGAACCTAAACACAATGTGCAGCCAAAATCTGGGTTCTAAACCACGACTCTGAGGATCTATCAGTGCAGAGGACCTAATATAGTACCTACAAGAAGAAAACTTATTCAAGATGCAGCTCATTTTTGGAGTACTGAAAACACTTGGGAGACCTCCCAACTTGTACAATTCAGTGCAATGTTACACCTGAACACAAAGCGAGTTAAACGAGGTGTGTTTTTAGCCTTTTAGTAGCTTGCTACTTAAAATGGACAATGTTGACACTGACATGTACAAAAATGAGTGAACATGAGCAAACTGGATACAGTAATGACATTACATGCCAGCCAAGGGCAAAGCGCATTTTGTCAGTGGCATGTGATCTCCCACATTCAAGGTGCTGGTTGTGGCAGCGGGGAGGAGGGCGGGAAAAGCACTGAAATCACAGCTAGTGGATGGATAAGGAAGGAAAAACAGTTCCCGACTACTTCCCAACCCCATAATGGCATTTCAAACCATGGTGAAGCACAGGTACCCCGCTTCCCCGTCTTGGCTGCAGTAGTTGGTCTACATTGACAGAAAGTATTCTTGATCTCCATCCTTCAGACACATTAAATCTGGTATCCAGGAGAGGGATGGGCAAGGGAAGCCATTAATGAGGAACCACAGAGAGCTATTCCCAGGTAGCTGAGAAGACTCTTAATAAGCAGCTGACAAACACTGCCTGTTTGCTGCTGTGTCTTTTGTTACAGATATTACTTGAGTAGTTCCTCACCCCAACCATGGAAAACATTTGAAAAGGCTTATTTTCAATCATTCTTTTGAAGGATGCATATACAGAGGCTGTAGAATACGTTAAATATAGTGTGAAATCATTACTTTGTAGGACCTTAAGTATATGATGGAACAAACCCTCCCCTGCTAACGAAATTCTTCAAATGGTGTTACTACCAAGTAAATTAATGCATGGAGGGGAAGGCACTCCCACAGCCAAAGATGGGTTTGTATGCCCAAGGGACACAGTTAAATGCTACTTGCAGAGGTCCAGGAATGGGCAGGTGCATAACAGGTGAGTGCCAGCCTTCTCTAGTTCCCCCAGGATACACTTGTGGTCCAATCTGCTACCATTCCCTCTCCCGTCAGTCATTCACTAGTGTCTTCTTCCAGTTTCCTCCACATTTGGAAATATTCTGCATATACCCTGGTCTTGGACATCACTGTGCACTAGTGACATCCCATTGTTTTCGGTGAAAATCTTCATGCAAGCTTGATGGCAGAGGGCAAAGAATAACTATTTCCTTGACCACCCCAAATTTTTAATAAAAAGCTCAATACTATGAACAAAAACCTTTAAACACACACATATCATTCTCAAAACACAACGATGGGTCCCGAAACAGTCTAGGACAATAACCGAACCTAAATTATGCGGATCTGTACAAAGTGAGTCTTGTGCCATCAGACAATAAAGAAGCTCAATATCCAAGGAGATGCCAGCCTAGCTGGCACCCCAGTGCCCTGTGCCATGGCCTAATAAACATCTGCCAACTGTCTACACTCTGCACATCCTGCTACAGGCTACAGGGGAACCAAGAAAAAGGAAGGGGGAGCAGAAAGGAATATTTTTGCACACATGAGGCCAACAGTCTCCTGATAACAGAACCCATAAATATATATTTCTAGAAGACCTGGATTCCAGTCTAAACTAAATTAGTAACTGAATGTATAACCTTGAGTAAGTCACAAAAATTCTCTACACCTTGGATTCCTCATGCCAGGTATTAACTAACAACATAAGGCATCATTTCTTAGGAAGTAACTGAGAGATATAAATATTCAGTGCAAGAAAATGAGGAGGCTAGAGGAATCTTCCCAAAGTTGGGATTCCAACAGGGCCTTTAAAAATGGATAGAATGCTGAGAGAAAGAAGGGTTAGAGGATTCCAGGAGGGAAATAAAGGCTGGAACACCTTTTCCATATTAATAATACAGGAGATTTAACATCTGGTTAATCAAGTGTTAATGTAATGGTAAATGAGGTGAGCCAGATATGACTCAATATGCAGACAGTGGAAGGCACTGAATAGCAGGCTAAGAAATTTGGTCTTTCTCCTACTCATTGGGCTGTTAATAAAAGGACAAGGCACAAGAACCAGCATCCACATCAGCCAACCCATCTATTTTGACATGAATCAGTAGTACCTCCTCACTCAATATAGGAGTGGAACAACAACAATTTTTTGTTTGTTTTTGCAACTAGGATTGTTATTTGCAAATTACAGGAGAGCCTGAAGGAAATAACATATCAATAGGCAAAGGTATACAATAGACAGCCACAGAATTGACATTTTCAAGTAAAAGACAATGATAAGAGATATAGAATGACAGAATGTTAGAGTACTTTGATAACCCAGCTCCCATATCTGAAAACAATGAGGTGCTCTGTTTGCATTTCTAGGAGGTCAATCAACTACTAGACAATAAGAAGATGAAACCCTCCAACCTCTGAGAGCAAACACGAGAAGCCATCCATAGAGACCAGCGCTTTCCAAGTACCCTAGTGTGCATGAGTCTAAGTACAGGCAACATATCACACAACTTCTGAAATAAATTGAAAATTAAAATTTTGCAAGTGACAGTATTTGAAATTGTTATTGCTTTTAAATAGATACTACAATGTGTGGAAATGAAGGAACTTGTTGGTATTTATTTGCCTTTTCAGTAGAATTTAAATTGGGCAGGGTTTCACAGAAATACAGACTCAGTAACTTTTTCTGGAGATTAGAGGAGAAAGGATTGGGAAGAGCGCTCTGGGCTTTGTTGTGGGAAAGGCAAAGTGGCTCATTTTTAATTTTCCATTAAAGCCCTACTTTTCAGTATAAAGCAGATGGAATCCTTACACAACACCATGAAAAGTCTACTATTTTGGGTACCGCCAAGATGGAAACTCTGAAGAAAATGAAAGTGTTTGAATTCATTAGATAAAATCCCACTAGCACATTCAAAAGGAGCAGGTACGTAAAAATCTTAAAAATACAAGGAAAGTGGTCTTTCTGTGATGGATTTCTGATGCCCAGGCTCCTCTGCGCTGCTGCTCCCTCGGGTTCAATCAAGCTGGTTGATGACTTCCTACTCTTCAGGGCCTGCTCCCATCACTGTGGCTGAGACAGTATATTCGCTCATTCCTCGTCCCTCAGAAGCTGCCATTCTCATCTACAGAAAGATTTCAGGCAGGTTCAACCCTGCCTGCCCATACTTACTAAATGAGAACAGGGCCTGGAACTAAGCATTCTATAAGATCCTCAGAGGATATTCATGTAAACATGGCCCTAAAGCTCTTTCCTTATCATGAGCTAAGACCTGGTTCAATATATTGTTATTAGTCACTCTGTGAGGGTGGCTGGAAGAACAAGGGTTGATGTTTTACTGTGCATGGACGTGAGGTACTGGGTGGGCCAGGTAGTTTATAATCTTGGTTGAGCGATGGGACAGATTTAGTATTAAGAGCACAGACTCTAGAGCCATACTGGCTGCCTGGGTTCAGATCTTGACTCTGCTGCTTACTAGCTCTGTGACCCTGACTAAATCACTTAACCTTTATGCCTCAGTTTCCCCACCTGCTAAGTGGCAATAATAGCCATAGTACCTCATGTGAGAGATAGCGCTGGATGTTATGTTGGGATATCAAACCATGAAAGAGCCCACAAGTCAGTAAAACAAAGACCAGTATCTGCCCACTCTCCCACCCAGCTGAGTTCACTTTGCTTTATAATTCAGGCTGTGACAAGAGTGCTAACAGAGCAATAGCCAAGCACCAGGAGAGCCCGGAGATAGGACCACTGGGGGGACTTCCCAGAAGGTAAGTGGAGCCATCAGTAGCAGTGAGGTTTCCAGGGGGAGGGGTGAAGATGCCTTTGTATCATCAACACTTAACACAAAAGTAACTGCAAAACAAAGGCATGGAGGCTTGAAAATAGGTAGTGCAGAGCCACAGCTTTGGAGCAAAAGAAGGCATGAGTTTAGGAGCCAGACAGACCTGGCTTCCCTAGTCATTAACTGTGTAACAATGTCCAAGTTACCTTTCCGAGCCTCAGTCCTCCCATCTGACAAATGGGGATAATAATACCTGCCTCATAGAGTTGTTATGACTAAGTAAATTATTATATGTAAAGTACTTAACAAGGACTCTAGGGTCCTATAAACATGGTCAGCATTATTATTTTTATGCTGCATTTAGAGAGGCATGAGCAGCTGTGGTATGCTATGGTCCTATTTACACTGCCACAGAGAGGGGAATGCCAGGCCAGGAGTAAGAGCCCTCAGAAAAGGCCTTCTGAGCTGAAATAACCAATAGGTTAAGACTTTCCCATACTGTACTTTTTCTCCCCAAAAGTTAGTAGGTACTCACTACATATTTGCCCAAACCAACTGGGTGTTGCGTGAGGTCACAGGTCTATAGGGATGACCTCTGCGACCTCTGCCTCCTGAGCATACCCAGGAAGAGGACACACATCTGTGTCACACCCAGAGTGAGGCACAATGCAGGTCACTTTGGAAGCAGGCTGAGATGAATGGGAAAATGCTCTCATCCAAATATTACAACTCAGAGCCTTATAAACACTGTTAAAGTTTCATGAGTCAGTAAGCATTATCTTTTCCTCCCATGTTTTTATTAGACTATAAATCAGTTCAATTTATATCCTTCTAGGATTACTGTGTTCTAATCAAGTCCAGAGTGCCACTTATTCCTAAGTTATATGCACTGCATGTCACCAAAGTCCATTTGGTTAATACTGTTCAGGCTACTTGTGTGTTTTAGTAACTAAAAATTAGATTTGTTCATCTAGAAATATTTTTAAAAAAGGATTATATTGCTGAAACTCAAATTACTCATTTTTTTCATAAGAACCAAGTGCATGAAAGTCAGAATTTGTGGGGGCGGGGTTCCTACTCCGCAGTTTATTCCATCGTCAGAAAGTCACAATGACATTCTGAAGCCCAACTCAGAGGATTTACATTGTAAATAGATGAAAATTCCGGTTATCTGACTAAAACAAAGAAACCCTTTTACAGAACTGACTTCAAAGTGCTTTTGTTTTCTATTCTTAAGAATAAAAAAGGTTCTGAATTTCTTAAGAAGACTTACTAAAAATTCTGTTTTCAACCACACTTTGTAAACTACAATAATTTCCTACCTTTTTTCAATTCTTGATCCAGAACTGGCAATTACCCAAATCGCTTTCTAAAATATTCAAAATTTCCTTTATTCACCCTGCACATTTTCAGTCTCCTTTTCCTAAGGAGCATATATGTTATATGTATGTGTGTATTTATACATAGATACACACACACATTTAACAACAGCAGCAAACACACAGCTTTTTCTCTGTGTGTGGTACTATTCGGAGTGCTTTATAACTCTTTGACTCCTCACATCAAACCTTTGAGGTAGAAACTATTATCCCCGTTTTAAAGGTGAAGAAAGGGAGGTACAGAGAGATTAGGTAACTTGGTCTAGCTCACAGAGCTGGGAGGGGCTGAACTGGGACCATAATCCAAGTATGGTACTGTTGGGCAAACAAGTTCGTAACAAGTGTGTTTAGGTTTGCTCACTTGTAGCTTGTACTATTTTGCATTGGTGCAGGGCAGCGCCCTGTGTGTATTGTCTATGGAAGGCTGCGGGTGCTTGCCCTCAGGGTGTGCTTGCCCTCAGGGTGGCAGACTGCAAATTGCGGACTGCCTGTCTCCATGGGGAGGGGGTGATTGTTTGCTGGAGAGGGAGTATTTCCACCTGGCCTGTTTTGGTAGTGCGGCTGTGAGTCCCTGTGAGTCCTGGGAATCTGGAGAGGGAGTCAGCTTGGGAGTCCTGAGAGAGGGAAGCAGTTTTCCCTGACTTTTTGTTCATCAGTCATTTCGAGACTTTAATAAATGGAATGGCCCACCACAGTTCCCTTACTGTCTGCCAGAATCCAATGGAAACCTGCATGGTCACGTCGGCCACTCGGTCCTACAGGTACTGAGCTGAAAGGCTTGAAATCTGGCTCTCAGTGGTAACTTTGTCCCCTTGGTCAGGCTGCTTAGCTCTTGGGGGCTCATTTTTCCACATAAGTAAAATGGCATGTAGGATTAGTATATGATCTCTAAATTGCTTAGGATTGTGTGTTCTGCAGTTTTGATATCTATTTCTACCTTGGTCTGGAGAGCAGCAGAGCTTTAGACTTCCACCCCCTCACCCCCTCATGCTGCTCTGCCTGGATTCAGGATCTTCGTGCTAAATCCAACCATACTTTTTATTCTTAATCTTGCTTAACGTCTGTGACACAATGTTCTCCCCCTGGGGATCAGGAACACCTCCTTCCCCAGACAGAGCCTGCCCAGTACTCTGGCTGCCCCTCTCCCACTCAGGGACTGGGCTTCTCCTCCTCCTCTGTTCTCAGGCTCGCACTCAGCCCTGTCTGCTCCATCTGTTCTCCACACTCTCCCTGACTGATACTGCCCATATCCAAGGCTTCAAGTATGTTGTAATACTACTCTTCACTCCACACCCATCTATTCAATTGCCTATGAGATACCTGGACCTAAAAGTGCAAAGCGTCTGGGACAAAGTCCCCATTCATACACACCAGCTTTTCTTACAGAATTGTTGTCTCAGCAGCTTTCTCTGCCTAATTCCCAGGGATTCCCAGGGCCCTCTTCTGCACTCCCTATATTTATCTCACCCTCTCTTATTCTCTCTCTTTGCTCCATCCAGACCCTCATCTATTGTTCATTTGAGTTTCCACAACTAATTTCCCTGCATCTTGACCACCTCTGGCAATAACCCACGGTGGCTAAATGATCTTTGTAGTTAAAATCAGATCAAAGCAGTATCTCCATTTACAACTCTTAAACGGCATTCCTGACAAAATACAAGAACATTATCAGTTTTTCCTCCAGCCTTATCTTCTTCCTCTGCTCATCTCCCTCCCACCCACTCTGAGCTTCTTGCAGGTTCCCAAAAGACTTGTGCATTGGCCTTCTGGGCTGCTCCTCTGGCGCAGTGGTCATCACACAACACTCAACTAGGAGACTCCTCTCTTCAGATCTCTACTCTTCATCTCGAAGACACCTCCCACTCCAGCCTTCTCTGCCTGGCCACTCCACTTACCTCCTGTATGAAGGCAATGTAGACATCATGTTCCCTGCTATATGCTCCCTTGCTCCTGTGAGAATCACTAGAATCCCAGCATTTATTATAGCAATCAAAGACTTCCTCCTGAAGGTAAGTTCTTTGGGGCAGGATTACACCTCTGCCCCTGCATCATCTAGTTCAATGTCTGGCAAATGGTAGATACAAAGAATGAATGCTGCTGACTGATTAAATATGTAGGACAATCCACAATCTCATAGAGACCTAGCTGTGGATCACAAGAAGAACCCACTTAAAGTACATATATCACACTGAGTATGAGTATTTCCAGTATCAATATGCAGTGCTTTCCCATTTTAAAATTTTGTTTTTCTACTTTCTAGGTGAGCAGTAGTTGATGGTCTAAATCAGCGGTTCTTAACCTGGGTTCTATCGAACCCTAGGGGTTCAATGAGTCGGTCTCAGGGTTTCAGAGAAGCCTCTGCCGTGGAAGCCAGAATAAAGTAATACTGTAAGTTGTTGTGAGTTCATGCACTTTGTTGGTTTTGTTCTTTGCGCGAGATGATGTTCATGCACGGCTCATTTTGTGCACCAGTAAAAAAACATATACCTATGTCTTGAATTTGGAAAAAAAAATCATATTTTATTTATCACTAAAGAAGGGTTCAGTGAATGCGCATATGAAACTGGTGGGTTTGGTATCTCAAAAAAGGTTAAGAACCACTGATCTAAATGGAAGGAGTGGAGGTAAGAATGAACATTTTATTTTTTATTTAGATATAAAGTCCTATTTCCCAACAACCATTTCCAAAGCATTTACGCTACCCCTACCACATGGCATGTAACACATTTATTTAATATCATTATATCTGTATACATTATTTTGCTAATTGTCACGTGACTAAGAGCAAGGGCTTTGAAACTGAACTAATTGGGTCTGAACCCTGACTCTGCCACTTACTAGCTAGCTATATGATCTTGAGTTAGTTACTGTTTAACTTCCTTTACTTCAATTTCCCACCTGTAAAAAGGAGATTATAAACAAAACCACTTCATATCACTTTTGTTAGGATTAGAGTTTAAACAGTGCTTGGCAGATAGCAAATAAAAGTTAGCTATTATTAATCATTTTCATCTCCTCTAGTAGACTGTGAGCTCCTAAAGAGCAAGGACAGTAGAAGTATTCATCTCACAACTTTATCTCCCAGTGCCTTGCACACAATAACATACTGGGCTGACGTCTGCAGAACAGATGTATATAATGAATTGTTTATAGCAAAAATATGTGCATTATTAAGTATTATGACTAGTACAGACAGAATTGCTCCAACAATTTGGAGGGCTGTGGAGAACAGGGACTATGGAGAAATTAAGCAGTTTACCCTGCTCCTGGAGTTCTGGGAGCTCACTTAACCTCCTTGAAATATGCAAGACTCACAGTCACAAAGCCAGGTTATGGAGCTGCATTATGAAGGGGACTCAGGCAGGACTGAAGAGCTGGGCGGCAGAGACTCTCTTCCCATTAGCATGACGTGGGGCAAGAAGTTTCTCCTCTGGAGTCTGCTTAATTTCCTCTTTCAATTAACAGAAGGTAAGATGTGATTTCTAAGGATCCCTCTAGCCATTTTGGGAGTCTCTAAAATCAGCAGATAAAAAAACTAGGCCAAGAAAGGTGCTACTGGAGTAAAAAAAAAAAAAAAAAAAATTTAAACATATCAAAGGTAACACAGGAGCTATCACATCACTGCATTACAGGGGATTTCTGAGAGGGAACTGGCAATTTGAACTGACATAAAGCAAGGTGTTTTGAAACGTTCAAAATGAAAAGATCTGAATTTATGAAATCAAAAGAATGAAGCAATGATGGGTATAGACTCTAGGTTTCCATTTAATTTAATTCTCATCAGTCTACAAATTCCTTGAAGACAATGACTGTGCCTTGTTGAGTGGCAGCATATGGCAAAGCTGCTGGCCCAAAATACATTTCCTCTTGTTCTTTCATCTGCTCACATGGCTAACCTATATTTTTCAGGCTCCCTTGCAGTTAAAAGTAGCCATAGAACTAGCCCTTGTGTAAGTAGAAGTAATAAGTGTCATTTCCAGACCAAGGTATTTAAAAAGTGGGTGCACCCCTTCCCCTCCATCTTTTGTCCTTCTGCCAGCTGAAAGCAGGTTACAATGGAGCACTAGAGATGGTAGAGCATGGGGCCCAGAACCCCTAAACGGAGGAAAGCCACCCACTAACCACAAATACCCATTTTGGACTATTACACGAGAAATAATAAATGTCTATCGCTTTTGAGTCATTATATTTTTGCAGACCTATTCATTATAACTACTAACATTAGCCTAATTAGTCCAGGTGCCTAGCACATACCAGAAACCTAACTCAACATTATTTGAGACAAGACAAATAAGACCAGGTTCCTTCTCTCAATGCTGATCGGCCAATGATGGAAATGGGCACATGCCAAACATCATGCCTGCAGCTGAAGTTAGAAAACAAAACTGGAAGCCTGAGGTGTTTAGAAGAAAAAGGATAGAGAAAGCTTCACAGAGGAGATGACTTGAGCTGGGGCCTAAAGGTTAAATGGTACCCAAGCAAATCAGATGGGGTTGGAGATTCCAGACCCAGAAGAAAGCACAGAAAGCCCAGTGTGCATTTGTCCACATTCAACCTTATCATTAAGTCTCTAACTTGGTCAACAGAGTGCATATTTACTGTGCACTGACTTTTTTTCCTAGATCTGGCATCAAACAAACAACCCTTTGTTTTTACAGCACACACATTAACCCTATTGCTTTTTTTAATATAAAAAGTTCCGCAATGAATGTCCTTAGAAAGTGCAGGAGTAAATGTTTAATGAATCATTCTTTGTTTATTTAATGAATCTTAACACCTCTTTTCTAATAAAATTCTTCAAGAACAAACTTTTGATAGTTCTGTTACTTTTAACAGTCAAAGAGCCATGCTTTCAGGAATCATCGGTTTCAACCTATGTTTGGATATTATCGATTAAGCATGTAATAGTCACTGGCTTACAGAATGTAACATTAAGCCTCTAGATTCACATTAACGTTTCCTCTTTAAGAGGAACGTCAAGCAGATGGTTTACAGTTCAGTCAAAAGATTCTACATCCTTGCTCATAGCTAGTGCCTCCAAAATGTGAGATAGTTAACAAACCACTTCCTCCAAAAGTCTGAGAGTCCCTTCCTCACAATACCCAAGGGGCAGGGACTCGGGAGAAAGAGAGCACAAAAGGGCTGAAAGTATTGCAGTCACTTGGGTGGTGAGAGGAAGACTGTGGGCCTCTGAAGGTGACCCTAAAGTAAGGAAGAGAGAGTCTCCAGTGGTCTTCCAAATACCAATTTAATGCTGCTATCATGCTGCTATCAATGCCACCAGAAACTTGTTTAAACATGAGGGCAAAGCAAAACCAATGGGCAGACAAGATTTTATTTCAAGATTTAAACACTCTGTGGACTAATTCTCAGAAACAAATTTTCTGCCCCCAGATGAGTTCATCTCACCTCAGCTCTTAGTACCTTTGCCCAAAAGACGGGGGTGGGGGTTAGGGGGGGCACCTTGAAAGTAATAGCACTCTTAAGATGGCTGGAATCATTTCCCCTTAAATCTAAGAAATACTGCAGCTACCAGTCAGCACTACCAGCCCATGAATACAGCAAAATGTTAGCACCTGCCACCTTGCATCTGGGGCCATTTATTTTTTGGTAAGTGTGGCAGGAAAGACTCTCAGAGAGATCAACTGCTTTATCTGTGAGAAAGGGAAGCCCCAGAGAAGAGAAACAAGAAGCATTGCACCCATCCTTGGGTACTTTGTTCATCTCCTCTCTGTGCACTGAAAGAGCCCTTTGTGTCACACACACACACACACACACGCGCGCGCACACACGGAGAGTCTGTGGGATTTATTGTGGGAGAAGGGGCAAGAAGGGTGATTTTATTAGTCCTCTTTTCACTGAGTCCCAGCAAATCTCCGCCTGGGCCCAAGCTCGATGGCCTTTTCTGGCCCAGTCCCATCCGCTTGTGGCCGCAGAGATAAGAGAGAGGAGGCGACCAAACAAAAACAGTCATCGATCTAGGGAACTAGAGAGGAAATTCAGGGAGCAGGGAAGGGAGGAGAAAGGGTGGGGAGCAGAGGAAGAAGATCGAAGGCTCCAGCAGTACTGGGGACAGGGAAAGGGTGGGTGGGTGGTGGCACAGGAAGAGTGAAGGGGAGGATGGGGGAAGTGCAAGGGAGGTGCCAGAAATAGGCAGGAGGATGCGTTGGGGAGGGCGACGGCCGCAGGAGGAGGCCGAGAGGTGGAGGAGTGGGGCAGGGGTGGGGTGGGAAGGGAAGCAGCACGGGGCATCAATTATTAAGTGATTACATCATCCTTGACATTAAAACAACACATACAGGCCCGGGTCCCTGCGGGGGGCCCCGAAAGGAGGGCGAGGGTGGAGTCTAGGCTAACCTCGCCTCTTAGCCAATTCCTATTCTCACCCCGCACCCGCTCGTGGGCGAGAAAATGGGCCCCCATCCCTGCGCTACCTTGGGGCCGCACCCCACAGGGGTGCCTCCGGCTCGGCAGCGGGAAGACTCCCAGCAGGGCCAGCTGCCCGGCAGCCCCGCGGGGCGCCCAGGAGGCAGCGGCAGGCGGAAGACTGCAGCGCGGGGCCCAACCGCGAGAGCAGCGCTGCGCTGGGGCGCCGGCTGCCCGAGTCTCCGCAGCATCCCCGCGGCCTCCTGCCGTGCATCCCCGGCCGTTTACCTGTGCGGCGCTCAGGCTCCGGAACCCATTCACATGGTCCTCTCCCCGCCCTCCTCCAGCACGACCAAGGCGGCTCCGGCGGGATCGGGAGCCGGTGGGCCTTTCTGAGAGCGCCGAGGGGGCGGCGCCAGGTATCCCCGGCCCGGCGGCCCGATCGCTTTCTGGCGCTGGCGGCGGCCGCCGGGCGGTACGGTGCAGCCCGCGGCTTTGTGTGCGCCCGGGGAGCCCTCCGTGCGCGGGGTGAAGCGCCGCGCGCCCGGACGGCGGGCGACGCGCGGCTCCGAGGGCAACCTCGCCTGTGTTCCCGCGGCCGGCCGGCGGGCAGGTCTCAGCGGCCTTCAGCTCACGACGACCCCTCCTCCTCTCCCGCGGCAGACCCCTCCCCACCCGCTCGGCTCTTGACAGATGGCGCAACTGCAACGACGCGCCGCCGCCGCCGCGGCTGCTCGCTGCTACTCGCAGCTACTCGCGCTGATGCTCTTGCCCCTCAAGCCCCAGCCCGGAGAGAGAAGGGGGCGGGACACACCTTAAGAGTGGCAGACGGCGCTACCCTATCATCGGCGCCTCTAGGCGCTACACGCGGCGACCATTGGTGCTGGGACGGGGGCGGGACTGAAGTGGGTGGGGCCACCGAGTGGGTTGAGCATTATCGTGGCAGCCGGCGTTCTGGCGTGTTGAGTGTGTTGAGCGGAGATGCGAGGTTGGAGTTGTGTGTGTATGTTTGAGTATTGTGTGGACTTGTGAGGTGGTGAGTTAGGGCGGGGGTAGGAGAGGCGAGGGTGAACTGCAGTTTCTGTTTTGCAAGGTTGCAGCTGTCATTGCAGAAAGACATCTGTCATCCCCGTAAACCACGGGAACCTGCTTCGAAAAAGAGCTACCTTGCCTTTCTGGTGTCTTTTAACCTGAAGGTGGAAGGGTAAATTGGCTAAGTATTAGGGCGGTGAAAGCGTTTTCTCTGATCAAACTAAAAGAGTGCAGAAAAAGGTAGAATCTCATCACAAAATCCTGGAAAAGAGAAGAGAACCTTGGAAACGCACAATATTATCAATAATAATAATCAGGAGGAGGGGGGAAATTAGGACTAATTTATCAGTCTCCTATTTTCGTGGACAGATATATATATGTATGTATATGTGCATATATGTATGTATGTATATGTGTATATATATATTTCCAGCAAAAGTCTGGAGGAATTATTACTGAAATGGGGCAGAGGGCGGAGAGGGCAGGCAGTGATTGAGGAATGTACAATCATGGAGTAGAGATTTCTTTGTACAGTTTTTTTCCAAATCATGTTTAATTGTAGCCATTGGTTATCTTTGGCTTCTCATGACATTCAGGCTTCTTATGTTTTTTTTCCTTCACTGAGTCTGAGCTTTGGCTCAGATTTTCCTTCACGGGATTATAGTCTGTTCAGTGTACGATTGGGAGTGCATCAGTATTTATTTCCTATCCAGCTTTTCTATGGCAGGATGTAACTTCATAAAAAGAAACACTTTGGCTTCCTGACTTTCTTCATAGGTAATTCCTGTTTACTGAAAGTCTACTTTAAGACATGCTCAGACTCATTTTCCTTAATGATTTTGGCAAGAACTCGCCCCCCCCCCCAGCAAATGTAATGTTTTGAGAAATATAAATGAATTGGCTTCTGCTTCTGTGCTAAAAATCTATAACATTCCCTTTCCTGCCCAATAATTTTTATTTGTAGTTTTAAAATGTCAGTCACTTTTGCTGAGGGTTGTTTTATTTGTACACAGTACTTTTTTAAAAAAATGCTAACATATGTTAAAGAATCCCTATTTTATGGATAAGGAAACAGAGGACAAGGGAAGTTAGGAACAAAACTTGGCCCTGGCTGGTTGGCTCAGTGGTAGAGTGTCAGCTGGCATGTGGATGTCCTGGGTTTGATTCCCGGTCAGGGTGTGCAGGAAAAGTGCCCATCTGCTTCTCCATCCCTCCCCCTCTCACTTTCTTTCTTTCTTCCACCCCCTTCTTCCCCTCTTGCAGTCATGGCTTGATTGGAGCAAGTTGGCTCAGGTGCCGAGGATGGCTCCATGGCCTCTGCCTCAGGTGCTAAGAAGAGCTTGGTTGCTGAGCAATGCCCCAGATGGGCAGAGCATTGTCCCCTATGCCAGGGTGGTTCCTGGTTAGGGCACATGCAGGAGTTTGTCTCTCTGCCTCCCCTCCTGTCACTGAATAAAAAAAAATTTAAAAAAAGGAACTAACCTCAAGGTGATAGTATAGAATAGTTACTGTTTTATTTTTTCCTTAAACATAATGATAAATGAAACTATGTTTAAATTATGTGCCTGTTAATTCATTCGATAGTCCCAAGAAATGGAACCAAAACTAGTTTTGAGAAGATTTCCACAGAAGAGAATTGTTTATCTCAAAAGAAGGGACTGCTCTTCAGTACTACCCTGCCATGGCTGTCTAGGTATATTTGAATGCAATTGTCCAAGCAGTGTTTTTCAACCACCAGTCTGCAGACCAATGTTGGTCTGCCAGAAATTTTATGCAGGTCTGTGAAAGAGTAAACCACCCTGATGTTCTGTGAAGATTATAGGCCCAATGATCTTAGTCGAATTCGCCTATGCTCAGGGTGATTACCACTTATCAGCCTGTATCATCCATGAAAATACATGGAGGTTGTCTTAGATGTCTTTAGAACTTGTAGGCTCGTTGGGACAACATTTTCCACTGTGCAGAGCATTCACAAATCATATGCAATAGACAAAAAGCATTCAGACAAACTTTATGTTGTATTCAACACATTGTACATGTGGAGTTGAGAAATCAAGTACCAGCTTGTACCATGTTGCACTATAATGAGTTGTAAGATAAAACTTTATTCCTTGTCTGTTTCTGTTTCCCACTGACTAGGTCACGAGCCACCATAAAAAGAGTGAAAATCAATGGTCTAGAGCAATGGTTCTCAAACCTTACAGTGTATCAGAATTATCAGAAAGTACTTCTGATTGGTGGGCCTCACCCCAGAGGGTCTGATTCAGTAGATTTGGAATGGGGCCCAAAAATTTGCACTTCTAGTAGTTCCGAGGTGATGATGATGCTGGTCTGGGTACCACACATTGAAAACCACTGATCTAGAACTGGGTTGTCAATTGTAGTAGCCACTAGCCACATGTGGCTGTTAAGTACTTGACGTGTATTTGAGTATTTAAAATTTGGCTAGCCTATATTGATATGTGCTGTAAATGTAAAAGACATATGAGATTTCAGAGATTTAGCATGAAAAAATACATTAATTTTTATATTTACTACATGCTAAAAAGAGAATAGTCTGAATATATTGTGCTAAATAAAATATATTATTAAAGTTAATTCACATATTTCTTCTAATTTTTTAATGAAGCTACTAAGAAATATTAACTAGCATAAGTGGCTCACATTAAGTTTCTATGGACGGCACTGGTCTAGAGTTGTTTTTAATTACAGCTCCACAGTGCAACTGTTGAGAGCATCTTGATGAGGCAAATCACATGTTATCATACATAATAAAATGGGGAAATAGTAGAATGGATCTCACGCTACTTTTGTAAAGACTAAATGGACATGGAAGCGGTTTGTGCATATCTTCCTCTTTTTTAAAGATAAATTGTGTGTATTCTCATAAAATCACCCTTGAAATAGATATATACCTCCGTGGAATTCCATGTAAAAATCAATTTTTCTTACATTAAGTCTGGAGTAGGTGGGGTGAGAAATCTTATTGTTATGGTTTCTTTAAGAGGAGTCACTTTTTAGTGTCTGTAACTCAAATAGCTTCTTTTTTTTTTTTCTTTTAGCGAGACAGACAGACGGACAATCAGGCTAGAAGGGAGATGAGAAGCATTGACTTTTCCTTGCAGCATTGTAGTTGTTCATTGATTGCTCTCTCATTCAAATAGCTTTGTGATCTAATTAGTGGACAAAGAAAGAGACAATGCAATTAATTTCACAGATTAATCCGCTTCCATCAAGACTTCATCCTGTTTTTTAATTCTTTCCTTTGCCTACCCATGCATCTGCTGCCCTTCTTAAATGTAGCTTTAAGTGGATTGGGCCTCCAAAGGAGGATTTGCTAATGGTCTGAACAAGTATGTAAAGTACTGTGAACAATCTGCATACACTTCCCAATTTTAATCTACTGTATGTGTTGCTACTGAGACCTTGATTAAAGATCCAGGACACCATCTCTGGCCTACCTGAGACAAGTCATATTGTACTCTACAACCCCAATTTTGTTTTGTTTCCTTGCGAACAGCTTATACAAATTAGAATGTAGGCATTGTTCCAGAATTTTCTATTTCTACCTGGCCTTTCTTCATTTTGTCTCAACTGAATTTTTTTATTCTCTTATTTTTAAAGTACCATTTTCCTTATTTTTAAGTTTTATTAGTTAAAATAATTTCTTGCTTTATTATTACATTTTAATTTTAATCTTCTGTTAAGTGTCATTTCAATAGCAATACATATAGCTAAGATAAGAATCCTAATGTAAAGTTCTTACAGATCAATGAGAAAATAAAGATGAACACTCCAGCTGAAAATGGTGTGCAAAAGAATTGCATCCTTGGCCTGACCTGTGGTAGCGCAGTGGATAAAGCGTCGACCTGGGAACACTGAGGTCGCCAGTTCAAAACCCTGTACTGGTCTGGTCAAGGCACATATGGGAGTTGATGCTTCCAGTTCCTCCCCCCTTTCTCTCTCTCTCTCTCTCTCACTCTGTGTCTCCTCTCTAAATGAATAAAATAAAATAAAATAAAAAATTTTAAAAAAAAAGAAAGAATTGCATCCTAAAATGGTCAGTAAATGTGAGAAGAGATTCAACTTTACTTGTAACCAAAGCAAAGCAAAGGTACCGTTTTTTTAACAACTTTGTTTGTCAAAGACATAAGAGGATATAGGGAAATGGATACTAGTGGGAGTCTCACTGGTGTAACATTTCTGGAGGACAATTTAACAACCTTTATGAAAATTCCCTCAAAAATATATACCTTTGACCCAGCAATTCTGCTTCTGGGAAAGAATAGAATGACTTTGTAAAGATATGTCAATGATGTTAGTAATGAGAACACTGTTTATAAGCCTGAAAAATTGGAAAAAGTTAGATATGGAGTATAAATTATGCTATATTTATAGAACACTATAGAACCATAAAAATGATGATGATGATGATGCCATTTATTTATTTATATGGAAAGATTTTCACAATAAATTGTTAAGAAAAAAATGAACAACAGATTGGTGTGTATGTGTATATCTGTGTATGTATGTGTGTTTATATTATACAGGGTGGGCAAAAGTAGCTTTACAGTTGTTCATGTGGAAAATAATACAATAATTACTCAATAGTAATACAAGAATAAACTCTGTTTCCCATACTCACAACTGTAAACTTACTTTTCCCCACCCTTACATATTCTATTGTTTTAAAATATATACATATTTTTTTCATAGAAAAATATGCAAGTACATACACAAAAATTTAAAAAGTAATTTTCTCCAAGTTATCAGTTTATAGGTAATTTTCCCCCCTTAATTTTCTGAACGTTTTATACTGGGCACTTAATTAAGAGAAGAAACATTAAAACTGTTTTGTTGTTGCTGCTGTTTCATTTTATTTATACATTTATTGGTTGATTCTTTTTTCTTTTTTCTCCCAAGAGAGTTTTCCTGCCCATTGCCAGCAGCCACCCTCTAGCTTCTGGAGGATGTCCTGGAATTTGTAAGAATGACTCAAAATACTTCACTGTCAAAGCAGGAGACTGCTGGGGAACTGTTCCCTGGGCTAACCACTCTGCACTTGGCACACCTGGTTTACCGAGAAACTCTTACTTTTGACTGATCATCAAATTCTTATATAAAAAGCTGCATATTTTAAAATCACTGCTGTTCAGAACAATGCCAGAAGCTTTAGAGTACACTGGGTTTACAGCTTGCCTTGAGCCAGGAGGAGATGATCCTGGGAAAATCTCACATGGAAAGGGAAGGGCCCTTTGTACACATCACCCCTGCCAAGGCTTGGGAAAAGGTAGGGGTAGGAGGTGTTAAAACTGTCTTTGCGCCTGACCAGACGGTGGCACAGTGGATAGACAGTCGGACTGGGATGCGGAAGACCCAGGTTCAAGACCCCAAGGTCGCCAGCTTGAGCGCGGGCCCATCTGGCTTAAGCAAAAGCCCGCCAGCGTGGACCCAAGGTCGCTGGCTCCACCAAGGAGTGGCTCGTTCTGCTGAAGGCCCGCGGTCAAGGCACGTGTGAGAAAGCAATCAATGAACAACTAAGGTGTCGCAACGGCAACGAAAAACTAATGATTGATGCTTCTCATCTCTCTCCGTTCCTGTCTGTCTGTCCCTATCTATCCCTCTCTCTGACTCTCTCTCTCTCCCTGTAAAAAAAACAAACAAAAAAACAAAAAAACTGTCTTTGCAAGAGGTCCAGCAGAGCTTCTGAGGCTAGGATTCGGGTGCTGCTTTCATACAGGCTTTCTCTTATTACACTTTGTACAAACTGGATAGTTGCTTCTTCCGGCAGGGCCACAGTGGGTACCTCTTGGTGTGTAGCTCTCCAGCTTTCTTCCCTTTTAAAAAGGTGGAGACTGAGCTGAATAGACATAGCAGAGTTATTATGAACATGGTTTTAGAGCCCACATCCACTGGACTGCTGCAGGGGCTCTCAATATGTCAGCCTAATACTGGGCGAGCCAGGCCTGTCAGGAAGGATTGGGCCTACAGAAGAAGAGGCCTGTATCCCAACCAGACCACAGGGAAAGTAGGAAGGTTAGTGGCAACTGAAGATAGTCTTCTTTGATTATTTGCCTGACTCCCCAAAGTAGGCCTGGGTTATTACCTGGTATGGTTCAAATGTCAGAAAATGAGACTTAGTCAATCCTGATGGTATATATAGAAATACTTAATTTCATGTACTAGTTATCTTCCAACAGATCGCCTATGGGATCTTGTTATAAGATGGCTTGTCTTCTATGTCCTAACTAGTTGTACCTCCCACCTTGGCCCTTTCCTGACTACCCACTCTTATCTACATACTTCCTGACTCTAGTCTGTAGCAATGGTGTTTGAGACATCCGTGTAGCTGAGACACAAGAAAGCCCCACCCTTGTGCAGATAATCTGATCAGTGGCCTTCAGAGTTCCCTTTTTGCAGGCATAGGTTGGCCAGGCCTGATCTTATTTGAGTGAGATGAGCCTGACTTGCGCCTATTACCGCCCCCCCCCCCCCAGGGAAGACACTCAAAAGCTACACAGTGAGGTCAACAGGTATGGTGTGTGTGCGTGTGCAAGTGTGTGTACGATCTGCTATAGCTCCTAAAGTGTGCTCTCAGTGATTCAGGTATTATTCTGGTTATAGTCTGTTGTAGTCCCAAATTTAAAAAAGGTAATGTCTCAGCTTTCTAATTATTTTAGGGATCTACCGCTGTATGACACTTGGATTTTATAACATGTATCTTCCACTTTCAAGAATTCAAATAGTCTGTCTGTCAGGTTGTCAAGGGAAAAAAACAGAGGAAGAGAAAATTATTATATCAAGTCAAAGTTCTTTGTTACAAGCATTAGAAACTAACTACGTCTTACTTAAGCAGGAAAGGAATTTCTTAGAAAGATACTGGGTAGCTCATAGAATCAATGGGAAAGGTGAAAACCAGGCTCAGAAAATAAGCAAGAATCAAGATTCGCTAGTGAGAAACATATCTGAAAAGCAGTTAGGATGCTCTGTTGGAGACCATATACTTCCAAGGACTTCTGCCACTACTGGAGGTGAATTCTAAGCTATCTCTTCATCCTCCTGTCATTTGCTGTAGCTGTCAGTGGAGGTTGGAGAACTGGAGGAAGAGGAGGGGGAGTTGGTTTTCTTCAGCTTCTGTGGAAGATTGGAAGGCCTTGTCCCCAACCAACTCAGGTAATAGGACTCCTCCCAAAATAGTAAGGGAGGTGGGATGCTGGGCCAGAACTTTAAAATTACAAATGCCCCTTGTAATTCTTCACCCATTTCTCTGTGAACCTCGATGTTCTAGGGGTTTTTGTTTGTTTGCTGTTTTAGTCAGAGGGAGAGAGAGAGAAAGCAGAGAGAGGGGGACAGACAGGAAGAAACAGACAAGGAAAGAGATGAGAAGCATCAACTCATAGTTGCTGCATTTTTGTTCATTGATTGCATTCTCATATGTGCCTTGACTAAGGGGCTCCAGCTGAGTCAGTGATCCCTTGCTCAAGAAAACAACCTTGAGTTTCAAGCCAGTGACCTTTGGGCTCAAGGCAGCCACCATGGGGTCATGTCTATGATCTCATGCTCAAGCCAGCAACCTCACACTCAAGCTGGTAAGCCCATGCTCAAGCCAGATGAGCCTGTACTTAAACTAGTGACCTCAGAGTTTTGGACTTGGGTCCTTACCGTTCCAGGTTAATGCTTTATCTACTGCGCCACTGCCTGGTCAGGCTCAATGTTCCATGAGTGAGTGTCACTACTCACTTAACAAGAATTTAATCCAGTAATGATTCTGTTCCCTAGCAAGAGGATAACAAGCTTGGTCCCACACTTATATTTCCCCAGCAAGATACACAATATCTGCTTGAATATAATGTCTCACATGAATGATCTTTTAACTTTCATTTATTCTGCATTTCCCATGGGAAAGTTGATTGTCTCTGAACGTAAAGGACTTATGATAGTCTTATAGTGATCTGAAGCTCATGAGGAAGAGGAAGATGGATATAATTTTTAAACTTGTTTCTTCCTACCTTGAGAACCAGCATAAAAGGCTCAGTTAGTCTTGGCCCCTTCCTGTTTGTAATCATCCTTCATGTAGAAAAAATCTTATACTGGCTTCTCAGCTCACAGTGATTCCTGCTCTTGGAATAACTCTCAGTACCCAGGGGTGGGTGTCTGGAGGCCATGTCTCTATTGAGTGACCCTCTTAATATCCCAGCCTAACCATAACCAAATTATCAGGGGTAGACACTTATTCCAGAATGAGCCCAGTATTATTTACTAGGAATTTGAAAAATTGATCAGGGATACACAGACCTGGATGAAGTAGTTAAGAAAAACCAACTGCTATAACAAAGAACCCCCATATCTCTGTGACTTTACATATCAGAGATTTATTTTTCTCTCAAATCATAGTCCAATTAGGTTTTTGTCAGGCAACTTTTTACCAAAGGATTAAGGAACACAGACTCCCTTCAACCAGGATTTTGCTGGATTCTTTTCATTCCACTGGGAAAATAAATAAATAAATAAATAATAAGAAGAAAATAGCATGGCAAGTATTAAGGGTTAGACCTAAAACTAAAATATATCACTTCTGCTCACATTCTATTGGTCAGAAATAGTCATCTGGCCGCACCTACATACAGGGGAGCTGGAAAATGGAGGCTAGTTGTAAACATCTGGTCAGTGTACTTACACTGAGGGATGGTAAAACTGAGCAGTGATCTAAGGAGACTACCTACAAAGTCCTGATGCTGAGCCTCTTTCAGCATTTTGGTTTCTTTTCTTCTAACTTGGCTTAGTCAAATCCTAGTTGGACTCACTGAGGTATCTCAAAATTTGTTCAAGATGTATCTTCTTAAGTTCCAGGTAGCCAGATATGTTTACACATGTATAAAATGGTGTGCATATAAAGAATAATTTCAGCATTTTTGTAATCACAAATGATTGGAGTATTTTAAATATCCATTAATAGATGGCTAGTTAAATAAATTAAGATACTTATAATTGATTATGCCTTCAAGTAGATTATATATTTTGGATCTGGTAGAAAGTGTTTATTTTCCTTTTGTCTTCCACTTTAGCATAGTTGAGCCAAAACCTGCTTTAACTAATCTGGGGAAAATAAGAGATAAGAGAAGAATAAGGTGGACTGAGAAATTTTCAAAATATATCTATCCATGAGGCATAAGACTTGAAAATTTCTGAGGAATAAAAATTTGCAACTGGGATATCTCAAAGAAGAAGTTTTGTTCTTCAAACACTAACCACAGATATGAATGCTAATTTGGCATTGGCACCATCTGACTCTGCCTCAGCATAATGATCTCCCGCTCTCGTTAGTGTCTGGTCCGATAAAGGATGATAGCTTTTAAGATGAACAAGACAAAATGCTGGCCAAGTTAGTAAAGAACACTCAAAATGAAATTTAGAGAAGGCTAGATGATATTATTTACACATTTTAAAAGTATCTCAAATTTTTGTATTTTTGTTATTTATGTGAAAATACCTAGGTCTGGCCTGACCTGTGGTGGCGCAGTGGATAAAGCGTTCAACCTGGGAATACTGAGGTCGCCAGTTCAAAACCCTGCACTGGTCTGGTCAAGGCACATATGGGAGTTGATGCTTCCAGCTCCTCCCCCCTTTCTCTCTTTCTCTATCTCTCTCTCTCACTCTGTGTCTCCTCTCTAAAATGAATAAATAAATAAGTTAAAATGCATCTGTTAAAAAAAAAAAAAGCTTCCCTCTTCCTGTTGCAATAGTTCTAAATAAAAATAAAAAAAAAATACCTAGGTCTGTCATAATCAATAAAGGAACAAAAATAGTTATGTGTGGTATGAGAATGTGGCATGTGTGGGTATAGAAACTCAGATTCCTGTAACAATTAGAGGTTTAATTTTTCCAGCTTGTAAGTCAAGGTCAACTGCCCTAGGTTTTAAAAGTCTCAGATGAATCCAAATAAGTAATGCTTTTCATATGACCTATGGTATGAGAAGTCCAATGAAATGAACTCAGTCAGAGATTATCTTAAATAGATTAAATTATTAATGAGTTTATAGGAATTATAGTTATTTTAAATCAAGAAAATTGAGTTTACTAAATACAGTCTATTGGAAAATCAGAAAGTATTTCATACTGAGGTGAAACTAAAATTTATTCCATCCTCATTCAATTTATCATTTATTTTATTTAATTGCCTTTGGATAAGCTATAAGTATTCCCCAAATATTTTGTCACACACATACACTGTCTCTCAGTAGGAAGAAAAACATTCAGTTTCTATTCTAATCTGAAATTAGATAAGGATATTCCTTTCACCACTAAAACTTAACATTGTTCTGAAAGTTCTAGTAACAGCAATAAAGCAAGATGAATAAACCATATGTATCAGTAATGGAAAGGAGATAAAAAATTTTATTATATCTTATTGATGTGATTGTCTACCTAGGAACACCAAGAGAATAAACTGAAACACTCTTAAAACTAATAAATGAGTACAATAAGGGTCAGTTGCCAAAGATCATGAGGTTAGTTTCTAAAAACAATGAGTGAAGTGAAAGTTGTGGGTACTCAAAATCACTCTTGAAACTTCTCCAAATTGCTTGTAAAATACTGTATACATGGGGATTGACATGCAAGTCTATACAGTCTATCTGTACAGACATAGGAAATACAGTAATTTGCAGCACATTAGAATATATATGTAAAACAATTTAACTGTACTATTTTTTCCCTGACAAAAATATGTGTTTGAACATGTCATTATATGCATATATATATCACAGACAAAATATCAATAACTTTCTTACATACTTGGTTAGAAATTATAATTTAAAAAAATTCAATTTACAATAGCAACCAAAAATAAGTAGGATTTATATCTTGGTCTGGATTCGCCCTGAGGCTGAGCCTGAGACAAGGATGAGTGCTGGGGTTGTTTATTGATTGAAGGGTAACCCCAATTTGAGAATGAGAATGGGAGACTGGGAAGGGAAGAAGTCTATAGAGGGTGCATCATCAAGCCAGCTATTTCTAGGGGCAAATACAGTGTCCGTAAAGTCATGGTGCACTTTTAACTGGTCACACGGTCAAAAGTGTACCATGATTTACGGACACACTGTAGATCATCACTGCACAGGGCCCATGTGGGAGACAATGTAAGCATATGACAGACTTATTATTACAGAAAGCAGAGGAAGCTGGGTGTTTACTCACTAATTCTCTGTCATCATTAGTGAAAAGGTATTTTTAGGGACATAAACCCCTGGTTTTCAGCTGGTCCTGCCAACAGGCCGTGTGCACTCTGATGGCCAGAAAAGGCCCCTCACAGAGGCACAGGGATGTCCAGTAAGCATCCCCTGGCAAGAAGATAGGAATGCCAAAGGTATTTGGTGGGCAGGATACTGCAGTGTCCACCACACATTAACAAAAAATGTGAGTGGGGCCTGTATATAAAAACTGCACATTTCTACTGAGAATCAAAAATAAAAAGTTTGAATGAAGAGTTGGACTATGTTCCTAAGAGAAAAGACTAAATAATAGTAAAATTTTAATTTCCCCCAAATTAAACTATAAATTGAGTACAATTCTAATTAAAATTCTACTGGGGCATGTTTTTTTTTCTTTTTTTTTGTGACAGAGAGACAGAGAGAAGGATAGATAGGGACAGACAGATAAGAAGGAAAAGAGATGAGAAGCATCAATTTTTTGTTGCAGCACCTTAGTTGTTCATTGACTGCTTTCTCATATGTGCCTTGACCAGGCGGCTACAGCAGACCAATGACCCCTTGCTCGAGCCAGCTACCTAGAGCTCAAGCTGGTGAGCCTTACTCAAACCAGATGAGCCTGCGCGCTCAAGCTGGTGACCTCAGGGTTTTGAACCTGGGTCCTTCACGTTCCAGTCCAATGCTCTATGCACTGTGCCACCGCCTGATCAGGCTGGGTCATTTTTCTTTTGAGATTATCTGGAAAGAAATAATGAATGAGAATACCTTTTAAAATGTTTAAACTTACCCTTAATAATCCTTTAAGTAATGGAAGGGTACTGGCCTTATTAGATAATAAAAGAGTGGTACTGGTATCCACGGGATAGACAAACAAACAAAAGGAACATTCTAATGATTACAGGTATATAACCACCTATTTATAAGCATTTCAAATCAGCCATAAATAAATGTAATAACTGTAAATATTATGGGGACAGGTTAAATTTTATATCATATATATAGCAGATTAAATTTCAAATGGACTTAAGATTAAAATGTAAGTATGTTAAAACATTAAAGTACCAGCAAGAAGAAAATGAAGGTGAATATTGATGGGCAAGTCCATAATAGTCTGGGTAAGTCTAGCCCAAGCTTGATACCTGAGATTGAATCTGAGAGGAATAAAATGATAGAATTGCATACATAAAAAAGAAAAACACTGTTGTCCAAAAAGCAGAAAAAAGTACAAAAGAAAAAACCTTTTTAAAAATTTATTGGGTTCATGCAGTTTGCCAAACCATACAGGTTTCAAGTGTACAACACAACATAACACTATCTACACACTGAGTGCTTGATGTTCTTGAAAATCAACAAAAAATATTAAAACACTGCCTGTCCTGTGGTGGCGCAGTGGATAAAGTGCCGATCTGGAATGCTGAGGTTGCCAGTTCAAAACCCTGGACTTGCCCGGTCAAGGCACATATGGGAGTTGAAGCTTCCTGCTCCTCCCCACCTTCTCTCTCTCTCTCTCTTTCTCTCTCTCTCTTTCCTCTAAAATGAATAAATAAAAATAATTTTTAAAACACTAATAAAAATTAAATTGTTAAAGTATCCTTTTATTTATATTCAACAGATATTTCTTGAGAGCCTGCAATATAGAAGGCACTGTGCTATGAAGAGAATGGAGGATATGGAGTGGACGTGCTTTGATAGAGTGATCAGAAGACCTCTCTGAGGAGTGGCATATAAACCAAGACCTTCAGAATGAGAATGAGCCTTCTAGGTGAAGAAAGGTGGCAGAAAGTTGAAAGAGCATTCTGGTTGAAGGGAATAGCATGTGCAAAGGCCCTGGAATGGGAAAACATTCTGTGATTTTAATGAATGAAAAAGAGGCCCGTGTGGTAAGGGGGTTGGCAGAGACAGAGCTAAGGAATGAAGTAGAAGAGGTAGACGAGAATCAAGGTATGCAGAGCCTTCTATATCATGATAACTGGTTTGGAATTTATTTGGAAAAGTATGGGACTCCAATGAAGAGATTTAAGCAGGAAAATAACATGATCAAATTTTCCACTTAAAGAACACATCCTGTAACTGCTTTATGGACAACAGACTGGAGAAATATAACAGAATAAACAAGGGAACAATATGGGAACTTATTTGTGGTTGTGTAGGCTGGGCTAGGTGATGTTGATGTGGATTGAAGTTTATAAAGGATATAGAGAGGAGTTAAGATCTATTTTTGGAAGGAGAAATAATAGGACTTGCTTATGAGTGGGAAAGAAAAAAAAGCAACCAAAAATGACCCTCAGATTTCTGATCTAAGTAGTTTTGAAAATGGTGGTGACATTTTCTACCACAGGAAAGATTGGAGGAAAGGTGGGGAGAATCAGTGTTTCTTTAAGAACACGTATAATTTGAGATTCCTGTGATAGCTCCAAGTAGAGATGTTACTATTAGTTGAATGTCTGAGCCTGGGACCAGGCACGGGGGTGGGAAGTGGAAGAATTTGGGTTGGTGATATAAATGTGGTAGTAAGTATATGTAGTAATTATATGGGAAGTGTATGAGATCACCTAGAGGGAAAGCCCAAAACCAGGCTACAAGAGATCAGGTAGAGGAGGAGACTGAAAAGGAAAAGGTGGAGAGACAGGAAGATGTGGTTCAGAGGGCAAGAGAGGAGTATGTTTTAAGGAGGAAGTGGTTAAGTTGTGTTAAATATCACCAAAAGGCTTAGAGAAATGAGATCAGAAATATGATCTCAGAATTTGTTGAAGTGAAGGTCATTGGTGGTGGGTGGAGAGTGGGCTGAGAAATCAGTGCACGGTGAGGAGCTGGAGACCCACTGTGTCTTTAAGAAATGTGGACCCACAGAAACACTGGAACAGGTAGCTCCCAAGGACAAATCACAAACGTTCATAAACAGATTAAAAGCATTTTATCTCAGTAGCAACCCATGAAAAGAAATTAAAACAGAAAAGGTAAATCATTTTTAAACCATCAAATTGGCAAAATGCTAGATATTTTCTAAGTTTGGTCGGGAAGGACAATGTATTCTTCCATACACTACTAAAGAAATTGTAATTTCATATAACGTTTCTGAAACTAAACTTTGTATTAACCATTTTGACTCAGCAGTTTTATTACTAAGATCATATTGAAAGGAAATAACCAGGAATGCGTGCAAAAATTTGGCTGTGTTTTTGTCACAATGTAGGATATGTAAAATTGTGAAATACTGGAAACAATGGAAACGTTTAACAATAAGAAATTACTTATCATATTTCCCCATGTATAAGACTCTCCCATGTAAAGACGCACCTTAATTTTGGGGCCTGAAATTTGGAAAAAAAATGTATTACATAAAGTTATTGAACTCAAGTTTTACTCATCATAAAATTCATACAACTCATCACTGTCAAAACTCCCATTCATTAGTTTGTCCTCATCTGTGCCTGATGATGAATCACTGTCATCAACAATAAGCACAAAAATAAGCACGAACAAGCAGGAAATGTAAGTAAAAAAACTACAAACACTGTGTAAGACACACCCAGTTTTTAGACCCCAAATTTTTCGAAAAAGGGTGCATCTTATACATGGGAAAATACGGTAAATTGTCATAGCTCTTTATAATTGCAGCCACTAAAAATTATGTTGTTGAAGATTATGAAACAATATGAAGAGATAGTAAGTAGTATATGTTATAAAACATTATAAAATAATGGATCACATTTATCTAGTGCTTAGTATATACCAGGACTATTCTGAAAGATTCACATAAATTAAAATATTTAATCCTCATTAAAAAGAAACAACTATGAAGTAGGTATTTTTCTTCTTATTTTATAGGTAAGGAAACCCAGGCTGAGATTGGTTAGCAAACTTGCCCAAGGTTGTGCAGCTTGAGAGTGATGGAACCAGCTCTCTGTTGCTGTTATACCAATATCCTATTTTTACTACTACTAATACTATATATTAATGCAGATACTAGATTCACACAAAAAAAATGTTGCCATCAGTTACTTCTTGTGGTAATCTTTATTGCTGTTTGTATTTTTTTGTCTAAATTTGATAAATTACTAAATTGCTTTAGTAATTTAAAGAAAAAATAATTTCAGAGAATAAGCAAAGGACAAGGTTTTAATATTGTGAATTGTGATATTCCTTAATAGACAAATGGACCTGTGGCCTAATTTCTGCCAGAAAAAAAAGTGACCTTAATCATAATTGATCATAATTTTAAGTCTTCTTCTCATTGATGTAGTTAATGAGATGTAATAATCCCTGTCAGTGGTCCATTTATTCAGTTATCATTGTGCATTGGGTGCTTTATCTTAACTGGGTACCAAGAAAGACCATCAAAGGCAGACATATTATGTGTGGATGCTTTTCTGAGAGGTCTTTGTAAGACACAGTTGGCTTGGACTACTCCTACTTTCAAAGTTCTTCCAAATCAAAATTGTAAAGACATCCTTTATGGCATGGAACTTCAGAGCCTCAATTACCTGTTTGTGTACGTTTCAAATAAATTCAAAATTATTTCTTTAGGAAAATCTTGAACTTCCCAATGGGCAGTTTCAGTCCATCTCTGTTTGAAGATGGTGGTGGGATGGGTTACTATTGCATGATTTTGTTTATATCATAGGTCAAGTCCTGTTTCTTGAAATGCATAACAACAAACATCATCAAAGTGTTCGTATATTAAGCCTCACTCACACCGAGCGATGGTGTTAAGATGAATTTACACTGTATTGCTCTGGGTTGTAAATGGCTTCCAATGCAAACAATAGTCCTGAGCATGAGTCCTGGCTCTTCCAATCTGTAACTGTGAGAACTTGGGAATGTTACTAAACCTCTCTCAATCACAGCTTTCTCAATCATAAAATGGGGTTAAAAACACTCACTTCCATGGCATTTCACTTATTGGGAAGACTAAACCCTTAGCATAGGGCCAGGGAAGACTTCATAATGTTAGGCAGAAACTCAAAATATGTGCTTTTAATTATTTTAAAGATGTAGACTTGTTTATCTTGACATGACTAGTGATTTTTTTGTTGTTGTTTTTATTCCTCATTTTATAAATAAGGAAACCATGGTCTGTGAGGTCATTCATTTCATTTTATTTTTTTTAACAAGTTCATTTATTTTTGCTCAAGGTCCTGTGGTAGCTTGGCTTTAGAGCCAAGGTTATAATTTCTTTAGTAATTAGGAATGTTTTCAGCTGCAAATAATAGAAAATCTGATAAATAGTGGCTAAAGCAAATAGTTTTATTGCATCCAATTAAAGAAGTCTAGAGATGGGCAGTTGCTGACATTAGTTCATCTTCTCAATGGGGTCACTGAAGTAAGCAGCTCAGGACCTTTCTATCCATATTTTCTAATATCCACAGCATTTTGGCTTTTCATCTGAAGACTAATGTCACAGCCATAAGCTTCAAAACATTCAAAGGCCAGAAAGAGTAGAGGGTGGATGGGGGAATTACAGACTAGGGACAGCTAGGCAGAAAGGAGACTTCTGCTTATACATCCCTAACTTTTTACCAGGAGCAGCTAACTCACATCATCGGAAAGAATGGGACCACATGTTTATCTCTCCCCAGATCAGAGGCCAGAACTATTTATTTTTCATATCTAAAGCTCTCTGCCCAATATCTGAGCAATATAGAGGATCCGTTGAGTCTGCTAGCAACCATAGAGTCTGCTAGAGTCCCTATCTATGACACCTGAGCCACTGTACCTTTTTCCTGCCCCATGATGTTTCTCTGTTCTGAGACCTGTCAGTTCCCAGCACAACTATCTGTGCTCTGTTATGTTGACTATTTTCCATAGCATTTCTGACAAGAACCCTGCAGACAAGACTGCAGAGCCTCTATTTGAGACATATCTATTCACCAATTAATTTAAAAAATACTGTTACGTCTTTTTTTTTTTTTTACTGCCCCCGGAGTTCCAAACACCAAAAGAGCAAGTAATCCTTGAATGTCTGATGAGTGTTTTTGATTTGCAGCCAAGCTATTAAAATTTCAATACAACTTGAAGTTAATTGAATCTTGTATATTGGTTACACACATCCAAAAAATGAATCTATCTTTGCAACCTTTAGAGAAAAAGCCCATAAATCCAGATTTTATACTAAAAGTTCTCATATGTTGCCAAAACCCACACTGGAATATAGAAAATATATATGTCTGAATGCAACTTATTTTTTTGTGACATTGCTACACTGATTCTTCTCATAGTTCAATTTTTAGTACTTTCTTTGCTATGACTATATTCCTCATGAGCTCATAAAACAGGGAGTACTTACTGAGGACACAGCTGTGATTCAGTGAAGCTATTGATTTCAATATTACTGAGAAAGTGTGGTCAGAACTTAAGACAGGCTAGGTAATATACCTATAGAAAATATTAGATTTTAAAAAAATCACTGGAAAACTCTTACTTTGCACAAGATTTGGCTATTTGAAAATTCCAGAATACTTGAAGTTATTTTAGAGATAAGATGATACAAATTACTTTAGTGAACAAACACTATGTCCTATTTATTCCAACTAACAAAGTAACAAGGCTGGATCTTACAGTTCCTGGTAGAGCTTTGTTAACAAGAAGCCATACATAAGTTTATCAATTCATTTGTAATTTCTCTTTTCCTTATCTTCTGTCTTACAGAGCCCGATATTGTAATTGTTTCAAGCATCATGATCTTGGAGTTCTGCCTACATTTCCTGGTAAATCTTTTAAGACTCTGGATTGCTCTTTTATTCTTTTGAAATCTATTAAGGGTTTCCTCTTTGCTCACCCCATGGTGTATGTTCTTTTTTTCTTTGTGTTCCCACAGCTATTTCCACCGTGTCTTTCAAGTAGCACAATGCAATGATGAGGAGAGGGAAACTGGCTGAGAATTTTGAAGACTGGAAAATTGGGTGGATGCCAAGAAATATGAGCCCGCCTGTTTCCCCCCTTTGCTCATCTGTTTGCCCAGGTTGCCGGAGACTAGAAAGTCTCAGGCCAGAAAAAAATATGAGGGTTATCTTCTGTCAACATAGGCAAACAAACACACAAGTTTGCACATTTTAAGCAGTGTTGTAACTATTGAATATGATGAAAGGAAGACCTTGCTGATAGGAGGTCCATGAAAAAATATGTGTGGAAACAGCGAATTGTTCTAAGACCTTTTAAATAATTATTATTTTAACCAAAACTCTGGTTCTTTCTCATTTACTTTCTAGTTCATGGTTCTTGCCATCTCAAGTCAAGCTTTTCTGGTCTTTAGAAATCTAGAGGACTGCTTTTCTATTTAAGCGGATTCTTATTAAAGCTAAGCCAGCACCAGATGTTTTCCCCATCTGGGGAGGAACGGGCTCCAGCTGGGAAAAGGAGAGAACTTGCAGAGAGAAGCCCCAGAGGGAACCAGAGACGGACCTCAGTGTGGGCTTAACTTTCAAAGCTGCTCTACCCTTTTGGAGGTGGCAGAGTGGGATCAAAGGGCTGAAGTTTCCTCCAGCCCCTTTAAAACCTGTTTAGGACTTTATCACTAACAAGCCAAGACTACAATATATAGTTGGTATGTATACCTCAGTTAATGCAGTTGGAAAGAAAAAAACAGGCCTACTTGCTTGCAGATGTAGAAACAGAAACCCAGGACTGTCGCAGCATAGGGTCCAGGTGATCAGCACTACCATCCTCTTCCTTTCAAATGAAATGTAATCATATTATTGCTCCCAATACCAACTGTCAGTGGTTACCTCTGGGGCGTGGCATAGGGCAACAAAGGACTGGTGGAACTTACATTTTGCTCAATATCCTCTCTTCTGTTGGAGTTTGTTATAAAGTCCATGTTATTTTTATTTTAAAAAATAGTAATTCAACTTTTAAGTTATTAAGATTTTTTAAAATGAGCTACTTTACTACTTAACATAAAGAGAGGTAAAGAGAAGGAATTAAGGAAATTTCTTTTTCTAGAGTCCTCCCCCAATCCAAGAATGAAATACCAGACCTGTCCATTGAGGTAGAAAGATGGGCAATAGGATGGTGGCTACCTAGAAGCAGGGGAATTTTAATTTTAATATAGTGCTGCAAACATGGATACATGGTATTGGGTTTCTTCTTTCTTTTTCTGTTCTGAGGTTTCATTTGCTTTTGATTAGTGGTATAGCCTTCCTACAACCAAGAGAAGCTTTGACCGTGCTTTCCAGATCCCATTGTTTCACCAGGTTCCTGAAGCTTCCCTGCCACAGGACTGCATGTATGATTGCATTGGTAGTTCTCCTTTCTTTTTCAGTTTTTGCATGTAAATTGAAAACTAAAAAGCCTGTGGGTTGGGATGCAGAAGCCTGGGAATAGATGCATCTTCATCCATTTGGTGCTCAGAATACAAATTGTGGCTGAGAAGAGAGAGAAAATAAAAGGGAGGGAAGGAGGAATAACAGTTGGAATTAATAACAGTTGGACTCTATTAAATGGAATGACTCAATACTTTCTGGCTCTGCAGTTTCTCTGTCATCTACCTGAATCCATTGTGGATCTGCCTGGCCTTAGCCACTGGTGTTACATCTGGCTTAGTGGGCAGGATTCGGAGCAGATTGGATGGAGACACTGACATCTTAAAGGGTAGAATAGAGGAGTGGTTGTTCCCTGTGGCTCTCCTGCTGGAGACTATGGGCTGGGTGTTTTCTACATACCTCATTTTGTAATTAAAAATAAAAAAACTTTAATAGATATACTGATATTTCTCATAGACAATATAACAATACTATATTTCTTGATTTCTACAACTAAAGTGCTTCTTTTTTTCTTTAATCCACTTTGAGTTTATTCTTTTTAAATTGAATTTATTAGAGTGACATTGTGTGGGGTAGCTATGTTAGACTTGCTCACTGGTGCACTCTCTGCAAGCACTTTGCCTGATTTGTGTGAGAGTGGGTGGTTGCGCCACATATGTATGGCCTATGTAAGACGATGGGTTCTTGTGCTCAGTGGGATTACAGATGGCAGATTGCCTGCCCACGACTATGAGGAGCCATTTTGCTGTTTCTTTGCCTGAGAAGTAGTTTTCCCCTGTCTGTGTACTCGTCCACGGTTGTGAGACTATTAAATGGAATGGCCCGACACTTTCTGGCTCTGCAGTTTCTCTGTCATCTACCTGAATCCACTGTGGATCTGCCTGGCCTTGGCCACTGGTGTTACATCTGGCATAGTGGGCAGGATTCGGAGCAGATTGGATGGAGACACTGACATCTTGAAGTATGGAATAGAGGAGTGGTTGTTCCTGGTGGCTCTCTTGCTGGAGACCATGGGCTGGGTGTTTTCTACAACCCTGTGAGAAGAAACCAAGAGCTCTATGCATGAGGCTGAGTCAGGTCAAAAGCTTCAGGATGAGCTGCAGACTGAGTGGCAATGATGGCGTGAACTGGTGCTAGCACTGGAGAAGGAAGCTGATAGGGTTTAAGAGCTTCACTGTGAGATGCAGGCTGAGCAACAATGATGCCTGGAACTGGAACGATCTCTGGAGAAGGCATTACAGATTTGTGAGTTCCAGTTTTCCCTGGAAGTGGAATGTTGAGGTAGCTGTTGGAGAAACAACTGCGGGTTCAAGAGCTTGAGCTTCAGCTTTAGGCCAAGAGCTGGCAGCTGCAAGAGCCAGAGTGGGTGCGAAAGCAGTGTCTGTGCTGGTGGAGTGGCTCTGAGTTGGGGGGAGCAGGTGTTTCCAACTCCTCCTCTTCTGAAGGGGGAGGCTTGGGCTGAAACTGCCATCCACAGTCTCAGAGCCTGGTCAGTGGTCAACCGGAAGGTAAAGACCCAGCAGCCAAGCGCACCCTAGGGGCTGGCATAGCCCCAACCACAGGTAGTGAAGCACTCTGTGGTCTGGCACTACACCCAGGCAGAATTGATGAACTTGCAGGTGAAATTCAGGCAGAAATCCATTGAATGACTGGCAGCCTGCTTGGTGTGACTGGAGGACATAGGGGGTGGATGGCATTATTTTCTCCAGAAAAGAGATGGACTGTAATGCTGTGAGGGATGCTGCCATGCTGCCTCCCTGAATAACAAGAAAAATGAGCCAGTAAAGGCTACCTGAACACAGATGTGGGTAGATTTGATTGCAGCCAGGGCAGATAGGGAGAAATTAGATGGCAAGCATAATAAAGTCTTGTTGGAGGTTTGGCAGCAGCTTGAGTCAGAACAAAGGTTCCAGCCCCTGAAAAAGCGGGGCAAGCGGCTGGCTCCAGCATCTGCCAGGAAAATGGCTAGCTTTTGGGTTGCATGGCTGCAAGATTACTTTTTGGAGACAGCTGTGGAAGAGGAGGGTCCCCAAGACTCATTATCCCAGTTTGAATAAGGGGACGGGTATCGGACCCATCCAACAGGGATGGGCATGGGCCAGAGGTCCAATGTGAAATTGGCAATTTACTGGTCTCCTTCTAATGTGAAGCAGTTGTTGGCATTGCCTGTAATGGACTTTTACCTTGGTGATATGCACAGCAGCTGGGCTGTGTCTATCCTGGACTGCTTCTCACCCAGTTGTAGAGATGGGATAAGGGGCTAGAGGTGGGCCTCCAGTTAACTCCCTGGGCACCCAGGAACATTGTGAAGGGCATCTTTGTAATTGTCATTTTTAGTATGTATGTAATATACCTTATTGTAAGGTGAGCAACCCTGTAATGTGGGGCAGCTCTGTTAGGCTCGCTCACTGGTTTACCAGCTGCAAGCACTTTTCCTGATTGGTGTGTGAGCGCATGGCTGAGCCACATGTGTATGGCCTATGTAAGGCTATTTATGGGTGCTTGTGCTCAGAGGTATTGTGGACGGCAGATTGCCTGCCCGCCATTGTGAGGGGCCATTTTGCTATTTGTTTGCCTGAGAGGTGGTTTCTCCTGCCTGTGTGCTTGTCTGCTGTTGTGATTAAGTGAAATGGCCCAATGCTTTTCAGCGCCACAGTTTCTCTACCGTCAGCCCGAATCCAATGTGGATCTGCCTGGCTTTGGCCATTGGCATTACTCACCAGTTAATAAAATCATATAGGTTTCAGGAGGACAATTCTATAATTCCTCATTTGTATATTGTATTGTGCGTTCACCACCCCAAGAGACTTTGCTTGGCATGAGGGGCACATGATGCAGTATGCGAATGATGGTTTTTTTGCATGTACACTTGAAACCTGTATGTTTTTTTGAACCAATGCCACCCCAATAAATTCAATTAAAAAAGAAAAACAAGAAATGTAAATGTTTCTTCTGCAAATTACTTAATGACATATGGGCCCACAAAGAGCTACCCATTTAGAAGATTCTAATTAGGAATATTTTTGTAAAACTCATTTTATTAGTTACCTCTTCTCTCTCATATGCCTCAAAATTACTTTTCATTCTACTAGTTTTTCCTTCATTTTAGACAAAGAAAGAACCCTCCCACACAACATCTCCTACCGCTCCTGCTCTCTTTCCTCCCTTCACAGATTAGAGTTCAGCGACAGCGACTTTTTTACGTTTATGCTAATGACCACTAGGATGAGAAGTCTGGCCCAGATCTTTTGAGTTTTAGATTCATAGAACCAATGCCTGCTAGACATTCCTACTTGCATGACTCAGCCACTTAAAACTAGACACGTTTAAAACAGAATTGTTTCTCTTTTCATTCTTACAGTCTCCTTCTTGGAGCTTGGTGACTAGTGATTAAGTCACCAACAGCAACTTTGGAGAAAATTTCTTGGTTCCTTCTTTTCCTTTAGCCTGTACATTCAATCTCTCACCCAAGTCAGTTGTATCTTTTTGAACTTGGCTCAAATCTATCCTCAATAGAATCATCATTCTCCAATGTGTCCACTTTCATTTAGACCCTTATAATTTCTTGTCTCTTAACTGGCCTTCCTGCCTCTATACCTGTCCTGTTTTTTCTTTTCTATATGTTTCCCAAATATTTCTGAAATGCAAAGGCAATCCTGCCACTTACCCATTTAAAAACCTCTGCCCCTGTTGCCTGGTGGACAACATCTAAACTCTGTGGCATGACATGTTAAGGAACATACTAGATACACATAGCAGATTGTGCTTTGTCCTTCGCAAACTTCCATACCAGTCATATTGCAGTGCACATTTATAAATAAGTACTAATGTGATCCCAGAATATATTGGCTGCTCTCAGGTCTTTGTGCCCTTACATAAAATCTTCTTCTTGGAATATTCTTCTTCCTCTCAACTGTCTAATTCCCATTTCTTTCTTGAACTTAGTTCAATGTCATGTTGACCAGGAAGCCTTTGCTAAGTCATCAGTCTGGTTGAGGTGTCCTGCTGTGAGGTTTCCTTTCACAGGAGACTCTCACCACATACATTATATTCCTGTATACTATAGATATTCAACAAATGTTTTTGAATGAATGAATTAATTAATGGTGAGTATAATGTCCAAATTAATGTTGGAATCATAGAGTTATAATACCCAAAGGGGTCTCATTGAATATCTAGTTCACAGAAGAAAAAACTAAAACTGGCATGTAGATCTCATGATCTTTCTTCCTTTCATTGCTTATAAAATTTGTATTTTCATATTTCTCATTTGATTAAAGTTAGATATCTTTGTCATGACATTTTGACTTGAAAGTGTCAAAAGTTATCCGAAGGTATTAATATAGTAACTGTTACAGAAGATGCATGGTATCCTTGCTATTCTTCTAGGCTCAACTCATTAATATGTATTTATAAATGCACAAGATGTCCTGCCAGTAGTTAGCATGCCACTTTTCTTTAGTGACATTATCATTTTAAAACTAGTCTTCCTTTTTAAAAAATTTTTAAAAGATTTTATTTATTGATTTGAGAGAGAGGGAAGAGAGAGAAAAGGGGGAAAGAGCAGGACACATCAAACTTGTAGCAGGTTCTTCTTGTATGTGCCTTGATAAGGCAAGCCCGGGGTTTCAAACCAGCAACTTCAGCATTCCAGGTCAACGTTTTATCTATTGCACCACCACAGGTCAGACAAAATTATTCTTCCTTGAAAGAGAGCAGATAATAAGTATTTCCAGGTAGAATGTTTATTCCTCTTTCCCTTTTTTCTTTTAGTTTTTTTCTTCTAATAATCATCATCATCGTCATCATCCAGAGGAGTGAACCAGTGAGTAATGCAGTTGCTGACACATTGGAGACCAGCCAAAAAACTATATCAGTGAAAAGGCTTATGTTTAAGGAGCAACACAAATAATTTGGCATTCATAACTTAGAAGAATGGCAGGAAAACTAGGATATAGTGCTTTATAAATAACTAAGAGCCACTAAAAAAAAAGAGACAGAGGAATGATACATTAGACATGGTCAAAGAGATAAAGATAAGAGAAGAATGAAATGCGAAAAAAATACAATGCATGAAGACTATATTGGTAAATAAACTTAGCAAGAAAAATAAAAAATTAAGCTGTAAATATTGTATGCTTATTAAATGTCAGGCACTAATCTAAGAGTGTTACTGTATTAACCTATGAAATTCTCATAACCCAGTGGAGAAGGTATTTTATTATCTCAGAGGAGAATATAAAGTCCTAGAAAGGTTCACCCAAGCAGTCCATTTAAATAATAATTATCATTTTAAAAATGTTTATACTTTGCAAAAGAATGCCCACACGTGATTGAATTAATCCTCACAACAATTCTGTTATTATTTCTATTTTTAGATAAGGGAAACTTATCTAAAAACTTAAGGAGACTTAGAGAAGCTAGGACTTTTCTTTTTATTTAATTAAATTAATTAATTAATTTTTTATTTAATTAATTGTGTTTACATAGATTCTAGAGTCACCCCAAATGCATCCCCCTCCCCCATATTCCCCTCAACATCTCCCTTGTCCCCCTCCCTACAGTGCCCTCCTCCCTTCCCTTCAGGTTTATCCCATCCTATCATCCCCTTTCCCTCTGTCCTCTTTCCTCTGGTCCCTTTGATCCCTCCTTTGTCTAAATTCCGTATAAGTGGGTTTTGAATCAGGTCAGCTCCTCCCCCTATAGCAACAAGCCCCTAAGATCAATTGTAACTAGGAATGGATGGCAAACAAAAAGACAAGCCTGAACCCCTTTCAGTTTACTTTTTTTCCCACAAGAACATGCATTTAACAGCATTATTGAGATATAATGCTTATGCTATAACATTTACTCATTTAGAGTATACACTTCAATGGGTTTTAGTATACTCAGAGTTGTATAAGCATCACCACTTGAAACATTCAACATCTCCCCCTACCAAAGAAACTCCATATCCATTGGCTGTAATTTCATATTCTTTCCCCCTCCAATATCTAATAAATACTAATCTATGTCCTGTCCTGATGGCTTTGCATTTCATATCAGTGGAATCATTGAATACATGGCCTTTTGTGTCTGGTATCTTTCCACTTACCATGTTTTTGAGGTTCATTTATTTTATAGCAGAATTTCATTAGTACTTCATTTCTTTTAATGGCTGAATAATATTCTATTCTATGGCTGCACCACATTTCATTTATCCACTCATTAGTTGATGGACATTTGGGTTGTTCCCACTTCTGGAGTATCATGAATAAGACTCTAATGAATGTTCACACACAAGTTTTTGGGTGAAAGTCATGCATTTTAAAATGAATAACTATTTTCACAAGTGTCCTAGTGACTAGTCCTTTAGAGGACTGGCTCAATGAAATACTCTGCAAAACAGACAAATTCTACAGTCAAATAAGTCTTTTTTTAAATTTTATTTTATTCATTTTAGAGAGGAGACACAGAGTGTGTGTGTGTGTGTGTGTGTGTGTGTGAGAGAGAGAGAGAGAGAGAGAGAGAGAGAGAGAGAAAGAGAGAAAGGGGGGAGGAGCTGGAAGCATCAACTCCCATATGTGCCTTGACCAGACCAGTACAGGGTTTTGAACTGGTGACCTCAGTGTTCCCAGGTCGACACTTTATCCACTGCACCACCACAGGTCAGGCCAGTCAAATAAGTTTTGTTTGCTTGTTTGTGCTTCAAAATGTACCTCTCTGCTCTTTTAGTCACATCACACAGCAAAAGCACTAAGAAAACCTACTCTAAGGAAATTTATTTAATTGTCATGCCTAATATCCCTCCTTCTACAATTCTGGGACCTTCTTTCATAGAACACTATTAACAAGCTGAGGAACTAGTGCACTATGGAACGCATTTTGAGAAATACTGCCCCAAGCGTTATCAAAAGGGCCTTTCAGGGAGTGATGCAGAAAGCTTAGAATTCATTTTGGATGCTCCCTTCCCTAAATCTGATCCAGCATCCTTGCATGTGACAATCATGGTATAAAAAATATAGGCTAACACGATGGCCCCATTTCTACTTTGGGCTGGGGAAGATAGGTTAAAAATTTATCTCAAAATATGCTGCTTTTTTTTTTTTTTTTTTTGGAAAAGTAGTCAGTAGGTTGCTCTGGCTGTTTTTTCACCTGTCTTAATAGACATACTGTCCGTCAATGACCAGTGAAACCAGGAAGGAAGTCTTCTTGACCCTGTGAGTCATGCTTTTATCATCTCTGTGGTTTCTCAACACCCAGCAGAGGATTGGCCCACAATGGGCACCCAAACTGTTGGTGAACGAGTGGGTATGACATGAATCGATGACAGAATGTGTTGGGACCCATCATTTCACAGATAAAAACCTGAGCCCTCAAAGAATTAAGTGATTTGCCGCAAGTACAATAGTAACAGTCACCAGCGGCAGCTCCAGGACCGGATCCAGTCCCTCTGACTTACAGGTCTGTATTCTTTCTGACATGTACAACTTAAGGTTAGAAATGTATCTTTTAAAATTTGAATTTCAAATAAAACTTAACAAATGTTTTCACACTTTTTCTTTTTTACTTGTAAGTGAGCCGGACTTAAGCAAGGCTAAAGGAAATTGGCACCCAGAAATCAAGGTCTAAGTTTTTCTTTCCTTGGAATGGTGGCATTGTGCAAAGACAGGAAGCGCTGGTCCCAGTCGGAGGCCGAACCTGCCAGGGCTAGATCTGTGAGCAGTCGAGAGAAAAACTGAGACGAGGAGATGAGAGCTCAACTGCAAACATCATGTAGGGATTGGCTGTGCTGCTGTGTATTTTCAGCCAGCTTTTGGAGTGGTAAAACTATCATTAGAAAATGTGTCTAAATACCGTCTGTGCTAAACAAACCATGTGAAGATGAGCAACTTGCTTTTCCTTCATGGTTTTACTGGGTCACTCAACCTCTGCCAGAGTACATGAATCTGGCAGGCAGCCATGCAGAAAAATATCTTTGATGTGTTCTGGGTACCTAAATTCAAAACAAATTGGACACCATAAGAGTAATACATCTGCTTATTCAGTGATATTCATAAGACTTTTAAAAAGATTAGTTAGTATCTAATTGTATAGAAAGATGCTGTCACATTGGAAATGAAATGTAAACTCAGGAACCCCTTTTGTCTCTCAGAAAGGTTTATTTTGATACCTTTCTGTATATGCCATGTATATGGAATTTCAAGTCAGTTGAATTTCTTAAGAATTCTTTGAGTCATTTTGTTCATTCTTCACTAGAAGTTATGAAGGTGCCAAACAGTTCTGGGCCCTTCCCAGGCCCCTAGGTTTGCCCTCTTGACCTGTTATCCTGAACTGTATGTAATGTAAACCCCGGGGTTGTTTCTCTTTGCTGCCAGGTCAGCGCAGTGTAGTTCCTCCTAGTATTTAATTTTATACTGACACACTGTACTTTCATATTTCATTTGGATAATAATAACATAGTAATTCTCCCTAACACCAGCACAATATAAAACACCTACTGAAGCCTGACCTGTGGTGGCGCAGTGGATAAAGCGTTGACCTGGGAACACTGAGGTCACCAGTTCAAAACCCTGCACTGGTTCGGTCAAGGCATATATGGGAGTTGATGCTTCCAGCTCCTCCCCCCCCCCTCTCTCTCTCTCTCTCTCTCACTCTGTGTCTCCTCTCTAAAATGAATAAAATAAAACTAAAAAAAACCCAAAACACCTATTGAATATAACTGAATACCTAAAATAGGAATTCCTTTTCTGGGGATGGGAATCAAGTGTGAAAAGCGAGCTTTCCAGCATTCATTTGCAGAAAACTGCCAACACAGAGGCTGTGTCCCCAGGGACACCCTTCTGGGCCATCTTGTCTCAGATAGCACCACCCCAAGTTGCTCTCTCTTCTATCATGCTATCTATCTCCTTTATTGCATGTACCACAGTTGGGAATTAGCATGCTTATTTATTTGCTTTTATTGTCTTGTTTGTATTTTGCCTGTCTCTGTGCTAGAAAAGCAGCATCACCTCTGCTCCAGGGGACTGGTGTGTCCCAGAGTTCAAATTTTTGTGTTTTTTTAAAATTTTAAAATTTTATTTAGAAAATTAACTTTAACAGGATTACATTGATCAATAAGAGTACATAGGTTTCAGGTCAACATTTCTATAGCATTTGAACTGTTGATTATGTTATACACCCATCACCCAAAGTCAAATCATTTTCTGTCACCTTATACAGTATTTGTCCCTCTTTATACCCTTTTCCCCACACCATCCCCCTGGTAACCACTTCATTTTTATCTACGTTCACGAGTCTCAGTTTTATATTCCACCTATGTGTGAAATCATACAGTTCTTAGGTTTTTCTGATTTACTTATTTCACTCAGTATAATGTTCTCAAGAAGATGTGGTATATATACACAACAGAATACTACTCAGCCATAAGAAATGATGACATGGTGACATTTATGACAACATGAGTGGATATAGAGTTCAAGTTTAAAAACAGGGCTTCATGACTCTCTGCTGGGGATCAGGGGAAAGTGTACAGCGAAAAGGGAGATACCTGGCTCAATATTTTCTCTTCAGTACACTGAATGGCCCAGGCCTGAGACAGGCAGTGAGTGCCTCAGGGACCCATAGGTAGAGATTCACTGCTTTTTTTCTTCTTGGGTATAAACCAACCTTCCCCCAAGGTGCCCTACTATGGTGATTTTCAGACATACAAATTCAAATGACTTTTCAGGAATGCGTTATGTGCAAAATTAGGATATTGCCTGTAGAGCAGCAAAATGCCTGCCACTGGGCAGTTAGCATGGCCGAGAATGGTTGCTTGCTTTTTTTACTTTGTTCCTCCCAGGTTCCTGCCCTGCTGTCCCTTGATCCTGAGTCCTGCCATTTCTCTGGGCAACAGAGAGATCTTCTAATAGGAAACACAGCTTCCTGACTTAGGCCCCAGCAGAAAGCGGGTTTCCAGTTGAGCAGAAACATGTGCATCATATGCCTTCTGATAAATATTGCTTGTTATACCTTCCACTGTTATTTGAAACAACTATCTGTTATAAAAATGATAGAAACAAATATAGGATTTGGGAGACAAGAGGAACTGATGCAAACTTATAATACTGGTTTCTGATTATAGTTAGATTGCAAACAAATGAATAGACAGATGACTTAAGGGGATTAATAACATAAGTAAATGTGGATGATGCTAAGCTTAAAAAATAAAATACTCAGGCCTGACCTGTGGTGGCGCAGTTGATAAAAGCGTCGACCTGGGAACACTGAGGTCGCCAGTTCAAAACCCTGCACTGGTCTGGTCAAGGCACATATGGGAGTTGATGCTTCCAGCTCCTCCCCTCTTTCTCTCTTTCTTTCTCTCTCTCTCACTCTGTGTCTCCTCTCTAAAATGAATAAAATAAAATTTAAAAAAAAAAAAAAAAAAAAAAAAAAAAATAAAATACTCAAATGCAAGTGATGTAGTAATATCACTCTATCTTCAGCAAACTGGAAACTACTTAATGTGATAAAAAAAAATTTCAGCCAGGGTTACAGATAATAATTTCACTAAATGTTATAGATATCTTGAAAATTAGAGAACTTTCTGGAGAGAATATCTTTCACATAGGAGCCATCAAATTAATCATAATCCTTGTCCTGATAATCCTGTATTTGATAATATATTCTAAAGAAATACTTGAAAGAAAGAAATACTTATCTACACTAAGATGTTTATAGCTAGTTTATTTGTAGAGACAATAAAAATAAAATAAAACAAAACAAATTGGAAGTAAAGGGGAGAATGTAGGGAAGAAGTAGTTTAGTAAATTACCCTCGGCACAAGCAAATAATTTTAACAAGAGAATGGCATGGTAATTAAAAACTGTAACTGCCTCAAAATTGGTCTTCAGTCATATGTCATAAGTGATTGTGAGTACATTTTATGGTTGTTCTCAGGAAAGACAACCTTGTTTTGACACCTCTTTCCCCAAATCACCTGGTCACACAACCCTCTGTGGAAAAGTATCCTACTTTTTAAGGGGTAAATTCTTCAGGGAGTCCACTTATGATGGGTTCACATCCTGATAAACCTATTGTAAGCTGGAAATACTGTAAGTTGAAAAGAATTTAATACACATAAACTACTGAACATCATAGGTTAGCCTAGCCTAACTTAAACATGCTCAGGACATTTATATTAGCCTATAGCTGGGCAAAATGATCTAACACAAAGCCTATTTTATAATGCCCAGCATCATGAGAGAGTATTGTACCACATATTACTAGCCCAGGAAAAGATCAAAATTCAAAATTTGAAATATGATTTCTAGTGAATGCATATAGTTTTCACACCATTGTAAAGTTGAACCATTGTGAGTTGGGGACCGTATGTATAATAGTCAGTGTTTTATACACAGAACTTGCTTAGCCATGACTGAAATATCCTTTTAAATGGGGATGCCCACCACATTCCCACTCAGTTTGAGGCTGGTGTGGACACGTGGGCCCTCATGCCTGGCTCCACTGGCCTCCCCTCTGAGGGCTGTTGAGGGCTGATGGGTGCCCTGGCCTGGCTGAGCTCTCTCTGCCCACTGAGGAAAGGCCAGAGTGCACAGAAGGTGGTCCTGCCCCGCTCACGTGGGAACCAGGAATGCACTGGCCTATTTTGTGCTGTGGAGAGGGTGCAGGCGCTGTGCATAAGCTGGCCTTGGATGTAGAGGGGCAGCATCCTTCTTTCTTTGTTCTTCTCTTATAGTGGTTCTCCTCTCACCTGCCATGTCCAAGTCCCTATCGGGCAGAAAACTGCCTGGGGCCACTCGGTCAGATTCTGTGGACTAATCTACCAAACAGGACTCAGAGCTTAACTTTTTTTAGTGCCCCTGCAGGGGTCAAGCTGCTGTCCTATATATCCTTCCCTTGACAATTGAGCCACCCCCTCTGCCCCTGACTTTCACAGCAAAGCTACCATCAGTCATTACTGGAAATCCCCTCTCCCCACTCCCTAGAAGGGAAGCTACTCTTAGTGGGTCCAAGATAATTTTTTGGCATTTCCTGAAACAGTACGAAAAGCACATAAATTTGATCTCCATGGGCACACTATTAAACATTGAGAAAACCAGCTACACAAACCAACCAAGTAACCAACAAGCAAACAGATCAACATTTATGCGCAGCCCAGAGCAATTATCATGATATAGAGGAGAAGGCCTGCGTTTTTGGAGTCAGGGATGTTGCTTTTTGTTGGCTGAGTGGTCTTGGTTAGGAGAGTCATTGAACATCTCTGGGGCTCAGTCTTCTCTTCCATTAAGTGCTGTGTGAGGGACAGTGGTGTGGGTGGGGAAGTGGGTACTACCTACCTCACAGTTTGGCTGTAGGATTAAATGAAATTATGAAACCACAGGATTCCTTTGTAAATAGTACAGCTCTCTCCAAATGTAAAGCATTATTGGTGTTATAATTGCATCTTCCACTACAGTATCTTCCACATTTATTTCATAAAACACTAACTTTTGGTTTATAGAAATAAGTTAACCAAAAATGGGTAAATGTTTGTGCAGTTTTGACAACTAAACATAGCCCAGAATTCAACCTATAGCATGAAAGGCAGGGAATTGGCAGCCCCCAAAGGGAATCTGAAAGTGTATGAAATAGCCACTTCCTCAGAGTTAACTTACTATGATCCTGCTAGATACTCTCAGGACTGCAAAGGGAGCCCTCTCTTCCTCTTTCAATTACTATCTTTTACCCCGTACCCCCACCTGCATCCATCTGTCCTTTTGCCCATGGTTAATCCTGTCCCCACAGCCCAAGGGCTCCATCTCTCCTCTCCTGGATGGCCCCAGGGCTGTCAAACATCAGGGGAATGCAGAAGAGTCCTGAATTATGTATGATGTCTTCTCAGAGAGTTGAACCTACAAAATAATCAGCCTTTCATCAGCCTGGATGAACAACCTGTAAATTTGTCCCTCGGGTTCTGATGTCAGAACAACTTCCTGATCCAGGTGAACAGGTGAAAGGAGAAAGACTTCGTCCTGTGGCTTAAGCATTTAGTACATGCCAGCAGTGAGGTGCCTGTGACATTTGGGGGAAGAGCAGCCAGTTAGGGGGTGTCTGAGGATTTGCTTCAGAAAGGGTCACTTCAAAATTTAGTCATTAAAGTCAGACTTGCAAATAAGTATAGAAATATCCATCAACAACCAAATAGGAAGTCTCTAAAATCCTTTTACTCTCTGGGTCAGTGATCTCTGAGCCATATCTGATCATTCATTCACTCATTTACTCATTTATTTATTCAGCATTTAGAAGTGCCTTCCAGCCCCAGGTCCTCAGCTAGGACTGCATTTTTTGGCTCAGCTTGTAAATATCTGTGAGCTTAGCCAGATGTTGGGTTCCTGCGACTGCTGGTCGCCAACTTATTTAGAAGCCTAGTGGAAAGCACTACATTTATACTTACCTGGCATGGGAGATACCATGATCACGAAGGTGTTTTTCCCAAGGCAAGGCTTATCCATTGCACTCCAGATGTGATGATCCCTGCAATTTCCCCAAATGTGGGAAACTCAACTGCATAATTTGCGGTAATGGGGAACTGTGTTCACACTCTCCCCTTAAAAACAAAACAAAACACATTCAAAGCTTTCCTGCTTTGAGATAATTAACTGTCTATCACCTGATGAGAATCAAAACCTTCTTCGTCTTGTGTTAAGAACCAGCAACGGGTAATAAGCACTTTTTTTGTTGCACAAGTGCTTTTCAATTCTGCATTTCAATTCTGAGAGTCCCTGAGATGCTATCATTTGGAAACATGACTCTAAAATAACAAATTATAAAGAAATTACAGCCCAATAAGTATTTTAATCACTTTTTATGGCTTGCAATCAAGTTGACAAATAAAAAAATTGCTTGAGTATAATTTTTAAAAACATCCTGTAATTATCTCTTTTGTTTTCCATCGTTTTGGAATAGGATGAGCTTTACTGCGCATGCTGCTTAACTATCAAGAAACATGTGTATCTTCCAACCAAACAACTTTTAATTTATTTATTTAAAACTCCTCATGATGGGCTAGTACTTTCTTTTCTCATTTTAAGAGTTTATTTATTGATTTTACAGAGAGAAGAGAGGGTGAGGGGAGCGAGAAGTATCAACTCATAGTTGCTTCACTTCAGTTGTTCATTGGTTCTTTGTTGTATGTACCTTGACCAGGCAAGCCCAGGGTTTTGAACCGGTGACCTCAGCATTACAGGTCGATGCTCCATCCACTGCACCACCACAGGCCAGGCTGGACTAGTATCTTCTTGAAGTAAATTTCAGTAGTGTTTTCTTAAGGAAAGTTCTTTTTTAAATTAAATTTATTAGGGTGATATTGGTTAATAGGGAAACTTTCTTAAATATATAATCACACAAGCTCCTTAAAGGTGCCTCTGAAGCTCATCCTATTCCTCTCTGACTGTCACAAGTAGAAATGCATTGTGGGACAGCTCAGTCATCTTCCCAGGGGGACTAACCCCAACCCACCCTCCTTTCCCTTAACTCCCAATTATATTTCTTTTTTTATTAATTTATGTTTTCTAAATCTTAATAAAAACAGATTTATATCTTCATCAAGAATAATTAATATCCTGGGAGGGCATTTAGTCACAGTAATTTCCCAGGTTGTAAAAGACGCTTTATTTTTAGTTTAGGTAAACATTTACAGAGCAGTGAAATTATCTGCCATCAATGACATCAGATATGGGAGGTCCCGGGTCACAGCCTAATTTGAAAGTAACAGAATCTGATGAAATCATAGTGGGTGTTGCAAGAGACACCCTTACTGAAATTTGAAGATTATTTTGAAACTGCTTAGTTAGTGTATTCTTCTAAATATTTCTATGTACTGCTTATAAATTATAATTAGCCCGGATGTTCTGTCATATCATAAGTATTGTCAATGGCTTTTGTAAATACACATTTGCTTCATAAATTACTCCATTGAACTGAATGCCAACCATGTACATGGTCACCTGTAGTCACTGTACAGCTATGCCAAAGACTTAATTATAAAGGAAAAAGTGGGATTTTTCAGACTAGCTCTGTAATCTTTCATAAGTACTATATTTCTCCATGTATAAGACGCACCATTTTCAAAAAATTTGGGATCTAAAAACTGGGTGTGTCTTATACAGTGGTCATAGATTTTTTTACTTGTATTTCCTGCTTTTTTTGAGTGGATGAAGAGTTGTATGAATTTTATAATGAATAAAACTTGAGTTCAATAACTTTATGTAATACATTTAAAAAAATATTTCGAGCCCCCAAATTAAGGTGTGTCTTATACATGTAAGTATCTTATACATGGGGAAACACGGTACATTGCATGGTAGGATGTTTTAAATTTCAAGGTTGTCTCAATTCTTGTTTGCTTCTTTGTATATCATTTATTCACCCTCCCTCCCTCCTTCCTCTATCTCCTCCTCCTCCTTCCTCTTCTTTCTTCTTCTTCTCCTTCCCCTTCTTCTTCTTGTTCTCCTCCTCCTTCTCTCTCTCTCTCTCTCTCTTTTCCTTTCTTCCTAATAGCTATATGTCATGCAATGTTCTAGGTTCTAAGAACTGGCAGAAAACAGCTTATTCAAAGGTTTCATTTCAAATCCAATTAAACAGCATCCTTAACTTGGAACAATGTAAGATGGGTCATACATTATAGATGGGGAGCTGGCAATCAATCTTGTAAAGAAGTTTATTGCCCCAAAACCTTCTCTGTAGTACTAACCATCCAGCAACTTCAAGTAATTGTGTGTGAGAACTATTGGAAATTTATTTGAAAAGGAAAAAGCTTCTGGCTTTTTAAAAATCTGAGTCTACAATAATGTCTTATGAAGTGCTGCACAAATTGTGAAATGCTACAGAAATGTATAAAGTGTTCTGTTATTCATCAACATTGAGATGCTCTGATTTTTGCTGTCTCTTTGACTCTTGGTTTGATTTTTTTCAAAGAATAATATGAGGTGAAGGTGTTGGACAATAACATATGGATGAAAATAAATCTGTAGGAGCAGAACCTGGCTATGGTGAGAATTGACCTTTCCCCTTTCCTTCTTTTCTTGGAAAATTATAGTCTCATCCCCATATGCTTTCTTCAAAGATGCTATTTAATGGGAAACTATATCTACTTGGTTCAACCCATCCCTGTGAAGTAGACACTGGCAATTCTATACTATTTTGTTTCAATAAGACAAAAACAAACACAAATTATATCCACTTAACTTTTATTTTAAATCATCTGCTGAGATTCTAGTATTCTAGAAATATAATTGTATATCAGATAACAACTGGAGTTAGGAAGATTATAGGTATAATGTAGGGCAGGGCATTAAAATGAATGGGAAACATTTTCTGTAATTGCAAATGAAAATGAAATCTTTAGAAACAGCTAAATGACTTCTAGCAAAGTTAAACTTTGGCCAAACCAACTAGAGTTGATAGGTGATACATGGGTGTAACTATCTAGCTGTCTAGATTAAATGTCTATTACATATTGGACTCTACTGAACAATAATCTCCTTCAGTTATTTACCTGTTTAGGGACTATAGTGATCCACCTAGCTACCTTATTTTCTGGCATTCTAAGGTTGGTTGGTATGTCTGTATCTGTTAGGATATAGGTTTGGCTGCCAGTGACAGAGACTCAAAATAACAGTGGCATAAATAGAGATAGAGGTTTATTTTTCTTCCACATAGAAGTCCAAGATGGTTAAAGACTGTTTCATTAAGTCATTAGAGGCCCCTGCACCTTCTGAGTAGTCCAGGATATGCCTTCCCTCCATGCCTGTGTTCTAGCTAGCATGCAGGAAGAAGGTAAAGGGTCTGCTGTATCTGTTTAAGGATACAACCCGGAAGCTGCATGCATCACTACTGCTCATGTCCCACCAGCTCTAACTAGATCATGTATTTACAGGTAACCACCCAGTTGCAAAGGATCTAAAAATTATTGTCTCTTTTTTTGGTTGACTATGTGCTCAGCTAAATAATCAAGGTTTTATTACTGCAGAAGGGAGAATAGATATTAGGGAGCAATGAGTGTTTTTGACTAAATATTGTATTAAACATCTAGTCCTCTGTCCAGCCTCAAGACCAATGCTATACACCAGTGGTCCTTAAAGTGTGGTACTCTAACCAGCGGCATCAACATCAAATTTAGCATCACCTGGGAATTTGATACAAATTCAAATGCTTGCACCCCACTTTCCCAAAGTTCCTGAATCAGAAACTTGGGGTAGAGCCCAGCACTCTGGATTTGAACAAGCTCTCCAGGTGCCTGCTAAAATTTGAGAACCACTGGTCCAGGGTCGGCTTTTCCCAAAAGCCAGATGGGAGACTGGACATTGGAAGAGGACCTGAGTCAGGAAGGAGAGTTGCAGAAATGGGCAGCTTCTGGTTCTTTTCTGCTTCAGCCCTTATGAAGTCACTCCTTTATAAATCCCTCTTCCTGAGGCTTTGTTCAGAGACCCATAGCCAAGGCTATGCCTTTGGTGGGAAGATCATGAAATTACTGGAAAATGGAAAATGGACCTTTCCTGCAGCCTGCTTCACCTTTCTGTGGCCCACTTTATCCTATGTAAGTGAGGGGTGGAAAGGGAGAGCAAGCAACCCTGATGCTCTCCTCCAGCCCTACCACCTCCTGGTTCCATGCATTGCCTTACTGGCTCCCCAGGGTCACCGTTTGTCCTGTGACCTGAGGTGGTGTAGTCTGGGGCTTAAAGACAAGGGCCTCAGAGTCAGGTAGGTTGGATTTGAACCAAGGCATCCCCACTTCCTAGTTTAATGGTCTTGGGCAAGTTGCTTAACTTCTCTGGGTCTTGATTTCCTCACCTATAAAATGAGGATAATGAAATTAACCTACTGAACTGTTTTGGGACTTAAATGAGATGTGGTTCTGTGTGTAACAGAGAAAAGTGCCTGGTATGAAGCAAACGCTAAATGAATGGCAGCCATTACCATGCTGTGCATTCTGTACTTAATTGGGACACATCAATTGAAATTTTTTTTCTTTCCAAGTGGTTCTCCTTACGTGGGGAATCTTGTCAAGTAATTATTTTCTCTTTTGTGAGCTCTTACACACTTCAGAAAATAGAGACCAAATGGAAACATAATTTTCAGGAAATATAATGCTTTCCTTACATAGAAAAAGATACAGCCCCATCAGGAAAGCCACCTTACACATGGGACATCTATAAAACTCTCACAGATATGGACTCCCTTGAGCCTCCTACAGAAAAAAAGCAGCTTTATTCCTGTTTTACAGATAAGGAAACAGTAGCTTGGGACGATTGGTTGATGAAACAAGGTCAACCAGCAAGTCAGTGGGAATCTTGATTCAAATACTCCTGTCTGAGTTAACTGCCTCCACAGAAACCAGGAATTAACTATATTCTAAAAAATCTGTTCTTCTCTGTTTCTCTCAATAGTCTATAAACTCCTTTCATCTCCCAGTCCTCACATTATCTTTGGATCCCCAGCACCCAATGGGGCCTTTGGCCGGGCATACATGCTAAACAAATGTTTGTGGAATGGCAAAATAAAAGAAACAAAGCTGTTGGACTCCCACATCTGGGCTCTTTGTACTCCATGGAGGACTTCTCTTTTGCAAGTGTTGGTTGGAATCATGGCGCAAATCTTATAGATAGAAAGGCTTCCTTTATTGTCCCTGGAAACATGTCTCAGTCTGTGCACCAACAGTCTGTTGCTTGCTGACATGGAGTGGTAAAGGAGGTTAGCAGGTGTATCCTCTTTCCTTCTTCCCTTTTCTGGGACTCACCAGCCCCAGCCTTTCCCTCACAGTTATTTTTGTAGGCCCTCTGCAGAGCAGATGTCCCTGAGTGGGCATCCTACTTTTCTTACTATATTGTCTTTTACCCAAACAACTAATTATGTTGCTGACGTCCTTGGACTCCAAAGCTGGGGAGGGGAAAAGATGAATCAATGTAATAGGAGAATTCTGCCGCTCAGACATCACATGCTCCCCCACCCCTTGCTCTCTCTCAGGTTCCTCCTCCCTACTGTCAACATTGGCATCTGTCAGCTGGTGGCCAGACACTTGAACAGACTTTGCCAATTAGAGAAGTCACACCTCTCAGTTGGCAGGCACACCATTGGGAGCCATATGGCTTTCAGGCAAAGAATTTGCCAGAAAGGAACAAGGGAGTACCTACCCCTGAGGGTAATTCCTGTCCCTGGGAGGCCCCCTCTGAAAGCATCTCTCAGGTAAACATGCAAGATGAGCTGTCTTTTTCCTCAGGTTTAATTTGAAGCTATTATTACTCTAGGTCCAACAGTCTTGCTTCATTCAGGGGAAGGTTAAGTGCTCCATGTGTCTTGGCAGCATTAACACCAGTCTGTTGTTTTGTTATTCTTAATACTACCCCCCACCTCACCACCACCTTCTTCAGTGAACTCTAACTTTTGCTATTCTGTATTGGGTAAATTTAACAATATTTATTATTTAAAAATGATAACTTCTTACAGTTGTGAAGAGTTTTGCAAAGTCCTCTCGCCTCCCTAGAGTAATTCTGAATGAATTAGGAAGAGTAGGTAGTGTTGTTCTCATTTTAGGAACAAAAACGCCAAGTTCCAGGAGGACTGAGTAATTGTGCTGCCACACGATGGAGAAGAAAGGAGGCTGGAGGAAGAATACGGGTTTTATTCCTGGGAGTGCGCAGGCTGGCTGTATGTCCCGCATTGCTCACTCACCCTTTTGCCATCAACTTTTTCAGCTGCTGCTCAAGGGAGAAAAGTAATCCCGGACATTTTGCTGGGCTCCAAGAGTCTTCACTTACAAGGTCACTTTACGAGGTTAAACCTCATATGGCCATGCGCTGCCACAGAAATTGATCCTTAAGTGAGTTCATTGTTTCCCCTTAATTTTAATGACGGGAATTTTCCAAATAGACACAGAAGCACAGAGAATCGTATAGCGAACCCTCATAGCACAGAAACCAGCTTCGACACTGACCAACATTTTGCCTGTCTTATTTCTCTAGACTTCTTTTTTAAAAAAGTCTACGGTATTTTGTACAGCATAGGCAATATAGTGAATAATTTATATTAACTATGTATGGTGCCAGGTGGGTACATGAAATATTGGGGGGCACACATTGTAAAGTATATGTTTGCCTAACCACTATGCTGTACACCTGAAATTAGCACAAAATAATATTGAATGTAAACTGTATTTTAAAAAATTTTAAACCTAATTATAAAAACAAAAACACTGTATAATTTTAAAAGTAAAGCCCAAATACCTTACTATGTCACCAGCACAAATTTTAGTATGCATCTCTAAATGATACAGATTTTTTTAAACAAACAAAACCACAATGCCATTATCTCACCTAACAAGACTCACCACTACTCCTTAACAGTGTGTATTTCCCTGCCATATTCAAATTCTCTGATTGTCTCAAAGATGTCTTTTTATAGTTGATTCATTTGACTCAGGATGCAAACAAAACGTTGGGTTTGATTGTCAAATCTCTGTCATCTCACCCCTAGCTCTTTTTTTCTTCTCATGCTACTGATCTGTGGGAGAAATCAAGTCATTTGTCCTGGAGAATGTCCCATATTCTGAATGTAGCTAATTGATTTCCTGCTGTGTCATTTTACTTGTATCTCTGTCCTCTGTATTTCCTGTAAACCAGTAGGTAGAGCTGCAAGCTTCATCAAATTCATGTTCAATTTTTTAACATACAGTTGCTGCTATGTACTTTCTATTGCACATTTTGAGGCACATATGGTCACAAATTGGCTTTTTGTGTGTGTGATTGTAAGACTAGGATTGAATATAGGGTTAAGATATTATCAGAGAGATCCGTCTATTAAAAATAATTTCTTATTTGCATTCTTCCCTATCTTATATATAACAGAGGAAAATGTATTTGTTTTTATTTTAATCTTTTTCATTTTTTGGACTTTTCCTATTTCCCATGATAGATACTCATTTTCTTCTTCTTCTGCCCAAATATTAAAGAAAAATGAAAAGCAGTATTCTCAAATAATCAAACAAACGAACAAAACCCCTCAAATACATACCCAGGCATTTGATTTGGTGCAGGGACAGTCAATAGGTATTAATACAAAAGAATTTCTTATTGCTGTTTTATAAGCCTCTAGGTGGAAATTCTTAAAAGCAATTGTGAATTTATTCTTAGGTAAATTTTGTAAATGAAGGACCTGGAAAAAAATGACAAATAGCGCTCTCAGGAATGCAGCTAAAAAAATTTTTTTTCCATTAAGGGTTTTAAAACTGTCCTTTTGCTCAGCAGGATGGCTTCTGCTTTTATTCCCTCTCTGCATCAAGACAGAACCTGGCCAAGTGTGGGGGTGGGTAGGTGCAGCAGTCTGGTTGCTGGTAGGGCTGACTGGGTGGAAGTTCATTTCCAAGTGGGGTGGAGGCATTGCTGGTCTCACCTGCAGTAGACTCACACTCATGGATGGCACAAAATGGTGTCTGAGTGGTATTTATCATTTCTGCAGTGTCATTATATTAATTTAGGTTCAGGGAGACTGATAAACATTGCTGGGCACATGGTTTCATAAAGAAAGCAGCAGGCACCTGTCAAAGCTACTTCTGGTGTTCTGCAAATTACAGTAGGTCTAACATGCATCCCCATACTTCACACTCCTATGGAAAAGCAGCACACTTTCTAAAGAAAATCTAGTACAATGGTTGAAGTCGTCTTGTAAAATAGTATAATACTGTCTTTTATGCTGTCCTGCCAGACTGGTTCCCTATCAGCCCTTTCTTTACTTCCCTGTTCCTTCTTTCCTTCCTTGGTGTGGGACTTAGTGTGAGGCACAGAACTCATGGAGCCTTGGCTGCCTCTTCCTTATAAAGGTGTTACTAATACCAACCTGGGGGGTTATTGTTAAGGTTAAGGAAATGGCTTGCTGTCTTTGAAGGCCTGGTATACTGGGCAGTATTATACATTCCAATGGTGCTGCTCTTGCCTCTTATTCTGCAGGATCCAGCCTCTCTTTCCTCTCTAACCTCATCCCTCCCCACTCTGGACTCTCTCAGTCCAAATCTCCAGATGTCCTGAACTTTATGTCGAACACTTGAATGTGCTGTGCTTGCTTGTCTTCCTATCTTTTCTTTTCTTTTTTAAAATTATTTTTTAGATTTTATTTATTCATTTTTAAAGAGAGAGAGAGAGAAAGGGAGAGAGAAGCAAGGAGGAGCAGGAAGCAAGGAGGAGCAGTAAGCATCAACTCCCACATGTGCCTTGAGGAGGCAAGCGCAGGGCCTTGAACCAGCAACCTCAGCATTCCAGGTTGACGCTATATCCACTGCGCCCCCACAGGTCAGATTGTCTTCCTGTCTTTTCACATGCTATTTCCTTGGCTTAGATCATTGACCCTCACTGCCTCCTCTTGGCTTAGCTAATGCAACTCCAAAGTTCATGTGTCTGTATCAATATTGCTTCATCTAGAAAGGTTTCCCTAATCTGCAAAAATTGCAGGGTACTATCAAAGAGTACTTATCCCTCACGTTGCAATTCTTTGTTATTTGTCTCTCACTAAATTGTAATTTTTTTGAGCACAGGAATCATTGCTAAGACATTTGTTTTTGTAGCTGATTTCCTAGCGCAGCCTGTAGCACATATTTAACACTTATTTTTGTTGTTGTTATGTAGATGAATAAAGGACTAAATTCCAACATTACTTTCTTTTCTTTTTACAGTGACAGAGAGAGAGAGAGAGTCAGAGAGAGGGATAGATAGGGACAGACAAGACAGGAACGGAGAGAGGTGAGAAGCATCAATCATTAGTTTTTCGTTGCCGTTGCGACACCTTAGTTGTTCATTGCTTTCTCATCATATGTGCCTTGACCGCGGGCCTTCAGCAGACCAAGCAACCCCTTGCTGGAGCCAGCGACCTTGGGTCCAAGCTGGTGAGCTTTGCACAAACAGATGGGCCCACGCTCAAGCTGGCGAGCTTGGGGTCTCGAACCTGGGTCTTCCGCATCCCAGTCCAACGCTCTATCCACTGCGCCACCGCCTGGTCAGGCACTACTTTCTTTCTTTTCTTTTTTTTTTTAAATTAATCCAAAAGAAGGCAAGAAAGAAGAGAAAAATAAACATAGAAAAAATAAGGCAATATAAATTATAAAACCATAGAAAATGCGGTGCTAAACTATATATTACAGGAAACAAGACTGTGCACAATGAGGTGATAACTCTAAAATATGAAAAACAAGTTGGAGAAGAAAGACATCTTTTTCTCTAATTTGTATTTGTATCTTGTTATTCGGAGTCCTAGAATAAGTAGACCAGGAACTTCACCATATTGTATACTTATCTATTGCTATGCAACAAGAACCCCCCCAAATTTAGCATTTTAAAACAACAAGTCTTGTTGGTTAAGAGTATCACCCCAAAAGGACAAGGTTGAGGGTTCAATCTCTGGTCAGGGCACACACAGGAAGCAACTAATGAATGCATGACTGGTGGAACAACAAATGAATGCTTCCCTTCCCCCTCTCTTCTCTCTCCCATCCTCTCTCTGTCTCTATCAAGAAACAAAAAGAAATAGGCCCTGGCCAGAAAGCTCAGTTGGTTGGAGCGCCTTCCTGGAGTACAGAAGTTGCTGGTTTGATCCCCCATCAGGGCACATACAGGAGCAGCTCAATGTTCCTCTCGTGCTCTCTCTCTCTCTCTCTCTCTCTCTCTCTCTCTCTCTCTGTCTGTCTCTCTCAGAAAAACAAACAAACCAAAACCAAAAACAAAGATTATCTCATACAGTTTTAATGTGTCAGGAATCCAAGAGCAGTTTAGCTGAGTGGTTCTAGTTCAGAATCTCTCAAGATGTCAGCCAGGACTACAGTTATTTGAAGAACCTGTTCCTAAGAAGGCTTACTCACTTGGCTGTTGTCTGGGAGCCTCAGTTCCTTACCAAGTGTGCTGCTCCACAGAGCTTCTCAGGTTTCCTCACAACATGGCAGCTGGCTTTCTCTAGAGAGAGCGTGATGGAGATAGAGAGAGATAGAGAGAGAGAGAACACAGGAAGCCACCATGCCTTATGTGACTTAGTCTTCAAAGTCTCATACCATTACTTTTGTTTTCTTTTTTCCCTTTCTATTTGTTAGATGCGAGTCATTAAGTTCAGCCCATAGTCAAGAGGAAGGGAATTGTGGTCTGAGAACATAGTCTGTGTGGTTTCAGTCCTTCAAAATTTCTTGAGACTTCTTTCTTTTTTATTTTTATAAATATTTTTATTTATTTATTCATTTTTATTAGAAAAAGTGGAGAGAGAGAGAGAGAGAGAACAGGGGGAGGAGGAGGAAGCATCAACTCCCATATGTGCCTTGACCAGGCAAGCCCAGGGCTTCGAACCGGTGACCTCAGCATTCCAGGTCGATGTTTTATCCACTTTGCCACCACAGGTCAGGCTCTTGAGACTTCTTTAATGGTGCATTATATTTCAATTTTGTAATTGCTTCTCCTCTGTGCTTAATAAGACAGCTATTGGGTTCAGTGTTCTATATGTGGGTTTCCCAATTGCTTATTCAAATCTTTTATGTTTACTACTTTTTTTGTTTCCTTGATCTATTGATTACTCAGAGGATTGTATAAAAATCCCTACCATGACTATGAATGTGTCTATTTTTGCCATATAACTCTGTCAATTATTCTTTGTATACTTTAAGATAATATTATTGTGTATACATTTAGAATTATTATATTTTCTAGGTGAACTTAACCTTTTTTCTTATACAGTGATTCTCATTATAACTAGTTATACTAGTTATGGTTTTGCCTTAAATTATATGTTGGTGATGTTAATAGCATAGCTTCCTTTTGATTAGGTGTTTGCCTGGATTTATTTTTCATTCTTTTACTTTTTCAACTATTGTTTTGTTCCTGTATTTTAAAGAAATTTCTTGTTAGAAGTATATAAGTGAATTTCTTTTGACCATAATAAAAATAGTTTAATATAAAATAGCAAAAATAATTTTTAATATCTTACTTCTCATGCAGAATTAACTTAAATCAAACTATCCATTTGTTCCCTAGCGTTTTCACCTTTCTTTTTTTTATTTTTATCTTTTTATTATTATTAATTTTAATGGGGTGACATAGGTCAATCAGGGTACATATGTTCAGAGAAAACATCTCCAGGTTATTTTGACATTTGATTATGTTGCATATCCCCATGAATATTTAAAAATTTGGTTTGACTATCTTTTTTATGAGAAAATTTTGTCTAATATAATTATTAATATATTTGGACTTGTTAGTAATCTAATTTTATACTTTATAGTGTCTCATTTTTTTCTATTTCTTTTTCTCCTCTCTCTTGCCTTCTTTTGAATTTATTTTTTTTCTCAGTCCATTGTTTTCTCTCTGAATTTGGAAGCTAAACACTGCATTTCTATTATTTTAGCACTCACCCTGGAAACTGTAACATGTTTATTTAACTAATACAATTTAGTGTTTTACAGTTTCAGTGTTCATTTTTGGGTTCAAGTTTCTTTTTATTTATTCTGTTTGGGGTCTTGGGGAGTTCTTGAATAAGTAGTATATTTTATTGTGAAAAGCCTCAGCCTCTTCAAATATTACCTTTAACCCCTCTTTCTCTCTGTTTCTCTCTCTCATTCTGATTATGTTAGGCATCCTTACAGTATTTTCCATTTCTTTATATCTATGAGCTTCATTCTAGATAATTTATTTCACTTCTTATCCTCTGATTCTCTCCTCAACATTGTCTTTTCTGCTATTAAGCTTACTCAATGAATTTATCATTTCAGTTATTATATGTTTATATTTATCCTTTTAAAAAGCTACTTTGTTATTTTAATAGACTTTTGCTTCAATTTCAGCTTAAGGATTTTCAGACAACTTGGTAATGTGAATTGGGGTTAAAAAATGTAGGTAAGAATCAGATCGTAGTATGAATTCTCAAGGGGTATTCTCCCATTTTACTGGGTGATAAGTTTGAAACACGTAATTTTCCTCTCAGTGCCCTGTATCGGAGATGAGGATGTTTCTGGTCTGTCCTGGCTGACACTGAATTATTATCTACTTTCCAAAGCTTTCCAGGCCATTAAAATTGAAGAATAGAGAAAAAATATTTTTTAAAAAAGAAAAGATTAACTTTCAAAACATTTAAAACCAAGAACAATACATCAACTAGTTTAAATTAATAACAAGGCATTTATTCAAATTAAGTTAAAGTGATATAGGACAAAACACCACAGAAATAAAAAAATGTAATGCAGCAACTGTAGATGGCTAAGAGTGAAGTCAGGAAGACTTTTTTTTTAAAGAAAGCTTCCAGCAGCTCTTGCAACACCAAGTTTCTCTTAGAAGGAACAGCATGATAAGGCTCATTTTAGATAAAGGGCTCAAATAAAAAGAGAAATCATGAAGTCAATGATTCTGACACCCTAAACTTTTTATACTGTGACTGCTTATAGCGCAGAGACTATTTCCGTTTGGTTAATTCTGATTGGAATTGCAAACCCAAGCATCTCATGTGACTTGGGTGGGGCCACACACTCAGCGAGCACAGGGGCCATCATGTTAACTCTTCTGGAAACCTTCTGGAAGCTTCCATGCAGCAGAGACAAGGGTGCCGAAGCTAGCGTTTAGCTGTAGCACTCATGTGAGGGGCCCAGGAATGGTATTAGTATGCAGGGAGGGATATGCCAGCCAACTCTTCACTAAGAATTCCTTTTATTTAAAAATATTTTAAATTTAAAAATTTCATATTTATATATTTACATTTATATATATTTAATTACAGTAGATATTCAATATTATTGTATGTTAGTTTCAGGTATACAGCATAGTGGTTAGACATTTATATAACTTATGAAGTGTTCCCCTGGATAACTCTAGTACCCATCTGGCCCCACCCATAGTTACTGCAATATTCCCTAGGCTGTACTTTACATCCCTACAACTATTTTGTACCTGTCAATGTATACTTCTTAGTCCCTTCACCTTTTTCACCCAGCTCAGACCCCTCTTCCATCTGGCAACAATCCGCTTGTTCTCTGTATCTCCCAGTTGGTTACTGTTTGGTTTGTTTGTTTACGTGTGTTTCCCATGGTTATAGCAGTCTTTATTTTCTCAGTCCTGGAAGAAATTAGCCCACTGAGCTAATTTCTCCAGTCAGTCTTCTCCTTTATGAGAAAGGAACAGGTGACCTGACACCATATGACCCTGCAAGGGGCAATTGGAGATAAGAACAACAAAATAACATACTTTTGAATGTTCATCAGGCCCCAAGCATTGTTCTAAGTGCTTTGTTTGTATGAACTCATTTGATTTTCATAAAACTAAGATATCACCTTATATCTAAATGGTGAAAAATGTCCCCAAGCTAGGTTTACCTAAGGACCCTCAAAAAAGGCTTAGAATTTGCCTGACCAGCAGTGGTGCAGTGGATAGAATGTTGGACTGGGATGCGGAGGACCCAGGTTCGAGACCCTGAGGTTGCCAGCTTGAGCATGGGCTCATCTGGCTTGAGCAAAGCTCACCAGCTTGGACCCAAGGTCACTGGCTCCAGCAAGGGGTTGCTCGGTCTGCTGAAGGCCCATGGTCAAGGCACATGTAAGAAAGCAATCAATGAACAATGATGGTGTCGCAACGGCAACAAAAAACTAATGATTGATGCTTCTCATCTCTCTCCGTTCCTGTCTGTCTGTCCCTATCTATCCCTCTCTCTGGCTCTCTCTCTGTCCCTGTAAAAAAAAAAAAAAAAGAAGAAGAAGGCTTAGAATTAAATGCTAGTATGTTTTCAAATGTATTATTTTTCCCTTTATAAGTGAATAAAACTCCTAGAGAGTAGATTATGCATTTGGATAATTTTGGCCCATTTGTGTACCTGTCTGTTTATACACATATAAATATAAATGAATGATAATTGTAATAGATGAAAATTACTGGCAAAATACTTCTTAACATTTGAAAAAAATTTTAAAGATAGCAAATCCCCTTTCAAATTTACTTGGGAACCTTCTTAAAACCCATAGGAATTACCTTTGTTGTTTCCATTTTATTTAGGCTCCTGTGCCATCCACCAAGGGTTTAAGTTAGAAGATTTCTGGATTTTAGTTTTTGCCTTCCCATTGAAATTTTTATCTTATTAGATACATATACCACTTCTATATTAGGTACTAAAAGGTACCTTTATTAATACTTTATTAAATACTTTAATCCTCATAACTGTCTTATGAGAAGGCACTATTCTTTAAGAGCTAAGCTGCAGAAAAGTTAAGTAACTTATTAAGGTCTCTCGAAGTGAGGGACAGAACCAGGTAGCCTGGCTCCACTGCCTACTCTTTAATCTCCTCACCATGTCACGTTTTCCATCTGTTCAGGTCAGAAAGTTAAAGTGTTCTTAGCTTTTTCTTTTTCTGATTTACTTATTTTGCTTAGCATAATATTCTCAGGGTCCATCCATGTTGTCACAAATGGCAATATTTCATTATTTCTTTTTTTTTTTAGCAAGAAAGAAAGATAGAGATAGAGAGAGGGACAAACAAGGACAGACAGATAGGAAGGAAGAGAGATGAGAAGCCTCGATTCTTCATTGCAACACCTTAGTACTATTTCATCGTTTCTTATGGTTGACTAGTATTCCATTGTATATATGTGCCATATCTTCTTTATCCAGTCTTCTATCAAGGGACACTTTGGTTATCTACATGTCTTGGCCACTGTGAATAATGCTGAGATGTACATGAGGGTACATATGTGTTTGTGTACAAGTATTTTTGAGGTTTTTTGGTAGATACCAAGTAGAGGGATGGCTGGGTCATACATTAACTCTATTCTTAACTTTTTGAGGAACCACCATACTGTCTTCAATAGTGGCTGTACCAGTTGACATTCTCACCAGCAGAGAATGAGGGTTCCTTTTTCTCCACAGCATCTCCAATACTTGTTATTACCTATAGATCACATGCTATGGAGATATGTGCTTGAAATCTATGTGTTTCTATGGACCAATTCACCCCATTAAATTCAATTTCTAAAAAAAAAAACTTCTTTCTTTAGGGAAAAAAGCCTATATGGGGGTCCTCAGGTTACGACAGTCTTAATATATGACATTTTGTGTTTATGACACTTACTCCCATAAAAATTTTAAAAAATTGAGATGTGAGTTCTTTGGCTTATACTGTTAGCTTTGCACTTATGGACTACATGGGCGAACTAGTTTGGTTGTGCGGTGGAAGAATGTGCAGTAACGTGGAATGTGAGTGAAGGAGTTGGTGTCCCCCAGTACACTCACCTATGCCATTTGAACTGTTTTGGGTTTTTTGTTTGTTTTTTTTGTGACATAGATGAAGAGAGGGACAAATAGGGATAGATAGACAGAAAGGGAGAGAGATGAGAAGCATCAATTCTTTGTTACAACTCCTTAGTCTCCTTAGTTGTTCATTGATTGCTTTCTCATATGTGCCTTGATTGGGGGTAGAAGGTGGGGCTACAGCAGAGTAAAGTGGCCCCTTGCTGAAACCAGCAATCTTGGGCTCAAGCCAGTGATCTTGGGCTTTAATCCAGTGACCTTTGGGCTCAAGCCAGAGACCATGGGGTCACCTCTATGAGCCAGCACTCAAGCCAGCGACCTCGGGGTTTCGAACCTGGGTCCTCTATGTCCCAGTCTGATGCTCTATCCACTGCGCCACTGCCTGGTCAGGCTATGCCACTTGGACTGTTCAAAGCACAAGTGTTCCATTTGTGTTGATTTGTTTGGCGACATTTGGCTCTTATAATGGCTCCTCAATGAAATTCAGAGTCTTCAGATGGTAGTTCTTTGAAGGAGAGGAAAACCATCATAATGGAAGTGAAATTAGATGTTGAAAAGAGACTAGGAAAAGGAGAATCAGCGACAAACATCAGTCACATGCTAGGCCTTAGCTGCTCTACTGTAGCAACAGTTATCAAGAATAAAGATTGTATCCTAGAGTATGTAAAAGAATCAGCCCCTGTGAATTTAACTGTGATTACTAAACAATGAAGTGGCATAATAACTGAGTTGCAAAGATTGCTAGTTTTGTGGCTGGAAGACCAGCATCAGTGGCATATATTAGTTAGAATAAGTAAGTGACTTAGGCTAGAGTGTTTTTTGATTTACACCAAAATTCGGGTTACGCCACTGTTGTAGGAATGGAACTGTGTCATGACCTGAGGACCCCCGTATATAAAAGCTAAAAAAAAAAAAGAGAGAGAGAGAGAGAAGTCAAAGCGTGCAATTTTTGTGAGTATCTTGGAATTCATAGATAAAATGAAGCAGATGTCTTATTGGTTTTGACAGACAAAACAACGCTTCTTGCTCTCTACAATGGTAGGTCTCATTCTCTTCAATCACTCTGCGTGCCAGTTCCCAATAACACCCAATTGAGTGTTTACTCAATACACTGTTAGCTGAACACATTGTGCCTTGTATTGGACAATAGCAGGCCCATCAGAGCCACTGGGTTTCACTCAGATTCAGGGACCCTCATTTTAAACATCAATTCCTTTACTGAGTCCTGTCTGCTGGCCAGTATTTTTCATTTCTCAGTAGTAATTACTACATAGCATCCATAAAGGAGCTGGTGGAGGTCATTTTCAAGAGCAATAATGGTAATCTCCCCTCCCCCTTTTGTCTTCTTGCTCCTCAATTATTTGGCTGCTACAGCAGGAGGGGGACTGACACCCCCAAGATGCACACCAAAGTTAACATTCCCAGAGCTTCAGTCCACAGACATTTTTGTAATTTAACATAGACTCTCGTTCACTAGTGAAGGGTTTCCTATCAAGCAGGTTTCATACCACCTTGGGTGGTGGGAAAGAATGCCTTTTGGTGGATGGTAGAAGGAAATCTCCCCTAATTCTTAATACAAACCTAGTTCAGGTGGATGACTCTTCTTTCTTCATACAGTGCAGTTCCTGGGAGATGCCTTAGTGATGACTAGGTCTTCCATGAAGGGTAAAGAAACTGATGTCAAAAGAAGCCAAAGGACTCAGTTAAGGGGCACAAATTGGCAGCATACCCAGAAGTGTTAGATAGCTTCTGTTTACCCTCCAAAATCACTGTTCCACTCTCCTCCACCCTTCTGTCGCCTGGGAAGTTGACCCATCTAGACTGTATCAATAGACACCCTCCCTTCTTGGCTTAAGCAGTGGGAGGTCTGGCAGGACATCAGAGGAGATAGAAGGATGAGGTTAGGTTTTTATTTCCTTCCCTCTCTCCTACAAGTTTGCCTTGAAGTGCCTGTGTCCCTCCACTGAAGGCATGGCTCCTCTCAACGTGACCTGAAATATCCTTAGGTCATTATCTCTGCCTCTGAACTTTGTTCCTACTCAACATGTAACTTTCACCTTCTCCTGAGAGTTTCTTTGGACTTCGTTTATGTACCATATTTTTTGTTCTCACTTCAGTATTTCCGTACACACTTCCAATTCCCCAAACATAACTTTCACTTCTGTTTCTTAAGCCACATTTCTTACTTGTAGATGCTCCCCTTTTTATCCTCTGATTGTAAACTTCTTGAGAACAGACAAGACTCCTGCATCGTGAGAACTGGACCTGTGTCCATCTTGTTCCTGGTAACTGGCACAGCCTTGGCACACAATATGAATGTATATGAGTGAACCAGTCTTTCATTCCCTGCACCAAAGCTTAACAAAAATTAGGACCACAAAATATGTCTATTAAATAAAAGACTTGTTCTCTCAATGCCTTCAGCTCAATAAATGGAGAGATGTTCAACTACTTCTAATAGCTGTGCAAATTTTGAGAAAATTACATCTCTGTAGCTTCCTCAACTCTACAAAAAAATAAATAATATTCAATCCTGTGTTTTCCTCTTAGGAGTGGTGAGAGAATTTAAATGTAATACTTGATGCGAATGGAATGCCTTGAGGTTCTTGGAAGAGAAAGAATCCATTTTTCAGAAAAGATAGAATCTAGCAGGAATGCTATGTTGGAGAAGGAAAATTGCTTTGTTAAACAGTGTATTTTACATTAAAGTGACATGTATGTTAAGGATGCAGTCTAACCTAGTGTCTGGCATAGAGAAAACATTCAGTAAATGCTTGCTACTGTCTCTAGTGATTATTTTGCAAAATTCTACTCTAACCTTAGGTAATGAGTTCCAGAATCTCTTTGTCATTGTATTATTGAAATGGAGTGCTTTCTGCCTATTTGTAGTGCTCTTTGCTTATTAAATCATTGTTATATTAATAGATAATCACATAACAATACTTTATGTGGGTATATGTGGGTAAGTAGGTAAGGTGGGTGTAGGATTATGGGAATAGGATTTGTTATAGAAGATGCAGCAAGAAGGTATAAAAGAAAACAGATTGAGAAATAGCCCACTCAGGGAACTTGGCAAGTTGTTTGTATTTTGTGTTTCCTGAAATTATAAAAAAATAACCCACAAAATTTCTTTGTTTTAATAACAGTGTCTGTTTATTAAGAATTAAAAAATATAGATAAAATATAAAATGGAAAGAACCATACCTGAAATCTCACTGTAGTGAACATCTATTGATCTCACCTTTCCCCTGCTTCTTACTCTGGGGCACTGTGGCTCTTTCATGGTATGCAACATTGCTACAACAGCCAGGCATAATGCCCCTTACCCACCCCCATGACCTAGTCTGGGCCAATCAGACTCTCCTCAGATCTGGATCTGAGTGGGATGAAAACAGAAGGGAACACACAACACACACAGATTGAGTTGACTTTTACTAATGGCATAGCTTAGAAGAGACTATCCTCTCATTTCTATTACCTGGATACCAGATGCACCTGGTTCCTGTCCTACTCAAAACCTGTTGTTCAGCATTTTCTTCCTTTCTCTGACTCCAGCTCCTCCCAGTGAATTCTTCCCTCCTACCAAGTTTACCAGAGTTTATTTCTATTGATTCCTATTTGGCATGTTCATCTAGAGACAATTACCATTAATACCCTCCTTTAAATACTTCCACTCTGCTTCCTATGGATTATTGTGTTTGATTAGCAAAAGCTATTCACATGCATAACACTAAATCTCATCTCATGGCAGCAAGAATTTCTCTACATCTTGATGGTTGCATGACGTCCCATCTTATATACTTTATCATAATTTAATGTCCTGAAGGATACTTACATGCTCTCAACTTTTCAGTATAAGAAATAGCTAAAACTAGTGTTGACCCTAACACAAAAGTTGCTGGTTCAATCCCTGGTCAAGGCAACAATGTTCCTGTCTCTTTTCTCTCTCTCTCTCTCTCTCTCTCTCTCTCTCTTGCTCTCTCTTTCTCCCCTCCTCTTTCTCTAAAATCAATCATTAAAACCATTTTTAAAAAATGAAAAAAGCCTGACCAGGCAGTGGTGCAGTGGATAGAGTATTGAACTGGAATGCAGAGGACCCAGGTTTGAAACCTTGAGGTTGCTGGCTTGAGTGTGGGCTCATCTGGTTTGATCAAGGCTCACTTGCTTGAGCCCAAGTGCGCTGGTTTGAGCAAGGGGTTACTTGGTCTGCTGTAGCTCCCCGGTCAAGGCACATATGAAAAAGCAATCAATAAACAACTAAGGTGCCGCAATGAAGAAATTGATGCTTCTCATCTCTCTCCCTTCCTGTCTGTCTGTCCCTCTCTCTGTCTCTCTCACAAAAAAAAAAAGAAAAGAAAAAAAGAAATAACTAAAACTTTGCACACATTCATAGTTATTTCTAAAGGACAAATTCCCTTTTGAGAGTAAAGTGCTAGTTTTGATTCCTTTCTGAGGTAGAAAATGAATGAGAAACAACAGGAGGAGCCCCGAGCCCCAGGGATTAATCAGCAGTGTGAATCTCTCTGTCCAATGTCTGCTGGTAGTTAACAACAATTTGCCAAGCAATAAGAGTTATTTACCAGGTAAAAAGATATAAAAACCAATGACTATGTAATAGCGGTTAACTTTTACATGCATGTGCACAGACACACACACACACATACAAACATAGTGTCAAATGTATAAAGCACAATTGTTTATTAGCATACAAGAATGAAACCACAGTTATAATAGGAAGATTTAATATACCTCTAAAAAGTGTCTTTGACAGATCACTACAATAAGATAACACTTCACACCATTAGGTGATTATGATGGATACTACAGAAAAAAAGAAAATAATTATTGGCATAGATGTGGAGAAGTTGGGAACCTTGTGCGCTGTTTTGGGGGATGTAAAATGTTACAGCTGCTGTGAAAAACAGTATGGTCATTCCTAAAAATATTAAACATAGAGTTATCACATGATTCAGCCATTGCATTTCTCCGTATGTGCCCCAAAGAATTGAAAACAGGGACTCAAATAGTATCTATGTACCAATATTTATAGCAGCATTATTCCCATATCCAAGTGTCCATTGATGGATGAATAAACAAAATGTGGTATGTACATGCAATAGAATATTACTCAGCCTTCAAAAGAAAGGAAACTCTGCCACATGCTACATATGAATGATCCTTGACGACATTATGCTAAATGAAATGTCAGTCACAAAAGAATAACTCTTTATGATTTTACTTATATGAGGTACCTACTGTAGTCACATTCATAGAGACAGAAAGTAAACTGGTGGTTGCCAGGAGCTTAGGAGAGGGGGAAATGTGGGGATTATTGTTTAATGGGTACAGAGCTTTTCTTCTCAAGTTGAAGAGTTCTGTGGATGGATGGTGGCGATGAGTAATGTGAAATGTACTTAATGCCACTGAACTACACACTTAAAAGTGATAAAGATTGTAAATTTTATTTGTATTTTTACCACAATTAAAGGTCTTTGACAAGTCAGGTTAAGTTAAAAAATATAATTTAGAAGATTTGAATTAAATAAGCTTGTTAAGTGCCCATTATGCAGACAAAATGGAATGCCCATATTTTCCCATTGTCCATGGAATACTTAACAAATGTGATCATAAGGTCTCTTCCCTTTCTCTCCAATTCTCCCAGTGAACTCTGAACAAAGTGGGCACTTGGCAAATGTTGCCAACTGTAGATTTCCCCCCAAATAAAACTAATAAGGCATGTAATTCACTGATGTCTTCTTACTTTGAAAAGTATGAATGCAACTGTACAAAAGTGGGGCACTAGTTTATCGCCATTACCGTTAAAGAAGGTATCTATCACCCACCCCTGCAGGCTTTCTCCAACAGCCTTGTTGGATCACCTCAAAGAAAACTATTACCTTTGGTGGGCAACTTCACGTTTGAAGTTTTCAAAATCAGAAGGATGATTCCTCCAAATCCTGGTTTGCTTGGAAGTGGCAAAAGGATGTGAAAATACCCTAATAAATCTAAAGGGTTTCTACTTGGTTCTGGACTGCTCTCTATTGATCCTGCTGGTGGGGGTACTGGTATACACCCTACTCCTCGGAGGGGCATATAGTGGAGTGTACCAATCCCCAACCCTTCAGAGGAAAAACAGCTGACTCTCAGAAATGTAACTGTTAACTACAACAAGTCACAGTTCTATTTTTTGATAGTGTCAACACCACAGCTTTTTAACCCTGGTGGAAAACACAAGGAGAAAATGTGAACACTCTCACTGTCCTCTTAGGCTATGCCTAAATCTGGCAGGCTTGTTGGCCAGCGGTGCTGCCTGGGTTCTCCTTTCTCATCATTTCCTTTATGTTTCTCTTCAAGGGTTCCTCTTGGGATGTTTACCCATCTCCCAACCACCTTCACCTCTCTCAGTGCAGCTGCTGATATCCAGGCCCTGGCCCATCTTTCATATGAGCCTGTCCCTTGGTCACAACTGAATAATGGCGGTAGACACCTGACCCAAACTGGCCAATCTGAATTTCTCTCCTGAGAACTTGCAATGTGACACAGATAGACAGCGACTAAATGTTATTGGAGCTGAGTTCCAATGTGGCAGGCAGAATTTCTAATCTCCTTCTGGCAAACCGTAGTAAGTGAGATAAGACATTGAAGTCTTATGATTATGTTATTGGCAGAATCGACCTTGAGATAGGGAAATTATCTGGGTGAGCCCCCCCCCAATCATCTGGTTTCTTAAAATCAGCAGACGCTGGAAATATCTGAAACAGGTGAGAGGGCAAATTGACATCCATTGCTGACTTGAATCTGGAAGGGATTATATGTGCAGAAACTGCAGTGACCTCTAATAGTTGACAGCCAGATAGTAAGCAGGGAACTCACTCCTATAATGACAGGAAAGTGGATTCAGCCAACACCCTGAATGGGGCATTGGACATTCCTCCAGAGTTTCCCTAGAGCTCCACATGGCTCATACCTTGATTTTGGCCTAAGGAGATCCTGAGCAGAGAACCCAGTTGAGTCATGCCAAACTTCTGACCTAGAAAACTGTGAGCTATGAAGTATATGTTGCTTTAAGCCACTGAACTTGTGGTAATTTGTTAACGGCAGCAATAGAAAATAAACGCACAGGGAATCGGCAGGGCCTTCTGAGAGGGTGGTGACGTCCTGCCACCAAGGGCCTCAGAACAACCTTGCTCATCTCTGCTTTCACTTTCTCTGTTTGGTTTAGGAGCTATGAAAGTATTTTCCAAAATACCCTCTCTTCCTGCTGAAGTCAATAGACTATGTTTTCTGCTGCTTATTTAAGAAGGCTTGACATAAGGAGGTATAGACTTGGGCATCCTGCTATAATGTAGTCTGGTAGCTGCAAGTGTGCTCTGTGAAGACTTATGAAAGAATTAATAAACTTTGGGAAGTCTCAGAGCCTTAAGTGGATTAAGGTTATTGATAAAAAGCTACTTTTGTTGAGTAGATGACAGTATTAATTTTGGTCTATAGATACACCCAACTACCTATGTAATGCCAAACTACATTGTTATTAATAGAAATACTTTGCAATAGGCCTGTCCCTTTGGTTAAGGAACACACTCTTAAGCTCCAGGGCAGCCTGAAGGTGTGTTTACACTGGGTGAAAAGCTAAGTGAAAACAGAGCAGGGTCTGTGGCTTCAGGCATTGGTGGGGCCAAAGGTTCCTTGAGAGTCCTCCCTACCCCCATCCAGCTCCAGCTGGCTGCCCACAGTGGAGCCCAGACCCCCACAGGGACCATGCCAACCTGGCCTCTGGCCAGGCAGAGTGAAGGGGCAGAATGACAGAGACATCCAGGTGCAGACAGCTGGCTTGGCAGAGGAGAAGGGTCTGATTGACACAGAGGAAAAGGAGGGGCAGGCCACGCGCACACTCCAGAGCCTGGGAATGGACCTGTGCTTGGACTCCCAGTCTGCAGTGGAGTCTCCCCCTCCTTCCTTGAGGGTCAGTCTGAGGGGTGGAGGGCATGGACAGGGAGCTCCCTTTTCACACTGCTGCCAGAGGGAGGGGCAGGGAGTGAAATAGAAGAAGCAGGGGAGAGAGACCAAGCAGAGGGGAGACTGACGATCCCCTTACAGTTTACCGCAGACAAAGTCCCTGCTGGCTTTGCTTGTTCTGAGAGGAGAGTAAGACTGAGGGCCACAAGATTTCTTCAGTTGTTCCTGTAAATGTCACCAAGTCTCATAAACTTTTTCTTTTTTTTTCTAAAATGCCCTTGGTGCAGAAAGCAGGACTGCGTCAGTTACAGACAATGAAATACAGTCCTTTCTGTGTGGAGCCAGAGGAAAAGGAAGAGGATATGGCCAAGGACAGAGAAGAGGAACTGGTAAGCTGTGAGTTAGCAGAAACAAAGAGTGACTGGGTCTCAGATATCCTTCAGAGAGAGCAATTCTGAAGAGTACACTGAGATTTTCAGAGGGGTCTCCTTTGGGCACAGAACGGAAAACCTGAGCTGTTTATGGAACGTTGATTTTAGGCTATGCTACATGTCCAGTGCAGGCAGGCTCAGCATGGCAACCTGGGGCAGCCCACCTGATGTCAAACTGCCAGACAAGCCTCACGCATAGTTAGGTGGTTTTGTATAGAAAGCCCGCAAATTGATCCTACTTGTCTGCCTTTCTGCACTTGGGTTTTGATTTTTGTTTTCCCTTCTAACCCGTTTCTTTAGGGCTTAGTGTGTTCATTTATAGTATTTCTTCACAATGGAAAAGAATAATAAATAGGCTAGGTTCCTAGCTGAAAGTCCATCTTGGTATTCCATTGATAGGAAAACCTCTTATCTCCTTTACTCTTCTCCCAAGAGAGCTTACAGATTAGGCATTTTGTCATTTTTCAAATCTTTCCCCAAGCTGAAAGTAACTAGATAACTATCGTGTAAGATAAAGGAAACATTCTCTGATAAATAGACCAGAGGAATAAAATATTTGGGATTATTTTTTTGCTTCTGTTCATCTACTTAATAGTGTTTCAACAATTTGCTTCTGTAACATCAGGTTTTTTGGCTGTAAAACAAAGAGCCTAATTCTCATCATTTTCTTCATAGTTCCAGAGGAGATTTAATGAATGTTTGTGGACCATAGAAGCCAGTTTTTTACTCCATTCTTTGCCCTACTTCCATATCCACAAACAATTTCCTGGTGTAAAGCCAGTAGCCACGGCCACAATCACAGCAGCCTGGCTCATGCAGGTTTGCATTAGATTTGAACAGACGGTAATGAAACAACGGAGCCAAGAACTGGTGGGTCATTAGCTTTAATCCTAGCTTGCACCTGGTGGGCAAGTAAAAACACACACTGGGCTCCAAAACCCACTCATTCAGTACTCACAAAGCTACTGACTTATCCGAGTTTCCTAGAATCAAAGGTTTCTAGCTCACCAGACTTATTCACCTCTGTTCCTCATCTCCTTCTCTCTGCACAAACTCTACACAAACTGGTTTCTCTCTCAGCACTCTGCCATCTTGGCTACTTCTCCTGGCCTCCTCCACATGGCCTTTCTCTGCCCTCCTCTCTAATGCTAATCTCAGGAACCGAGAGAGCAAGCTCCTGGTCTGCCCACTTCATAGTGTAGAAAACCAAACCTTTAATCCAATATACAAACAAGGAAGTCTCTGATACAAAGTCACTTATCTGAGGCATAATGGGATTCCTCATGAGAGTGCACCACTCCACATCAAAAAGGGTGGGAAAGGCTTAGTCTTAAAACTAAACCTTAGGCTATAAGGATCCTGCCTGCTTACAGCTTGGACCCCACACACATTAATATAATCACGCCCATCCCAAGCAAGAAGGGCAACTAATATTACCTGGGTGATGGGCTTCTTTGTGGGCACTGCCATCTTTAACGAAGTGAGTATAATATATTTTATCTGCCCAACACCTGTCATATTTGATGGAACCTGAACATACTCATTCTGGCCTCAGCCCTAGCATGTTTTGCTCATTCGTGGCTGATGTGGGTCCTCTCTTTTCCTACCATGCCTTTGATCTGTCAGCAGCCCTTCACTCTGCAGATCACAGCCTTCCTTTATCCATTTAAAAGGCCCATTGGGTCTTCTGATACCTAGTTGAACTCCAATTTCTCAGTGCACTCTCAGAAGGTGTCTCTGGGGACACGTTCCCCTGACCTACCAAGTCAACGCTTTTATGAGACCCAGGGCTCTGCCAGGGAGCATGGCTCCTCTTGCCTGCTCCAGCGCTTACTCACTTCATTGAGAATAATGACAGTATATATTTAAGGAGAGGAGATCTTTTAGGATCTAAAAAATGGTGATTACAAAATCTGTATTTTGGTATATAGTATTATGGAAAGATGGTCAGTTATGAGGGAAACTAATTTTGAGATTGCTTTACAGATGGGAAAGTAGAAAAGTCAGGGATTATCTCTGCTTGTTCTTGCTGAAGGAGGGACGTGGGAGATCTTACATCCACTACTACACATGGACGGGGTCCCCCCTCTTTCTGTCTCTGTCCCCTGGCTGAAATATACATTAATCAGAGTGTGCTATCTGAGTACGAGTGGGGAGCCTTCAGAGTGTGGCATCACTGCCCCCAGGGTCATGGATGGATGGTGGGGAAATGGGGAAGAAAGGATGTCACCCCAGCACCTGTGCTGTGCCTGAACCCTTTTAGGCATTCAACACATATTTATTGAATTATTTTGATTCAGAGCCAGCAAACCTGCGCTGACTCTCTTCCTAACTGACCCCAAAATTCCTAATCCGTAAAAGGGGTTATTTTTTGCCCTAGCAACAGTGGTTGTGAGGATCAATGTGAAAGTTCCTGGACCATATAATGCACCGCATATTTAAGTCAGTTCTCCCAAATACGGCTTTTTTTGGGAAGAGAGCAGATGTCATAATTAAAGACAGTTTGTGACCCTGCTCCTAAACCGCCTGAGCACATTGGTGTAAATCCCCTCTCCCCTTCCCCACACACTCTTGAGATTGTCATGTCACAACTGGTTTCCGTGCCAAAGACGGTGCCACAGCTCATGGAGCTCAGTGGGAGTCAAATGCAAGTCTCGCCGTTTCCATGTTGCCTGCTCTTGTCTCTTTGCAGTACCATTTTTCTTTTTCTTTTTTTGCAGGAGAGAAAGAGAGAGAGAGAGAGAGAGAGAGACAAGAAGAGAGATGAGAAGAATCCACTCATAGTTGTGGCACTTTAGTTGTTCATTGATTGATTCTCATATGTGCCTTAATAGGGGGCGGGTTTCAAGCAGAGCCAGTGATCCCTTGCTCAAGCCAGCGACCTCGTGCTCAAGCTGATGAGTCTGTGCTCAAGCTGATGAGCCTGTGCTCATGCAGGTGACCTCTGGGTTTCAAACCTGGGATCTCAGTTTCCCAGGTCAACGCTCCATCCACTGTGCTATCACTGGTCAGGCAGCATTACTTTTCTAATGTTCAGCCCTTGTCATATTTTCTTTCACTCTAGATATATGTTTGGAGGACTATAACATTTTCTTTTAAATTAAGTTTATCCTTCTTTGAACATTTTCTTGTAAAACTTAATAAATTAATATATATATAATCTGATCAAAAGATTGCCTGGCACATAGCATGTGCTAAATGAGAGTTAGCTTCTATTATTATTGATTGTCAACTCACTTAAATATCTTTTTCGCAAAAAGGTCTTCTGTGACTGCCATATCTTAAAAGTATTGGTCCATCACTCTCTATTCTTTGCCCTGCTTTTTCTTATTAACACCTATTATTATTGTATATACTTTGTTTATTATCTGACTCCTCCATTAAAATGCAAACTCCTTGGGTGCAGATTTTGGATTTATTTGGTCACCTCTGTATTTCTAATGCCTTGTTCGTAGTAGGCCCTTAATTAAACATTTATTGCCTGGACAACCATGCAGAATTTTGTTTTTAAATTGACAGTGTTTCTAGAGCAAGCTTGTGAGAACCAATTTTGTGCGCTTCTTCCCAATACTGTTTTTGGTCATGTCACAGTGTGTGCCAATAAGCCATGGCGGGAGTGTTTACACAATGAACATTGCAAATACTGTAAATCAACATCCAGGACCCCATCCCTCCAGTCAGTTGTTAAACATGTTCCAGCACACCACTGTTCCTAAAGAACCAAATCAACCACGAGTCAGTTATACAGTTCAGAGGGCTGATGTAGTGAATGAAAGATGGCCAGAAATGCTTTGTCACTGGCCCTCACTAAGCATTGAAATATATTAGTCCCCCACCCCCAAATGTCAGCTGGGCCTATGACTGTTTGTCCATAGAATACAATAGAAGGGACCCTCTGCTATTTTCAGACCTACCCTCTATGAGGACTGGAAACTTCTATTTCCATCTTTTTGTATCTCACCCTGCTATGCAGAAATCCAAGAAGCTTCAAGGAGAAGCCATGTAAAGGAGAATAGAGACTACCAGTTGATAACATCAGCTGAATAGTTAGCATCAACGTGCCAGAGCTGTGGGTAAAGCCATGTTGGTAGTAGATTCTCCAGCCTCAGGGCAGTTCCCCAGCAGGATGCGTGGGTCAGAGATGAGCCCTTCTCAACATGGGCTACTCACACTGCCCAACAGTGAGCAAATTAACCAGAGTGAGGATAGGAGGATTGTGCTGGTGATTTGAGGAAAGCAGAACCTGTGAAAGACTTGTCTTAGAAAGTGAGTGTAATGTCGAGGGCCACGGCCAGGCAGGTTCCCATTGGGTTCGGGCAGACGGTAGAGAAACTGCGGAACCGGAAAGCAGTGGGCCATTCTGTTTAGTAGAGTCTCACACCTGTGAACAAGCACACAGGCAAGAGAAACCGCTTCGCAGGCAAACAAACAGCAAAACGGCCCCTCACAGTGGTGGGCAGGCCATCCACAATCCCGAATCTCTCTCTAGCGTAAGCACTCACAGCCTTACATAGGCCATACGCACGTGGCACAGCCACACTCACACACCAATCAGGCAAAGTACTTACAGTCGGCCTGTAAGTACCTCAGATGCAGTTGGCCTCTCTCTCCAGTGAGCAAGACTAACACAGCTGCCCCACATTGCACCCCTTCAGGGTTGCTTGCTTCACAATAGGTACATTACATACATACCAAAAATGACAGTTACAAAGGTTCCCTTCACAATGTCTCCCTAAGCACTCTTCCCAGGGAGTTAACTGGAGGCCCACCTCTAGCCCCTTCTGCCACAGTGCCAATAAGGCCACCCATTGTGGGTGGGTGCTGTACAGTCCAGGGTCATGTCCATTGAGAGCAAAGTGTCCTTGGTGCATCTGTGCAACTGGGTGAGAGCAGCTTTCCGGTGCAAGAGGGCCTCCACAGGTGCCACAGTCCCCCCATCAGGGCCTTTCATAGTCGCAGTCTAAGATCAGTCCATAATAAACAGCCCAGCCCTCTGTGCAAATCACCAAGGTAAGAAGTCCAGTACAGGCAATGCCAACACCTGCTGCACATTAGAAGGGGACCAGCAGATTGCCAACTTCATGTGGGTCCTCTGGCCCCCGCCGGTCCTCTGGATGGGTCCATCACCTTTCTCCCCTAGTCAAACTGGGACAACGGGTCTTGGGGATCCTGCAACCAGAGCACCAGCCATTTTCCTGGAAGATACCGGGACCACCCGCTTCCCCCACTTTTTCAGTGGCTGGAACCTCTGTTCTGACTCAAGCTGCCACTAAAGCTCCAACAAGACTTTATTAAGTTTTCCATCTAATTGCTCCCTATATAACCCAACCACAATCAAACCTACCCACATCTATGTTTGGGTAACCTTTATAGGCCCATTTCTCCTGTTAGTCAGGGGGGCAGCATGGGCAGAAGCCCTCACAGCCGTATGGTCCATGTCCGTTTTGGAGAGCATGATGCCATCCACCCCTATGTCCCACAACTGCAGCAAGCAGGCTGCTAGCCGCTCGTTGGGTTTCTGCCTGAATTTCACCCCCAACTTCATCAGTTCTGTCTGAGTGTAAGGCCGAACCACAGAGTGCTCCACTACCTGTAGAGAAGGCTGTGACTGCTGCTGAGGGACTCTTGGCTGCTGAGTCTTTACCTTTTTGGTGACCACTGGCCAGGTGACCACTGGCCAGGCTCTGAGTCTGCAGACCACAGTTGCAGCCCAAGTCTCCCCTTCGGAAGAGTTGGAAGCACCTGCTCTTGTGGATTCAGATCCACTTCACCGGTAGGACTGCAGCTCCATCTTCCATACCGACTCTGGCTCCTGTGGCTGCTGGCTCTTGGCCTGAAGCTGACTCTCGAGCTCCTGAACATGCAGTTGTTTTTCCAACAGCTGTTGCTGCCAACATTCAGCTTCCAGGGCAAACTGCAACTCACAAATCTGCAATTCCTTCCCCAGAGACCACTCCAGTTCCATGTGCTGTTGGCACTCAGCCTGCACCTCACATTGCAATTCTCAGACCCGGTTGGCTTCCCTTTCCAGCACTCGCTCCAGTTCACACCATCATTGGTGCTCAATATGCAGTTCATCCTGGCGCTTTCGACCTCGCTCAGCTTCTTGCACAGAGCTCTTGGTTTCTTCAGGCAAGATTGTAAAAAAACACCCAGCCCATGGTCCACAACAGGAGAGCCACCAGGAACAGCCACTCATCTATTCTACCCCTCAAGGGTGTCAACGGCTCCATATCAATCTGCTCCAAATCCTGCCCGCTACACCAGAAGTAATGTCGGTGGCCAAGCCCAGGCTGGTCCACATTGAATTAGGGCAGATGGTAGAGAAACTGCGGAGCCAGAAAGCGTTGGGCCGTTCTGTTTAATAGAGTTTCACAATGGCAGACAAGCACACAGGCAGGGGCAACTGGTTCTCCGACAAAGAAACAGCAAAATGGCCCCTCACCAGGGTGGGCAGGCAATCTGCCATCTGCAATCCCCCTGAGCACAAGCCACCATCACCTTACATAGGCCATAAATACGTGGCACAGCCACACGCTCACACACTAATCAGGCTAAAGACTTGCAGCTGGTACACCAGTGAGCAAGCCTAACATGGCTGCCCCACAGTGAGGAAGTAAATTTATTTGAGGCATAATTTAGGACTGTATTATCAATTTGAATGAGCTAAATATCCACATGAAAGTCTTTGCTGTAAATTTAAAGTTTGAACAGACGGTGTGATTTTCCCAGCTACATTCATCAAGAAGTGAAGTGTTTAACTGGGGTTGCAGCTTTGTCAGACAATATAATGAAGAAAGCAGCCAACTAAGGAGTTATGGATATAGATATAGGTATAAATATAGATATAGGTGTGTGTGTGTAAAGTTGTGTACCATGGGATCAGAATGTGGTCAAGAGTAAGAGCAAAGGTAAATACAGAAGTGCCGGTGGGGGGAGAGAGTAGAGAGATGACGGGACCAATGAATTGGAACTGGGGTCACATAATGGTTGGAGGGAGGATATTAGAATGAGGGACTTGGAAGGACATGATATAGTAGTCAGAGAACGGAGGCGTTAAACTGAGATATCAGAGGTGTCACCATTCCTGGTGGTGACACTGACTGGGGATAGAACCATGCTGATGGGCGGCTAAGGTGGGCTGGAAAATGAAGTGGGTTTTGGAAGTGAGGAGATCAAGAACCAGGCTGATGGTAGATTATTTTCACAGAAGTTGAAGTTTCCACTAATGATGATGGAAGTCTCGGTGTAAGGGAAGGTGGTTGAGCCAGATGCAAAAGATCAGTAAATAAAGGGGAGTGACCTGGGAGTTAGTGGTGAGAGCACCTAAGATGGGTGGTGGGTACTCTCGTCTGCTCGCCTGTTCTTCAGAAAGAGCTGAGGTTTTAAATAGAGGAGATAGCTAACAGGTCTGGAAGCAACAAAGGAGGACCAGCTTGAGGCCTGGTGTGCGAGGGTGGGAGGAAAATCAGTCCCACATACAAGATCTACGTGGCTGTGTGGTGCTCATTCCTATTAGACCCAATGCGTCTCTTTTATAGCAAATTTTATGTAATTCCCTACCTGTAATGTAATGCAAAGATAAAAGGAAGGTCACTTACACTAAGAAAATCTCATTTGCACATGTAAAAATATTTGGTTATGACTACTCTAAAAGGCCTAATGAAGTTGTTGGCTATTTGGACCCAGTAAGTGAACACTGTAAATGCGACAGTGACATGGGCAGACTGGGAGAGCTGTGTTGCCTTCACAGATGCGGTTTCCCCAAACGCTGTACAACTCTTAGAAAGTACACAAAACGAAGTGTGATGTTCCCCTCATTTACATACAAGTTTTATTTCTGGAAAATTCAATGTATTTTAAAACTGTGAGAAATACATTTTGGGTTTATATAGAGAGTAGAGTTAAATTCTAGCTTCATTCAGATCATTATAAATAGTTGCCTAAATCCTGTGACTGTCTGTCAGGACACAAAGCAAGTCCTCATAGAGAGGGGCCATAAGGCTCGTTGGCGCAAATCCAATCATCCTGGCGGAGACAGCACCTAGTCATGTCTATCACTAACATTTCAAATTTCCGAAATGCTCCCTAACCATTGAGTTAGAGTGACACAAGGTAAGGCTCAGAGATAAAGTTGGAGACACAGGGGTTTTGCTGATGACACCTCGTGGTTCCAGAGGGCAGACTGCAGGGCTTTAGGAGATGCGAGGGTGGAAGGCTAGACGAGTGAGGGGGCGTTTAGAACCCAGGTGGCAAGAAGCTGGGCTCCCATGGTGATGGATAGGAACAGAGGGGTGACACATGACAGGAGCTGCTCCCAGTGGTCTCTGGGGAAGCTGGGAAATCAGGTCAAATTACAGCTTCCTTTTTGGATGGCCCTGAAGGCAGTTTGCTATGGAGAGCCAGGGCGCAGCCTGGGCACGCCCCTCTCATGGGAGCGTTCCCTTCACGTGTCTTCACAGCCTGCATAGTTGTCAGCTTAATGACTGCATAATGTTCTGGTGCTGGTATACCATGAATTATTAAACCATTACCCTGATGTTGGAAATTTAGTTTGTTTCCAATTTCTTGCTATTTAGAATTTGTTGCAGAGATCGTTTTCAAATGTGTATGTGTGTGTGTGTGTGTGTGTGTGTGTGTGTGTGTGTGTGTGTATTGCTTCAGTTTCGATACCTCCTGAAGCTAAACCTCTGGAAGTCCGTGGGTCTAAAGACCTTTATAATTTTTTTTTCATTATGGCTATTTGTTATACTGAGGAGTTTTAAAAACCAATTTACAATACCATCAGAATTTGTGAGCATTTTGGTTTCACTGCAATCTCATCAAAATTAAGTGTCATTTAAGCTTTTTCCTTTTACACTAGAGTATAGAAATGCAATCTCAAGATTGTTTTTAATTTAGGTTTTTTTGATTATCAGCAAAAAGGATTTTTCCATGTTTGTATACCCCTTGTATTTGTCTTTGTGAATTGTTCATGACCTTTGTGCATTTCCCCTGTAAGTTCTCAATGTTTTTGTGTTAAATTAAATGAGCTTTTCAAAGAATGCATGCATACATACACACACATACATATATAGTCACACACACACACACACACACACACACACACACACACATCTGTCCTTACTGATAAAAATTTCTACCTTCTGCACTTCACCCCCGCCCTATCCTTGTAGTCTGTTTTCCTTTGGATACTCTGCTTTTGAAGAAAAGCTAGGCAGTATTCAATTTATTATTAATAAGTTGTGTTCCTAAAGCAGAGGTTCTCAACTTTGGCTGCACATTGGAACCACCAGGGGAGCTTTAAAATCTACTGATGCCTGGGTAACACTTCTGATTTAATTGGCCTGGGCATTGGAGTTTTTAAAAGCTCCCCAGGTAATTCTAATATGCTGCCAGGGTTGAGAGCCATGATACTAAAATTTGTAAATTGGTTGTTGGGTTACAATGAAGTAGGAGGAGGTGGTGGGTGGATTTAGGTGAGAGAATAGGTCTGCAGGGGTGGTGGTGGAACAAGATGCTACAGAAGGTGGGAGGTGGCGGGGGTAGTCCAGGATTCCACCGCGTAAATAAGTGTCAGCATATTTCTTGATGCTGGTCAGTGCCTGCTTTTTTTCTGACTTCATCCCAATCCAGGCTGCCTGCTTCTTCTAATTTCGTAACACTGTCTCTTCTAACCAAGTATTTTTTCTCTAAAACCCATAGTGGGATGAAGCGTACCCAATCTTGTCACATACCCTACCATAAAGCATTCATATGGCTTTTTAAAAAGAGAATTGAGAATAAAAAGGCTCTCTCTGAGGATTTTTCCTTGTCCTTTTAAATTCCTTTTCTCTTATACATTTTGGAGACAAGAAGACAACATATGTTCTGAGTGTCCCAGTTCTCAGTAACTTTGGGTAACAATGTGATTTCATTAACTTTGAAGCTCACCTTTTGCTGGTTTATTGCTTCCACTGATTGATAAGAATCAGCCTCCCAGCTGAAGCTTCCTCCAGCTATTTTTAGAAATCAGCAGGATATGTCTCCTATGTGCTTATAAACATAGTCGTACTCTTCTACTTCAGTTGTTTCATTGAAATCCTTGCAAACCCATGTGAGGATTGAACTGCCTCTGCCAGAAGGAACTCTGATGCCTTAAGTGCTACCATGTCACACAGGATCATCTATTGTCAGAACAAAGACTGACTTAGGCTCTGCTGGGCATTTCCTCACAGACTCCAATGTGTGAGAGAGACAAAGAAATGGGACCAGGTTGGGTCCTTGGTCCACAAAAGAAATGCTGGGGTGATGGAAACTTCTAGTTCCCATTGTATTCCTCCAGACGGTGCCCTGGGTTTGGATGGAGAAGTGGCAATTGTACAGAGTAACCAGAAGATGGGGTGGAGGGGAAGAAAAATAGTGGAGATGGAAAGCTATTATCCTCATTGGCTACCTGCAAAGGTTTAGACTGCCTTAGGAGATCAAGTTCCTTGAGGGCAGAGACTGTCTTATTCACTGTGTGTCTACACTGTTCAGTGCAGTCACCAGATAAGTGTGCAGTAAATAATTACACTGGGGAAAATTTCTTATTCATTTTCTGTTGCATGAGGTTTTAGAACTTTTTCTATATATTTCTGCATCGCTGATTCCAAATCCGAAATCCATTTTTTGGTGCATGCTCTAGTTTATATGCCATTTTAATTTATTTTTGTTACAGTTAATGGCATGCATTGGTTTTTAAACTGGAGTTAAAGGGCAACAACTCTTGGATTGAACATAACCACAAGGCAGTTAATGTTTTACAAACATCACTTTTACATAATTGTAGTTGTTTTTTTTTTAAATTTTTATTTTTATTTATTTATTTTTTAGAGAGGAGACACAGAGTGTGTGTGTGTGTGTGTGTGTGTGTGAGAGAGAGAGAGAGAGAGAGAGAGAGAGAGAGAAAGGGGGGAGGAGCTGGAAGCATCAACTCCCATATGTGCCTTGACCAGACCAGTGCAGGGCTTTGAACTGGCGACCTCAGTGTTCCCAGGTCGACGCTTTATCCACTGCGCCACCACAGGTCAGGCTGTAGTTGTTTTTAAATGTAAAAAATTATTACCTGATAAAAACACCCTCTTATTTTGTTTTAAGATTGAATCATGGCTTCTTTGAGTAGGTGTAAATGTAAGAATAGTCCTGTCACCTTCTGTTCTATATGTGGTTGTTACACACTTCAACGTCAAAGGCGCAATATTTCATCATTTGTGACACGTGCATATATTGCCTATTTTCAAGTTTCCTTTGGCAATCAAGACAAGAATTGGGCTCCTCATATTGTGTGTCATAATTGTGAGGAAGTGCTCCATGACTGGACAAGAGGAAAATGCAAAGGAATGCCTTTTGATATTCCCATGGTTTGGCGTGAACCTAAGGACCACAGCAGTGACTGTTATTTCTGTCTGATCCATACAAAGGGCATCAGTAAGGAAAAACGGCATATGATCGCATATCCTAATATTCCTTCAGCAATACAGCCTATCCCACACTCTGAGACACTCCCGGTTCCAGTTTTCAATGGTTTTACTTCTTCTAAGGATGAAGAAAGTGAACATGGTGATCAAGTGTATTTTGATAAGATGCATGAGGAAATAGTTGTAGAATCTGAAGGGTCTTCTTCTGATGCCAAGCAGTGATTAACCCCTCAGCAGTTTAGCCAACCCAAATTGAATGACTTAAGAGATTTGGGCCTATCAAAGAAAGCAGCTGAGTTATTAGCCTCCAGGATTAAAGAAAAGAATGTACTTCACTGGTCAGCTAAGAATCCCATTTCAGGAAGCTTGAACAAATTTTTTGTGAACTTTTTTCCCGAAGACAAACACTTTGTTTACTGTCATGATATGAGTACAATAGTCTTCTCAGGCAGCTAGGTGTTACACTTACATTCCAAAAGAATGGCGGCTATTTCTTGCCAGCTCTAAACAGAGTCTGAAATGTGTTCTCCTACACAATGGTAATGTTTATGCAGCGCTTCCAATTGGTTATTCAACTCATCTGCAAAATTATAATGACATAAAAATTGTTCTTGACTTTCTGAAGTATGAGGAACATAACTGGATCATTTGTGTGGATCTTAAAATGGTAAATTTCCTACTAGGAAAACAGAGTGGTTTTATGAAGTATCCTAGCTTTCTGTGTTTGTGGGACAGCCAAGCTCGAGAGAAACTCTGGACACAGAAGGAATGGCCAAAACGTGAAGCTCTGGAAGTAGGGATGCAAAATATTGTGAATAAACCTGTAGTTAATTGAGACAGGATCATTTTTCCCCTACTTCACATCAGACTTGGCTTAATGAAGCAGTTTATTCAGGTTTTGAATAGAGAAAGTGAATGCTTTCAACATAGTATTTCTTTTCTTTCTTTCTTTCTTTTTTTTTAATAGGGACAGAGAGAGAGTCAGAGAGAGGGATAGATAGAGACAGACAGACAGGAACAGAGAGAGGTGAGAAGCATCAATCATTAGTTTTTTGTTGCCGTTGTGACACCATAGTTGTTCATTTCACATGTGCCTTGACTGTGGGCCTTCAGCAGACTGAGCCACCCCTTGCTGGAGACAGCGATCTTGGGTCCAAGCTGGTGAGCTTTTGCTCAAGCCAGATGGGCCCGCGCTCAAGCTGGTGACCTTGGGGTCTCGAACCTGGGCCCTCCACATCCCAGTTCGATGCTCTATCCACTGTGCCACCACCCGGTCAGGCTCAACATAGTATTTCTGCATTTCCTGCCTTGCCTTTCGAGAAGATAAAAGCAGGTGTATTTGATGGACCTCAAATTCGAACCCTTGTACATGACGAAGAATTTGCCAGGAAGATGAATAAGGAGGAGAAAGCAGCTCGGCAATCTTTTGTTGCAGTTACAAAGAACTTCTCTGGCAACAAAGAAGCAGAAAACTATGAACTTCTGGTTCAAAGAATGCTGTTGGCTTTCCGCGACATTGGATGTAACCTGAGCATTCAGATTCACTTCCTGAACAGTCACCTTAATAAGTTTCCCGAAAATGTTGGAGCTGTTAGTAATGAGCAGAGAGAACACTTTCATCAAGATCTGAAGATGATGAAAAAGTGTTATCAGGGGCTATGGAACAGAAATATGATGGCAGACTATTGCTGGAGCATCAAATGAGATTGTTCTCAACAAGTACACAAACACAAGAGCTACAAACGCAAATTTTTGCCTGAATAGAATTTAAATAAGTTTTGCACAAATTTTATAATTAAAATAAGTGTTTTAATATGTTCTATTTCAAAATTGTAGACAAATTCTGATGCAACCATATCTTTTAGTGTATTAGTGTATTTATTGCATTATATAAATTATTATATTTTCACAAAGATGATGCCCAAGAAGACATTCTACTTCATTATGTTAAACTAAATGTTGAAAATTTTACAATAAGATGAAAACCTAGAATCTTGAATTGCAAAAAAACTGTAGCTTACAGAGAAAAACTAATGTCAGATTTGAGATCAGCACACTCAAATTAGATAAGAACAAGTGTTTTTGTGGATGCAACAAAAATTTTGTTCCCCAATGTTATTGAATGATTCACTGAGTTCTACTCCTCTGCTTATATGTTGGATAGTTTTGCCAGTTGAAATACCACTCAACCCTTCTTTCAGGGTTTCTTTCTTTCTTTCTTTCTTTTTTTTTTTTAGAGGGACAGAAAGAGAGTCAGAGAGAGGGATAGACAGACAGGAACGAAGAGAGGTGGGAAGCATCAATCATTAGTTTTTCGTTGCCGTCGCAACACCTTAGTTGTTCATTGAATGCTTTCTCACATGTGCCTTGACCGCGGGCCTTCAGCAGACTAAGCAACCCCTTGCTGGAGCCAGCGACCTTGGGTCCAAGCTGACGATCTTTTTGCTCAAGCCAGATGGGCCGGCGCTCTAGCTGGCGAGCTCAGGGTCTCGAGCCTGGGTCTTCTGCATCCCAGTTCGACGTTCTATCCACTGCGCCACTGCCTGGTCAGGCATTTCAGGGTTTCTTTAAATGATTGAACTTTGCTTCAAAGCTGTGTCAGGAGAAATAAAAGCATTGTTCAATCACCTAAACACTGGACTTACTACTTGAAACAATCAGTAACATTCTGTTTGCTGCTCTGTGGAAGAGGGATAACATTGGCCATCTTCACAATGCTGTGTAAAAAGTAAGAATTGTTCAGAAATAAAAACCAGAATTAACTGAGGCACACCTAATTTACTATCCTGAATTAACAAACACCATTTGCTCTCTCTCACCTTTTGAGTTGGATAATAGAAAAATAGCTAATAAGCACTAGATGTGTTTGTGAATTAAATGTATACTATTTTGATTTTTTTAAACAACTTCCAGAGGATACTCTGGAGTAAATAAAGGTGTTAAATTTCTCTGATAGTTTTTAATAGCATAAGTATTGTAAGAATCTGAATTATTAAGCAATATTTTATACATTTAACTAATAAATACTTATACAGTTAAGATTTTAATAATAAAAATAAAATGAATGATAATTTTTCTTTGATCATTCTTAGCCCCCAAATTTAACTATTCAGACTACTTTATTCTCTGATTATTCCAGGGGTTTAGATTTTATTGTAAAATTATAAATGCATATAAGTCATCAATGTCTAAAGTCTTATCTTCCAGAATTTGCCAGAATACACATCTATTATTGAGATCATTGAATATATTTTAAATAAGTTTTATAATTGATAGTAAACAATTTGTGATATTTATGGATTGAAATATTTAAGCAACTAATTTTTTTAAAAAAATAGGATGGCCCTGTCCAGTTGGTTCAGTGGATAGAGTATTGGCCTGGTGTGTAGACATCCCGGGTTCGGTCCCCAGTCAGGGCACCATGAGAAGTGACCACCTGCTTATCTTCCCCTCCCTCTTTCCCTTCTCTCTCTCTGTCCCTCTCATAACCAGTGGCTTGACTGGTTTGAGTGTCGGTCCTGGGCACTGAGAATTGCTTGGTTGATCTGAGCATCAGGCCCAGATGGAGGTTGCCAGATGGGTCTCAGTTGGGGCTCATGCAGGAATCTGTCTTGTTACTGCCTCTCTTTTCACTTTAAAAAGAAAAAGAAAAGGAAAGAAAAGAAAAATAGAATGATCATATGGTATATGAGAAGTTATTGTAGCTATTATAGACTAGTTTTTTTTCTTAGAGTACAGTGAGTTAAGTATTGGCATGCTCTTATTAAAGGCATTTAGAAAATATCTGATAATATATATATATATATAAAATTTTTTTATTTAGAAATTAAATTTAATGGGGTGACATTGTTTAGTAAGAATATATAGGTTTCAGGTAAACATTTCTATAGCATTCAAACTGTTGAGTGAGTTCTGTGCTCATCACCCAAAGGCAAATCATTTTCTGTCATCATATTATAAATATATATATTTATTATTAAGTGAGAGGTGGGGAAGCAGAGAGACAGACTCTGCATGTGCTCCACAGGGACCCATCTAGCAAGCCCCCTACCAGATGATGCTCTGCCCATCTGGGATGGCTGCTCCATTGCTTGGTGACCAAGCTATTTTAGTGCCCAAGGCAAAGCCATAGAGCCATCTACAATGCTGGAGTCCAAGTTGCTTGAACCATTTGAGCCATGGCTGTGAGAGGAGAAGAAAGGAAGAGAGAGAGAGAAAGAAAAAGGAGGGGTGGAGAAGCAGATGGTCATTTCTCCTGTGTGCCTGACCAGGAATCAAACCTGGGACTTTCATATGCTGGGCCATTACCCTACCACTGAGCCAACCGGCCAGGGACTAAAAATATTTTTTTAAAGTGTTAAAATATTGTAAAAAATTATCAGGTTAATCTTAGTAAAGGCAAAAAACTTGATAAATCATTTACCAAACTGTTATACCTAGAAAATTGGATTTGTTTTAATGTTGCAAGGGGGTAAGGGGACAGAAAATGAAGTTTAGGACATGAACAAGACAGGGGTCTAATGGGAGACCCCGCTCTTAAAACTGAGATTAGACTCAAGGTAAGAGCTAGCATCAGGGTAAGGGTCAACCAGGAATAAACATACCAGTCCTACCCACCCCCACCTTCAGTAAAGTGTAAGGAAAATAGTCTTGGTTATAAGCAGGGCCAGTGTTGGGGAAACTGGCCTTGACACATATTAGCTACAAAAATCTGCCCTTGTGCATCTTTTTCTAAGAATAAATTTTATATCATTTGGATATTAATAAAAACTTCAAGCCTAATTTTAGATTAAAGTGGTCTGGAACTTGTAGAGGCCTCGGGCAACTGGGAGGAGCAACAGCAAATTCTGCTTGGATAAAAGCATCTTTATAATAGGCCATATAAACACCGCACAAATAAGTCTCTATGCAAATGAATAGTTCACAGTAAAAAATAACTAAGCACACAAGGAAACTGGCACCATGAATTAAATCAAATAGGAAAACAGATGGGAGGAAAAGATCTACAAAAGCTTCTTTTTTAAAAAAAATATATGTTCTATTTATTTATTTTTATTTTTTTGTGTGTGACAAAGACAGAGAGAGACAGAGAGAGGGACAGATAGAGACAGAGAGGAAGGGAGAGAGAGAAACATCAATTCTTCATTGTGGCTCCTTAGTTGTTCATTAATTGCTTTCTCATATGCGCCTTGACCAGGGGGCTACAACAGACTGACCCCTTGCTCAAGCCAGAAACCTTGTGTTCAAGCTGGTGAGCCTTGCTCAAACCAGATGAGCCTGCACTCAAGCTGGCAACTTCAGGGTTTTGGACCAGGGTCCTCCACATCCCAGTCCAATGCTTTATCCATGTGCCACCACCTGGTCAGGCTCTACAAAAGCTTTTTATATAATGAATTATTATTCAAGGGATATAAAACCATCGTGCTTACTATATTAAAAGAAATAAAAGACAAGCTTGAAAATATCTATATAGAATAAGAAATTCTAAAGAATGGACAAAAATTTTGAAAAAGGACCAAGTAGGACTTCTAGAAAAAACATAATTAAAATTAAAGGTCATCATATGGGTTAAAAACAATAGCTAAAGATAAAGAAAGAATTAGTAAATTGAAAGATAAATCAGAAGAAATTATCCAGGTGTATTTTTGTTTTTTAATTTATAGCATTAGATAGTGTTCTGGGTCTTGTATAGAAAGAATAAATGATAGCAATAGACTTTTCTGCATTAGAAATTAAATGTGGTGCTTATATGTATACTATCTCCATGAATATGTGTAATCCTGGTGAATATGTAGTGTTAGATAAAATTTTTAACTTTATTTGAAATTAGATAAGACTTTAGTTTCGAACTTTTACCAAATGCCTCCCAAGACACTACATATTCAGATTTTACTCAGTCTACAAGTCTTCAATTGAAATTTCTCCAAAGTTAGACAAATGCCAATAAGCACAGGGAAAGTATAAGAGAAGACATCTGAGAGGTAGGGCTGGGTAGCACATGAGCCAGATTACTAAGGTTATTTAAAGTTGTGCTAAGGATTTCTGGTTTTTATTTTAAAATGGGGAGTGAGTGGAAGGTTTGTCTTGTTTTGTTTGCTACTTGTTAGCTGGGCAGCTTTGGGCAAATTAATTAGCCATTCTGAGCCTCAAGTTCCTCACCTGTCAAGTTGGAACAGTAACAAAACAATAATACCTATTCCAAACATGGTTGTAAAGTTATTCAATTATAGTAAAATATACATAAAAAGTTATCCCTTTTAATTATTCAATTCAGTGTCATGTTGTTCTTCCTGCCTTTTTCTCTCTCTCCCACCATTCTCTCTTTCTTCCTCCTTTTATTTTTTTTAGATTTACTTTCTTACCTTTTTTGTTTTCTTTTGTTCTCTTCCAGTCTCCCACAAAGAACTAGAAATACATAGCCAACATGAAAAGTTAAAACGAATAGTCAAAGAAAATTAAATGAAGGAAAATGAGAAGATAGAGATATCATAAAGCCAGAGTTAAGAAGAAATGCTTATGTGTGTGTACTCTGGTTAGTCATGATTGCTCGTTGAGACTACCATTTTACTGAGCTTCCTAGCAGCCAAAGGAAAGATGGAGACAAATAATTAAGAGCAGTGAGGTCCGTGAAATTAAGAAAATATATAAAAATTGTTCTTTTCCTGGGCACTTTAATAGATTCTCAAAATAAATGCTAAGTGATACAAGTAAATGGTGTTTAGCATTCTAATATGTCTACTTTTATAACAGGTATGATATTAATCTTGAGAGAACTGTTTCTTATGATGCCCTTCAATAAAGGCTGATGATATATACAGCTGAAGTTAAGCCAGTAAAAGCACTTTTACAAGGAGCTTAAAAAGTGTGCTCTATGTATGCAATCCTCCAAGACCTGATATGCTGCAAGGATAAATTTTAGAATACATAGAGGAATAGAAAGACGCATGTTCTTCAGGCAACCCTCTATAGATGTTATTTCTGGCAACCAGGCTTTGAGAATTATATGAAAGTAGAGTTCAAGGAAGTCTCTGAGTATGAATACCTCCTATTGTTGAAAAACAAAGAGATGTGATTGGATAATCAGTCAAGTAGAGAATAAAGCCAAAGCCCTTTATATGAAAATTAAAACATACCTGCCTGAACAGAACTATCCCATTTCTGTAAGGGCTGGATAGATCTTTATGGTGTATTATTAAGTGACAAGAAAAGTTGGATACTATTTAGGGACAAAGAACATAAACATATGCACACACAAAAATATGTACCAAAATGTTGATAGAAGAAATCTTTGGAAAGTAGGGTTTTGGGTGATGTTCCTCTTTTCTGTGTATTATTGTACAACAAACAAATGTTTCTTTGGTTATAAGAAAAATAATAAAGTAGTAAAAGTTATTTTCAGAGAAAAAGAACTACCATGAGCTTCTTTGAAACATGGTTGAGTAGATAGTTGCAGCCACAAAGTTCCATAGCACTGGTTCTCAGCCCTAGCTGCATTTTGGAATCTCTTAGGTACCCTTTAAAAGATAGTGATGCCCTGGCCCAGATCCATTAAATTAGGATCTCTGGAGTAGGACCCAGGCAATGGCATTTAAAAAAATCTCTTAGGTAGTTATAATGTGCAACTGCGTTGACAGTACCACTCCACACCACAGAATACACCTGGAATAATTGAACACTGGACAATGTTTTAAGAAGACATACTTCTTTCAGTGGCCTATATAATCCTCCATGATATGGCCTCAGCTTTTCTCTCCAACATCAACTCATTCCACAGTCTTATTCATTCAGCTCCCAGAACAGTGCCTGGCACGTGGCAGGTTCTGAATTTAAAGCAAAGTAGGACTGAATGAATCCATGGATATGGTTTGCTGACTGTTGCCACAGAAAAAATAAGCATCTATGTTTAGGCAACATCATTTTCTATAAGTTATTTACCAATTGTATTGTCATTGATTGGTTTTGATGTCTCAATAGACTCTTTGGTTATGACTCAGAATAAAAGGATGATAATTTTGATTTTTCAATAATTGACTTTAATCATCCATTTTGTAATTGTTGGCCATTTATTTGTTAGGTCAATTTTTGAATGCATGAAGAAGTGTATGCCCCATGAGGATAGAATTTTTTTTCTCACCACTGTATCTCCTTGACCTGGGAAAGTGTCTGGCTCATAGTAGACACCCAATAAGTGCTAGTTGAATGCATAGTCAAGAAGTGAATAATAATAAAAATATAATATTAATGTAGAAGAAAGTATTTATCTTTTTATTTTTTCCATATTAAGTTAGAGTGCTTGAGGGGCAGAGGAGGTATGCAGATAGTCATGCGAGGTAGTATTAAATTAAGTAATTTTTGAACAAAGAAGTGACTAAAAAGTTTAAAATTATACTGACATGTGGTTTGAGAATCCACTCTTTTGTATGTGAAAGGATTGAAGGAAGCACATCTGGTAGCAGTTTGGTCCCAATACAGATGTCAGAGTGATCTTTTAAAAATGGAAGTCAGGTTATGTTTCTATTCTATTCAAAACTCTCCAATGACCTTATCTCACGCCATATACAAAATTAACTCAAAATAGATCAAAGACCTAAATGTAAGAGCTAAAATTACAAAACACTTAGAAGAAAACATTGGGGGAAAGCTTCATGCCACTGGATTTGGCAATGATATTATGAATATGACACCAAAATTACAGGAAACAAAAGGAAAAATAGGTAAGCCGGACTTTATTAAAGCTTTTGTGCATCAAAAGATACTGTCAAGAGAGTGAAAAGGCAACTTACAGAATGGGAGAAAATATTTGCAAATCATTTATCTGATAAGGTATCAGTACCCAGAATATATAAAGAATTCTTACAGAAAAAAACCCAGACAACTCAACTAAAAATTAGGCAACAGGACTTCAACTGAAATTTCTCCAAAGTTAGACAAATGCCAATAAACACACGGAAAGATGTCCAACATCACTCATCATCAGGGGAATGCAAATCAACACCACAATGAGATAGCACTTCACACACATTAGGATGGTTATTATTTAAAAAACAAAAACAAACCCAAAACACAGTTTTGAGAACTATGAAGATGGGAAGATCCCAGCTGGGCTGAGGACATCAGATCTCATTGATCTTCCAGCTCTCTGACCCTCCCCTCCCTGAAGATCCTCAATAAAATGGTTTGATACCCCTAAAACCCCCCAGAAAATAATGTGTTGGCTAGAATATAGAGAAATTAGAACACTTGTGCATTGCTGGTAGAAATAGAAAATGGTGCAGCTACTATTGGAAACAGTATGACAATTCTTCAAAAAATTAAACATAGAATTTCCATATGATCCAGCAATTCCATCTCTGGGTATATATTCGGAAGAATTGAAAACAGGGATATTTCAAGGAGATATTTGTACAGCCATATTCATAGCAGTTATTTGCAACAGCCATATTCATAGTGTTATTTGCAATAGCCAAAAGGTAGAATTAATCTGTGTCTATTGACAGATGAATGGATAAACTAAATATGATATATACAAACAATAGAATATTATTCATCCATAAAAAGGAAGGGAATTTTGACACATGCTACAATATGGATGAACCTTGAGAATATTATGGCAAGTGAAATCAGCTAGTCACAAAAGGACAAATATTGTTTGATTCCACTTGCATGAGGTAGCTAGAGTAGTCAAAATTGTAAAGGCAGGCAGTTGAACAATGGTTGCCGGGGCTAGGTGGGTAAGGAGGGTTGACAAATTACGGGTACAAGTTTCAGTATGTAATGAAAAAAAGTCCCAGATATGGACAGTGCTGATGGTTGAACAACAATGTAAAGGTACTTCATGACACTGAATTGAATAATTAAAAGGGATAACTTTTTATGTATATTTTACTACAATTGAATAACTTTACAACCATGCTTGGAATAGGTATTATTGTTTTGTTACTGTTTCAACTTGACAGGTGAGGAACTTGAGGCTCAGAATGGCTAATTAATTTGCCCAAAGCTGCCCAGCTAATGAGTAGCAAACAAAATAAGACAAACCTTCCACTCACTCCTCATTTTAAAATAAAAACCAGAAATCCTTAGCACAACTTTAAATAACCTTAGTAATCTGGCTCATGTGCTACCCAGCCCTACCTCTCAGATGTCTTCTCTTATACTTTCCCTGTTGTTTGCTTTGCTCCAACCAATCATGTCAGGGATACTCCTGTCAAGGGACATTTGTACTTGCTATTCCCTCTGCTAGGAATGTTCTTCCCCTCTCCTGTTTACCATGGCTCACTCCTTTGCTGCTTCCAAGTTTTTGCCAGTCACCCTCTCAGCAAGGCTTCCCCAACCACCCTGTATGTTTTGCTTGCTTTTTGCTGTCTGATTTGCTCCACTAGAGTGTATTAACTATGAAATACTGGGATTTTTGTCTAATTATGTTCTCTGCATTACTCCCAGCCCCTTGAATAGAGCCTAATGCATAATGGGTGCCAATTTAATATTTGTTGAATGAATGAATAAATTAAAAGAGAAAATATTATATGTTTCTACCCTGATAAGTTATGACACCTCACTCTGGTTACCTTCATATTTTCAGTTACTCATTTACATGTGTATCAATCAGCTCTAACCTCCACTAGCTTATCAGTATGAGGGATCTGATATGTTTTTGTCTCCCCAAAGTGTCTACATGATTCAAAACATTTATTAGAAATTGCATATGTGTGGGTGTTAATTGTGTATATGTGGAAATTGAAACTTGGATGTGGCCCTGGCCGGTGGCTCAGTGGATAGGGCATTAGCTTGGTGTATGGACATTCCGGGTTTGATTCCCAGTCAGGGCACACTGGAGAAGTGACCATCTGCTTCTCTACCCACCTTACCCCTCCACTTCTTTCTCTTTCTCTCCTTCTTCTCTCTCTCTCTCGTCCTCTCCGCAGCCATGGCTCAAACAGTTTGAGCAAGTTGACCCCTGGCACTGAGGATGGCTCTGTGACCTTGCCTCAGGTGCTAAAATAGCTTGGTTACAGAGCAATGGAGTAGCGGCCCAGATGGGCAAAGCATCACCCAGTAGGGGGCTTGTTGGGTGAATCCCAGCGGGGGCACATGCCTCCTGCCCCTCACTTAATTAAAATAAATAAACAAACAAACAAACAAACAGAAATAAGAAACAGAAAAGAAAGATACTCGGGAGTGAAGGAGCGGAGGTCTGCAGGAGATGTGGTCTGCCTGTCAAGGCATTTTTTGCATGTGGATGGGTGGGGTTTCTTTTCCTATTTTGTTTTTGTTTTTTTAATAAATGCTTAGCCAGCAAACTGCATAGCAAGTCATTTGCGCCAATAGAATGACAGTCTTCTTCGAGGCCACAGACTAAGAATATGAATTATATGTTAAACATTTGCTCTAGGATAAATATATATATATATTCTTCCCTTACTCCTTCCCTAAGTCACACACACACACACACACACACACACACACACACGTACACACACACATACACACTTGCACACTTATAAAAATAGAATTTTCCAACATTTCCTACTTGCTTAAAAAATAAAACACAAAGTCAAATGCAGAAAAGTGGCTGAGCCCTTTAGGTTTGGTGTTTCTTTGCCAAAGCACATATTCCCAAACTATCACTAAAGTATTAAAAGAAATCTGGTCCAGCGTCTGTCTCAGAGTCTCCATGGGGTTGTGGTCTATGTGGGGCAGTGGCTAGTGGCTGTGTGAGGCCCAGAATGCTTTGCTTCCTCTTGTGGGACTACATTTTCTGACAGTTACCAACAACTTTCATTTCCATGTGACAGACAAGTTCATGTGGTCAAAAGAACTTGACCTAAGCCTTATAAAAGCAATGCTGTGATGTTTTTACTTGAAAGCATGCTCTGTTTGGGACAATCTGAGTGGGACCGAGAGTTTAGTGGGCTGTGGTACAAATAACCACACTTACATGATATTTTAGAAGTAATGCAGCCTTCTCTGAAGAACGGGCTGATTTAGTGGTAAGAGAATAGTCTGGGCTATGGGAAGTCCAGTCTGAACAAGGACTTTGAGATATGAACCTCTTTGGGTCTTGATTTCTTACCTGTAAAATCAGATGTTAATACTTAGCAAGCAGAACTGCTGAAAGGATTCACATATTTGAAATGCTACCTGCGGTTTTCTTCAGCCCCAGCAACAACTGTGCTCAGTGACTTTCTGCTGGACTTTGAAGACTGTTGGTACAATAATCACAGGAAAGAACCTTTGCCTCTGGAAACCATATGTTACTGCACATTTGGGGAGCTTCACTCTGATTCCAAATCCAGAAGGACGACCATATAATTCAAGGGGACATTTAAAACAGTTTCCACCTCTTCACTGATCACATTCGAAGTGAGAATTATGAATCCCTGAATGTATAAAGGCAATGCTTTGTGGAAGTTGATCCTGAGTTTTACAAAGTGTGGACTTACAAACTTCATTCCTCTCAGCAATGGATAGCCTCTTCAGCAGAAGGAGGGGTGGGGAAAGAATGATGTAGTTTTAGTTCTAAAGATGTTATACTTTTAATTACGTTTACAGAGAAGGCTCATTCCTGGGGGCACCAGAGAGCAATCTGGTTAGGTTATGCATGGAATAACATTAATAGGACCATCCTATTGGACTCTCCAAACCGCTGTGTGTTCAAGGGAAGGAATCTCAGCTTATTCACAAGTGGTGCCATCTTTCCACAGGATATTCATGGTTTTGAAAACAGGAGAAAACCCCAACAGTTCTGAAGCATATAATTATGCTTTCTTCTTACCCAACAGAAATGTGCTCTGGAGAGATGTTGTGATGACACACTTGCAAGTGACTTGGCAGAAGGAAGGGTTGCTGAGGAGAGTGGGAGGCGGGGAGCAAAGCACCTTGCTTTCTCACTTTCTATCTTACTTACTCTGTCTTTGTGGTCTAACAGTTCTCACAGATCTGCGGCATTTCCTCAAATCAACTAGGTAGATTTTTGGTTGTGGGTTCCCAGGCTCACTCCGGTTATCAGTGTAATAAGTGATTTCAGAGTATTAGAGCAGATTCCACTTCCACTGAATCATACACAGACTCAAGGCCAGATGATGACATCAGAAACATATGTGTGAGTCTGAAGGAGGGGGCAGGATGGGAGGGGAAGATTAGGCTGGAAAGGACCCCAAGAAGTGAGCTTCCTTATCTTTCGCCTCCAGGCAGAAAATCACTTAAAAGTACCCCGACACGGTTGATGTGCTGTTCTCAAATATTTTTAGGAAGGTTAGGACTTAAGTGCTTCACAACTAGGCAAAGCGTTGCGTGAGGGGTAAACTCTGCATTCTGTAACTCCTAATAACTGTGATTTTATAAACCTGGAATTTCCTAGTCAAGCCTTATTTTTATTGAGAGCAACGTCTGTAAGATATATCTTCATTAATCATGTTTGCCCATCCAAATACTCACCCATATATATTCCTAGATATGTATTTTATATAGATACATCATTATATTGGGGTGTGTTAATGCCTCCAAATGTTTTTTGTCAATCTGTGGGACAAATTCCAAATTACTTTATAAATTAACATCATATTTGAGCTTTATGTAGAGTCTGTTGTTTCCATAGTAACAAAATCAGTTCACAGTATAAGAAACATGTGGAAAAAAGAGAAAACCTAAATCAAACAAAAGCAGGAGCTAAAGTCAGAATTTGGGGATGCTGGAAATTTTTTATTATTGTTTTATCTAGCTCAAAAGACTAGTAAAAAAAAAAACCTAGTAAAAATCCTCTTGATGCTGCTAGGTGTAAATTGTGTTCATGTTCTGATAATCTATCAAGATTCAAGATCATCTTACTCCAAGCTATAGTTTTAGAGATGCCTTCACACACACCCACATTGAAGATCTGTACTCTTTTTTAAAACACTGATTCTTCTTAGATTGGGAACTGGTAATAAGATAACTTTCCAAAGAACTTTCTTCACAATAAGCACTAAGACAAGGTGAACTCCTATTTATATAAGTAGTATGTTACTTAGCAACCTTATCCATTCACTCACTTGCTCATTTGTTAGAGACATATTTATTGAGCATCTCTTATGACAGATGTGGTGTTTGTATCAGAGAAAGAGCCTTAAGTTGATTATTATGACACTTGTAAGGGCTATATGGGTAATGTGTAAGTGGCTTAGCAGAAATCTTCCTGATTTCTCATCTGGACCCCTCTGTGACCATAGTTAACATTCCCCAAGTTCCCAGGTTGATTGACAGTTTGGCTGGCAATTTGGGTCCCTTGCCTCATGGGTTGCAGGCTTTTTTATTAGAGGGCTGAGCTATTGGGTCTTTCACTTAACTTCCATGATTAAGGAAACTTGTGTTCTTCACCCTACTTCTCCTACTATTCTGAGTAGATGAATACAACATAATTCTAGCACTTTGGCTTCAAAGTGATTAAAAGTAGGACAGGATTAGCTGGGAATTTTAAGACAGCATCTATGTTTGTGATGCATCATTAAGCAAATACCAGCTTTTCTAGATGGTGAATTTTTCCTTTGAGTTGTTTTAGTAGCTGAAACCAAAGGGAAGTCCATTTCCCAACTCCTCTCAGAGGTAGGAGTTGAGGCCATTAGCTCCAGGGCCAGAAGAAATATCTAAACACCTCCCGAGAGACTGACCAGCGAGCGGAGTGAATTCTGATACTGCTCTTCAGTTCTCACCACACAATCCGACTGTTCTTGAGGTCTCTCTAAAGAGATGGCTCTTCTTGCGAGGGTGGGCCCGTGATGGCAGGCCAACCAGCCATGGGAAGCAGGTGTGCCCGAGAATACATCCCAGGCATTAGAACCAATCTCTGGAAAGGAGTTCTGGTAATTAAAATCTCTGCTGTCTTTTTCTTTGAGAAGGACTTTTATCCCATGACAACATAATAGCCCGAACAAATGTGATCTGTATGAGTGCGTGGGTGGAAATGTACATGATGGTTAGGAAGATAAATAGCCCTTAGTGAGCCTCCTCTCCCCATCCGTATGGAGCAGTCCTCTCCTATGCACTGGTCTCTCCCTCTTCCTCCTCCGGAGCCCATCTCTTTCAATAATTCCTTCTCTCTGTGTCTTCAATTTCTGTTCTCTGGCTTCTTTCTTTTATCATAAATATGTAAAAATCACCCCAAACCTTAAAAAACAAAGTAAACAAACATGTAAAAGCTTGCTGTCAACGCTCTCTTTTTGATCTCTTATGGTTGAGCTCTTGCCTCATTCAGCTGATGTTCCCGCTGAGGTCTCAGTTTCCTCCCAACTGCCGAGTTCTTGGCTTCTTTCCTCCTACTTGTACCCTCTGCAGCCTCTGAGGCTCTTGAGCACCCACTCCTTTGTGATAAGTGCTCCTACTCTGGTTTCCACACCACTCCTCCCTCTTCAATTTCCTCTATAGTTCTTACCTTCTACCAATTCTTTGCAATTTTTAAAAAAATATCTCCTTCTCTGCCCATCCTTTAGAAGTCAATGTTTTCCAGATAATATCCCACCCTCAGTACTCAGCTCATCTCTCTCACTTTGTATGTTTTCCTACATGGAAGAGTCTCCCAATGAAATTGCCATTTTTCTAGGTAAAATGTGATAAAATGTCAGCAATTTCATATGGTTCAATCCATAATAATCCCCATATCTCTATTTCCAGCCCTTATCTTTCTCCTAAACTAAGACAAATGTTTCCAAGACCAACCAGGTATTTCCAACTGGAATGTCTTCAGTTACCTCAAAATTAAAACATTTCAAATCGAACCCTTTTATCCCTAACCTCTCTACCTAAAGTATTCTTTATCGTGGTTCATGATGTTACCACCTCCTTAGTTTCCCAGGTGAGAAAATTTGTGGTCATTTTTGAACTCTTCCTCTGTTTCATGTCCACAGCAAATCAGTTGCAAAACCAGAGAATTCCACCTCATACATCTCCCCAGGGTACTACTGCCTTAGGCCAGGTCATCACCATTGTTGACCTGGGGCTCCCTCAACAGAATTTCTGCTTCTGCTTACACTGAATTCCAGTTCACCCTTTTTAATGGCACCAGAAATGTCTTTCTAAAAATCAGTTCTGACCCTGTGACTTCAAGACTCATCACAGTCCAGTTCCAACCTAACTATTGCTCAGTTCCTGTCACTCTGACCCTTGAACTCTTCACTGCAGTCATTCTGATGAAATGGATTGCTGTTTCTTGAAATACCACTTTCACAATCCTATGCTTTCTTCTGTCTGAAATGTTCTCACATTCTCTAAGAAACTCCTCAGCCTCTGAGAGTCAGCTCAAAAACTCTCTCTGATATCAAGCCTTCCCCAATTCTCCCAGCCAAGCTGTCCTCTGATTCCCATAGGCTTTGTCCATATTTCTGTTCTAGCACCTTTTGAATCATCTGGAAGTTTAACATACTCATTTACATATTCATCTTCTCTAATAGATTAGAAACTCAGTTTATGTTTCTCTTATGACCCATGTGAGGTACTTAATAAACAATTACTGAGTAATTGAATAAGAATGGAAGAGACTTGAACTAAGACCCACATTCTTGGTTGAGCTGAGTTCAGGAGTTCTTAGGTCTAGGGTTGTGTATTGTATATAAACTATATTTTGCTGCCCTGCAAATTTATCCACTCTGCTTTTTCTTATTGAAAAATGAGAAAAATAAATATTAAATAAGTCTGTGGCATTTGATTAATAAAACACTAGATATGAGTTGGATCTCCAAAGCAAACTTATAATGAGAATGTCCACATTGCTATGAAATGACGTGTTTCATTTTCAGTGAAATTGCACCATATGAAAAATGTACTATGTAATGGTGGTATGATTTCTATGGTCAGAGGCATTCATTTCTTCTTTTGTTGAAGTGATTTTCATAAGGGTCCTCCTGGAATTTCAGAGGAAATTGTAGATGAGAGAAGGTACAAATAATTCAAGCTTTTAGTTAGTGTTCTTTGACAAATTAGAGAGACTCACTCTAGATACAGGGTCCCAGTCTAATCTTACAGTAATAACTAAAAAGAATGGGAAACCAAAGCAATTCGATCCCTGTTCCTCAGGATGCCAGCTGTTAGCAACACTCACTGAAACCCAGCATAGAACAGTGAGGGAAGAAAGAAACCATATTCAAGTCAGTTACTCAGTGTCAATACAGTATAAAGAATTAAACCTGTGGCTGTCTTCTCCCCGACATGGTGGGCTGCTTTGTGGATGTGCCCCTATATTGCTTAGTCACTGACTGCCATTCCTTACCTTTTGCTTGAGTCAGTGCCAAATTATTTGTGTTTACCTGAATATAGTGTGCCTTTTTCTACCTCCTTGCTTGTGTTTATTCTGTTCTCTGTGCCTGGAATCTCACTTCAGATTCCACTATCTACCTGACCTGGAATGCTGAGGTCACTGGTTCAAAACCCTGGGCTTCCCTAGTCAAGGCACATATGGGAGTTGATGCTTCCTGCTCCTCCCCCTTCTCTCTCTCTCCCTCCCTCTCTCTCTCTCTCCTGTCTCTCTAAAAATGAATAAATAAAATCTAAAAAAAAACCCACCAGATTTTCCTATCCATTTTAATGAGTAAATCCCTAACCAGGAGCCACCATCACTTCTCCAAACCTATCTCTGACTCATTCCTTTTCCTTCCAGGGTGGATTAGATGCTGTCCTGCAGTGCCACCATGTATGGCTGTGCGGGGTTTTCACTGCACAATGTCACCCAGCTGAGGAAATAAAGTCCTACTTTCCAGCCCAGGTTCACTGCTTAGCATGTGCTTCAGGGCTCAAATTGTTTCCTAATTCACACAAAGGCAGACTCATGATTCCCTGTGACCACAGCATACTATGAATATCTCTTTACCTATTTCCCCTACTGGGTCCCTGGGGCAGGGGACAGCTCTTTGTACCTAGGAGAGTGTTTGGCAATGAGTAAAAGTTTGTTGAAAAAAAATTGTTGGATTCTAACAATTATTGAGACATAGACACTGTTCTGGGAATTTTAGATGTTTAAGTCATTTGTTTCTCACAACAATCCTGATAAAAAAGTATGATTTTAACTAATTTGCTGAAGACTGAACTGTAACACCAAGGGATAAAGAAAGTTGCGTAAGTCACAGCTGGTACGTGAGGAGCCAGGGTTTGCTCCCAGGCAGCTGGGCTTCATAGCCCATGCTTTACTCACTGCATGCACCACACTGTCTCCTGATGAATGGAAACTTGTCAGAACTCCACTTTCTTGTGTTTCTCCTCCTTTAGGAAAAAAATATGTCCTTGTTTGCGACATCAGGAAACTGCACCTCCACTCAAGACACTTTCCTGGGTATTTCTGTAATCTCCCATGCCCTGAGAGCTGGTTTCTATGGGTTTGGTTCCTGGCTTCCTTTTTAGAGAGTACCAGAATGATTTCATACATAGAAGGTGGGAAGATGGGGGTGTGTATCAGGCCATCTAGGCGAAGGTATGCAGGTCTTGGGGGTTGCAGGAGAAGACAAGCATGTATTGTGAAAAAGAAGAGTGGGAGGGACTGACTGTGAGCAGGCGAGAAGAAGAAAAGGATGAAGGTAAGAAACATTTGTCTAGTAACTTAGAATAATTAAATATAAAAGGGTCACTTTGGAGAGGGTTGAAAAAGGTTGAGTGAATAGCGTTAGAAGGAGAACAGCAGTGTGGTGTCTGTGGGAGTAGGGGAAATCACGGTCTAGCCTCAGCAGTGGGGTACCTTCCTCCAATGTCTCTGTTGCTGAGAATGAAGATGGATAGAATACCAGAGCTTTTTCTAGCTTCAAGGCGGGACACAGCTCAAAGTTGGCTCAAAGGAAGGACTGCTAGCAGGAGAGGGTGGGCTGGGGTGGAGTACCCAGAGGACAAACAGAACTGAGGTAATAATGAGGTAATGATTGGGGCTCCTGGGAGGCATGGATTACGCATGCTCTGAGAATGGCAAGAGGCATCTGGAAGGTTCAGGGAATGAGATGGGGCTTTGTGGTTTAACATTCACAAAGATCATCAGGCCTAGATTCCTGACCATGTCAGAAGTCCTCAGATGCTCTCTGATGGGTGTTCAATCATTTCTCTCTCCTGTTCTCCGCCTCTCCTGGGCAGAGACATCCTTGTTCACTGAGGACTGGGAATGAGACCTCAAAGGAGGCGTCTGCCTGGCTCTGGGTGGAAGTGTGCAGCTTCAAATAAGTAATGTCTGGTGGTGGGTGTGAGGCCACCCCAGGGGTGCAGAAAGTTGGTAGTTAGGAATTTTGACTGTCCCTCTCACACTGACTCAGCCTGTGACCTGTGGGTCACAGCCTGTGAGTGACTCAGTTTCTTAAACCTTGATACAGGGATAATGATACTTGCCACCTCGTAAGAGGGTATTAATTAAAGTTAGCAAACTGCGTGGCAATGCAGGGATGAAAGGGGTTAAAAACAAGGTGTAATCGTGATGCATGGTAGGTAGTGTCACGTGTAGGGACATGTGCCATCAGTGGTATGATTAGAATTGACATAGACAGAATTAATTTTAGAACACAGGCTTTGTGCAAAACCAAAGTCAAGAGGAAAATTAAAAAAAATAATAATAATAAAGTTAAGAGGAAAATGTGGTTTTGCATGTGGGATATTTGTTCATAGGCTGATACTTTTCCCTGTAGAATTGTAAATGGTGAAGAGAGTTGATTCTTAAGTGCCACATATTTTAAATTTACCTTCAGTGACTTGGCTCCTTTCCCACTCAGCCCTGCAGAGGGCTTGCGGACAGGACAGAAACCTGACCGGGGGTATGCCGGGTGGTAGGGAGGGGGTCAGACATGGGGAGGGGTCAGACATGGGGAGGGGACAGGCATGGGGAGGTGGTCAGGCATGGGGAGGGGGTCAGGTGTGCCTGGGTAGGAAACCCCGCAACTTCCTCTCTCCAGAGCAGCCTTTCTTCAGAGGCTGGAGAACGTGAACTCGCTTCCTTCCATTCTCAGAGGCTGGCAGCTGGTGCCACCTCTTCCATTCCTGACCCCATTCCATGGCCCTGGAACACCTTGGGACAGGAAGCTATGCTGATGTACTGTGGCCACACTGTGATTGCAAAGTGGTCTCTCCTCTCTTTGCTTCACCTGTGCTGGCCGATCTGGAAGCAGCTTCTGCTGTCTTGGTCAAAATGACATCATAGGTAAGGCTAGTTTTCTGGAATTGAGAAGCAAAGTCTCCTGCAGAAACTGGAATGCGTACAGATCACAAAGGAATGCTGCAATCACCACATCATCGTGTATGTGGAGAAATCAGCTGCTGCGTGCGTGATGAATATGCTTGCCTTTGATGTCCAAAGAGAATGAATAATTAAGAAAACAACAACAACAACAACTGTGAAGTCCTGAAAAGCTTTAGCTTCTCCCAGATTTGTCAAGTTAGGCAATAACTGGGCCACCAGATAAAGGAATTCATGTCTTTGTTCAGAGTTGTGCTGATTTACTAAGCATTTTTGGTGTGCCAAGCACTGTTCTGGATGCTGGAATGCAGCAGTATACAAACCAGACAAAAATTCCTATCCTTGTGGATATCATTGGATATCATCCTTGTAGAGACATGTCCAAAGTTTAAGGAAAATGTTTATAGCACCACTGCTTAAAAAATTAATTTTGATTTTGGCTGTCTTATTTCTCTATGAGATTAAGACCTTGGTCCAATTCCAATTACACAGCATCCTTCTCTTTAAATTAGCAAGAATGAAATGTCTAAAACAGGGGTTCCCAAACTACGGCCCGTGGGCCACATGCGGCCCCCTGAGGCCATTTATCCGGCCCCTGCCGCACTTCCGGAAGGGGCACCTCTTTCATTGGTGGTCAGTGAGAGGAGCACAGGATGCATCTGCACCCATAGTTCCCATTGAAATACTGGTCAGTTTGTTGATTTAAATTTACTTGTTCTTTATTTTAAATATTGTATTTGTTCCCGTTTTGTTTCTTTACTTTAAAATAAGATATGTGCAGTGTGCATAGGGATTTGTTCATAGTTTTTTTTTATAGTCCGGCCCTCCAACGGTCTTAGGGACAGTGAACTGCCCCCCTGTGTAAAAAGTTTGGGGATCCCTGGTCTAAAATGAGGTTGGGGGTGGAGATTGTTGTTTTAAACTTAGAAGCATGGGTGGAGGGTATTCAAAATATTTAACAACTGGTATAGCACAGGTGCTGACCCATCACAATGGATACCCATGGTCCTTGCTGAGCCATGCCAAGGTCCATAAACCTCTGAGGTACGGCTAAAGAATAGGAGATGGTGGGGCACTTCAGAGTAGTGTTGCTTGTGGATTGGTATGGAAGAATTTTAATACTTTAATTGTATATTGGCTGTACCAGACAGCACCAGATGAATATTAATCCTACTCAGGGAACAATCTAGAAAAAGGGCCTGCCCATGTAAGATCTTGGCCAATACTCATTGCTAAAATATTCAATAGCCAACAGAAGACCTATTGTTAATTTAAAAGTTTGAGTCTGAATTGGGTCCCACAGCTACTGAGTCTCCACAACTTTATAAGACGATTTTAAAAACAAGGTGGACTTGCCATAAGTAGAGTGGGGCAGAGCTGACAGGGGCACCCAGCCCCTGTGAAAATAACAGTCTTTAGTGAAAAGAATGCAACAACCCCAGCTGTGCTTTGATGTGGTGATGTTTTCTCCTGAATCTGCTCTTGCCTGGTCAGTACTTGGTTTACACAGTACTTGGTTTACATAGGAGTTGGCCAAGGAGGAATCTGTACTCCTTTGGCAGGTAGACTAGAAATACTGTTGGCAAAGAGCATTTGGCCAGTAATCCGAGTTGTGGTTGCCAGGGTGCTAACATATTACTGGTCCTTCAGGTTTCTAACTTGTCATCATGGCTGGCAGCATCCCCTGGCTTTTATTGAAAGCCTAATTGGAGAGTGTGTGATGCCTGAAGGGCTTTGCTGCTTGACAGCCTTGAGAGTGGTGGAAGAAAGAAGTTAAAACAAGGTAAACTGTCTTCCCCATACATTCTTTTCTCCCTCACAGGTGGAGCCTGGTAAAAAAAAATATGTCCTCTCTCTATGGGCTGCACAATAACTCCAAGGATGGCTGGGTAGACTGGAGGCTGCCAGGGAGAGTTACCCACCCACTTCAAAGGAAACAGCCTAATCTCATCCAACTTGATAACAAATTGTCTGCACGGTAAAAGAGGAATGTCAATTACTCATATACCTTTCTAAAGGAAATGCCCTGTTGGGTGACCACTTTTATACTACATGGCCCACGGTGAACAGAGTGCCCCAGGAAAGCCAATCCACAGACTTGTCAGAATACTGAAATGTGGCACACACAGAGCTGGCCCAATCTGGTTTTGCCTCTTGGGAACAGGACCCAGGAATTACTGAGAGTCTTGGTGGGGCGAGGGCGGGGGAGTGGGTGCTATGGCTGACAATCATCAGGTGGAGTAAGAGAAGGGGTGCTTGGGGCACTGGTGGCTGTGCAGGCCAGTTGATGGGGGAGGTTGTAGGAAAGAAAACAGGTAATGTTGTGATGTAACTACTTTGTTGCTTCATTCCCCATTATTAATGGACATCTACTATGCATGGGGCACTCTGTGGTATTGAGGAGATAGCAAGGAACAAAACAGACACAAATCCCAGTCTTCATGGAGCTGGCATTCTGGTGGGGGAGACATAAAATAACTAGGAACAATAAGAAGTATGTGTTAGTGATAAGTGCTGGGGAGTTTTAAAAATAACACAGGAAAAATATGGAGGTGGGAACAGATGAAACAAGGTCAGTAAAATTTGGACATCTAATCACTATTTTTAAGTATGTTTAAAATTTTTCATAATAAGAAATGTTAAAAGAATGCAGGTAAGTTGGATCGGAAGTGTCACGGTGGGCTCAGCTTATAAGTGTAGACAGGGAGAAAGCCTCATTAAGAAGAATATGACGTTTGGGCAAAGACCTAAAAGAAGTGCTAAGTAGATATCTGGAGATGAGCATTTCAGGCAGAGGGAACAGAAAGTTCAAAATTCCTGAGGCAGAGGCATCTTTGGTGTGATAAAGAACCACAAGGTGGGTAGCATGACCAAACAGAGTGAGTACGGGCGGGGGGGGGGGGGTTACTATGTGAAGAGGGGGAAAATTATATAGGGTCTATGGGTCCTGGTAACAAATTTGTCTTTTATTCCGACTGAAATGGGGAGGCACTAGATTTGTGAGCAGAGAAGCAACACCTCTGACATAAGTTGTAGCAGATCTTGGAGCTTTTGAAGTGAAGACTCATTAATGTCTATCTCTGGGTCCACTGAGTATCTTTGAAACCAGGACCACCCTTCAGGGCTTTCAAGACTAAGCTGTATTATAGTGCCTGTTTTTGGATGTCCTTGGAATCTCATTTTTTGAATTCTCCACAATGAATCTCATTTATTTGACGTAGTTTCAGTGGGACCCTATTTCCCAGACTGAAACAAACCACAAGGACAGCCATTAGTTCTCATTACTTGCCTGCCACTCTTGGAGAGCAGGCAAGGTATGTAGCAGGAGAGCCTGAGCTGTTCTTCTCCCCGGCTCAGGAGGTGAGAGAACAATACCTCGGCTCAGGAGGAAAGGAGAGAATGCCACAGCTAAGGAGGGGAGGGGACAGTATCACAGCTCAGGAGGTGAGAGAAAAATACCATAGCTCAGAAGGGAAAGAGAGAACACCACAGCTCAGGAGGTGAGAACAATACTATAGCTCAGAAGGGAAAGAGAGAACACCACAGCTCAGGAGGTGAGAGAACAATACCATAGCTCAGGGGGTGAGAGAACAATACCATAGCTCAGGAGGGAAAGAGAGAACACCACAGCTCAGGAGGTGAGAGAACAATACCTCAGCTCAGGAGGTGAGAGAACAATACCATAGCTCAGGAGGGAAAGAGAGAACACCACAGCTCAAGAGGTGAGAGAACAATACTATAGCTCAGGAGGGAAAGAGAGAACACCACAGCTCAGGAGGTGAGAGAACAATACCTCAGCTTAGGAGGTGAGAGAACAATACCTCAGCTCAGGAGGAAAGGAGAGAACCACAGCTAAGGAAGAGAGGGGACAGTATTACAGCTCAGGAGATAAGGAGAAAATGCCACAGTTCAGGAGCTGAGGGGACAGTATCACAGCTCAGGAAGTGTGAGAAGAATGCTACAGCTCAGGAGGTGAGAAGAATATGTCATAGCTCAGAAGGTGAGGGGGCAATACCAGCCTAGGGGGTAAAAGGAGGATGCCACAGGTCAGGTGGTAAGACATCTATTCAAAGCGACCCTCTCCTCTGATTTTGTAAGTTTCAGGTGGTCTAAATTTCTGGGTTGTTTTCTTTTTTCTTTTTTTGCATTTTTGTTTTATTTACCATTTGATTGGGGAGATTTGGTGGGCTCATAGTATCTCAGTGTTTACTTTCAATATTATTTTGATTGATTTTGATATGGAACCTTAAAACAAAAGTACACTAGAACCAAAACCAAATTTAGCTATATCTACTTATTTTAAAATCTCATATTACAAGAAACAATAAAATCCAAAGACATTCCCTATATTCTTCTAGGACTGAAATGTGAATCACTACCCGGAAATTAAAAGGTAAAACTAACTGAGTAAAGGTAGCCCTTAAGAAGTGCTTTTGGTTTTTATTCTCTGCTGCATTTGATGGTTAAATCAGGTGCCTTCCTTTGGGGTCTTATTTCTTTGGCATTTATCATGTCAATAAGATTGAAGAATGATCTGAAAAGAGCACCTCTTTCTGAGTCTATCAAATCTTCTGCTCTCCAGTCCCCAAAGCAACTTCTCTCCTTGCTCCATCTAAATCTCAAAAAGTCAGCCCTTCCATTGCATTGATATGGGTCTTGCCAACAAATAACTCCGCCAAAGCCAGGATCCACACATGCAAATGTCATGAAGCTGCCCATGTGATTTTCTCAGATGAGCATGTCACCAAACCAGTTTGCTAGAGAGCTCTCACACTCTTACTGATGAATGAACAAGTATGAGCTGGACAGCTTCCTCTAATAACATTATTTGCCCGTGGAATCCTTTTGTACTCAGAATGGATGAGCCAAGGCTACATTCTTTTTCCATTGTAAAAGTTTTACTAAGATAGGAAAATAGAAAAAAAGATTTAAAAAACCCATCCACTGCACTCTTTTTTACCTTGTAATGGAAAACAATGTCCCAACATTGAGGCTAATTAGCATGTACGTAGTATTTACATATAGTACCCTGTATTTCCCTCATATTTATAAACTGTAACCATTTCATATTAGCCTTCTCCATCTGCCTCTCCCCATGAAATTTGCCAATCTTTTCAATCTTATTTTACAGAAAATGGTGGGCGGGTGGAGAAGGTTGTCCAATGTCTCGCCGTGGATTGTACGGCTGCAGGGATGGAGTCAGGATTGGCATGCACACTGCTCAGAATTGGTGCACAGAGGAGCGGTGTTTTGGGGTTGGAGCTCACCCCCCAGCAATATGGTGAAGCCCTCTTAGAGTGTTTGTTATTCCAGGCAACCGAGCACAGATTTTGAGCCCAATCATCATTAATGTGGTTAATCTCTATAATGTGATAGGAACATCCTTGTGGTCATGTGCTACTTTTTTTTTTTGACTCAGCCTGAGCACCTACACTTAGAGAGGCAAAATTACAGGAGAGTCCCCGAAAGTGAAGGCTCCTTTGCCATGAAGGCATGGGTTCTTCCAGACCATAAGGTATTGAGAAGGGCACCAGGAGAGGTTATTCTCCTGAGTCGGCAGCAAACTCAGCTCAGCAGAGAATGCCCTGGAGTTACTGGCTCAGATGTGACTTTGCCCTTATCTTCCTTCCTATCTGAAGAACACAAGTCAGAGCCATCTCAGTATGTTACTATGAGCAGAGAAATGATGAGAACTATAAACCTATTCACAGGAGCCAAAACCTTTCCCAAGAAGCAAACTGGTTCTCCAAGGATGATCAGCTAATGACACCTTCTATAAATACCTGCTACTTTATTAATATATCAAAAGCCAAATTAATTTGTTCTGGTTTTTCATCAAGGTTACCCTAAGCTTGAACCTGGGATTCTTTACTTGGGTGTGGTTTTCTCTTCAAAACGATGACAGATGTCATTTTCATCTACTCCCTATGGGAGTCTTATTATCATTTTACTTCCTGTATTAGCTATTGTAACCAGTAGACCAAACTCTTTTTCATGGTTAACGTAACAGAATTTTATTTTTCTGTTAGTTCCTGCGTGCGGCTGGCTTTCCCCATTTGATGACCCCGAGACCCAGGCTTCTCTTGTCTTGCCTGGTATCCATTACCTGCATCCATTACCTTCTCTTGTCTTGCCTTACCATTATCTGCATCAAGCTGGCAGAAGGGTAAGAAGAATATCAAGAAGGTATACCCACTTCATAAAAGCCCTGCCCTAGGAGGACAGATGTCATGTCTGTGTACCTCCCTTATTAAGAACAAGCCACACGACCACACTTAGACGCAATCAAAGCTGGGAAATGTGGTCCCTGGCTGGGCAGCCAATTTTCAACGATAACTTGCTGTGGGTAAAAATGTTGGTAAACATCTAGCCATCTCTGCCCCATTTTCTTCAGGAATGAAGTTAATATAAATTCTTTTCTGTTTTAAGCTGGAGGTCATTTTAGAACATGCTTCAGTTTCTTCTCATACAAAATCTTCCGGTGTCTGTAAAAATAATGGAGCAGGGGCAGATGCTGCTCATCTATTGTGTCCAGAAGGTGGGAAGGAATTCTTTTTGCATGAGATCTGGATGACCTTCAAGGAGAAACAGTGTGTGGCTGAGCTGGGCATGACAATAGGGATCCTGAGCCTTGCTAGAGTGAGCTGGATGAGGGAGGAACCACTATGAGAGATGATGGGCAGAACCTTCTAGGTCTGCAGATTCCACACAGAAAGGGTGGGCTGGCTATAAGAGATTGCGGTAGCAGGAGATAATTAAGGAGAGCATTACTGACACTGTTGGGTCTTTTTACTATTGAGAATCAAACCTCCTACACAACTTACTGTTTCTACATGCTTTTATTCTTCTGTCTTCCACACATAAATTTGCTATTCTGGAAAACACTTGTCCAGGTTGATAACATTGCGGATAACTTTATGAATCTTTATAGAAACTTCCTAAAAGATGTGTCAATTTTTTAATAAAAAAAAGCATTAAGTGACAGTTTATACCCTAAGGCTCTTTGAACCTCTCACCTCAAAATCTTTGCCTTGTTTTGTTCATTAAACCTAAATTCTAATATCAGGATCTCTCCTTAGTCCTGACCATGCTCCCACATTGAAACACCTGCCTTAAGCCACACTTTAAAATCTCATTAAATTATATGACCTTAGCCCTCCCTGCTTTGAGATGTTTCTAGGATTCTGAAGAGGTGCTCTCCTTGACCACTGTAAGCAATAAACTCGGCTTTGACTTATCAAGTTGTTTAGGTGACATTTTGCACAGCCAGTGTACCACAGGATCTCCTGGTCCAGAGAATTTGTGTCAACTTTTGAAGGGAAGGGGAGCTGTAATAAAATAAAAGTTGTATTCAATGAAAAAGTGGTCCCATCGGCAGTTCCAAGTCACTGGCTAGGCCCATCTCATACTTTGGTTCTAACAGTCTTTTTAACAATAGTGGGAGAAAGACTCCTGCTGTAGACTGTGATTCAGAGAAACACAACAAAATAGCCAGAGTTGTTGTAGGATAGCCAGCAGGCAAAGGTCCCGCAGGGGAAATCTGGAGGGTAGAGGGTGGCAGAAGGTAGGAGAAAAGTCAATGTTGCTCAAGAGCACACTCAAGACCCTTTGGGGGTTCTTGACCAGGCAGCAGTCATGGTTTTATGCATAGGGCTGGGGTTTTAACCCATATCCTAGTTACTTTTCTCTACACTGTGCTCCCCAAGTCTGGAGATACATGATTATGCATGGAAAATTGGCATCTGAAAGACTATGGTCATCAGAAAAGACTTTCTCTGTGATCTCTCCATCCCCAGATACCTGAGCTACCTCCAGCAAGGGAAAATATGAGAAATGAGTAATATTGAATAATGTGAGCTGCTCCCAAAATGAACAGAGAGAGAAGGAATAAGGTAAGGGCCTATGGGCTCTGGGCTATAGGATGAAGGAAAATGAAGAATATGTGATATCCCAAGTAGGAAGGAGGTTTTTTTTTCTTCTTTTTTAAAAAATTATTTATTTATTTATTCATTTTAGAGAGGAGACACACACAGAGAGAGAGAGAGAGAGAGAGAGAGAGAGAGAGAGAGAGAGAGAGAAAGAGAGAAAGGGGGGAGGCGCTGGAAGCATCAACTCCCATATGTGCCTTGACCAGACCAGTGCAGGGTTTTGAACTGGCGACCTCAGTGTTCCCAGGTCGACGCTTTATCCACTGCGCAACCACAGGTCAGGTGGAAGGAGTTTTGATCACAGGAGAACAGTCTACCAAAAGAGAAACTGTCTTCTTCATGAAGAACTGAGATTTTTTCAGTCCCGAGGGCCTTTGCCACAATAGGATTGTGGACCAATGTCTAATTCTAAACTGGGTGAGGGGTGGAGGATTTATAATGCCCACAAGGGAAAGATGTGCATTAAATGCCTCTGGACAAAAATTCACTCTTCCTGAGAAAAATTATCAGGTTATCAGCCATTCACACTGTAAACTAAATTAGTGAATCGGCTTACTTTTCTCCTGTTATTTTCGTGGGAGGAAGAAAATTTGAATTTATATAAGGGTAGGGGAAGAAGAGGGAAATCAAGGCATTGAGAGAAAGAGAGAAAAAGATTGTATAGAGCTTGGCACACTGCAGAAGAAATCAGGTATGGAAGGATGTCATAAAGGAGCCCTGAAGCCAGAGGAAGTAGTATGACATTCAACGTGAGTGTGTGTGGGATGGTCACAGATGAGGACACAAAAACAATTCTACTTAAAAGTTTATTTCCTAGACCAGAAATCCTGCATCTTTGGGCCACTGTAGGATAGAGGGTTTTATCTGTGTGATGGAAATATTTGACTAGCACTGACGTGCATGTAGGAAAAATGAATATTATATTTTAAAGGTAGTTATGAAAGGAAATATTAAGAATAAAACAGAAAACCCACAAAGTTCTGAGTTTTATACATAAAGACAGAAGCTGATTTTTCTGTGAGTGGAACAGATTATCTGCTTGGGGAGTAAAGCCCCTTCACTTTCAAACCTAACTGCTAAGAGACCTACATTGAAAACTGAGAAGTTGAGTTTTATGTCCTTAGAGAACCCTGGTGATGATGTTGAGCTGAGCATTTGGTTAAATGCTTTGAGATCTCTCATTTCTCCTACTTTCTCTTAGTTTCCTAGGGGAAAATAAAAACAAGGGTCAGAGAGTTATTTTATTTGGAGAAGATCCCGGGGAGGACCAAGTAATTCAGTGAGTAGAACAGATGTGATCAGAAAAGAAGACTGGCCAGACAGAGGAAAGCCGCTGAAGAGCCTGATCCTCATTAACAGTGGGCCTGAGAGACATCCGGGGTTCCCACTCCCTCTGAAAGGGACCCATGTCCTCTGCATCATCAGCCTCATCACAGCAAATAGACATAGAATACAGAATGCTTGCACTAAAAATAACATTTATTGAACTTGGCTTAAATATAGAGAGGTATGGTGAGGTAAACAAACAATAGGATAGGCTATAATCTCATTTTTGATAAAGTAGATCAACAGATCTATCCATGGTCACAAAAGTAAGCATAAAGAGAGGCATAATCCATGATTTATTTATTCAGTTCCTGATTGATAAACAGTCTATTTGTTCCCTCCCCTTCTTTTATTGGTATTAAAATTTTTGTAGCTATGAATACCCTTATATGAACGTCTTGGTGAGCTTTCACACAGATACCCATGGGTTAAATTCCCACCACTAGCATGGCTAAGTTAAAGATACACACATAAAAATCATGGTAGGTCAAAACTACCCTTATTGAACAACTCCTTTGGGCTGAGAAAAGTTTTATATATTAATTTTAATTTTTACAACAATCTTGCAAGGTCATTAACACTATCAGTGATTACATGGAAGACCAAACTTCAAGTCAGGCAGGAGGAGGCTCCCATCTAGGGAGCAGAGCTTGAATGCCAGGGCTGGAATTCAGTCCCCTCTAAAGCTTACAGTAACATTTAAGAGGAGATCATCAAAGCAGAAAGGCCTTGGCCACATTCTAGTCCAAGTCCTTCCATTTCAGGTGTGGCAGGGAGACCTTGAGAATCTCAGTATCTTGCCAAAGGCCATGGAAGTAGGTTGGAACCCACGGCCTGTCTCCCAGGACTGTTATCTTTCAAGTACACTAGCAGATTTGTATGTTCAGGGCAACAGAAACGCTTCCTCCAAAGAAAAACTTGTACAGAATGTCTAAACTCAGAGTTGCTGTGCTTGAGCCAAGGGAGGAGACCCAGAGTCTGGTTCTCCCTTATTCTCCATGACTCTCTCTCTCCCTCTCTCCCGCTCCCCACCTTTGTAAAGCATAGTTTGAAAACCACCAATTCACACCGTAGCTGCCTTCTGCACATACTATTAACCATCCTTGTTCTACTGGGCAAATCCAAAAGCTCTGACTTCTTCCTCCAAATGGCCAGCAGGGCCTCGGAGGCCACCCTTCCTGCTGAGGGTTTCCTTGGCTGCATCCTCCTGCCAAGGGGAGGCCTTGTGACGGGACTGTTAGTACTTCTCACTTGTCAGATGCACTATTACAGATGCTGTACCTAGGACCCTGGGTTATAAAAGCCCACTGTCATTAGAACAAGAAAAGAAGGGGGAAAGTAGGAGGAAGAAGAAATAACGTCTTTGTAAAATGTGCACCCATCTCCTGCTGCCCGGGGCAGTGTTGGTGGAGAAGCGCAGCTGCTGAATGAACGAGTGTGACAAGGGCTCCTGCCGGGTGCCCCAAACATCAGGAGCCAGGCATCTGTAAAGGAAACCAAACAGGAAATCTGATGTGACTCGTCGGAAGGCGGGCCATACAGAGCCGGGGCCCTGTATGTCAGAGATGAAGCGCATGTTGCCTTGTTGAGGGGCGGTGGACAGAGAAATCACATTAGCCAAATCTGAGACAGAGACACAGAGCATCCACTGTATGTAGAACTGATAATGGATTGTGCTGCTGGAGACAGGACAGTTTGGGAGACTAGAAATGAATTTGAGCATCAGGCCATATTGATTCACCAGTGACGCCAGGGGTTCTGTTTCTGAGGTTCTGTAAAAACCTTTGCAGGCCATATTGCCTCAGCTCATTATCTGTCTATTTATCCACCTATTTCTGCGTCACCTGCCACCGTGAGGGATGGAGGCAGTTAGCATTTGTACTTGCTGGCAGGCACAGCATAATCGGAGTTGCAGGAAGCAGGTTTCTGTGCAGTCAGATCATCACTGGAGTGGGTGAAGCTGCCTGCACTCTCGACCCTGTTGTGGGGGGCCCAGGGATCATCTCTGTAGGAGAGGCGGTCCCGTAGTCCCACATCTTCTACTCTAAATGGTCTTTCCACATACGTAGGAGGTAGGAGGGAAAGGTAGGAGCAGGTCACTAGGACTGCGATGCTGATGAGCTGGCGGGACTGCAAGACAGGAGAGGCTGAGGCTCCTTTTCTCCAAAAGGAACTTTAGGGGCAAACCTCTGCTTTCTCACACGAGCTCCTCCTGAGCCTCAGAACTGACTGCTGGGGCAGGCCCACTGGTGCAAGCTTGTGATGCTCAAGAGCGGGCGTTGGGGTGGTTTTGAAGATGTCCAAGTTGTATCCTGTGAGGATAGTAACAAAATGCTGCAGGTTGAAATGGCAGAGAGAAAGAGTGGTAAAAAGAGTCCTGGACTTGGACTCTGGAGATGTGGCTTCAAGGGACTTTCTTGCCCCAGCTCTTAGAATAGGTATTATCAAAACAAACAATAAAATCAAAGTACGTGTTGGTGAAGATGTGGAGAAATTGGAATCCTTGTGGATTGCTGGTAGAAATGTAAAATGGTGCAGCCATGTCCCTCAAAAAGTTAAACAGAATGACCATATTGACCTGGCAATTCCACTCCTAGGTATATACACAGAAGAATTAAAAGGAGGGGCTCAAGACAGATACTGCACACCAATGTTTATAGCAAAATTATTCAGAATTGTCAAAAGGTAGAAACAATCCAAATGTCCGGTGACAGAAGCATAAACAAAATGTACACACAATGAAATATTATTCAGCCTTAAAAAGTTTTGACCCATGCTACAACCTGGATGAATCTTAAAGACATGTGAAGTGAAGTAAGCCAGACACAAAAGGATGAACAAATATTGTATGATTCCACTTATATGCAACACCTAAAATAGGCAAGTTCATAGAGACAGAAAGTCGATGAGAGGTTAGCAGGGCCCGGAGGGAGGAGAAATGGGCAGAGTTTTTGTTTGAGATGATGAAAAAGTTGTGGAGACGACAGTGGTGATGGTTTCACAACAATATGGATGTATTAATGCCATTGAACTGTACACTTAAAGTATTTGAAATTGTAAATTTTATATTATGCATATTTTAACATAATTTTAAAAAGTGTACAGCCAGACTCCTCACCAACAGCACACACAGCATGTCCCTCCTGCTCTAGCACCATTCAGCAGTGGTTCTCTTCTTCCTCTCCAACTCAGTGACATCGTCTCAGCTGGGGACAAGAGCACCGCCCTGGCTGCAGGTGGGCCAGTCTCAATAAGCCACACTCATGACTCTGCCCTGCTATGCTGCTTCGTGGCCCAGCGTGCTTCCAGCCTCTGCTCACTCCCTGAGTGTGGAGGGGCCTAAGCCCACTCCTCACCAAGAAACCTTTGCCAGGTACACCAGTGCTATGGGCTCTGTCTTTTAGGGATTTCCCTAAGGTTTAGAGCCCTAGCCACGATCTTAATGCTAAATTATACATTGTCTTGCACCAGTGTCTGCATGCGTTATGACTGTGTGCCACCATCGAGATTCTACTTTAGGTCTAGAGTAAAGCACAGACGTGGAAATGCAGCAAACAATAAATGGTCTGTGACTTGTCTTGAAACAATAATACCATTGACTTTTCTGTCAACTCCGGCCTCATATTGCCTTTGGGATTGGTCTGCATTGAAAGAATTGCAATTTCCAAAGTTAGGACTAAAGAAGGAACAGATGGACATAATTAAAAGAATTAGGAAAGAAATAATAGAAGTCAGCCAGGCCAAGCTCTGGTTCATTAATAACGGCTTTGATTAGAAAACTGCTCTTAGAGTAGCATCTCTGGAAATTTCAGCATCAAGAGAGGCTGTAATTGCTCAAAGTGTTATCAGCTCTGTTATCTTGCCATTTTATTTCTTAGCTGTTTTATATTCTGGGCACAAAACCAGCTGGGCAAGATACCAACTTTGGAGCGTCAATGGTAGTGGCTAGCTGCAAGTATGGTCTGTATTTAAACCTGGACTCTCATTCAAGTTCTTTTTATTGTACATTCTTCAGATTGATTGATGAGTCACCTGGAAAGAAGGGATGTATTGGGTAGTTGGGGAGGGGAAGGCATAGCAATAGGGGAAGTGTTTAAAGGTCGCAAGTTACGAAGTGTTTTTTAAAAAATTCTCATTAATCTGAAGCACCATTGATGATTTGGTTTTTCCCTGTTTCACACTTCTGCCTGTGTAATGAAGAACAATGCAGCTTCAGGCCAATACATTCTGACCGGACCTGGCCTGGGTGTGACCAAGCTGCTTTTTCTTACGCTAAACGCTAAAACGTTGCTGGTTTGGCCCTCTAAGGTGAAAAGAGGCTGACAGACCCTCCCCGCCTGTCTAGGGAGGTTAGTACGGATTGTAATAAATAGCGACCTCTAGCGTGTGCCTCAGGATTTGCATTTGGCTAAGAGTACAGAATGAAAACAGTGGAGATGGGAGTTCTTATTCAATTTCCCAACAAAGGCGAGGTAGCATCTCCTCATTGTTTTCCGTGTTAGAGGAGCTCACGACTGAAGGCTGAAGATTTCGTTTCATTTTCACAGCTCAATACGTTGCATTTCCCCCCCTTCCAACCTATTTCCTCCAAAAAGATCGCTAGGATTTGTTTGCTAAAGCCTTCTTGGTTGCCTTATGACTTAAACCAAAGTTTTCAGCCAGGATCGAATCATCTTCTCCGACCAATCGTGGGGGGTGAGCCTGGGGGGAGGGTTGTGGACAAGAAGACAGGAGAGGGGAGCTCAGAAGGGGTGAACAGGCAGTGCTCCCTGGGAGCTGAGGGTAGGTCAGGTTCCCTGGCTCCTTTGCCACTGACAGCGACTCTCAGAGGGTGGCCAGTATTTCATTTCTCCTGTAGGCTGTGGACTATTGAAGACTTCCTTCCCCTGACCTGGTATTTCTAGGAGAGGGGAGGGTTGTTGCCCTGCCTCTGTTCCCGCCTGACCTCCGCCCTTCCCACTCTTCTGATGCCAGACCCTGACTCTCAAGGGTGATGTTCAGGCCAAGTTAACTCACAGGAGGATGGTGTTCACTCCCTCTGGAGAACGGCCAGCTGGCGACCTCCAAGCTCTGTCAGGAGCCAAGAGGAGATTCTTAAGTGAAAGGCTAAAATCACAGTCCTGGCCCATGGCTTTGCTGTTTTGTGATAGGAATAGGGTTGGGGATTGGGAAGGGAATACATTTTCCTGTAACTTCAACCTATCGATGGCAGACAGACTCAAAGGACACATTTGAAACAATAACTGTATTTGCCCTGCTGCTGCCTTTTAAAGAAGCTTCACAGAGGGAAAGCAGTGAAGGGAGTAAGCAAAGAAAAAATCCAACAACTCATGGACACAGACAACAGTATGGTGATGACCAAAGGAAAAGGGGTAGGGGAGGTAGAAGAGGATAAATGATGATGGACCACCCTTAACTTGTTTGGGAAACACACAATACAATATACATATGATGTATTATAGAATTTTATTAACCAATGTCACCACAGTAAGTTCTATTCAAGAAAAGAGTAGAAATGCTGAATTTTTTGGCTGTTGTTTTTACAGCTATTAGCACATGACTGTGCTTGGGCTTGCCCGATCTCATCAGTGCTCTCTTGTCCTTGTGTTATCAGATCAGGGACCTAAGCAAGAGCCATCCTCAGAGTTGACAAACTAAAGCCGTAGACTCACATCATAGGCAGTTATGTGTTCCCCTAGCATAGTCACTCCCATGACTGGTATAAATGAGCACACAAATGTGGCGGCCAGAAGATGCAGGGAGTGGTGGGAATGACATGATCAGAGAGAGACACGGAGGTCTGCGGTCTGTATTGGATCGATTCAGCAGTTTTCCCAGCTGGTGTGGCCGAGCATGTGGCACAGCATGGGAAGAGGCTTGGGAAAAGGGAGGGGCGAGTTCAGTAGGCCATGGGAGGGACAAAATGAAGAGCTCCCTGGTCTTGGATTCAAAGGCTCGACACCTGGGTTCTATCCTTGGTGAGTAGAAAGCTGTTAGAATCCCAGCCCAAGAGGGATAAGAAAAATAAAATAAAAAGAATGTTTCAATAAAACAATACCGATGGGAAGATGCTTCTGGCTAAGGAGGTGAGGGTTGGTAGAGGAGGGTAATAGATTTAGAGGGAAAAGTCAAAAGGAAGAATATTCCCATGGGAAATGGCCAGTATCTGTTCTCAGGCTGTTACAACACAAAGAGAAAGACAGGGGGAAGAGGCTGAGTAGCAAGAAAGAAAAGGAGAGGCAGGATTTGCTAATGACCTGGATACATAACATAAGGACTAAACAAGAACTGAGGATTTCACAGGAGTTCTCTGTCACAGAGTTTGCACAATGGTAGCATTGACAAAGTGGGCACTTAGGAAGGGTCAGCGGCTTTTTCTGGAGGTAGATGTGCACCAAATAAGGATTGTGCCGTGGTAAGCAGATTCCCTGCTAGAGAAAGACAGGGCTCACTTCTGATTGTTGCTGTCCCCCTCTACAGCACCTCTGCCTCCACCTGGCACGGTTTCCGATCATCTATCACGCACGTTCACCCGGCAGTGCCGGTGGCTGTTTCAGGCCTTCTCTCCTTCCTTTAATCTCCAGACTGCCTCCCTTGTTCATCGCAGGCTCTCCCACATATGTCCCTAAGCAGGGAAGGCACACAGAAGGGAGCTACCATGTTATTCCCCGTGTGGCTATTTCTAGACACTTCCAGATGTTTACATGACTTGCCCCTCACTTCATCCAGCATTCTGCTCAAATGTCACCTTCATCGTGAGGCTTTCCAAGCCATGTTATCTAAGATAACACTCCTGCCTTTACCTGCCTCTTTACCCCCACTTTACCTTTTCTTTATAGCACCTCATTGCCACCTGATATACATTCAGTTGTGCTTTCTGTTCTTCCCCACTGGACTGTGACTCTTCAGGATTCTGTTATGTTTGACACCGAATTTCCAGCACTTCCCACCATGCTGGGCACATAGTAAATGTTTAATAAACATTTGCTCACTAACTGAATTACAGATGTCTCTCTATTTAGCATTGGCGGCATCTCCTACCTTCCAAAAATGCTTGTCTCTTCCTCCATGATTGCAGCTCTTAGTTTTCCATTCTATTTTTCAAGGCTCTGGTTCTTAACTTATACTTTTCTCTTTCTCCACTTTATTCTTTGGGGATCATGTGTATTCTCAGAGCCTAATTTCTCACCTTCATTTGTGAAGCATAAGCAGAAAGGACCTGAGAAGGAGAATCAAGACAGGAGGACAAAGAGGAAAGTGCCAGAGCAGACAAGGTTTGTAGTTTCAGGAAGAAGTCACTGACACAGTAAAATGCTATGAAGACATGGGAAAGGGTGAAGGTTGAGAAGAAGCTATTGGGTTTATGATCTCATGCCTCCACCTGCCATCCTACGATCACTTTTATTTCCCTAGCAGAGTCTCTCACTTCATACCCCGGGGTCCTCCTCTTCTATTTCCTCCGCGCTTCTATAGTCCACCAACGGAGAATCTTTCTACGATACCACTTTCATGATATCATTGCTCTATTTTATACAGAAGCAGAGTGATGTTGTGGGAACAAAAATAGATAGAAGGGTCAAGAAACCCAGTTCTCTTGCCCTGTCACCAACTAGCCATGGGCGATTGGGAGAGGTAGTTAAATTAAAGTCAACTTAAAAGAGGACAGCATTTCCATAAGGAAGGAGATACCAATAATGTTATACGGAGACATCCATAATTCCCTCACTTCCTCTCTAAATCCTAGGATCTCTTTTTTACCACAGTCCTCCTTGGGTTTATTAGGGCCTTTCCAAAACCTATCTCAGTCTGCCTCTCCAACCTTGATTTCCAAGTTCTCACAAGGCACCCAGCTGCAGTCAGACTGGCCTCCTGGACCAGTAAGCAGACCGCACTGCCTCTGTGCCTTTGTCCACTTGGCTTTTCTTGCTTGGGTGCCTTCTCATCTCTCCTGCACCTCTGAAAATCCTCAAATCTCACCCAGGCCAGCTCCACAGTCACTTTTTCAGTAAATATTCCCTGACTCCTCCAGTTCTCTCTGATCTTTCTTTCTGCTGAGCTCCTAGGCATCTATACAGAACAGCTAAATTATATTTTTAATCTTTGTAACAATCTGCTGTTGTTTCAGACACAGTTAGTCTTAGTTCTCTTGTAAACTCTTCAGAGAAAATGAACCACAGTTTATGTGTTCTTTGTATTTTTCACAGTATATTGCTCAGCATGTCGCTGAACACCTTGTGTGTTCTCCATGTACACGTATCACGGTTCTCCCAGAAATGGAATGTACACATGCACACATACAGATTTATTCTAAGGATTGGCTAATGTGATCTTGGAGTTCTGGAAAATCCTAAATCTGTAGGGCAGAAAAGGAGGTTGAAAAATCAGAGACAAGTTGATGTTACAGTCTTAAGGTAGAACTTCTTCCTCAAGCAACTGATTAGATGAGGCCTACCCATGATATTGAGGGTCATCTCCTTTCTTTAAAGTCAACTATTGAAGATGTTAACCACATCTGCCAATGCCAACACAGAAACACCTAGAGTAGTGTTTAATTAAGTGACTGGGTTCTATAGTCTATCCACATTGACACATGAAACTGATCATGACAGGCCACTTACTAATGGAGTCGTTTTGAAGAGTAAATTCATTGTACAAGATTCAATAAAGTGGAGTCTTCAGAATAAGAATGAAAAAGGATCACTGATAAACCTTGATAAGAAGCAGTGACTCTTCAGGGTACGCAGAGGTGGAAGCCATGTGGTGCTCCTGGGTGACCTGGTTGGCAAGAAGTTTATGAATCAACAGAAACTTACAGATTCTGGGTATTTAAAGATTGAAAGGAAGAGAGAAGGAGATCACTCTTAGAAGGTATAACATATCTCTATGCAAAAAAAGTTGGGGGAGGGACAGGGATTGAGAGAGAGAGAAAAAGAGAAGAGAGAGAGAAAATGAGAAAGAGAATAAAGAGAGGGGAGAGAGAGATCCAGAGTTTTAAAATCCCAAGTCATTGTTTGTTGTATATGGTTAAATGAAACTGAAGTGAATTCAAGTGGTTTAGAAATTCAAAATTTTTGCATTATTCTCAGGCAATAAACAAAAAGTCCTTGGCAAGAGACAGAAACTAATGACAGACTCTGTAAATATGAGAATAAAGTCATTAACAGCCTAAGAAAGGGCAAAGCAGATGTCTCTAGTGAGGAGGGAGATCTTGACAGATTTTTCAGATGACAAAAAGCAAATTTTTATCTAGAAATTGGTTTATTTCAAATAAATGAGTATAGGGAAAACCTTGAGGGAATGAAAAACAAAACAAAAAAGCAACAACAAAACATCCCCACTCAAACAAATAGATAAGTCAAACCAAACCACTTATAACAGAGATTCATATATTTTCTGGAAACAATTAGTATTAGTATTGCTGAAGCATTCCCGAAATAGATGAGCTTCACCATTAGCCTTCTGTGAATTCAAGCAAAGAGGCATCATTATACAAATTACATGCCTGAAGAAGGGGCTTCTGCACTTGTAAAAGGAACATTTAAACCAAAGGCAATTTCTCCTATTTATAATTTGCTCTATTACCTTTGCTATCATTAAAGATATTTATGCTTGAGTAAATTTCTCATTCCCAATCTGATTTCTCCTTTTTCTTAACCCAGCCATGAAGTCATAAAATCCCTTCTTTGGGACAATATGATTTGCTGCCATGGAAACAATTGCGATATTATAAATTTATCTCCCCCAAGAGATCAAAGAGGAAAAGCAATCATGCTAATATTTTGCAGTTCAGCAGTGCCATTGATCCAGCAGTCACTGTCTAGTATATATCATCAATCTGCAGATGAGGAAACTGAAACAGTCAGTGCCATACCATGGTCTAGAGCTCTTGAATTTTAGATTGTGGCAGAAATGTCCAGATATTTTTAATTTCTTCCTAGGGCATCAGCTAAAGGAGCCAAACTCCTGGTCTCCATTACTCTCTTTTTGGATGAGGAGGGAGAGTAGGCTCCTGTCCCAGCGCCTGTACTTCACCAATTGTTCCTAATTATAAGGGTATGTGATGGAACCTAGTTTGATAAAATAAACAACAAGTCCTTGGCAGTTATTACAGTGGTGAAAACATTTATATGAAAAAAAATTAAAGAGGTCTTGAACCATGGATTAAAAATTAAGCATTCACATGCAGCTTCAGCCCTGTCATGATACCCTCTCCTCTAGTCCCATCTAAATGCTCATTCTGGTGCTCAGCCATCAGTGAATTTATCTAGAAGCTAATGGTGCTTAAACTCTAGGTCCCTTCACATGCACAAGGTTCTGGGAGGGGCCCTAGCTATGTGTTCACTTGGACTTATAAAAAAACAACAACATCCTTTTGTAATGGGTAGTGTTGGAGTAACCTTGTGGGGTCCTGCTAAGGGGAAGTTTGTTAGAGATGCATTTGTATTAAGTGGTTACAGTCACTTCTGCTTATAGTTAAATTATGGCTAGCTATTTCTAAGTAGCAGTGGCTTGTAACAATGCTTTTATTACTCACTTCCCCTGGCCCTCATGCTTGATGAGAGGTAGGACTGTGCTTCAGGAATCTATTACTAGAACCAGGTATCAGGTATTTGGGGCCTTTTTTCTTCATGAAGGTATATTCAAGATGCTATAATTTATCTTTTATTTGAAGGTGATTTCTGACATTCCTCAGATTACTGGATACCTAAAATTTTTACTGATGTGGTGGGTTCCTGAATCTTCACAAGGTTTATCTTCCACCCTTCAGAGTATGTTATCTTAGCTAGGCCTGCAAGGTACTAGCTACTTCTTGCTCACTCAATACAATTAACATGTCATCAGTATGATGGACCAGTGTGATATTATGTGGGATGTCTAAACTAGGCCAGTAATTTTTTGGACTATATTATGACAATATATGACAGAAGGTACGAGAATTGATATAGTCCTCAGATCAGGATATAAATATACACTGTTATCTATTTCTGATTCTCTTTTTTGATAGGGATGGAAAGTACTGCATTAGCCAGAGCAATGCCTGCATTCCATTTACCCACGGCCATGTGCATCTGCTCTAACAAAGATACCACATCTGGCAGAGCAGCTGCATTTGGTCTTGGTTGAGTGGCAGTCATTTACTATCATCCTTTAGGATCTGTCTGGTTTGTGCAGGGGCAAGACTAAATTGAGGTTAGGTTCCTCAGCCTTGCATTAGGATGTTTTAATCTGTCATTCTCCCAGGAAGCTATATTGCTTGTGATTTATTATTTTGAACTGGGTTAGAGAGGAGTGCAGTTTCAGAAGTTTCCACTTACTTGGCTTTTCCCACAGATCAAAGAATTAATGTATTTGCCTTCAATTATACAGTTTGGTATGGTGGAAATGACCACTGGATGTGTCCATGGATTCAGTGAGCCCACTGTGAGCCAGACTTGGGCCAGGCTACCTCCATGTATCACTTGGAAGCCATATGTCCTCACCCTAACAGGAGGGCAATGTTGATGCTTTGAGTCTCCAGTTATCCAATGTCAAGCCGGACCTTGGGTTTAACGGATCTCAAAAATGTTAGAGTATTTCCCTTTCTTAGGTATATTCATGGCAAATGGTCACACATATCTTTGGGGAAGAACTGTAGGACTCATTACTTGGTACACTTGTCATAATATTGCAAAGTCCTTCCTTTCAGAGACCCAGTCTCTCGTTTAGTTATTAGGTGCCAAGTTCACAAAACTTGCTCTTATTTGGAAACTGGGCAAGGGATCATGGCTTTATATGGGGGGGGGGGTGACAACCCTCAGCCTCCTGCTTATTTATCTTTGATTTCTTTTCATTTCAGATGAATATTCTTGCTGGTTACTCATTAATTTTGTCTTAGGAATGTTAACTCTTAATAGAGAAGATTGATTATTCTTCTGGTAGGGTCACAAATCTTTTCTGAAATACACTCATTTCTTTTCTGTGCTTGTTTATTTATAGGGTTATCTTTGGAACAAAGTCAGGTCACATTGAGTCTAAGTGTTTTCTTGAGGATTGCTCAGATTTGGGTTTCTTGAGGGGTCTCTATGGACAATCCAACTCTTCTGTATATTCCTGTGCCCATCACACACACACACACACACACACACACACACACACACACACACACACACTGATGTGGGTCATAATTTAGCCCTGATGCCCTGGTGCTGTGGGTAGAGTTTCTGGTGAAAAAGGTAACCTACTGACTTCTGTATAGTTGTTTACTTACTCTCCCCTTTTCGCTTTGATCTACTTGTCACCTATTGTCATATCCAAAGGCCAAGCAAAGTCAGGTTGGGAACCTTGGGCAGTATGCTGAACCCCAAAGCCTGGCCTTTGGGGAGAAACATACTCTATCTCTTTCTACTCTTTCCCTCAACCCTTCTCACCATTGCAAGGCCAAGATCATTGTGTTGCTGGGAGAAGGGGCCCAGGAGGCTGGCCAGTCTGCCTTTGGTATTGGTTGCTCAGGCCACCTAATCTCAAAAATCTCACGTGGTCAACCTCAGCTGTGGGGTTTCACAGGAAGCCATATAGCTAACTGAAGAGGTTACTAACTGGTTTCCCAGGGGCACTTGCAGCCCACATGAAATAAAAATTGTTGTCCATGTTTAAAAACTAAAGATTTCATGGGAAATTCCAAATCTCCATTTTCTTCTGAGAAATAAAATGTTCTGTCGGTGTTAAGCTTGTGTTATCATGGCACATGCTGGCAGAAGGTAAGTCACGGCTCATCCTCCAGATGCCATCATGGGCTAAATTGTGTACCACCCCAAATTCATTTGTTCAAGCCTTAACCATCAGAACCTCAAAATATGACTATATTCAGAGATAAGGTCCTTTAGTTAAATTAACATAAACTCAGGGTGAATATTAATCCAATATGACTGGGCTCCTTATAAGATGAGGAGGTTCAGACATGGGCAGACACAGAGGTAAGACTATGTGAGGGACATAGCAAAAAGACAGCTATCTACACAGCTAAAACAGAGGTGTCAGTTGAAACCCAAAAAGTCAACTTCCTGATCTTGAACTTCTAAGCTCCAGAATAATGAGGAAAGATGTTTCTGTTGTTAAAACACCTGGTCCAGGGTCCTTTGTCATGGCAGCCCCAGAAAACAGGTACAGATGGGTGTGCTCTCCAGTGGGCTGGGATTCCCACCTCTTCCTGATCACCTGTCTGATCCCTGTTTGTGGCCATGTCTCATACAAACACAGAGAATGCTTTTTCCTGACTGGGGTGGAGGAGTCTCCATCTACTTTCCTCACAGTCGTACTGAGCAGCATGTTTGAGAGATTCTGAAACTTGACCAAAAAATCTGTATATTTCACCCCAGATAACCCTTCAAGATACTTAGGATTTATTTATATTCAAATTGACCTTAGATAGAATGGTCAAACTTTATTCTTCCTGAACTGGGGGTTCTGGGACTTCTGACCAGGTTTGGGATTTAGGAGCCTGAGTTGGCATGGAGGAGGGTGAGGGTGGCTCTCTGGAGGCAGAACATGCAATCAAGGCAGATCAAAAAAGCACTCGGGCAAAATCTGGAAGGAGAGCCAGCAGAGACTCCACATCAAGCAGTGATATGAAGAAGCAAGAAATGCGCTCCAACACTAGGTATGAGGTGTCAAGACAGAACGGTGGTATAGAACAGACAGATGCAGGCAGTGTGAGGGCAGAGAGCAGGGTCTGGAGAGCTGGCCTGAGCTAGAGAAAAGCCAGTATGCCTTCTGTAGAGTGCCTTTGGCTTTGTCCGTGGGGTGAATGGGAGCTGTTGAACATCCAGAAGAGAGCTATATACTAAAGACCCTTTTCTTTGCTTCTTAGTATAAATAATAAAGTTTCCAGGACTATATTTGGGAGGCATAAGCAAATAAAGTTCACAAAAGACAGATATCCTCATTCTATCCAGTATACTAAGACCTCACCAATCCACACACACAATAGGGATCTGACATTAGTGGTAATAGCATACACTTCCACCATATTGTTTTTCTTTCGAGAATAAAATATTTTTATTTTGATACCTTCTATGTGAAAGAGTGGGGAAATTTCTCCTTCTGACATTCTTGTGGGGTAGTTTCATTTATGCTGGCGGAGGAAAAGCAGGGCTTTTGAGCAATATGTTGAGTAAAGACCAGTTTCTGACCAAGGTGAAGCAAACCAGGCCAATGGCTGTCCTTGCTGTCCATTTTATAGATTTATCAGTGCTCATGAAGCTTTGTTATTTTTAACTGTTGTGTATGGAGAGAATAAATCATTTCTGTCTTCTCTACAATGTAACTTTACGCATTTAAAGACTCCTGGCTCCCCTTAATCCCTTCCTCACAAACCAAACATAGGCCATCTTATTTGTATTTCCTCATAAGAGTTATTTTTCAAAAATTCTATCATTCTTATTTTTCTCTGAAATCTCTTTGGTTATTATTCTACATTGATTTTTGAGACTTGGAACTTGAAGAGTATACCTAATATCCCCACTGGGTTCATCCTTAGTGGAGGCCAAATGAAGAGTAATAAACACATGCCTATTTGACCTTGAAGTAAAGTCCCTGCAGCTCAGCCAGACATGCCGTAGTCTATTCCTGTAGGGGCCTCTGTGGGCTTCCAAACCATTTATTACTCAGGCTCAGCCAGACCAGCAGTCCCAATTTTCAGTTTGCTCCATATTTGTCCATAGAGGACCCACTTTTCCTTTTTTTTTCTTGAATCTCAGGTTATTGATCTGAGCCCAAGCTCTAATTCTAACAATGTACATATTTTATTACTCTCTCTCACACAGTAGGCCATCGTTTTCAGTGCCCTGATACTTCATCAAAAATGTTTTGGTATGAGAAAAATCATATGTTCTGAAATTCACAGAATACAATCCCAAAACTACAAAATAAATGTACCAAATGTCTTACAATCAAGCCCTTGGCTGTGTTTATTTTATAAAATGAAGCATGTACTTTACTAAATAAATAAATATTAAGATCTTTCAAGTACATATTAAGTTGCCTAAAGAAAAAAAATTACTAATTTATTCATACTTTCAGTAATCATTGAGATTTCATTATGTGCAAAATATGGAGAGGATAATGGAAGAGACACACTTGCCCTGGCTCTAAGGAGCAGGTTGCTCTTTTCAACTGGCCATGAATGGCAATAGGAACTGAGTCTATGTTTTCTCCCCTTCTTGGACACAATTAAAATTCAGAGTACTCAGTAAAAGTTTATTCTGTAACTGAGCACAGTGCAATGGGGACAGGGAGTGGTAGTGGGGTGGGGGGGCAGTTTATGACTTTATATAGTGTGGTCAGAGAAGGCTTCATAGGAAAGGTGTCATTGAGCAAAACCTTGATACCTACACCTTCAGCCTGTAGGTATCAAGGAGAAGAATGCTCCAAGAAGGGAAAAGGCAACTGAAGAGGTCTTGTGCCTGGCATTTTCAAGGTACAGCAAGAAGTTCAAGGATGCGCAGGGAGGCCTGTAAGGTTGGCCGAGTGAATGAGAAGGGTTAGGAGTAGATGAGGTCAGACAGGTGAGAGATGGAATGTGTATGGGGCAGATAGCAAAGGGCCTTGTAGGCCATTGTAAGACTTTGGCCTTTACTGGGAGAAATGGAGAGCTTTTAAGATGAGCAGTGACGTGATCTGACTTGTATTTTTAAAGATTCACTCTGTGGTCTATAGAGAGGACTATAAGAGGACCAGGGTGGCCTGACCAGGCAGTGGTGCAGTGGATAGAGCATTGGACTGGGATGCGGAAGACCCTGGTTCGAGACCCCAAGGTTGCCAGCTTGAGCACAGGTCCATCTGGCTTAGGCAAAAGCTCGCCAGCTTGGACCCAAGGTCGCTGGCTCCAGCAAGGGGTTGCTTAGTCTGCTGAAGACCCGCGGTCAAGGCACATGTGAGAAAGCAATCAATGAACAACTATAGTGTCACAACGGCAACGAAGAACTGATGACTGATGCTTCCCATCTCTCTTCATTCCTGTCTGTCTGTCCCTACCTATCCCTCTCTCTGTTCCTGTAAAATAAAAAAAAAAAGAAAAAAGAGGACCAGGGTGGAAGCCAGGAGACCAATCAATAATCTACATGAGGGGCACTGGTATCCACCTGAAAGGATGACAATGAGCTGGAGTTTATAGAGATTTTGGAGGTAAAGTCAAAAAGGATTCAGTGGATTGGTTATGGGATAAGGAGTCCAAGATAGTCTGACTGGAGGCAGTGTGTGCTGAGAAAGGGGAATATGGCTTATCCTTTGACATGGCTTCCAACCCATCCTCATGAGGATAGATGCAATTTACAACAGCTCTTCCCTGCAGACTGGAATTTTGCCTTTACTAGTGGGAATTTTCCTGAACCCTGAGATAGAAGATAGCAAGTTTTTCATAGTACAAGTTATTCATGGTTCTCTCTTATTTATGGACAGTCATTTCTCCTGCTTGGAGCATTTATAAGAACACCTTTTTTAATTCACCTATTTATAGCTTGAACATCCCTCTGATATCATGGTTTAGATTTGATGATCATTTCTGTTCTAATTTTCTCTTTTAAATTGCAATTTTCATATTGTGTTATGTGATATATGTGGCGTAGTCCACACTGTGTATGTTATTTGACATCTTTTGAGGTATTTTCCCAGCCCATGATTTTCTCTTTCTGAGAACTGTTTCCCCTGGTCTCAGGTGAGGGCTTTTCTGCCATGTAATTCTTTATAGGCATCTTTTGTAATCTTTAACAAAGAATTACTCCCTACTCCTATCAATTGATAAACTTGTATTTTCTTTTGTAGGTTTTGCCTGTCAGTGGGATAATACTCCTTATTAATACCAACAAGACCATTGCTTTCATATTAGTAATTATACACACCCACACATTAATATACAAATTATATCTATCATGTATAAGATACATATATTTGTTACATATATTTATGCACATTTACTTGTTTATGCTGTCACAATTTAAGCTAGGGGTATCATGAATAATACTCAGAATCCTGAACCATCTCAGTATTCTTAACATTGGTTAATAAAATTACTTAGGTTTCTATTGCAGCCAAAAAAATAAAGTACCTAGGAGTAAATTTAACCAAGGAGGTTAAGGACTTGTACTCGGAAAATTATAGAACATTGATAAAAGAAATCAAGGAAGATACAAACAAGTGGAAGCATATACCGTGCTCATGGCTAGGAAGAATAAACATCATTAAAATGTCTATATTACCTAAAGCAATTTATAAATTCAATGCAATACCAATTAAAATACCAATGACATACTTCAAAGATATAGAACACATATTCCAAAAATTTATATGGAACCAAAAAAGAACACGAATAGCCTCAGCAATCTTAAAAAGAAAAAATAAAGCAGGAGGTATCACGCTTCCTGATATCAAGGTTTACTATAAGGCCATTATACTCAAGACAGTCTGGTACTGGCATAAGAACAGGCACATAGATCAATGGAACAGAACAGAGAACCCAGAAATAAACCCACAGCTTTATGGACAACTGATATTTGACAAAGGAGGAAAGAACATACAATGGAGTAAAGACAGCCTCTTTAACAAATGGTGTTGGGAAAATTGGACATCTACCTGCAAAAAAATGAAACTAGACCATCAACTTACACCATTCACAAAAACAAACTCAAAATGGATAAAAGACTTAAATGTAAGCCGTGAAACCATAAGCATCTTAGAAGAAAACATAGGCAGCAAGCTCTCCGACATCTGTAGCAGCGGTATATTTGCCGATTTATCTTCATGGGCAACTGAAATAAAAGACAAGATAAACAAATGGGACTATATCAAACTAAAAAGTTTTTGCACAGCTAAAGACAATAGGAACAGAATAAGAAGACAAACCACACAATGGGAGAACATATTCGACAGCACATCTGATAAGGGGTTAATAACTAAAATTTATAAAGAACTTATAAAACGCAACACCAGGAAGACAAACAACCCAATCAAAAAATGGGCAAAAGAAATGAATAGAAATTTCTCCAAAGAGGACATACAGATGGCCAATAGGCATATGAAAAAATGCTCAACATCACTAATCATTAGAGAAATGCAAATTAAAACCACAATGAGATATCACCTCACACCAGTCAGAATGGCACTTATCAGCAAAACAACACAGAATAAGTGCTGGCGAGGATGTGGAGAAAAGGGAACCCTTCTGCACTGCTGGTGGGAATGCAGACTGGTGCAGCCACTGTGGAAAACAGTTTGGAGATTCCTCAGAAAATTAAAAATTGAACTGCCTTTTGACCCAGCTATCCCACTTTTAGGAATATACCCTAAGAACACCATAGCACTGTTCGAAAAGAAGAAATGCGCCCCCATGTTCGTGGCAGCATTGTTCACAATAGCGAAGATCTGGAAACAGCCCAAGTGTCCGTCAGAAGACGAGTGGATTAAAAAGCTTTGGTACATATATACTATGGAATACTACTCAGCCATAAGAAACGATGACATCGGATCATTTATAACAAAATGGATGTACCTTGATAACATTATACGGAGTGAAATAAGTAAATCAGAAAAAAAGAAAAACTGAGAACAGCATGATTACATACATAGGTGGGACATGAAAGTGAGGGTATGAGACATGGACAAGAGAGTGTTGGTTATGGGATGGGGGGAGGGAGGGAAAAGTGGGATAGGGAGGAGGGGAGGGACACAGAGAAAACCAGATTGAAGGTGACAGAGGACAATTTGACTTTTGGTGATGGGTATGCAACACAATTGAATGATAAGATAACCTGGAGATGTTTTCATTGTACATATGTACCCTGATTTATTGGTGTCACCTCATTAGAATTAATAATAATAAAATATATATTAAAATTAAAAAAAAAAAAAAAGATCAAAACATATTAAAAATCATAAAAAAAAAAAAATTACTTAGGTTTCAGATGTACAATTCTATAATATATCATCTGTATATTGTATTATATACTCATTACTCTGGGTGAAGTCTGCTTCCATCACCATTTATTCCCCTTATACTCCTTTCTACACCCACTATCTTTCTTTCACTCTGGTAATCACCAGACTGTTGTCTATTTGTACGAATTTCTTTTTTGCTTAATCCCTTCACTTTTTTACCTGGCTCCCAAACTCCTCTCCCCTCCGACAGCTGTCAGTCTGTCCTCTGTATCTATGAATCTGTTTTTGTTTTGTTCATTTATTTTGCTCATTAGATTCCACATATGAGTGAAATCATATGATACTTGTCTTTCTCTGATTGGCTTATTTCACTTAGCACAATACTCTCTAGGTCCATCCATGCTGTCGCAAAGGTTAAGATTCCACTGTGTATATATACCACACCTTATCCACTCTACTGATGGACTCTTGTGCTGCCACCAAATCTTGACTACTATAAAAAACATTGCAATGAAGCTAGGGGTACATATATTCCTTTGAATTAGTGTTTTGAGTTTCTTCAGATGTATTCCCAGAAGTGGAATCACTGGTTAATACAGAAGTTCCATTTTTAATTTTTGTGGTAGTTATATACTGCTTTCTATATGAGTCTGAACCCTCTCAGTTTTAATACAAGTTCACACTCAAGTCCTTTTGAATACTTTATTATCACAAGGGAAGACTGGACTCATACTGGAGAGATGGGGAATTACTTAATCTGGGCTCTGTGATTGCTCAGGCATAGGATGATAATCTCCTCATCTACTTTCTTCTTAAATTCAAACTCAGGTTTGTGATGCCTCCTAAATTATTCGAGCTTAAGTGGGAACCACCTGCTTAACTGAAAGTGACAGAAACTCAGTTGAAACTGACTTAAACACCAAAGTGAATTCATTAGTTTATGTAACTGTCAATGTAAGAAATATGCAAACCAGTAAGGATTTTTTATGAGTTTATTTGAGCTAAACTGTTGACAATTGCTGGGAAGCAAAGTATCAATGAATTGAGAAAATGCTCCAGAAAATGGCGGTTTTACCACTCATTTTATACATAGAATCAAAGGGAAGATGTAAAGGAGTTACATGAAATTCATTGGTGATACATTAGGGAGGTGTGAGAAAGCTAAGCAGGAAAATTTGGGGGATTGGTTAAAAAGTATCCTTACACTTCAAAGGCATGTTATCAGGTACATCATTGTAGATGCAGAAGACAACAGACAGGCTTGATAAAGGTAAGCATGAACCTTTGTTAGAGAAAAATACCTCCCTAGAACAAGACTACCCACCATGAACTGCTTTCAGTTTTTGTTGTTGTTGTTATTGAGAGAGGCAGGGAGAGAGAGAGACAGGAATATGAAGCTGCTTCTGTAGGTGTCCTGACTGGGAAATCGAACTGGAGACCTCCATGCTCTGCTCCAACCAACAGAGCTAGCCAGCCAGGGCTTAATTTTTATTGGTTTTTAGAAAGAAAGAGAGAGGAAGGGAGAGGGAGGAGAGGGAAAGGGAAGCATTCATTTGTTGTTCCACTCAGTCATGCATTCCTTGGTTGATTCCTGTGTGTGGTGTGTGCCCTGACCGGAGATCTAACCTGCAACCTTATCATTTTGGGATGATGCTCTTAACCGATTGAGCTAACCGTCCATGGCTAGTCAGAAAGTTTTACTCTCAAACCATCCTGTGTGATTACCTTAGGTCTCTGAGTTTGCAAGGCTACCATGCACTCCTCCTTTGAGCTTGCCAGGTTTAGTATGCGGCCCCTTTTTTGTCCATATAAAACAAAGTGTCATGGGCAGCCAAGCCTCAGGAATGGCTGAACTCAGGCACTCACATTACATGATTAGGAATCTCCATTTCTTGGTCTCTTTTCCTCTGTGTTCTCAAGCAAGCTCTCTTGACCTCATGAGCCCGTAGCAGCTCCAGGCTTACATCCACTAGCTGAAAAGTTCTGTGAAAGGGCAGACAGTCTCACTGAAATGACTTGATTCATATTCCCAATCCTGCTCTCAACATAGTGGATGATAGAACACAATACCCTTTGATTCTAAGGAATGGGAATGGATAAGGAATAGTTCTCCAATAGAAAATTACCAGAAAAAGGGTAATTGAGTACCAGACCACTTCACCAGCAGGTACCCTTTTTAGATTGAAGATTCTTTTCTGCTCCCTTGAGCTCTATCCTTAGTGGACAAGCATTTCATATTGGGGCCTGAGTTTACCAGTGCCCACTGAATTCCCAACTCAAGACAGAAAGTGCCTTTTTAGGCGTAAAACAATGAGGTTGTTTCTTAAGGCACTTTTAAAAAGAATACTTCATCCTCCACTCCCTGCTTGAATTTAATCTTTTATATTTCCATCAGAAATAATTTCTAGTGTTCTTTCATCTGCAAATAAGCACTGGTGTTGTCTTTGTCTGCATGTATTATTTATCACTCAACTCATAGTGTGTCTCTGTCTATCAGCCTGTGGGTGTATGCGCCTGAATTTAAATAAAATTTATCTGTGTGGTCAAAGAAGTCTTTTAGGAAATCAGCTCCCAGGAAGATGCTGAGAAAGGTGCAGCTTGGCCTTATGCTGGGCATGGAGCAGGGAGCCTGCTTTGGAGCCTTTGGGTCTACAGGGGGCATGGAGTCCCTCTAAGCTCTAAGATCACCAGGCAAATAGATCTAGAAGAATGGAGGCATTTCACAGATCTAATGCAGCCTCAAGTCAGCCCACTGAAGAGTTTCTAGATTACATGATGGTGGTAATACAGGGTAGATGATAAGATTGTATCTCAGAACTGACAAGAACTCACTGCCTATTCTCTTGCATTATAACTTCCAGTTGCCCTCATAAGGAACACCTGCAAAACAAAAAGAGCTGAAACATAACTCATTCATTCCCTTCAACTCTTTAGTGGTTATTGGTTTTCAGAGTTTATTGGTAGAAATTATAGGTGCAATTTGCAATAATAATAAATAATTTTTTTTATATGTAGCCAGTGGAAGAAAATAATGCTTCTGCCCCCCCCCCCCCCGACTGAAGGGCCTCTGTCCCCTTAACAGCAGGTAAACTCTAGATATAAGTCAGAGTCACAAACATCTTGGAGACCGTCCACTCACTCTGTGGCCCCTGGGCTTGGTTGTTGTAAAGCCAGTAGCCACGGCCACCATCACAGCTGCCTGGCCCATGCAGGTTTGCATTTCATCCGAACAGACAGTAATGAAACAACAGAGTCAAGAACTGGTAGGTCATCATCTTTATCCTAGCTTGCACCCGGCGGGCAAGAAATACACACAGTGGGAAAACACTTCCCTTTCCATCAGGGCTCCCAAAGCCACCGACTTATCTGAGTTTCCTAGAATCAAAGGTTTCTAGCTCACCAGACTTACTCACCTCTGTTCCCCATCTCCTTCTGCACAAACTCTTCACAAACAGGCTTCTCCTTCAGCACTCTACCATCTTGGCTGCTTCTCTTCTCCATGTGGCCTTCATCTGCTCTCCTCCAGCATGGGCTCCTCTGCCCCATTTTATAGTGTAAAATCAAAACCTTTAATCCAATATACAAACAAGGAAGTCTCTGATACAAAGTGACTTATCTGAGGCGTAATGGGAGGATTCCTCATGAGAGTGCACCTTCTGCCCCGCCATGCAACAGTCAAGGGTGTGGGGAAAAGCTTAGTCTTAAAACTAAGGCTATAATGACCCTACCTGCTTGCAGCCTGTCCCCTACACCCAATGCAAACTCTAAGCGAGCAAACATATATATCATATTTACAAACTTATTTGACCAACAGTTGTATTCGTCGGCAGGGTCAGCGCTAAGGCCCTTGGAGCTGCAGCTTACATGCGGAGCACACCAGGCTTTCCCTGGATAAATCCCTGAATGCAGATCTCCTCTTCTGATGCACGTTTAGAGAGATTTCATTAAAATCTAGATGGTTTTTAAAATAATCTCAAGTTGGAAATTTTCCTTCAGAGTTATAAAAATGACATTTTTAGGCAATTGTCCACAAAGGTTTTTTTTTTTCTTTTCCCTCTTTCATTCCTTCCCAAAGTACATTAAATGATGGTTTAAATACAAGGCTCGGCAGCAGCCAAACCAGACTCAAGCATGAATAGACGCATGCTATATACGGTAAATGCCACTGACCTGTGGCACGCACGGCAATTCACACAGGTCACTGCGGCCTAATAAAGTTGAAGGAATGTCAAACTACAATAATTCCCTTTGTGAATCTCACTCAAGAAAGCATTTCCACATCAAACAAATCCTTCGAGTATTGTGTGTTGTGTATGTTATTAGACAAGCTGGCCCTATAAACTCTGCCAGGGCCCGCGCTGCTTGTGAATTGTGATTTGGGGAATATGACTCCCTTACTTCTTTCTCCCTTTTGTGTTCTTTGTGTTCCTGTCCCTCTCTTCTTTTATTAGCACTTTTTATAGAGTATCTCTTTAGTTCCTAGCTTCATGGTGACTTATGTTCATTCCTGATGGGGAATATCCTCCCATTAAATTTCACATTGTAGAAATGTGGACCCTGACGTGCAGGTTTCAGAACCATTCCCTTCCAGCTGGGTGTGGAGCTCCTGTTCTCCTCCCGGAAGTCCTCTCTGGGAACTTCACTTGCTTACTATCTTTTTACCTTTGGGGGACAGAGTTCACATAAACCTGCTCTTTGCTCTAAAAACACAACTTTTCTTTGGGTCCGACCTGGTGCCTTTCAGAGCCCCTGTCAGATGCAACAAGGCTTGGTGGCTGTGGTGTAGAGTGCAGACCCTGAAGCCAGACTACTAGGGTTTATGTTGTCACTCTGCTACTGTAGGGCTAGGGTCCGTGGCCATGCAGGTTCCCAATGGATTCAGACAGGTTTTAAAGGAACTGTGGAGCCAGAAAATGGTGGGTCAATCAGTTTATTAAAGTCTCGTAATGATGGACAAGCAAATAGGCAGAAAAGATCGCTTTCCTCTCACTCAGGGCTCCCAAGCCCCAACCCATTTCCGACTAACCAGATTCACAGGCCCCCAACAGCCTCACCACTCTCTAGCCAAACAGGCAGGGTGGAAATACCCCTTCTCTGTCAAATAGCAAACAACCACTCCTCCCCATGGAGGTAGGTAATCCACAACCTACAACCTGCCACCCTGAGGGCAAGCACCCACAGCCTTCCATAGACTATACACACATGGCGCTGCCCCAATACAAGTGAGCAAACCTAAAAACAGTTATTACAAACTTGTTTGCCCAACAGCCACTTACTGTGTTACTTTGGCAGGTCACTGAGCCTCTGTGCCTTCATTTACTCGTCTTTAAAATGCGGACAGCAGTACTCACATTGTGTTGTGAAAAGTAAATTACCGTATTTTTCACTCCATAAGATGCACCTGATCATAAGACACACCTAGGGTTTTAAGGAGGAAAATAAGAAAAAAAAATATTCTGAACCAAATGGTGTGTTAAAATATTTAATAAAATACCATATTTTTTTGCTCTATAAGACGCACGGGCATTTTCCTCTCCACGTTTTTTATTATTATTATTATTATTATTATTATTATTTTAGAGAGGAGACAGACAGAGAGAGAGAGAGAGAGAGAGAGAGAGGAGGAGCTAGAAGCATCAACTCCCATATGTGCCTTGACCAGACCAGTGCAGAGTTTTGAACTGTCGACCTCAGTGGTCCCAGGTCGATGCTTTATCCACTGCGCCACCACAGGTCAGGATCTCCACGTTTTTTATGGGGGGGAAGTGTGTCTTATGGAGCGAAAAATACGATAGTTAATTTTACACCTGAAACTAATATAATATTTGTATGTCAACCATACTTCAATTAAAAAAAACTATTCTAAGAAATTAAATGAGTTAACCTATATAAAGCACTGAGTACTTGGCACCGGGCAAACTGCACATTAAGCGTAGCTATTACTATTCAGAGAGTGATAAACTTGTGATTAACATCCTTTGCATGTTTACTAGGAGCAAAGTATTGGGGTTTTAAATGGCTTATTGCATCAAATCTACACAAAACCCTATGGGTATACACGATCATTACCTTGTTCTTATAGATGAGGCCTCTTGTGGCCAAACATCACTCAGTTAACAAGTAACAGAATCAGGTTACTAACCTGGTCCTGTGTGGTACTGAAGCATGCACACTTAATTACCATCCTGGGCTGTGTGTATGAGTTTTTTGTTTTCGTTTTTTGGGAGAAGGTTTGGGTAGGAAAAGCAACCGTTTTGGAGAAAGGGATTTTTGTCTTATTAGTACCTCACTTGGATTTGAATAATTGATTCCTATTCAATAATTATTCGTTCTATGTGATCATTTTAAACTAATAGGGTTCTAATAGGACCCCCGTCATGAACAACATCATGGTTAGCACACATCTCTCAGACTCTCAGGAGATGGTATTTGGCCTGGGAAAAGCTTGGCCCATTTCAGAGATGGATCCGAAGCTGGATAAAGAAGGAGCATTGGCAGTGGCTTGAGTGGCACCTAAGAGTGTGTCTCCTCCCTGGACATACCAGCCCTAATAAGTAAATAATAAACTGATAAAACAATTATCCATTAAAACAATAAGTAAATATACTTATTAGCCAAGAATAATTAATTTTTTTGGCACCTTAAAGAGAAGCTAAATAAAATTGAGTCTGGGATACAAATTCTGATGAGAGCAAGAGTGGCACTGAGGGGGTCCCCCATGTGGACAGGCCGGGACCACTGGGATTACCTGAGGGTGGCAGGCACCCAGAGTTCTGAATGCAGAAGGTGTCAGTCAAAAGAACTATTGAGGATACAATTTTTTAAACATTATCTTATCTTATTTTATTTTGGCTTGTGGAGGATAATATTTATTTTATAGCGCTGCCTAGATCTGGTTGCAGTAGTCCATTAATGTTCTGGAAACCAACAACTATTGCCCTCATATGCCAAATCTAAGCTTCACATGTACCATTTACTACTGGGAGTATTTATTACTGGCATTGTGTTTCATTTCACCTTGCTAAAATAGCTGCCATAATTTTTAAAAAATCCTCCTGGGCCTATGGGCTGTAGGGAAATTGAAGTTATCTTTCCCCCCTCTTTAACATACATGTTTTCCACCGTGATCAACCTGAACTGATAACCAAACTCCAGCCTCCTTCCATAAACTCAGCGGACTGCTCTGGGAATGTCCAGATAGGAGTGACTCTGTATTTACAAGGTGTCTTTTATCTAAGGAGCAACCTCCTATGCCATAATTTCTCTGCCATTTGTGGCTCTGTCTTGATTCATACACAAAAAAGCATTTAATTTTCTCTTTCAATAGAGAATTTTTAAAGGATATCCGCTATTGCCAACGCATTTTCAGATGCAGGGCCGTGAAGTAGGTTGGTTCTGGGCACCAGACATCTTCCCAAGGCTCTGGCGCCATCTTTCCTGATGAACTGCAGGCATCTCACCCCCACAGAGACTCTAGCCTCTACTTCTACATTCACCTGTGATTCCCGTGAGAATGGCATGAAGTTGTGTGACTTCACTGGGCCTTGTTTTTCCCAATTGTCAAATGAGTCTAACAAAAGCCACCACGATACATCTGGTGCAGTGCTTGTCACACAGTAAACACTGAATTAATGATGGCGAGTATTACCCCTTCAGTCTTGTTGAAGCCTGGTCTGTGTCCTAAGTATACAACCCTGGTATCTTCTAGAAACTCATGAGAAAACTTTATAACTTTCTTGAACTAACTCCTTGCATGCTGGTGCTAATTTACTTATGCCTATTTTCATTAGCATTAAAGTAATGTCTCACACTTTCTCAAACCTAGAATTAAAATCAGAGGCTGCAGTCATTGCCCTCAGTTATGCAAAGCATAAATGAATTTCTCCAAGAGACTTGGAAACTTGCCTAGTTCAAGGTTAATTAGCTCTATATCTCTGGAGTGTGTGCATAATGGTGCATTGCTCCCACCAAGTTAGAAACCTTGTTATTTAAAGACTATTGTGCTTGGGAGAAGGTCACATAGCAGCATATCTTGAAGGGTCAAGACTCCTCTGCTTGTGCTCAGGGCTTGGGAAAGGGTGAGAGTCACCTGACAACCCTGATTAAGGGTTTGAACTTTAGGGACAAGCCTTCTGTGGGAAATTTTCAGAATTTCAGTCTTAGTAATAATAAGAAGGACTCACAAGATAGACTTTGGATGAACCAGTCAAGTAAAGTCTTTGGCATTCATATTATCTTTATTGGATCCTAGAATTTAAGTTAGAGCATTTCCATGGGCATTCTTTCTGCTATTCTGGAAGTCAGGGCAGCTAAAGGATTCTTTTCAGTAGTGCTTCCCAGGACAAAACTGTCAGTGAGTGTTGTCGCCAGGTCCTTCTTCCCATTCTTTCCTAAGACTTCTCCCATCAGATATTTGTCCTTGCCTCTGCATTCAAGCTGCTCTTGTCAAGATGGAGTTAACTCCATGTTGCTGACCCCAATGCTTTTACATCTCACTTTACTGACCCTACTCAGTGCATAGCTAACAACCCTCTGCTGTTTCAGAAATGTTCTTTGCTTGTGTCTCAGAAGTCTCCCAGTTCTCCTCTGATCTCTCCAGCTATTTCTTCTTGGTTCCTTGGCTGATTTCTCCCAATATTCCGGACCTCTGAACACTGGAGGGTCCCATGTTTTGGGGCATCTTTTCCTGCATGCACTCTTCGGGTGGTCTAGTATTGTCACAGTAAATACCACCCATATGCTGATGAGGCTTGTATTATACTTCCAGCTTGTACCTCTTCTTGAAACCCAGACTCATAGGGAATTGTTTATGCAACATCTTCTCTTTGATACCTGGGGTAGGCTAAATAATGACCCTCTATCCTAACACACCTATGCAACCCCCATACATTTTAAGGTTTGCTAATGACCTAACAGCAATCACTGAATAATTAGCAAGTGGCAGAGCCAGGACTTGAACCTAGTTCTGTGCTGTTGACACCACCACATGCTATGTCCTATGCACAAACAGAGGATAGTAAAAATATTGGTGGTGGTGCAGGGTAGGGGTGGGATGCTAAGTACTTGGCTATTGTAGTTGCAGTTATTACCATCATATGGTGCTTTGTATTATTTGCCCTCATTTTCATGAAAACAAACAAATATAGAAGTATAGAACTGTAGTAGGTATTTTATGCTTTATTATAAATTTTCTGTTTTTTACTATTCTACTGCATTTCTGACAATTTTGATGGCTTTTTTGTCTGAGATTTTGGGATGTTACATTGAGACATCATGGAGTAATGGATGGGGATGAGTGGGCATGACTCCCCATATTCTGGTACAGGCCTGTAGCTATTTTTGCATTAATTAATCAATAAATAATTATTGAGCGCTCTTACTGTGCTTGGCAGTGTGTCTGGGAACAGGGATGACCTATAACCATGTCAGACATAAGGTCTGCGCTCTCAGAGTTCAGTCTTGTAGTAGAGGATAAATTCAGACAGAAGCTCTGGAGGGGAAGTCCAGCAGGTCATGAAGGTCCAAGATCAAAAAACATGCAAGGGCCCTAGACAGTTGGCTCAGTGGTAGAGTGTCGGCCTGGCGTGTGGAAGTCTCAGGTTCGATTCCTGGTCAAGGCACACAGGAGAAGGACCCATCTGCTTCTCCGCTCTTCCCCCTCTCCTTCTTTGTCTCTCTCTTCTTCTCCCGCAGCCAAGGCTCTATTGGAGCAAAGTTGGCCCAGGCTCTGAGGAAGGCTCCGTGGCCCAGGTGGTAGAATGGCTCCAGCAGCAATGGAGCAATGCCCCAGATGGGCAGAGCATCACCCTCTGGTGGGCATGCGAGATGAATCCCAGTCAGATGCATGTGGGAGTCTGTCTGACTGCCTCCCTGCTTCTAACTTTGGAAAAATACAAAAGAAAAAAATAATAATAAATTAAAAAAAACATGCAAGGAAGGTGGTGGTAAAGAACCAACATTTTTTTTTAATTAAGTGAGAGGCAGGGAGGCAAAGTGAATCCCACATGCACCCCATCTGGGATTCACCTGGTAAGCCAGCTACTGGAGATGCTCTGCCCATCGGAGGTCACTGTTCTGTTGCTTGGCAACCAAGCTATTTCAGCACCTGAGGCGAGGCCATGGAGCCATCCTTAGCACCCAGGGTCAACTTGCTCAAACCATTTCAGACATGGCTGTGAGAGGGGAAGAGAAATAGAGAAGGGTAAAGAGAGGGAGAGGAGTGGAAAAGCAGATGGTTGTTTTCTTGTGTGCCCTTACTGGGAATCAAACCTGAGATTTCCACACACTGGGCTGATGCTCTACTACTGAGTCAACCAGCAAAGGCCAAGAACCAACTTAAAAATAAAAGAAACAACTTTTATGGTTGGTGAACACCAAGCCAATTCATGAAAAATCCTGAATTTATTTTTCATATCATAAAAGAAACAATAATGTGGATACATAAGTACAGAATTTAGATCATTTTCCAATTACTGAGCAATGATGAGAATTGAAAAGGGGTGGAGTGAGGTAAAATAAAAATTAACTGAGTCCTGGTCCCTCGGAATGCAACCTGATATGGAAACATGGCTGTTGTTAGATGTTGCTTTTCTGTGCCCTTTCAGTTGTGCTCTACTGGGCAAAGCCTCACATCCCTTCACCCATACCCACTCTGTATGATGGTTGGTGTCCAAGGTCAAGCTAGAAAACAAGTCACAGCTAACAGTTACACAGGTAGCATCAGGAGTTTTATTTCTGCTCAAGTCAGGATCCATGTTTAGCTTAGTCCCAAACACCGGAAATCACTCTTTCTGACACACTTTTCCTATCCACCGTTTTACTAAAGGCACAGTGGCAGGGAGAATGGAGGGGTCCAAAGGACACACCCAGGACAGCTCTCATAGCAGAGAGAGGGTGTGAGAAAAGCCAGTCCTTAAACAGCAGGGGTAGACCTACTTGGCATCAGCATGGTAGAGGGTGTGCAGGAGGCAAGAAGCCTGGCAAGAGGCCAAAATAGGTGCCAACCAACAGAGGTGGGGCAGCCAAGATAGAACAACACTAGGAGAGAAACCTGAGCACATCAGCACTCAAACAAGTTGGCAACAAACTGGATTTCACTGATTCCCGAATGATAAAGAGGCAGAATTGCATCTCACATCCCAAAGCATACCGTCACCTGAACTTGTGTGTTCAAAGATTTGTAAGTGAGCTTCGTGGCAACATGCATATAGTTCTCATTCTAATGTATTGGTCCAGTCTTCTCCCAGCAAATACTTTGCGTAGATGTTTGCTGAATAGAGTTGACTGTACCTAATAATTCAAATCTACCCAGTGTCCAGAGCAGGAAAATTCAGAAAGCCACAATCCTTCCAGAATGGAGCTTAAGCCAGACTTATTTTCTTCTGAGTAGATTACATGTTATACCCTCATTACACAGCAGGAACTGTGTCCAGATTTTTAATTCCCATAGCTCCCAGCATTGTACATGGCAAGCATTAAGTAACTATATAAAAATCAATATATCAAAATATGCTGAATTCAACTACATATTCTGACATTATCAGTAAATCATGCAAATTTTTGGAAGGGATTTCCAGGCACCCTGTTCCATCCAGTTCCATAGGGCTACCAAGACCTATGAATTTGGACTGCCTAACCACATCTTATCGAGCTTGGATACTTGCAGCCATGAACTTACAAAAGCAGTTGACTCTACTAAAGCCTACAGTGATAAAAGATTACCAATGATAATGCTGGAAAATTGCCCCACCACTGGTTAAGCAGGGGTGAGCTGAGATGACCCTTCCTGAGTGTAGAAGAGGGGGTATTTCAAAACCAGCTCTCATAGAGTCTCACATTCCAATTGGAGTTACATCGGGACTCATTCTGAGATGCAAGATAATAGATACACAGAATAAATATCCCAGTTAAAGGACGTGGGTATAAATCAAGGTATATATTTTAGTTCTTTGTGAAAGCATCAGAGGACCACCACCATCCAAGTAGGAGCTTTTAGCATCACATGTCTGGGTTGGGAATTCCCAAGTGAATGGGTGATTACTCTTCTCCAAAAGACAAAAGCAAGAGATCTGCGCTTCAGTTTGCCTTTGCTTCTTCTCCCTCTTCTTCCTAATTTGGCATTCCACCCAACCCTCAGAAGTCATTTTAAGAAAGTGTGGCTTGTGAGGTCATCAATGACCTTTGGGATACCTACTCAGGCATTGATATCAATAAAACTTGGTTGGAGTAATGTGTTTTGGATTTGAACTCCAAAAAACTTTTATCTATCTAGAAGTCTCTACTGGTAACTCCTTTCTTTATGTTGGCCAAATGAAGTACAAACCAACTGATGCATCTAAGAATTGTGGGATCCAGAGTAGCCACAGGCTTACACCAGTGTTCAATGCTGGTTTAGTCACAAACAAAACACAAAGCATGGAGCCTTCATGAAAAACCCCAATTTCTTACTGCCTGAGTCTCACATTGTGGGGGAAAGGAAGGGCTGTTGAGGAAATGCCTTGCTGTTCTTAATTGCTCTGAGATTAAGAGAAATTCAGACAAATTCAAGAAAACATCTGAGGGAATGATGGAAAGAATCATGCTACCCATTGTGTGTGGCAGGCTCAACTTACCATAGCTCTCTTGGATGACTGGTCCTCACTCAGACAACTTGTCTGATAATAGATTTTCTCTTGTTATTATGTTCAAATTATTAAGGTTGGTCTAGTATACCAAGTGCCAGTTGCCTTAGAACTGGTCTGAGGGTCAGATAAATGTGCCATGGTTTGGTTCAGAAAGAAGGCAGGAGGAGTGATAGAACTCTGGGATACCCACAGTTCTATTTTAGAGGATTCAGATCAGAGTGCCTCTGCTGAAGGTTGTGTCAAGGCATCCCCCATGAACTAGTACACTTTTTCATCTGAAAGACTTTCCTGCTTAAGATTCAGAAACCATCTCATTTACTCCTTACTATACAGATTTCTACACAGTCTATGTCTTTGACACTGCCAAGATGAGTAAGATACACTAGAAAGGATTTTAGGGTCAGGAAGGCACAAGGAATCACAGCATTTAAGACTTAGTGGTCAGTATGGACTGTCCTTTAGAAAAGTGGCCTGTTTAGCAAGGATATCGCAGGAGGAATGTTGGTGAATCTGCTTCCCAAGTCTCTACGTTCTCCAAGGCTACCGTCCCTGAAGTCATTCTTGGGTGGGAAGAGAATCTGACAATCACAGTGGCTTCTTTCCTCTGTCACACATCACTTCTCTGTTGCTCAGGAATTAGGGGGCACACCCATTATCTATCAAGCACTGTTCTCTTTCAGTTCTCCTCTCTGTTTCCAAGTGATCACAGATTCAGGGAGTCGAAGTCACCGTCTTGACACAATTTGACACCTAGTACCCATTGATTTCGAGAAGATGACTGATTTCGAGAAGATGAATGATTTTAAATGAAGATAATACCCTCATTTAAAATCATTCATTCCTGCCTGTATTCAGCAGTTTGGACATCTACCATGCCACCAGATTTTAATGAAAACTTCTAACCCAACCTCCTCCCTTTTTGTGATATGGCCCCACCCTACCTATCTGATTCTACTTTCCATTCTGATATAACCTCTTTTACTGTCTTACACAAGGGTTTATCACAGTATTCTGTAACAAATCAGCATGCAGCGTTGGCTGTCGGCCAAGACTATATCTGTAAAATTTACTGTTGGTTCTCATCACATCACACTTTACCATGAGAGCACCAAGATCTCCAATAAATATTTGGCACATTGAGTCATCTGTGAAACCACAACCTTTGAACATTCACAAGATCATCCATAAGAAGTATCCTGAGCTGCCTGGTGCAGCAGAAAAGGGATATTTTGAGAAACAGAAGAATCTAGGGCAGTTTCTGCTTTGAATTTGGGACTGACGCTAATTTAAAAGGCTGCCAGAAATCTGGAACCACTTTGCTGGCTGGAAGTTGTTGATAAAAGCAGGAAGAAGAGTGTTTCCTTTTTTTGAGGCCAGTTTATAACATCCTGAAACAGTTTCTGGACCATAGGTCTTTACTCTCTGTTCTCAAATGCCTTCGTTGGGCCCCACATTCTTTTTGTTGGGCTGTTCTGTCCCCTAGACTGAAATCAACCTCAGAACTTTCCTTTAAGTCTGCCTGTCCTTTCACTCCCCATATCTAGTCCAGCGTCTTCCATCTTCTTCTTCCCTCTGGTTCCTGGAATTCTTCACCATCCTTTTCCCCATCTCCAGAGATGATCTAAAACAAGGGTCCCCAAACTTTTTACACAGCAGGCCAGTTCCCTGTCCCTCAGACCATTGGAGGGCTGGACTATAAAAAATCTATGAACAAATCCCTATGCACACTGCACATATCTTATTTTAAAGTAAAAAAAAAACAAAACGGGAACAAATACAATATTTAAAATAAAGAACAAGTAAATTTAAATCAACAAACTGACCAGTATTTCAATGGGAACTATGGGTGCGGATGCATCCTGTGCTCCTCTCACTGACCACCAATGAAAGAGGTGCCCCTTTCTGGAAGTGCAGCAGGGGCCGGATAAATGGCCTCAGGGGGCTGCACGCAGCCTGCAGGCTGTAGTTTGGGGACCCCTGATCTAAAATCTCACCAACATCAAAATTATCCTCCTCCAGAGTATTTCTTAAGTGACTCTACATACAGTGCTGCAGAGCAAGGGGCTGGAGCAAAGTCCTGCCTCTCAGGTGTGTCATCCTTCCATAAACACCAACAGGGATGGGATGGTTAGGACTTTTGGTCAGTTAATAAATACTTGCTTCTTTTCTTTTTACTCGTTCTTTTGTATTATTATTTACTCCCTGTAAAATGGAAGTAAGATGATTTGCCATATTTCCCCATGTATAAAATGCACCCTTTTTCGAAAAATTTGGGGTCTAAAAACTGGGTGCGTCTTATACAGTGGTTGTGGTATTTCAAATGCCATAGATGGAACTGAGGACCAGGCAATATTTGAAGACAGTGATTCGTCATCAGGCACAGATGAGTACAAGCTAATGGTTGGGAGTTTTGACAGTGATGAGGAATTGTATGAATTTTATGATGAATAAAACTTGAGTTCAATAACTTTATGTAATACATTCTTTTTTTCAAATTTCAAGCCCCCCAAATAAGGTGCATCTTATACATGGGGAAATATTGTACCTCAAAGAGCTGTTTAGAGGAATAAATAAGATAATTTACCCAAAAGTGCTCTAACAACTACAAAGTCCCATGTACATGCTTGTTATTTTCATCACCTGGCTTAATGCCTGGCACCTTGGGTTCTTGGGAATTATTAGGTGAAAGAGTCAGTGAATAAATGAATGAAATAAAAAATAAGTACAGCATAGGAAATATAGTCAATAATACTATAAAAACTGCAGGATGTATGGTGGCATGTGGGTACTGAAAATATTGGGGGAACACTTTGTAAAGTCTATGATTGTCTAACCACTTTGCTGTACACTCAAAACTAATACAAAATAATCATGTAAATTATAATTTAAAAAAATTTTAATTCAAAAATTAATTGAAAAAATAAACTGCCTCTCTAATGGAAAAAAATAATAGTCTCTATACTCTGCTTAGCATCAGGTTGGGAAGAAGCTAAACACACATGAAATACCATGAGAATAATGTATAACAACACCTCACTAATCAAGATGACCTTTTCGGGTAACAGCAATCACCTGGAACACTGTTGAAAACCAGTGTCCCCAGATCAGCCAAAACAATGTTCCTACACATGCACCATAGTGCACGTACTTTATTCATGAAGGAGGTCTTCAACATAATCTATTTATTCTTATGGTTTTGTTCATTCTCCTAAAAAACGTGCTTCTCTGGGGTCCCAGCCTCACAGCAACATTTCAGAATAAATGGCAGGTGGAATTTAGCACGGGCCCTATTATCACTGTAATACTGCCTCGCGTCGTAACTGATGTTTTTAATAATGACTATTTGTGATCCAGTAAAGCCTAAATTACACTTCTGAAGTCACTTAAGTTAAATAATACATGTTAGAAGTGTTGAAAAGAAATTTATATATTTAAAGCAGAGGTCCCCAAACTATGGCCCGCGGGCCAAATTGGGGCCACCTGAGGCCATTTATCCGCCCCGCCCACTTCCGGAAGGGGCACCTCTTTCACTGGTGGTCAGTGTATGGAGTACTGTATGTGGCGGCCCTCCAACGGTCTGAGGGACAGTGAACTGGCCCCCTGTGTAAAAAGTCTGGGGACCCCTGATTTAAAGTGTGAAGGCCAGTGGTCAGACAAATGCAGGATAAATGTAGCATGACTGTCACCAGATGCTGAAGGATGCTGTCTGGGTTCCATGAACAGTGTTGAACAGACCAAATGGAAGCTATTCCCAGAGGTCACCTCCTCCTGGAGAAAAGGATTTAGGTGGTAACAGCAGTAGTGGTAGCAGGTGCCTTACTCTGTGCTTGGTGATAGTTTAGGTACTTTATCTGTATTAGCACATTAATCCGCACAACTGCTCTGTGAGGTAGCCTTATTAGTACCATCCTTTTACAGATGAGGGTACTAAGACCCAGAGAGGTTAAGTGACTTGGCCAAGGTCACATAACAGTGAACGAAGGTGTGTCTTGCTCCAGACCCTATGCTACCTATTATTGTGCTAATTGCATCCCTAAGTTTCAAAAAAAGAGAATAAAATTGGATAAGGAGCAGAGCAATGGGAGCAAAGCACTGAGAGGGGGTAATGAGGAAAATGAATTATTAACATGGTACTTTAAAATACTATGAGATCAGAAAACAAAGCTGACATTTATTTTTCTTTTTAAAGAAAAATGCATGAAAAAAGTATGGTTTAGGGACTTGTCTGAATGATGCATTTGAACAGTCTATCATTCAAACACAGGGCACATCCTATATCGTGGGGTGACTGATTTCATAAAGCTCTTGTTTGAGGGGTGTGTGTGTGTGTGTGTGTGTGTGACGGAGAAAGAAAGTTGAGATGTCATATGAAATAACTGAGAGTTGCAGTCCAGGAACTTTGCAAGCCCTTACCCTGTAGAGTTTGGTGCTCCACCAGAACCGAGCTACCCTGAGCTACCCGAGCTACCCTGAGCTACCCTGAGCTACCCTGAGCTACCCTGAGCTACCCGGGTAGCTCGGTCCTGGGGGTGGGCCAGCAATTGGGGCCAGAGTTGCTGTGGTTTTTTTCTTTTTTTTTTTTACAGGGACAGAGAGTCAGAGAGAGTCAGATAGGGGCAGGCAGACAGAAACGGAAAGAGGTGAGAAGCATCAATCATTAGTGTTTCATTGCCGTCACAACACCTTAGTTGTTCATTGATTGCTTTCTCACATGTGCCTTGACCACGGGCCTTCAGCAGACCGAGCAACCCCTTGCTGGAGCCAGCGACCTTGGGTCCAAGCTGATGAGCTTTTGCTCAAGCCAGATGGGCCCGCGCTCAAGATGGCAAGCTCGGGGTCTCGAACCTGGGTCTTCTGCATCCCAGTCCGACGCTCTATCCACTGCGCCACCGCCAGGTCAGGCCAGAGTTGCTGTCTTATTGCCCCTCAGTCTCTTGTAACCTAATGGTTCCACCTGTGCTGCCTGCTCATATTTCTTAGTGAAGTGGCTGTATCTGACTGACTTATCTGGGGAGCATCCAGAGAGGGGCTGCATTCACCAGGAGCTCTTGTTGGGGCTGTTTCCTAAGGTAGATCATAAAGTGTACAAAAGACCACCCAGGTTATAAACGCGGACCTAACACCTGCTGTGTGGAGGGACCTGTGTTAAGCTACTGAGGTTCTTACAATTTTGGTGTAACAAATATATGTCTGATGTAGAATTTAAAACCAGCAGAGAGAAGAATTTGTTTTGAAATGAAAGGAAACAAAGTCCTTTCCCTGTATATCTCTATAGCTGGACAAGCTTCAGTTTAAGAGTTGGCTTTAACTCTGTTTTCATTTCCAGTGGGTATGCTTTGAGTTGGCACACAAATTCAATGTGTGAATGGTGTGGGAGTTGAGAAAGTGGCATTGCTATTTCTCTTCTTAAAATTAACAGTGGAATCCTTATGAGAGCAGTGTAGGCTCTGGAATGTGCCACACACGGCTAACAGCATAATTAGGGAGTTCTCCATAATAAAATAGTCCTCATTCTTGCCAAAATTGGTACTCCTCCTCCATGGCCTCCTCTGAGAGGCAGTTGACTGATAGTGGCTCTGCAGGTTTCTCTGAGTCTTAGAATTTCGCTGTCAACTTTGTATTCACAACCTGGTCATTAGGGCTTCTAAGGTGAGGGTTATTTATAGGTGTGTATATCTGCTCAGCAGATCTGTTGCCTTTAGCTTCCTGGCTTTTCTGACTACACCACAGATACCTCAGTGATCTATAATATGTGTTCATACTCTCAGTCCCCAGTGGCTCACTGCTACTTTGATAGGGAGGAACCTTTTATACAAACATAGTGATCATGCGCTCTTGTTAGAAATGCAGACTCTCGGACCCCAGTCCTGCTGGATCAGAATCTGTATTTTAACAAGGGTCTTGTACACATTAAAGTGTGAGAAGCACTGGGGTGGACACGTGAGAGCAGCTCGGAAGGCATTTAGATTTTTGTACGAAATCTCAGCCAATCAATAGACGAAGCAGCCAATCAACACCTGCATTTCTATGAAACATCTACTATGTTTACCATGACAATCAATATGCATGATTACTTATGGGAGAATCAGAGTAATGTAAAAGTATAATCCTTGGGCCTCCCAAGTAAAAACTTCCCTCATCATGCTTTTCCATTCACTTGTTTTCCCCTCACTTCCTGTGCTGTCCCTATAGTCCAGGCTATTATAGCTTCTGGTTATAAATAGTTGTTAGCTGACTTTCTTGTTTCCACAATATTTACCCAAACACATCTTAAAATTTTCTTTACTTGCACAGTTTCCTAAGATGATGTTTATGAGGCCATTTCCCTCCTCCATCACCATGGTGATATTCCCCCTAAACCTCTCCCCTTGGACATCAAAGCTTCTGTGACCTAGCCTCAGGTCATCTGGGAAAACTTATTATGTCTGAAATATTAATCAAGATTTCTCCCCCCATATTATTTCTCTGAAAAGAGAAAAGTCATTTTATATTTAAGTCTTTACAAAGTTTGGTGCCTTTTTTAAAGATCACCTGTAATATGGCTATTTTCTCAGCTACTTTATTTGAAACAAAAATCACTGTTTAGACAACACATGTTAGACCAAGGCTAGTTTGGGATGCTTATTAAAGTTACCTCTAAAAATGCATGTAAGCAAAGAAAATTAACCTGGTTTAGTAATTATTTTTGAGAGTATGACATCATTTCTAAGATTTTTAAAGTGATTTTTTAAAGATTACTTAGAAAAATACAGTAAGAGGCTAGTTACTTTGTGGAGATCATGAGTTTGTAACTACAGGAGGAAGGTTAAAAAACAAACAAACTAATCGGACCTAATGGAATGGAACTGGTAAATTGGCAGCTTGGAGAAAACATTTAGTAAGGGTTCTGCATGTGAATTTAAGTGATGCGGTATGTCCAGCACCTTAGATAATTATGAAGATGGTGTGCTTTACAAAATTATGATGGATGACTCAAAATACAGCTGTGAGTGGTGAAGATAATGCATATGAAGAAATGTAAGAAATGTTTCAAAAACTGGGTTATAAGAAGTAAGAATGGCCTGATCAGGCGGTGGCGCAGTGGATAGAGCGTTGGACTGGGATGTGGAAGACCCAGGTTCGAGACCCCGAGCTCGCCAGCTTGAGCGCGGGCCCATCTGGCTTGAGCAAAAGCTCGTCAGCTTGGACCCAAGGTCGCTGGCTCCAGCAAACTGTTGCTCGGTCTGCTGAAGGCCTGAGGAGTTCTACAAGTAAGTAAATCTGGTTGACTTTATTTAGCCCAAACTACTTTAATATAAATACATTCATTTTCCTTTTGAAATAGCACGTTTAGCATCCCAGTGGAATCTGTGTTGTGTTGAACAGATTCTGGGAGGAGGTCTTGGCAGATGGCAGGGTCTGTGTCGGCTCTGAAAGCACGGATAGGCTGAGATGCCAGAGAGATGAACCCTCTGTCAAGGCACATGTGAGAAAGCAATCAATGAACAACTAAGGTGTTGTGACGGCAACGAAAAACTAATGATTGATGCTTCTCACCTCTCGTTGTTTCTATCTGTCTGTCCCTATCTATCCCTCTCTCTGACTCTCTCTCTGTCCCTGTAAAAAAAAAAAAAAAAAAAAAGAAGAAGAAGAAGAAGAAGTGAGAATGGAGAAAAACAGTGCTTGTACATTGTATGAGATAGGATGCTGAAAAGGCACAAGCATCAGACTGAGGGACGTACTGTCGGGATCCCTTTTAAGGAAGAACTTGCTGCCTCCACGTCAGAGCCATTGGGGCCTCCCTGGGCTGCAGACAGCTCCTCACCCAGTGTCTCATTGTGGCGTAACCCTACCTGGTGATCAAATGAGGTACAGATACAAAGCCCTGGCCACTCTGGCTTCCCCTGGGATCATTCTGGCAGGCTACATTTGCTCCCCAGCTCCCTGCAGTGTTGGCTGAAGCTTTGTCAGGCCCACACCTCAATTTAACATCTTTCTCTGGCCAGTCTGGCTCCCTCCCCTTTCCTTTCACCAGTGTTGATCCCTGACAACCATTTGGCACCCCAAACTCCCCTTCAGCATCTGCTTCCAGAGAACCCACTCTGTGACAGTAAGGATACTACATTAATAAATATTGCTAAAGGGCATTGACCAGTTCATTTACATTTGTACACATTTATACATTCAGGCTGGCTACAAAGGGAAAACAAAGGTTTTAAAATTTTATTTTATTGGGAAAATTGGATATCACCTTATTAGCAAGGTTTCTTTTTATTTTTATACATCCAGTATCCCCATCACTGGGCTGGCCCTCTCGCAGTCCTCACGTCCACACCCTACCCCCACTCACATCCCACACCACTCGTTCTTGCTTTTAGGTTCTGCTTTGTGTGTTTTCTCTGCTCTCTTACACATCTGTCTAAACCTTAATCATTCCTCAAGCTCTTCAAGGGAGGTAACACTTCCTCCACAAAGACTTTCTTGCCTTAAGTAGTCCTCTTTTACTCTTCCTTTACTTTTAAAATTAAATTAAATTTTATTGTATTTTAACGGTACAACTTTGTGAAGCACAGCTCTTCTCTAATTGTTTCGTGCAAACCAGATGCCAACCTCCTGCTTCCTGGTACCTGACATAACACATTGTATAACGTATAGTCACTTAACCGTAAAACACTAGTCAATTGAGTAAAATACTGTACATACATGATAACATCAGTATTGAAAATATTAGTAAACTTATCCAGGAAAATTTAAAGTTTAAATTACACCCTGCAGCAGTATGTTTCAAAATATGTTTCCTGGATTTTCTTTTTAAACCTTTTGTAGTCAAAACTTTATGTGGAAAATGTTGCCTGCCACATCCTCCTACTGGGGATGAGAACAGTGGCCTATTAAACATTAAAAGGCCTGAGGAGTTCTACAAGTAAATAAATCTGGTTGACTTTATTTAGCCCAAACTACTTTAATATAAATACATTCATTTTCCCTTTGAAATAGCACGTTTAGCATCCCAGTGGAATCTGTGTTGTGTCGAACAGATTCTGGGAGGAGGTCTTGGCAGATGGCAGGGTCTGTGTCGGCTCTGAAAGCACGGATAGGCTGAGATGCCAGAGAGATGAACCCTCTGCGGCAAATGAGCTGATGGGTGTGACTCCCAAACCTCATGTGGGGAGCATGGCTCCACAGGCAGGGGGCGCACGGCCAATCCCAGCACAGGAGGCCGCTGGAAGAAGCAATGAGAAGTCGGCTGGCAGTCAGTAGCAATGACTCAGAAAAGGCTCCCGGTGGCCAGCCAGTCTCAACTCTGGCCACGCTCTGAACCCCCCGGGGAGCTTTAAAACAGCCTGACTCCTGGGTCGCGCCCCTGGAGATGCTGATGTCATTGGTGTGAGGTGGGTCCGAAGCATGAGGATATTTAAAGCTCCCCAAGTGATTCTAATTGCAGCCAAGGTAGCAAACTACTGCTTCTGGGAAATGGGAATAGGAATATTTAAAATAATATTTTTCTTCTATACTCTTATTTCCCTTACTGAGTGTATCTACTGTACCAGAAATCGCTCCGCGAAATTGTCAGACACTGCTAGGTATGTAACTGTGCTTGTTGCTCACCTTGGAGCCTGAGCCCCGGCTTCTGGTGGGGTCTGAGGACCACCAGCACTGACATCACCCCAGAGCTGGTGAGAAATGCAGAATCGCAGGACCCACCTAGATCCTGAATCATGATCATGTGCAGTTTGTACTTGTTTGAGAAGCTCTGGTCAGACAGAGTTGCCCTGTGAAAAGCAGCTTCACTTCACTTAAAGCCCATGATCTGGCATGTCTACTTGTGTGGCTGTGTCTTAATTCATCTTAACGTCAAAGGCACATCCCTCCCCATCAGCAGACACCCTGGCTTCCTATACTTCAGTTCTGCTCCCTTGGAGGATGACTTCCTGTCTTTATAAGGAGCCCCCAGGATCCTCAAATGAAAAATTTCAAAGACCAGTTAGTCAATATTTTAAGTGAGGTAATCTTGAATTTGTAAAAGAACATATCTAGCTGCATTCCCCTGATGTGGTCAAAGCAGGAGAAACCAGAAATGTATTTTCATTTATACAAATGACAAATGGTGTCAGAAATTATTCTTTTTCTTCTTTGTTTTGGATTAAATTAAAAAAAGAGAAAACCAAAAATTAGGCTCTGCGAGATTACTGAGGTCATCCAAATGAATCTGAGCCAGGTGTGGAATAGTGTGCTTATCCAGGTGTTCCTGAAGAGAGCTAAGCAAGAGGAATGAAGAGAGAGGAGTTAAATAGAGCCCTTCAAATGCCAGAGGTGAACTCTTCCTTGCAAAGAGTATGTTAACACATCTAACCCCGGCATTAGACATGATCAGTTTGCCATCGATGACTGTTTTACAGCTTGAGTCAAAGTTTCCCACTGGGTGTGCTTGTTACTTTAACAGAAACATTTCATTGTGAATTTTCCTCACAATGAAAAACAAACAGACCAAAACAGTCTCATACTTGTGTAATGAGTAGATGTTTTGGATCATCAGCCCTCCTTTTTCTCTATTACTGAGCTCACGAAAAGGCCTGTCACTCTGAGAGGTTGACTCCCCATTCTGCTCTAGTAGACTGCTTATGAATTAACTCATAAATTACCACCCTTATTCATTTGTTCAACAAACACTTATTATCTACTGTTCTCTGGGAATAGTCTTAGGCACTGGGTATCCAAGCCCTTGTCAACTTAAAATTCAGAGGAGAACCTATAGTGGATAAAATGTCAGACTAAAAGTTTTCTAGGAAGAACTTTATATTAGAAGATGAAACTATAATATACTTTATCAATAAAAAATACTAACTTAAGGTCATTATAAGATGTTCTGGCACATCCATTTTACATAGAAAACAAAGATTTGACTTGTGTATAATTTCAGTCATTCTGAAGGCAACTTGTTTTCCTCTCTCCAGAGTACATTGTAGCTCCAAATATGATACTGGTAACTTTGGGAGCAATGCAGCATATCTGGTACCTGCATGGTCCTCTGGACTCTTCCATCATAAGCTGTGCCGTGGTATAATGATCAGGCCAAGTGTGGACAGTTGGCAGTACAAGCACCATATTTATGTGCAAGAATTGGTAGAAATGTGTTCATCATGGAGACTGAAGTAGTAGTATTAGTTGATGGTGATGCAGCAAGAGCCCAAGGAGCAAGCTGTATTTTCAAGGTTATTGTTTACAAACCGAAGACCCTCTCCAAGCTAACTTATGCAGAGAAGGAATTCTTTGGGAGCATGTTGGGTAGCTCACAGAATCAACAGGAAGGTTTCAGAATGAGGCTTGAAAAATAGGAGGGTGGAGCCAATGAAGGTCATGTTGCAGGAGTTATCTGGTTAACCGCAAGGGGGGAGGGTGCTGTTCCCTTGCGAGCCAGGCTCTGGGATGACAAGTATAAGTCATATTGGTGGTCTTCTTCCAAAGGAGTGTTCAATTATCTCATTCCAGGTCACGTATTGACACAGTATCTGCCACGGGGTGAAGAAAAGTGTCATTTGGTAACCTTTATCCCACCAAGAGGTATATTCTGGAAGCTTTATTCTAAATAAGAAGGTGTGAATGCTGGACAGCCAAAAACATGGCGAATATTCACTAAATGTAATAACATTTAAAGTTGTGCCCCCTATTCTTTGTTCCTTGTCATAAGAAACTATGGAAGGTAGGTACTCCTGGCCTTCTATATAAAACAGAAGACAAGTTAAACTTCCAAACAAAATGGTTAACAAGTTAGAACTTGCTGGATACATTACCAGAAACCCAACCCAAATTAGCTAAAGGGAAATAGAAATATTATTTTAAGAATATGGGGGAGGAGTGTATGTCATGGAGCCCAAGGCTTGGTAATTGATAAGACTTTGGCAATGACACACATCCAGTGATTTGAATGCTGCTGGAATTCTTCCCCTAATATTATTAAAATTAATAGTAATATCTATGGAACACTTATTATGTCCTTGCATTTATATTTTACAACTCTGAAATCTGAACTAAAATCACTCCCAACCTACAGAGAAAGGGGTCTGGAGAAGTTAGTGTATGTGACCAACATCACACAATTAGTAAGTAAGAGCAGGGGGAGACCTAGAGTGTTCTCCTGCCTGGGTGCAGACCACTATCCTCTGCCCCTCCGTACCACTAACCCTGAGCTTCACATCTGCTGTCCATTAGCCTAGGGTGAGATCACACCTACCTATGTCCCAAGTTCAGTTTCTCAAGGAAATGACTATGATTGACTAGTCACTGCTATTGGGTTAGATGTCAAGGGTAAGGTCACACTGAGTGGCTCTGCCACAACTGAGCAGGTGAGATTTGTGAGGGCTGGGGGCTTCAGAGATAGGTCAACAATTTCCAGAAAATAAGAGTTGCTCACAGCCAAATGATTGTTAACTACAAATTCCAACCTTGTCTCCTGTGTGACTTATCATTTTCACCTTACTTTCAGAAACTTAGAAATAATATATATGGCAAGAGACACAGAGAGAGGGACAGGTAGGGACAGACAGACAGAAAGGGAGAGATGAGAAGCATCAATTCTTCGTTGCAACACCTTAGTTGTTCATTGATTGCTTTCTCATATGTGCCTTGACTGGGGTTCTACAGCTGAGCCAGCGCCCTTGGGCTCAAGCCAGCAACCTTGGGCTTCAACTTTTGGGCTCAAGTCAGTGACCATGGGGTCATGTCTATGATCCCATGTTCAAGTCAGCGACCCCATGCTCAAGCTGGTGAGCCCATGCTCAAGTTGGTGACTGGGGTTTTGAACTTGAGTCCTCTGCATCCCAGACCAATGTTCTATCCACTGCCTGCTCAGGCAGAAGTAAATTTAATTTCTAAAAGCAATGACTAAGTCATTCCATGTGTCTGGCAACATCTATTTCTCTATTTTCTTTTACAGAACTCCTTTTTCTTTCTTTCTTTTATTTATTTATATTTTTAATGTTAAAGTGTTTTCACTTTTCCTATTCCATGTTGTACTTGATTTTTTTTGGTAAAGCCATCTTAGACCCTTTATGGAAGGAAGTGAGGTACAAATCATAGATTAATAGAGAAAAGGACGGCAGAGTTGTGCTGTCCTTCATGCTAGCCCCTAGCCACATATGACTATTTAAATTTAAATTAAGTTACCGTATTTTTTGCTCCATAAGATGCATCTGACCATAAGATGCACCTAGGATTTTAAGGAGGAAAATAAGAAAAAAAATATTCTGAACTAAATGGTGTGTTAAAATATTTAATAAAATATACCACAATAATATTTCAACAATGTAAACTCAACAGCAGTATTAACAATCATTAGCACTGCTATTAACAAATGAGAAGAGACTTTAATGTTCAAATACTCTTCTAGTTGTCCGGGAACCCGCAGCAGCTGAAAAAAAAAGAACATTTGCTCCATAAGACACTCGGGCATTTTCTCCTGCACTTTTGGGGGAAACAAGTGCATCTTATGGAGCAAAAAATATGATAATTAAAATTAAACAAAATTTAAAATTCATTTTCTACTTGCACTAGCCATATTTTAAATGTCTGTTAGCAAGCACAATATATCTCTATACATGGAATATTTCCATCACTGCAGAACATTCTACTTAATAGCGATGCTGCAGAGGCTTCCAACAAGGGAATGGACTGTCTTCTGCAAAAGTGAGTTTTCTAAGGGAAGTGGCTTGCTGACCTGGAATGCCCTCAAACTCCCAAGAGTTGTGGGTTCCAGTTTTCTTTCCCACCGTTATGCTCCCTGCTGATTACTTTTTTTACTTGCTTCCAAGTTCATTTTCTCAAAGCCAACATTTGCATTTCATGAACTTGTGATGCTTCTTTTCTATAATAAAAATGATGTACAATTGTAATAGGCATTTTGGGGGCTGAAGGGACATTTGTTGCTGATACTGAAAATTGAATGCACCTGCTTAATTAGAGGTGGGACTGAAGGAATGTACTGACTGGAAATGCTGGTTAATAAAATAAAATGTTTGGATGTGGAAATGCTTCAACAGCTCGAGAGCAGAAAACCCATATTCTTCATGGTGGGGATGTTTTCGCCTCTCCATTTTTTGTAACTGTCCAGAAAAGACAGAATACTCTTGATCAAAGCTGCTTTAAATGTTTAACATTACCTTTTCCGCACTAGAACAGAACTTATTTTCATACAGTGCCAATCCCAAATGTTCTTATCACCACTTGGTTCTGAAGGGTTGGTGAGCCTGTCTGAATGGGTTTATACTGTCACTGTTTACAGTGAATTCAAATTCTCCCTTAGAGCAGAAGGGGAAAGAGGCAAGTCTTTGGAGACAGCTAGGTGGTGAGGGAGAGAGTCCCCCTACAATCAACTGGTCAGAGGTCTTGTGGTGGTGGGAGCTTCTCACCATTCCTTCCTTAGCTGTATGCTGGGGAGATGGCAAGACATCTGTTGGGGTGACTCTAGCCAGAGAGATTGAACTCCACACGCAGGACCTTCCAAGTCACCAATGACTCCTATGCCCCAAGAGTGGTACAGAAATAGCAGAGGCTCCACCCTCAAGGAACCATGGGATCTGGGACAATGCTGTCTGTGAACTGCAGGAAACTGGAACCCACACATAAACCAGGATGAAGCAGGTACCCAATAATGATTATGATGCAATTTCCCATGAGCATGGTGGACGGGGGACACTAACTTGATTTAATCTGAGGGGTTAGTGAGTGTCTGAGTGACTGGCTCGAGTCACAGATGGCATGCCAGCAGTCAAGACTGAAGAATTGCTTTCTACACTAGAAATGTTGACCTGAGACTCCAGGGAATCCTTTGTGGATGGGCCTCATTAACTGACAGCCCCACTGGGCGTGAGAGTGAGCTTGGTTTTGTTCTTTCAGGTCAAAGTTAGGATGGTATGTGATTTAGAATGGATTTCATTACACTGTGTGTGGGCTAAGTGGTAGATTAGTGTATATTTTTATTGTTTTTCTTTTCAGAAATAATTATTACTTTTCTGAATTCAAGTAGCTCTCTTAATTAGCCTCCAGGGCAACTGACTGGCCAGATTAACTGACCCTCTATTACTTTGTGAAACATACTGACAATATGAACTGAATATTTGTACTCCTTCAAAATTCAATTGTTGAAATCATACCTCTCAATATGATGGTATTAGGGAACCCAGAGTGCTCTCTTGTCCTCTTTTCAGCATGTGAGAATACAGAGAAAGACTGTCTTTGAACCAGGAAGTGGGCCTTCCCCAGAACGGGACTATGATCCTGATCTCAGACTTTCAGTCTCCAGAACTGTGAGAAATAAATTTCTGTTGCATATTAGCCCCAAGTCTATGGTATTCTCTTATAGCAGCCCGAGCTAAGACACTTGATGACTACAACCCACTGAGGGCTGGTGGCTGCTATGACAGGAAGCTACTGTCTAGTTGACTCGCAGTCAGCTTCTTTCCTGACTGTTCATTTCATTTGATTGTATTTTGATAATTACACAATTTGACCAGATAGTATTAAAACCAGTGATACACAAATACACAAAGAAAGAGGGGTGTGTTAGCAGTAATGTGTTAGATATAATGCTTCAGAAAGACTCAATGAAGGAAAGTCGCTTCAAAAAGTGTTGTTGAATTATATCTGATGATTATCAATCAGTACAGCATCTAGAAGGATTCTTGAGTTAAAAACCTTTACACTATCTTTAAAGTTTCATTTCACTAAGGAAACCCAGTGAGACACCATGGAGGATGCATTATGTGTGTGGTCTGCAAAGAAAGAGAACAATACAGTACTCTAATAAGAAAATTCAGATTCAAAGAAAAGATATTGGCCCAATAAAAGGATTGGCGACTGAACATACATGTTAAATTCCATTACAATAAAATGTTTACTGTGTATCTTTATCTTTTGTGTGATTGCCTTTTTTGTCTGAGTGAATTATCGCCCTCTATTGGTCAGGATGTAGGGAAGCCACCCAGGGATCACATGGAAGCCCCACCCACGGTTTAGTTCCATAGCTTCTATTTACTTTGTTAGAATGTGCACATTTCCAGTCGCAATGGAGGCTGAAAATGTAACCGTGGTTAAATCAATATAAAGACATTATTTTACATCCAAAATATTTTCTTCTAGTTATATAAGAATGTTTTATGATTGGGTGATGAACATCCTCACCCCGCCCCACCCCACACGATTTTTATTGCCTTTTAAATTACACTTGGTAATATTTTTTAAATAGATGTTGATTCAAAAGTACATCTGCGATTCTTTAGTGCGTTTATTCACAATGACAATGAGAAATAAAAATGATTTCGACGATAGAAAGGTCCGATCTTCCCGCGAATGAAAGAAACAATGTATGCAACAGAGCTCTCTCCTCACACATCAAAGACTTAGCAGAGAGGGAGAAGCCTCCTCAAGCGCCGTTTCCGTTGCTGCAGGGGACTTGACGAGATGGCGGCGGGCTCCTCCCATCTCTGCGGCAGCGTCACAATTAATAATGCAGGGCGCTGCGGCAGAACCGCATCCTTTCTTCCGCGAGCATCCGCACCGAGAGCTGGGAGGCTAGTGCGTTAGTCCATTGCGCCATCTAGAGTCCGTCAGTGTCCATTGTAGGTTGGATCTGGAAAATCAGAAACTGCAATCTGAATTGTGCACGCAACAACACTTAGCCTCCTAAAGATTTAATGTTAAAAGACAAAGAATAAAAAAAGACAAAGGGAGTAAAGTGTTTATTCACTTTCCTTTAAAATGAATAATTTTAAAGGTTAGAAACTCCAAGTACCAATCATGTAAAGTAAATAAAGACTATTAAGCATCTGCCAGTTATTTTGTGTGTACCGAGGTCTCATCAGTCTCCACTTGACGTGACTCAGTCCAGCAGGGAAGGTCCACATACATGCCCAGTTACAGATACACATATGCCCAGTTAAATTTGAGTTTCAGTTTAACAACAATTTTTTAGTATACAGATGTCTACTATATACTAAAAAATTTAATGGGGCATCTTATCATTACCATTATCATTATTTTTATTAGTTCAATATGGCAGTCCTCCATGGAAATACATGATTGCATCACAGGTTTTACAAGGCTCAGCAGCAGTGCACAAAGGGCTTGAGGAAATTTGCTGGGGTGCTGATTAGGATGGTTTCTCAGCAGATGGTTCAGAGTAGCACTGACCAGTGGGCAAGGCTCCCCTGGTAGCACAGCATAAGCCAAGGCCAGAGGCTGGGGGCATGCACAGCATAGCCAGAGCGCAGCGATGAGGAGGGCAGAGGCCCAAGGGGAGGTCACTGCATTACACAGGGCAGTCTGCCACGCTACTCAGGAGCTGGATTTTAATTCACATGCAAAGGGGAGTGAACAAAAGTTTTTAAATTGGAAAGGGTTGTGGTCAGATTTGTGCTTAAGGAAAATGAATCTGGCAGCAGTGTCAAGAATGGATTGGAGAGAGTAAGAATCCTGGAGGTGAGGAGACATAGAGGAGGCTGTCCAAGGTCAGCGAGCTCGTGAGTAGCAGAGCTTGGATATGTACTGGCTTCTTCTGGCTCCAAGTCTAGCATGCTTGTCACCCTGCCAAGAGGCTTGTTCATTTGATTGGATTATGATTCATGCATGCAATTATTTCTAAGATCACGAATGACATGCCACATTATGCATGCTTTTCCTTCCCTGAAAGATGAGCTCCACCCACATTTGAAAATGTGAAAAATATCTTTTCCTCCTCTTCTCTCCTTTCCTGCTTCTCATGTGGCTGTTCTCAAGGCCTGCATCTGATTAACTCAGCCCTCCTTCCCACATGGGCTCCCCCTGCAAACCAGACTAACAGGGCCAAGTGACAAAGTGAAGTAGAGCCCTCTGAGGTATGTGGCCTTGCTTTTCTTGGGCCACAGCCCAACTTTTTGATGCCCTGGGAATGAGGGAACCTGTTTCTTTGCAAGGAGACTCTGTTGTGAGGCCCACGCAGATGGCAGGGCCGGGCGTTTGCAGTTGTTAGGGGCTGCTTGTTCTTGGACGTGGCTCACTAAAAGCTGGATGGGAGGCCAAGCAGAGCCTGGCAACACTTCCAACCCTCCCTCTGAAGTGGGGGCATTGGCAATGCCTTAGCACGCACAGTACCACCCCTGCGAGAATACACAGGTGCTGGTAAACTAGGCTTGTGTAGGTTCGAGGGGGAAGAAGAGGATTACACCTACATTTTCATGCCTGTATCAAGAAAATCATGTTGAGAGCTAGATCTTTGTAAAAAAGCAAACAAAAAATTCAGATGCATTTAATAGGAGATATACCTATAGGAAAAAGGTGAGAAGTACAATAATTAGTAATAGAAAACAGGCACAAAAAGATGCAGTGGATAAATAAATGTATGCAAAATTATAGTAATGCTTAGCTTTGGTACTTATAGGGTGATTTTAAAGGAGTCATTTAAAATCATCAACAGATGTTTGTTGAACAGCTGCCACGTGAATGCTTTTCAGCACTGTTGGGCCTACACTAGCCACCAGGCTGCAAAAACCCCCGAGTTATCCTAGATCTAGCTGCAGGCCCCGCCGGGAGCTGACAGAGAGGCAGGATTGATGGGGCAAAGGCCCCAGTATTGCTTTTGGGCCTGAGGCTTGTGGTTTTTAGGGAAGAGTACACACTCAAGGAGAATGGTGAATTTGTGAAACTTAGGGTATTTTGCAGCAAATAGCACTATGACTTCACCAATCCAAGAGTATAGGAAACACCCATTTATTCTAATTAAAATTAAAATGAAACCTGGCTCTGAACCACCCTGCCTCATCTCCATTTGTCCATAAATTTCTCCTAAGCTATCGTTCTCCCTGGCACCCCCACCAACACCATCAGAGGTTGAACAGCTACCCAGCAGGCCTCTCTGAGCTTTCTGCCCACACCCCACTTGTGCACAGGCACTAAAGCCTTTACACACACACAGAGTTCCTCTGGCATTTGCCACAGAGGGACCCGGGCACTGCATCAATCTCCTGGGGGCACTATGACTCGCCAGGTCCCTCTGGGCTTTGCCACTGTCATGGGGACAGCCTGAGTGTCCAGTTCTCACCCAGCCACGGTCTCGCTCACTTCCTCTTCTCAGCTACCTCCCCAGCCTCCTCTTCCAGCATCACTCTTCTGGCATCCCCTTTTCCTGCATCACCTCTTCAGGGAGACCGAGCTTCCCTAGAAAGACAAGAGACAGTGTGCCTGTAGCTTCCTTTTTCTGCTTGGAGGATGGATGGAGGGAAACATAAAGGGTTTCACTAACTTCTTAAAATTGGAAGAGGGAGCAGGAGGGAGAAAAACGTTGAGAATACAATGCAAATGAGTAAAATAAATCATCCTGCTACAGATGGTGATGTAAATGATAGGCCATGCAGAGAGGCAGCAGAGCCTGGGGATGCAGTGCTTGGAATCTTGGTTCCACTTTTTGCTATCTATGTGACCTTGCCTCAGTTCTCTCATTAATAAAGCAAAGATGGTAATAATAGCACCTGTCTGGCGGTGTTTGTTGTTAGGTTCTAATGAGTCACCACATACACAGTACTTGGCACGGTGATGGGCACATGAGCACCCACTGTCAGCTGCAATTTTACCGTCACACCAGTCTCACTGATGCAAGTACTGATGCTCACTCACAGCACACCCTCAGTACATTACACAGTCCACAGTGTCTGTCTCTTCCCAGGGCTAAAGGCACCCCCATCTCCACCACCAATAAAGGAGAAAAAGAAGGAAGAAGGGACAGGAAAGGAAAACATCTCATGCTAAGTGCACTGACAGAAGGTGTGGGTTCTGATCTCTGCCTGCTCCAAACGACTGATCTAACCAGGAGAAGAGAATGTTCTAGCTGTGGGGATGTTCCTCATCGAGTGATTTCAGGATTTTTATGGGAGGGCAGTGGGTGTGCTTTCCGCAGATGGAGCTTGTCACCATCAGAGATGTGCATTTTGCCAGTGGAAAGAGTGCTGGACAACAATCTTCCTCAAACCTTCAATTGGCTTCATCTATCAACTGTCTAAGTGACACTTCCTCATAGATGTCCTCTGCACCCCCAATCTAAATGAGCTCCTACCTGTCATTCTCTCTTATAGTTTCTTGTTCTTTATTATTAGCCTTTATTCAATTTAATTATGGATACTTGGTGTCGTTATTTGTTTGGTGTCTTCTAGCCCAGAAGATTACATAGTTCTAGAGGGCAGAGATTAAGTGTATTTTATTGACCAAGCAAAATCACTTAACTTCAAGTTTTTAATCTGCTAAATGAGGATGGTAATACTGCTTCTGCCTACCTCACTGAGCTGTGAAATTAAAAAAGGATAATACATAAGACACTTCCTTGTAAATCATAAAACATGATGTAAATATTAGTTATGCTCAGTACCATGTCTATTTGAATGTATGCCGGAAGCTGAGTACTTGTGAAAGTAGCTCCTAGACAGATTAGCATTCTGTAAATGAGGTAAAAGAGGAAAGTGCTTAGAACAGGGTGCATACCATGAGAGATAGCTCTTGTTGTCTAAAGTTGAAGATGGCAGTCCCAACCTCTGAAAAGATCATATTCACTTAATTCATCCACAGTAGGTGTGGCCTAGTTTAATAAGAGCACACCTGTGGCTGGAGATGTCTAAACACGTGTGACGGCGGGAAACCCAGAACTCATCAGTTCTATGCACCGGGGGAAGTTAAGTTAGTTCTTAACTTTTCTATCACGAGGCAAGGACAATGAGTATGACAACTTTCTCTGTCCATGGCAGAGATATCATGGAATGAGGGCAGCTATTCCAGAATGTCGGCTGCTGCTGCCCATATTTCACAGAGAGCTAATGGGAGGAGTGTGACTCTCCTAAGCTCAAACACTGCACACATTCGGAACAGTGAGAGCTGGGGCAGGAGGGCAATAGTTGATGACAACATGAGTCCTGGGCTGAGGCTCTTTTGCTTTGACGAACCAGCAAGGAAATGAGAAATGATCCATCCTCATGGACAGTGTGGTACGTGAATCACAGCAACTGGGAACCTAAAGATCAAATGGTATTAAACTAGAAAGAAACGAATCAGATTGGGCCAAAACAGACATATTTTGCTTCACCAGGCCATTCTTAGGTTTTGTTCTGTTTATCAGGGAGGCAGGATAAGGAGTTGACACCATAAAACTACACCGGATATTCCTTGTTGTTCGGCATGGATCATTTTGTTTTAACTAACTACTTAGAAAGCTGCCTAGAGTTTGCATATTTTGTGGAGTCCCTGGCTCTCCCAGGACCCCAGATTCCCTGCTGTTGGCAGAAAGCCCAGTTTCCCCTAGACCTTCAGCACGGGCGCCAGTGAGCTTGCTCACTGTCTCTATACAGCTGTGACTGCCATGGACAGAAACAAAGCTGAGCAGTGAGTCCAGGAGAGGTCAGGGAACAGGAAAGGAGGTCAGGTAACAGGTCAAAGGAAAATCGGCCTTGGGAGGGTGGCGGGAAGGTGGACCAAACACGTGATCCACAAAAAGACAAAGCCTCCGTCACAGGTTCTCATCAAGATACATGAACAAAGACCGAGGCTGACGAACTGGGATAAGGAATGGTCACAAATGGCCCAACACAGGAGGGGATGGGTGGCTACATATCGTGGAGGTGAGAATTAGGAGATGGGGTACAAATCTATAACATTTTTTAAAAAATCTTAATTTGTTAAGTGAATGATTGCCCCTAGCATAATTGTTTTATCTTTACCCTAAAAGAGTGGGGCTAACTTTACTCTCATCTGTCATGCGGCTGTGACCACAGAAAGTGGCTTCTATCAGGCCTGGTATTATAGGTGCCCCCCGGCCACCGCGTTCCTTTCCAGCTCCATTTTACCCAAACCCCACCCCACCCCCGTAGAGAAATGTGTTGTGGAAGAAGTAAGTCGAGGGTACTGGTTGGGAGATGGAGGTGGGGGGACGTCAGAGTGAGAAGCAGACGCTGGAGGAGTCAGGAAAGGCCTGTGGAAACCTGTCGCTGACGTGAAGGGAGAAGCCAGGGCAGCCTGCAGGTGGAGTGCTGTGTGTGAGGCCAGGTGGGGAAGCGAGGCAGCACAGGGAGGGCTGGGCAAGGCCCAGCCCGACCCCAGGGGCTGAGGGTGAGGAAGGTGGACGCAGCTTGTCTCACCGTTTGCCCACACGCAGACTCTGAGCTTTAGGAACAGGTAGAACCTTTACTCAAAGTCAAGTCACCGCTTGGTCCCGGGAGGAAAGTGCTCACACCCTCATGGCACACTCCAGGACCCCTTGGAGGTAAACAGGAGAAGAGTCGCATAAAAGTAAACAGGTTATTGAAACACATGTGTGAAAGCGAAAGTCTGAGAGTCTGAGCACCGAGTCAGTGGCGGGGAGGTGGAGGAGTTCTTCTGCCGAGGACACAGGGGAGCTTTGTGAGGCCGGCCCGAGGGCGCCTGCTATTGCTCTGTGCCTGGTCCTGGGGACATGCCTGGTCCGGGGGACATGCAGGGGCTCCTCCTCGCCACCTTTCTCCTCGCTGCTCTGCCACAGGTTAGTTCTCGCTCCTCCCTCCTTCCCTTTGGGAGACTATTTTAAGTCAAAAATAGGAAAGAAGAAGATGGGGGGGAAGGAAGTGTGGTAAAGTCCTTGTGGAACGACTTCATGAAAAATAGGGAGCCATTTTTCTCTCCAAATAAAGTTCTGTTTCAGTTTATTAGCTTCAGGAGAAAAATGGAAAAACATTTCTCCTTTTCAGGTAATGGCACTCAGTCTGACTTTCAATATGTTTGAACAGCTCCAAAATTTTAGTAATGCATATATTTTTATTGGACTATATAACCCACGGCACATATTTCGAAGCGGTCTCCCTGCCCTGCACGGTGGGCGGGGGTGTGTGTGTGTGTGTGAGCAGGGCTTATTCATATGGGCGCAGGGCTGGGGCTCAATTCCACAGTTGTGTGCAAAATGTGCAAAGAGCCATCGGAAAAAAAAATGAGTTTGACCACTTTCTTCGGTTGAACCTGTTCTTCTTTGAAAGAAGCATTTTGGAACAAACATTTATATTTTGACTACATTCTATGAGTGTCTTTTCTCAACCCATGTGTGTCTCACTTTTCATGAAAGGGAATCAGTCCATGGAGACGTTAAAATATTTCAAACAACAGACCAAAGGGAAGTTCAATTTACTATGACTGATTCATTGCCTTAGTGTTGTTTTTTTTAAATAAGAAGATTAAAACAGGATGAATTGCTTGTGGATTTATTTGCATGGTGAAGGTTATTGCTTGCAAAAAAGACAGAGCTTTTGAAACCTGGTGCTTTAGCAAACATAGACATGTCTGTGAGTTAACACCTGATTGGGGTGGTAAGTAGTAGATGTAGCTTAGAAAACAAGGGATTGAAACTGCTATACAGGGAGAGATTTAAGAATTTAAAAACATCATAACAAGAATCTCAGTGATGCAGCCTACTAAGTGGTACTAATGTGTAGAGCAGTGGTTCTCAAACTTTTTGAAGTCAGGGTGCATTTAAAACCCTACAAATAATTGTAGGTGCACTATATACACATTTCTGAGAAATATGTTATAATTATTAAGTCAAATATTAAAGAAAAAATATATAAAGTCCAAGTGTGCTTTTATGGTAATTAAACAGAATAAATACTACAAAATCAAATTAATTCTGACATTAAAAAACATTTTTATGTTCCATTTTTTGAGTTATGCTCTTTAGAATTCTTAAAAAAGAGGGATTAAAGATAAAAAAATGACAAATAAGTTATATATTTTTATATATAGATACATTATTAGTAAGATTTAGTAAATTCAGCAGGTCCCGGCACGAATGTGTTAAGTTTTTTCATTCTTGTGTTTATGAGAAACACGAGCCTGATGTGTCCTAGCAATTTCTTCAATGTTTGGGCATATATTTTAAAGGCAAACTCTCATTTCCTCATCAATACATTGAAGAATTCCTCTCTTTTTACTCTTAATTGTGTTGAGTGCAGAAAACCCCCACCATACATATCATCTTAACTTTACACCAAACAAAGGATAGAAGAAACTTGCCTCCAGTCTTTCCAGGGAACATGGGGGGGGTAGTGTAAACAATCCAGCACCACAGCTTAACAGGCTTTTGCAACCTAATCAGGCAAGTGAGGTGGGGAGTTGGGCAAACTGTCAGTTTACAGCCAATTCCCCACACCTCTGTCCCCCAAAAATCTAAACTCCAAACACCCTGTTGGTTTATTGGTCCCCAATAGGCACATATTTCTCTGGAATACCATAGGGCACACCTGAAAATCTTCTAGGGTACACCAGTGTGCCCTGGTGCACACTCTGAGAAAGAACCACTGGTATACCAGCACACTTTTCCCCGGAAGTGATGGGAATGCCTATCTCTTATTCCATTGTTCTTGAGAAAAGTCCTGCCATTACTGTGGATTGAGAGCTACAACACAGAGAGATGTGCCCCAAATAAACAAAACAAAACAAAATGTGAAAAGGTGTTACAGAGTAACAAGGAAGTATTATTTTGCTTAGTTTTGCCATTACAAATTTTTGAAGGCTCTGATAATACCTACTATTTATTAAACATATCATATATCTCAACCACTGTGCTAAGAACTTAAGTCATTATCTTGAGCCTCAAAATAATTTTGTAAAGTAGTTATTATTAATTCCATTTTTACAAGAGAACTGAGATCACAGAGCTACATGAAAAGCTCAGCTTTGTTGTCAATACTCTTTTTATTGCACCAGTCTGATGATTCTTTTGTTGTTTTGATTTTGAAAAAAATCAGTGCCTGAAGAAAAGTGAAAAAATAAATAATTATTTCTACTTACCCACATATTTGTCATTTATGGCACTCATTATTTCCCCCTGTGTTTCTGAATTATGATCTATTGTAATTTCCCTTCAGACTGAAGGTCTTCCTTTAGTATTTCTTGCAAGGTAGACATGTTAGCAAAAATTCCTCATTTTCTGTTTATCTGGAAATGTCATAGATTTTATCTTTATTTTATTTTTTATTTATCTTCATTTTTGAAAGATAGTTTCACTGAAGATAGAATTTAAGGCGGCATTCTTTTTTTCTTTCAGGATTGTCTCTGGGAATTTTGTTTTTCTCCTCTTTCTCTCTCTATATTTTCTTCTTAAAGACAATTATTTTACAACAGTTTTAAGATCATAGCAAATTTGAGAGGAAGGTACAGAAATTTCACATATACCCCCACCTTCACACATACATAGCCTCTCCCACTATCCACATTCCCCCCACCAGAGTGGTACATTTGTTACAACTGATGAAACTACATTGACGCATCACTACCTAAAGTCCACAGTTTATCCAGGGTTCACTTTTGGTGTCTGTTCTGTGGGATTGGACAAATGTATGAAGATGTGTATGTACACTGACAGTGTCATACAGAGTATTTTCCCTCCTCCACCCCAATCTTCTGTGCTCCACCTGTTTACCCCTTGTTTCAATTTCTGGCAACCACTGATCTTTTTACTGTCTCCATACTTTTGCCCTTTCCAGAATGTTCTTTCTTTATTTATTTATTTGAGAGATAGAGAAAGAAAAAGAGGAAGGGAGAGAGATGAGAAGCATCAACTCGTAGTTGTGTCACTTTAGTTTTTCATTGATTTCTTCTTATATGTGCCTTGACTAGAGAGCTCAAGCCAAGCCAATGACCTTGGGCTCAAGCCAGCAAACTTGGGATCATGTTGATGATTCCACACTGAAGCCAGTGACCCCACGCTGAAGCTGGTGAGCCCGTGCTTAAGTCATATGAGCCCGTGCTTAAGTCATATGGGCCCGTGCTCAAGGCAGAGACCTCGGGATTTTGAACCTCGGACCTCAGTGTACCAGTGTGACACTCTATCCACTGTGCCACCACTGGTCAGGCTAGAATGTCATTGAGTTGGAATCATAGAGTATGTAGAACTTTCAGATTGGCTTCTTTTACTTAGTAATATACATGTTTTTTTTTTTCATGGCTTGATAGCTCGTTTCTTTTTGGTATTGAATAATATTCCATTGTCTGGATGTACCAATGTTTATCCTACTGAAGGAAATCTTGGTCTTTCCTTCTTATATTTTTTGTATATAACGCTTTCCTTCTCTCATGCTGCTTTCACGATTTTCTCTTTATCCTTGTTTTTCAACGATGTTACCTTGTGACCTCAGGGATCATATAGAAAAGCTTCAAGATTTACAAGATAAACAGGTGTCCCCAAGCGGACAGTTTTAGGAGTGGGCATGTCGTTAGAAGGAGCAACATGAAGAAAACCATGCAGGAGAAAACCGACCTAGTGCACCTGTTAAACTGCAAGGCATAGCAGGAGAGTGCACTGAGAGCTAAGGCTAGAGACAGAGGCATGAACCAGCATAGACAGGGCTTTAGGGATTGTTCCCACAAGTTTAGACTGTATACTGTAGGCAGTGGAGAACCACTGATGGGCTTTCAAGAAAGGAATAGTAAAATCAGATATGGTTTTTAAAGAGCTCTCTTTAGCAAGATGTGGCAGATTTGTTTGAGCAGTTATTCTTGAGGGAGGAAGACAAGTTAGGAACGTACTATAATAGTACTTAGTAGCAGTAACAATGGAGAAAGAGTGGCTAGGTTTAGGGATATGAGGACAGTAAACAGGATTAGTCATTGAAGGGCTATGGGAGGTGAGGGAGAGTAAGATGACCTGGATGACTTCTAGCTTCCCAACTCTACATTTGAGAGAAGCTGTCTGGGCGTGGGGTAGGGGATGATGCCTTTTTGGACATGTTTTTCCTGTATGACATTTTAGTAGACACATCAGTAGGCAGTCAGCTATATGGATCTAGACCTCAATGGAGAAGTCCTGGGTGGAAATTTAGTTTTGAAGCTCGCATAGGGTGGAATTAAGGGCAAGGGGATGGATGAGATTGCCAAGAGACAGTGTGCAGAGTGAGGAAAGCAATATGTTAAGGTCATGAAACATCAATAAGTCTAAAAAGTCAAATTCACAGGCCTGACCTGTGGTGGCGCAGTGGATAAAGCGTCGACCTGGGAATACTGAGGTCGCCAGTTCAAAACCCTGCACTGGTCTGGTCAAGGCACATATGGGAGTTGATGCTTCCAGCTCCTCCCCCCTTTCTCTCTTTCTCTCTCTCTCTCTCTCTCTCTCACTCTATGTCTCCTCTCTAAAATGAATAAAATAAAATAAATATTTAAAAAAAAACCAAAAAAAAAACCCCAAAGTCAAATTCACAGTAACAAAAGCCTGCAAATGAGATTGAGAAAGTATGTTGAGAGGTAGAGATAGTACTGGAAAGGCCTGTGTCATGAAAACTAAGAACAAGGAAAAGAAAATAGAAAAGTAGAGAAGGGAGTAGAAATAGTGAGGCTAGATGCAGTGAGTGCCTACTTCTCAATTTTGCATAGGGTCAGCCATGGTCACTAGGGACTCCTTGCCAGGTTCAGTGGCCTCTCAGCTAGGCTCAGGTTCATTGAGTCTCTAGGCCTCTCCTCTTGGATTAGGACATAAACATCTTTGAGGGGTCCATTATTGTGCTTATCACATGGTTACGTGTTTAACTACTCCACCCTGTTGTTGTAAAGGTTAAATGATATAAACATGTAAGGTACTTGGCACATAGGCAGTACCATATTCTTTCACTCAATAAATGTTTATTATAGGCAACAAGACAGACATTAGGCAAAGAGCTTGTCCCCAAAAGCTCAAATTCTTGCTGGTGTGTGGCTCAGAACATGAACAGGTAAAATATGCAGGTGATAAAGTAGGTAGTCAGCAGGTGTCTGGGGAAAGGGCTGGGGTAGGATGCTATTTCATGAAGCGTGGTCCAGAAGGGCCTCACTGATGAAGGTGAACATAGACTTAAAGGAAGTGGAAGAGCATGCCACAGATAAACCTGGGGAAGAACAGATTGGAGTAGTCAAGGAACAAGGAGGCCAGTGTCGCTGGAGAGAAGCAAGCGAGGAGGTGGGTGGTCATTGGCAAAGTAAGATAGGGAGTGGGGACAAGAGGCTGAAAGGCCTTGGAGGGTAGTTACGTGTTTACATTGAAATGGGAAGCCACAAGAAAGGAGTGACACAGTTGAGGCATGATTGACATTTCAAAAGGTGTACATATTTAATGCATACAATTTAATGATTTTGGAGATAAGTATGTACTTGCAAAACCATCACTACCATCAAGGCCATAAACATACCCATCACCTCCCAAAGTCTCCTGCTGCCCCCTTTAATATTAATTTTATGTGTGGTAAGAACATGGATCATAAGATCTCTCTTAGCAAACTTTAAGTATACAGCAGAGTATAGTCACAGGCACTATGCTGTGTAGATCCTCAGAACTTATTTATCTTGCATAACCAAAACTTCATACCCTCTGACCATCACCTCCCCATTTGCTCCACGCTATCCTCCCCCCCGCAGGCGCTGGCAACCACTATTCTACTCTCCGCTTTCGAGTTCGACTATTTTAGACTCCACATATAAGTGAGACTATACAGTATTTGTCTTTCTGTGTGTACCTTAGATACTGTCCTTTAGGTCCACCGTGATGTTGTAAATGGCAGGATTTCCTTCTTTTTTAGGGCTGAATAATATTGTGTTGTATGCATATACCACATTTTCTTTATCTATTCACACGCGAGTGGACTAATTTAGGTTGTTTCCATATCTTGACCATTGTGAATAATGTTGCAGTCACCATGGGAGTACAGAGTACATACAAGTCTCTCTTTGAGATTCTGATTTCCATTCCTTTGAATAAATACCCAGAGTGAAATTGCTGGATTTCATGGAAATTTATTAAAGTTTTGAGGAACTTTCATATTGTTTTCCATAATGGCTGCAAAAATTTACATTCCCAGCAACAGTGTACCGGGATTCTCTATTTTTCACATACTTACCAACACTTGCTCTCTTTTTTTTAAGTGTCAGTCTTCCTAACATGTGTGAGGTGATAACTTGGTGTGGCTTTGATTTGCATTTCCCTGATAATTAGTGATGTTGAACGCTTTTTCATATATTGATTGACATCGGTATGTCTTCTTCATAGAAATATATATTCATGTCCTTTGCCCATTTTATATTTGACTTACTATTTTTTGCCATTGAGTTGTATGAACTCCTGATATAGTTTGGATATTAACCCCCTATTAGATACATAGTTTGCAAATATTTTTTCCCATTATGTACGTTGCCCTTTCATTTATTGATGATTTACTTTGCTGTATGGAGCTTTTTAGTTTGACATAATTCCACTTAATTATTTTTGTCTTAAAAACAAAACCATTCTTCTGGGTGGTGAATATAGAGGACAAGTGGGGAAGCAAAGAGAACTTTTAAGACTATTATAATTCTTTAAGTGAAAAATAACGGTATCTTGGATCACTATGGTCGCAGTGGGGTTATTAAGAAATAATTGGAGTGGGTATATATTAAAGATATAACCAACAGGATATATCTGATTTCAAGAATGACCTGATTCCAGGTATTTTGGAAAAATGAAATTGGCCTTTGCTCAAAGAGGGATGTGCATGGAAGAGTAGATTGAAAGGGGCAGCAGGGAGCTTGTTTTTGGTCATGTTAAATTTGCTATACCTATCAGATATCTAAGTGGAGATCTGTTAAGTAGGCAGTTTGAGTCTGAGTTCACAAGAGCGGTCTGGGTGGGAGATATGAGATAGAGTGAGAGAGTATACTTTAGAGGTCTTAACAACCTCCAATGTCTACAAATGAAGAAGATGAGAAGAAACCGGCAAAGGAGACCGACAAGGAGCAATCAGTGAAAAAGGAGGGATGAGAAAGTGATGTGTTGGTAGCAGAGTGAAGAAAAGTTTAAGATGATAGTGACTGTGTCAAGTACTGATAGATATAAATCACAACACTGTTCTACCAATTTGGGAGAAATCTTCTGTTTCTATTAAACCTCTGAAATTAGTTTGAGAAATTATTTCTAACATCACCTTTATTATCAGATGAAGCTCTGCTGCAGCGCACAGGGCACTGGGTCATTAGACAGGACACCCAAAGGAAGGCCTGGAGAGATATCCGAAGTGCATCGTCATCAACAGTTTTGTCATTGGCCCTGTAAATGCCCTCAGAAGCCCAGCTGCCCTCCTGGAGTGAGCTTGGTGAGGGATGGCTGTGGATGCTGTAAAATCTGTGCCAAGCAACCAGGGGACATCTGCAATGAAGTTGACCTCTGCGACCCACACAAAGGGCTGTATTGTGACTACTCAGCAGACAGACCTAGGTACGAGACTGGAGTGTGCACGTGTAAGTGTCTTCTTCTGGATCTGCTGGAAAAGGTTGAGTCTAGACAGGATAATTTTATTGCCACTGCTCATTTGGAATAACCAGCTTAGTGTGGCTAACTATAAGGTGTGGCTTTAGTTTTCACACACCAGCGGGACTGGCTTTGTCATGTTAGATACCATGTGAAACTAACAGATGTTTATACACATTTAGAAACCTGTTGTTTTAATTATATTGAAGTGATCTTGCAGTTCTCAGGTAATTGCTTTTAATGATTAAAATACGAGAAATTATATAAATAGAGTCTGATTTCTTCAAGTGCTATAAAACGACAGCTTTTGTTAATATTGTTAAAAGTGACCCTGGCCAGTGGCTTAGTGGATAGAGTGTAGGCCCGGCATATGGACATCCTGGGTTTGATTCCTGGTCAGGGCACACAGGAGAAGTGACCATCTGCTTCTCCCCCCTCCCCCTTTTCCCTTTCTTCTCCTCCCACAGCTAGTGGCTCAATTGGTTTAAGTATAGCCCTGGGCATTGAGAATAGCTTGGTTGGTCTGAGCATGTCAGCTGCAGGCACTAAAAATAGCACAATACTCGAGCATTGGCCCCAGACAGGAGTGCTGGATGGATCTCTTTTAGGACACATGAGGGAGTCTGCCTCACTATCTCTCCTCCTCTCACCTAAAAAAAAAAAAAAAAAAAAAAAAAAAAGGTCAAAACCAATCTAAATTCAGCCTTTTCTATAACTAAAAAGTAATCTGGCTTAAAATGTAAGGATGTATATCTAGTATTCAGACACACTGCTTTAATCTCAGCCTTCCCAACTAATTATCAAGTTACTGTCCTTTTCACTAAAGCAGATTTCTAAAAAAAGAAGGTAGGGCACTCTACTTTATAACCTGACCCTCCACTTTATGGGTTTTAGCTCTGAAGTCTGACTGAGACCATCTAAACCTACATCTTGACAGTAATTCCAGATGTTGGCTGACTTGGGATTAAGAAATAAAATTTCTAAGGGAAGAGATGGGTCCATATGTAGAGCCATTCAAGTCAGTTAGCCTGATGCCCTGTCAACACTCTATAATACTGGTAAAGATGTAGGGTTTGGGTCCAAATTCTGGGCTTTATCTGCTAGGTGACCTTGATCATACTTATTATTTAACTTCTCTATGCCTCAGTTACATCACACGTGCTTCCTATCTTGTGGAGTTGCTAGGAGGAGGCAATGAAATAATGACATAAAACCCAAACAGCCTGACCAGGCTGTGGTGCAGTAGATAGAGCGTCAGACTGGGATGCGGAAGACCCAGGTTTGAGACCCTGAGCTCGCCAGCTTGAGTGCGGGTCCATCTGGCTTGAGCAAAAGCTCGTCAGCTTGGACCCAAGGTCGCTGGCTCCAGCAAGGGGTTGCTCAGTCTGCTGAAGGCCAGTGGTCAGGGCACATGTGGGAAAGCAATCAATGAATAAATAAGGTGTAGCAACGGCAATGAAAAACTAATGATTGATGCTTCTCATCTCTCTCCGTTTCTGTCTGTCTGTCCCTATGTATCCCTCTCTCTGACTCTCTGTCCCTGTAAAAGAAACAAAAACAAAAACAAAACCCAAAACACCTAACACAATATCTGATATGCAGTTGATTCTCAGGAGGGAAAACTTGACCCATCAGACTCTGGCATTCAGGACAGCGCTTTCTTCCAAACAGTGCTGGGCAAGTTACTTCATTAATCTAACAAACACTTAGTGACTCGCAGCTGGGGACACAACAGGAGGGAGTGAGTGGGTGGGGGTGGGTGGGTGGCGGGGCAGGGGAGATACCGGCTACTTCCTCTGGGGCTTATAACGGAAGATCTGCGATCAGTATGGCTTCTTTGGCGATTTTGCTTTTTTTCTCATTTCAGACCTGGTAGCTGTGGGATGCGAGTTCAACAGGGTACATTATCATAATGGCCAAGTGTTTCAGCCCAGTCCCCTGTTTAGCTGTCTCTGTGTAAGCGGTGCCATTGGATGCACACCGTTGTTCATACCAAAGCTGGCAAACAGTCACTGCTCTGGGGATAAAAGTGGAAAGAAGTCCGATCGCTCAAATTGTGGCTTGGGACCATTACAACAGCAGCACTCAGCAACCTATAAAACAATGCCAGGTACTCATAAGTAGAACGATTTTTCATGTATGACTTCTCATGGTTTCACTTCATGCTCCTTTTATGCACATAGGTACTCAGTAAGCCCTTACTGACTGGTGGTCAGTGTGCGAGTTAGTTTGAGTGTGATGTTTTACCCAGTCTCTGCTTCCAACATGTACATTCTATGTGTTTGAGAAGAAATTTATTTTTTAATTTTAATGGGGTGACACCAATAAATCAGGGTACATATGTTCAAAGAAAACATCTCCAGGTTATCTTATCATTCAATTATGTTGCATACCCATCACCCAAAGTCAAATTGTCCTCTGTCACCTTCTATCTGGTTTTCCCTGTGCCCCTCCCCCCCCTATCCCACTTTATCCTCCCTCCCTCCCCCCACCCCGTAACCCCCACACTCTTGTCCATGTCTCATAGTCTCACTTTTATGTCCCACCTATGTATGAAATCATGCTGTTCTTAGTTTTTTTTTCTGATTTACTTATTTCATTCCGTATAATGTTATCAAGGTCCATCCATTTTGTTGTAAATGATCCGATGTCATCATTTCTTATGGCTGAGTAATATTCCATGCTATATATGTACCAAAGCTTTTTAATCCACTCGTCCTCTGACGGACACTTGGGCTGTTTCCAGATCTTCGCTATTGTGAACAATGCTGCCATGAACATGGGGGCGCATTTCTTCTTTTCGAACAGTGCTATGGTTTCTTAGGGTATATTCCTATAAGTGGGATAGCTGGGTCAAAAGGCAGTTCGATTTTTAATTTTTTGAGGAATCTCCATGCTGTTTTCCACAGTGGCTGCACCAGTCTGCATTCCCACCAGCAGTGCAGGAGGGTTCCCTTTTCTCCACATCCTCGCCAGCACTTGTTCTGTGTTGTTTTGCTGATGAGCGCCATTCTGACTGGTGTGAGGTGATATCTCATTGTGGTTTTAATTTGCATTTCTCTAATGATTAGTGATGTTGAGCATTTTTTCATATGCCTATTGGCCATCTGTATGTCCTCTTTGGAGAAATTTCTATTCATTTCTTTTGCCCATTTTTTGATTGGGTTGTTTGTCTTCCTGGTGTTGAGTTTTATAAGTTCTTTATAAATTTTGGCTATTAACCCCTTATCAGACGTGCTGTCGAATATGTTCTCCCATTGTGTGGTTTGTCTTTTTATTCTGTTCTTATTGTCTTTAGCTGTGCAAAAACTTTTTAGTTTGATATAGTCCCATTTGTTTATCTTGCCTTTTATTTCATTTGCCCGTGGAGATAAATCGGCAAATATATTGCTGCTACAGATGTCAGAGAGCTTGCTGCCTATGTTTTCTTCTAAGATGCTTATGGTTTCACGGCTTACATTTAAGTCTTTTATCCATTTTGAGTTTGTTTTTGTGAATGGTGTAAGTTGATGGTCTAGTTTCATTTTTTTGCAGGTAGATGTCCAATTTTCCCAACACCATTTGTTAAAGAGGCTGTCTTTACTCCATTGTATGTTCTTTCCTCCTTTGTCAAATATCAGGTGTCCATAAAGGTGTGGGTTTATTTCTGGGTTCTCTGTTCTGTTCCATTGATCTATGTGCCTGTTCTTATGCCAGTACCAGGCTGTCTTGAGTATAATGGCCTTGTAGTAAACCTTGATATCCGGAAGAGTGATACTTCCTGCTTTATTTTTTCTTTTTAAGATTGCTGAGGCTACTCGTGTTCTTTTTTGGTTCCATATAAATTTTTGGAATATGTGTTCTATATCTTTGAAGTATGTCATTGATATTTTAATTGGTATTGCATTGAATTTATAAATTGCTTTGGGTAATATAGACATTTTAATGATGTTTATTCTTCCTACCCATGAGCACAGTATATGTTTCCACTTGTTTTTATCTTCCTTGATTTCTTTTATCAATGTGTTATAATTTTCCGAGTACAAGTCCTTAACCTCCTTGGTTAAATTTACTCCTAGGTACTTTATTTTTTTGGTTGCAATAGTGAAGGGGATGGTTTCCTTAATTTCTTTATCTGACAGTTCATTGTTGGTATATAGAAATGCCTCTGATTTCTGAGTATTAATTTTATATCCTGCTACCTTGTTGAATTCATTTATCAGGTCCAGTAGTTTTTTGACTGAGACTTTAGGGTTTTCTATATACAATATCATATCATCTGCAAATAATGACAGTTTTACTTCTTCTTTTCCAATTTGGATGCCTTTTATTTCTTCTTCTTGTCTGATTGCTGTAGCTAGGATTTCCAGAACTATGTTGAATAAGAGTGGTGAAAAGGGGCACCCCTGCCTGGTTCCTGATCTTAAGGGGATTGCTTTTAATCTTTGCCCATTTAGTATGATGTTTGCTATGGGTTTGTCGTAGATGGCCTTTATCATGTTAAGAAATGTTCCCTGTATTCCCACTTTACTGAGAGTTTTGAGCATGAATGGGTGCTGGATTTTATCAAATGCCTTTTCTGCATCTATTGAAATTACCATGTGATTTTTGTCCTTCCTTTTGTTTATGTGATGAATCACTTTGATTGATTTGCGAATATTGAACCAACCTTGCCTCTCCAGAATAAATCCCACTTGATCGTGGTGTATGATTTTTTTCATATATTTCTGGATCCGGTTGGCTAATATTTTGTTAAGAATTTTAGCATCTAAATTCATCAGGGATATAGGCCTATAATTTTCTTACTTTGTGTTGTCTTTGCCCGGTTTTGGGATCAGAATTATGCTCGCCTCATAAAAGGAGTTTGGAAGTCTTCCTTCCTCTTGAATTTTTTTAAATAGCTTGAGGAAGATAGGAGTTAGTTCTTCTTTGAATTTTTGATAGAATTCACTTGTGAAGCCATCAGGCCCAAGACTTTCCTTTTATGGTAGTTTTTTGATAACTGTTTCAATCTCATTTGTTGTAATGGGTCTGTTTAGGTGTTCTGATTCTTCCAGATTGTTTTTTGGAAGATCATATGATTCAAGAAATTTGTCCATTTCACCTAGGTTGTCTAATTTTTGGCATAGAGTTTTTCATAGTGTTTTCTTACAATACTTTGTATTTCTGTTGTGTCAGTTGTTATTTCTCCACTGTCATTTCTAATTTTATTTATTTGGGTCCTCTCTCTTTTTTTCTTGGTGAGTCTAGTTAAAGGTTCATCAATCTTGTTTACCTTTTCAAAGAACCAGTTTCTGGTTTCATTGATCCTCTGTATTGTTTCCTTAGCCTCTATGTCATTTATTTCTGCTCTGATCTTTATTATTTCCTTCCTTCTACTGGTCCTGGGCTTTATTTGCTGTTGTTTTTCTAGTTCTTTAGATGCAGGGTCAGGTTGCTTATTTGAGCTTCTTCTAGCTTCTTTTGGTATGCCTGTAATGAACTTTCCTCTCAGAACTGCTTTTGCTGTGTCCCATAAATTTTGAGTTGATGTATCATTGGTTTCTAGAAACTTTTTAATTTCTTCTTTGATCTCATTGTTAATCCATTCATTATTTAATAACATGCTATTTAGTTTCCAAGTGTTTGAGTATTTTTCAGTTTTTCTTTTGTGGTTAATTTCTAGTTTCATGGCATTGTGATCAGAGAAAATGCTTGATATGATTTCAATCTTCTTATATTTATTGAGACCATTTTTGTGTCCTAACATGTGGTCTATTCTAGAAAATGTACCATGAGCGCTTGAGAGGAATGTATATTCTACTGCTTTAGGGCGAAGTGTTTTGAAGATATCTATTAAATCAAGTTGATCTAGTGTATCCTTAAGTCTGCTGTTTCTTTATTAATTTTCTTTCTTGTGGATTTATCCAGTGTTGTTAGTGGGGTATTGAAATCCCCTACTATTATAGTATTGCTGTTAATCTCGCCCTTTATATCCATCATAGTCTGCTTTATGTATGTTGGGGCTCCTATATTTGGTGCATAGATATTTATAATAGTTACATCTTTCTGTTGAATTGTTTTCTTTATCATTATGTAGTGTCCTTCTTTATCTCTTACTACAGCCTTTGTTTTAAAGTCCATTTTGTCTGATATAAGTATTGCTACCCCAGCTTTTCTTTCATTTCCATTTGCATGCAATATTTTTTTCCATCCTTTTACCTTCAGTCTATGTGCATCTTTTGTTTTAAGGTGTGTCTCTTGTAGACAGCATATGTATGGGTCCTGTTTCTTTATCCATGCAGCTACCTTATGTCTTTTGATTGGATCATTTAATCCATTTACATTTAAGGTTATTATTGATATGTAGTTGTTTATTGCTATTTTATTCTTTAAAGCTGTATTCTTCTTTTGCTCTATTCTTTCCTCCCTTTGAACTGTTCACAACAGGCCCCTTAGTATCTCTTGCAGAATTGGTTTGGTTTTAATGAATTCCTTGAGGCTTTCTTTTTCTGGGAAGCTCTTTATTTCTTCTTCAATTTTAAACATTAGCCTTGCTGGATAAAGTAGTCTTGGTTGTAGGTTCTTGTTCTGCATTACTTTAAATATATCTTGCCATTCCCTTCTGGCCTCAAGTGTTTCTGTTGAGAATTCCGATGTCATCCTTATGGGGGCTCCTTTGTAGGTGATAGCCTTTTTTTCTCTAGCAGCTTTTAAAATTTTCTCTTTATCCCTTAGCTTTGGTATTTTAACTATGATGTGTCTTGGTGTAGATTTTTTTTGGTTTCTCTTTAATGAAGTTCTGTGTGCTTCTTAAACGTGTGGAATGTTTCCCAGCCTTAATTTAGGGAAGTTTTCTGCTATGATTTGATTGAACAAAGTTTCTATTTCTTGTTCTCTCTCATCTTTTTCAGGAACCCCTATGATGTGAATGTTGTTTCTCTTCATGTTGTCACAGAGCTCCCTTAGAGTTTCCTAACATTTTTTGAGTCTCTTTTCTTTTTTCTGTTCTGCTTCTGTGCCTTTGTTTATTGTGTCCTCTAACTCGCTGATTCAATCCTCAGTGTCATTCATCCTGCTTTTAATTCCTTCCATTGTGGTCTTCAATTCTGATATTGTATATGTCATTTCTGTCTGATTCTTTTTTATTATTTCAATTTCATTTTTTATACTTGTTATCTCTTTATTTAGGTGTTCATAGTGACTATCCATTGTTGCTCTATTTCTTTGAACATCCTCACTATTATTATTCTAAATTCTGCTTCTGGTAATTTGGTTATATCTGGTTCATTCAGGTCCTTCTCTGTCGATTTCTCTTGATTCATTTGGTTTGCATTTCTCTGCCTGCCTATTTTGTCTGTGTATAAGAAAGTTGTGGCCATGGAGTCCAGTAGGTGTTGCCTTTATGTTCTCTAGGTGTGGTCTGTCTGCAGGCCCGCCACCCCCTCTGCCGCTGCCTAGGGTGGTTGGGTATGGGCGTTGCCAGCGCCCGGCCCACTGCGGCTGTTGCTGTGATTTCCGCCTCTCCTCCGCGGGAGGGGCTGTCACTCAAGCCACAAGCCTCAGTACCAAGGGTAGAGGTGAGCACCTTTGCTCAGCTGAGGACCCAGCCTGTTTCCAGGCTTCTGCCCAGCCCCTGCGGTCAGAGCCTGCTTGCCACAGTTTCTTGGGTTTGACGGGGCTGCTGACGTGCTCTCAGCTGTGAGCCTTTGCCCGTGGGGATCTTTAGCCCTGCCCGCAAGGCCAGGGCCCTCTTGTGCAGGATCACAAACTGCGGTTTACTGGGCCCGGCGTGGCTGCTGGTGTGCGCTCAGCTGCGAACTTCTGCTCATCCTGGGCTCTAGCCCTGCCCCTGCGTTCAGCGCCAACTCATGCATGCAGGATGGCAAACTGTGGTTTCTCTGGACGGTTGGGGCTGGTAGTGTGAGCTCAGCCGTGAGCCCCCGCCCGTCCCTGGTCCTAGCCCCGTCCCCGCAGTCATGGCCGGCTTGCACAGGGTCGCAGAGCACATCTCTGCCCATTCCCGGCCTCTCGCTTTTCCCCTGCAGGTGGGGCTACAGGCGGGCCCACAGCTGCTGGACTGCTTTCTTGTGTCCCCTCTATCCCTGCTGGGCTAGACCGAGCTCACACTGGCTGGGCCTCCACCCCTTTTGACAGAACCGCGTTTCATCATCCCGCCGCCACCATCCCTCCAGCAAGCCCTCAGCAGAGAAGGGGCCTCGCAGCTCAGACCCTAACACTCCATACTGTAGACCTGGAAGCTCCCTCCATCTAAACATCTCTTCTCTAAGTGCCGCGGGCGAGCTTGTTTGGCTGGTTTCCTGTCTCCCTTTGCTGGTATTGCTAGTTCCAGGGGAAATATTAATTTTTGATTAGGGAAGTCTTAGCCCAGGTGTTAGGGCAGCTGTCCCTCAGAGTGTTTCTCCCTGTGGCTTCCAGTTTACTCTCTCTTCCCGCTGCTCTGGTCCTCTCCTCTGACCCCGTTCCCCGGAGCCCTGGGTGAGTGGCTGTGTGAGAGATTTTCTGTGCTGTCTCTTTAAGAATCTTGGGTCTGAGAAAACTGTCTCTTTCTCACAAACAGTATCCTCACTTGTTTCACAGCTCAGTACTGTGCAAACGCCTCTTCTAGGCTCAGGGACTGCAGGATGGGGCTTTGTTCCTGGGACTCAGGTCCCTCCCTCTCTGCCAAACTCTCCTCCTGCCACACGGTCTCTCCGGGTTGCCGTTAGCTCTTCGTTATTCCTACCAGTCTCAATGTGGCTTTTTCTGTGTTCCTTGGTTGAAGAGTCCACTTAGTTCAGTTCAAAGTTGGTTTATCCAGATGATGGTTCTTAAAATTGAATTATAATCCACTTTGGTTCTGGGAGTTGGAAGTTGGTACATCTGCCTACTCCATCGCCATCTTGCTCCACTCCAAAAACTCTTTAATGTTTTCGATTTTTCCAATTTTTAAAAGCTCTCCTAGGTCAGGAAATCTCTTACTCTGCTTGTTCCCACTCAACCTTGTCTTAGGAAAATTGGCCACATGTTGTTCATATGTCTCCTGGAGAAACTTTTATTAGTATTGTTATGTCATGGGCAATAAGTATAAACCATCCAGTTACAAACATTTTCAAAGACAACTTTTCTGTATGGTCAAAGAAGAAATGGAAGGCTACTGATTAAAAATATTTGAGGACATGTTTTGAATTTATAAATATTATTTCTAAAAATAGAAAACTACTGATATAAATGTATCCTTTAATTATTAACCTCTCTTTAAATAAACACACACACAGGCATTCTTGAATAGGTTACCCAGTTATATGTGTAGTCAAAAACACATAATAAAATTATTTCTTGTTGGAACACCTGGCCATTTAGTGTTAGCGTATTCATAGACTTTGTATTCTGGTCTGCTTGCAGTCAGCATCTTATTTGAGTGCCAGGGTATTTTGGGGACAGGAGATTCGAAAATGCCAGCAGAGGAAACACATAAGGAAGGTCTTAAAAAGTGCAAAACTGATGACTGGTTATTACTCACATCTGTGTTTTCATCCAGTAATCAATGTCTTTTTCACAAAGTTTAGAGCTTAGTGAATGAGAGGTACTAAAGAAATACAGAATATTTATGCTAAAACTACTAAGTTCACTTTTATTATGTGGATATTTAATAAAAGCGACTCTAATCATAAAAATGAGGTTTAGAAATTTAGGGACTTATTATATGAAAAAAACCCGTCCTTATAAATTCCAATTATGACAGTTAATTTGAAAAAAAATGAATAGTTTGTAGTGAATTTGCCTTTACCATACATATAGTTATTTAGCTAACAGCATGACACTAATGCTCTAAAACTTCTGAAATTATACGCCAAATTATTCTTTTTTTCAGAGTGTACTAGAACAGTTGGTTTTCCACATTGGATCTGAGTGACTCAATATAAATTCTTAGAACCTCTCTGGTAAGAGATAATAGTAGAGCAGCCGTTTGCCACAAGTAAAGACCGTTGGATGTAGTTCAAGATGGTCTCATTTGTAGAGTGAGAGCAGCTTCAATGGATTCACTTGGAACCTGGTTGCAGGTGTGAGATGGTCATTCTTAGTGGTTAGTGCTTTGATACACACACACACACACACACACACACACACACACACACACACACACACACGAATGAAACAAAAAAATGAGGAAATCTCTCTGGTAATTGAGGGTTGGATCTTGATATATTTCAAAGGAAATATATGTTCAGTCTAATCTCTCTCCTCTGCTTAATTGTGAAACAATATTTATGGGCCCAAACAGGAGTTTGGCTTTTAAAATTAAACACAGTGACAAATATACACTTTAAGATACACATAGTTGTGATAGTAATTTATATACATTGTTAATTCCAGATGGTTTATGGTTAGAATCTAGCTTGCTTGATCAGTATGAAGCATGCAATCACATGTCCTCATGCTTTTCTCACTGCTCTCTGAACATTAAACTTTTATTTTAAAAATCTCTTCTGGTTTTCTTGCTTTTTAATAAATGTTAAGCAAACCCTGAACTGCAGCTCTTGGCTTAATTTTAAGCGGGGTTATTGGTAACGCAGTAATGTAACCTACCCTTATTTATTGCAGATGTGTGCCAGGTTTTTAATCTGCTTCCTGCACTGAGGTCTTTAAACTGTTGTCTACCTTCCAGGTACCTTCATGTTTCTGCTTCCTCTCTCTGTTCTATGAGCAATTGCAAGATCCTATTGTAATAACACCAAAAACTGCATCAAAGTATCATTCAAAGATAGCATATACTTCAAAGTGACTGGTATTTCCTATCAAGAGGCATTTTGGGGGGAGCTTTTTCAAGTTTTAAATTGACATTTTGAAGTAACATAGCCAGAATTTTGCATGCTCAACTGCACACTCACATCACCACCTTATTCCGCAAGCATCCATTTTAGGATGCTTTTTAACCTTCAGGAAATGCTTTGAGACAATAAACCAATCTATATTTGCTTAGAATAAACCAAGGGCCAGATTCATGAGCAGAACAAGAAGTTCCCAATGGATTTACAAGGAAATAGAAGAATATTGTGCCCTCTTTATATTTTCTTTATATTCTCATTATTCACCCCCTTTCCCTTCTTTGTTTCTCCCAAGGAGCAGGCAGTGGAGAGGGCTCTATCTATCTACCCACACAACCCTCCATCCATAAAGCCATCAATCCATTCCTTTTCCCTATCTTCCTGTGATTTGAAGTAGCTAGCTAATGGAGAGGATACCATGGGCCTGATACCACAGGGAATATTGGCTGAATAAATAAAATAGATGACACATTTTTCATGACTCAGCATATGAGTATTTAGATTACTTCAGTGTAATGCATTTTCTAAAAGACTAGATTAAAACAAGTGGAGGAAAAAGAACTGGTTTTGCTGATAGTTTAATTCTCAAATATAACTTATATTTTAGATTTTAATGTATCATGAAATTTAACATTAAAATCACATCGTTCTGATTGATATTTTAATTCCCCAATCCTACTAATGTCTATTTCAACGTCTGTTAGAAGTATCAAACGAGAGGCAAGAACCCAAGAAAAGGCAGATATCCATCAGAACATAAGCTGTAGTACTCATCGGACATGCTAAGCAGAAAGAAGCAAATGGTATATATCTTCAGTTTTCCAAAGATAAAATATTATACTCTTAGCCCAGGCTGGGTAGCTCAGTTGGTTAGATCACAGTCCCAATATGCCAAGGTTGTGGATTCAATCTCTGGTCAGGGCACATACAAGAGTCAACCAATGAATGCATAAATAAGTAGAACAAGAGATCAATGTTTCTCTCTCTTTCAAATCAATCGACCAATCAATTTAAAATAAAAGAATTTCAGTCCTCCTAAGAAATTTGCCTGTAACACTTGATTAAAAAGTTATCTGGGAAGTGAATGATGGATTAGATCATAAGCGTTATTTTATTCTGAGTTACATTATATAAAAATAAAGGTTCAGCTCTATTATTAGTTTTAAAATGATTAAAAATTATCTATCTCCATAAGTACATTTACATGTATACACATGTATTATCCCCGCTTTATTTTAGTTTATAGGAAACTCCCACTTATTTGGAAAAGAAAATGTCTTGTGCAAGCAACCAAGTGGACTCCTTGCTCCAGAACATGTGGGATGGGGATTTCTAATAGGATAACCAATGAAAATAACAACTGTCGAATGAGAAAAGAGAAAAGACTATGTTATATTCAGCCTTGTGACAGTAATATATTAAAGACAGTAAAGGTAAAGTTTAACTAGATTTAACTTCATTATACTTCAATGTTAAGAGACTCCTGAGAGGAATATGCGCATGTATGTGTGTTTTGGAGGGAAGGATGGTGTTTGGTGCTCATAAAAATAAAATCATCTTATTTTCACTATGAAAGTCAAACTATCTCAGAGGAAAGCAGATATTGTTCTAACTGCCCTTTGAGGGGAAAATTTTACCAAGCAGACAGGTAATATTGTTAGATACTCTAACAGCTCAAAAGTGAGGGTCATAATCAGCCTGAATTGCTGTGGTACCCTACCATGTATGTTGCTTTTTAAGAGTAGATCCTTTTTATTCTTTTTTTCTATATTAATTTTATGCAGTGAAGTCAAAACAATGGGTTAAATTTTGGTTGTTACATAATTATGAAAACAGACATAGACATCAGACAAGTTCTGATGCTAGTTATTTATCACCTTGAAGGGAAAATCACACCATTTCAAAAATGCTCTGTGCTTAGATAGCAAACTGGCCAAAAGATGATAAAATACTCTTAAGACTGATGTTCTATAGTTGGTCCTACTTCTAGAACAGTGGTTCTTAACCTTTTTTGAGGTATAGAACCCACCAGTTTCATATGCGCATTCACCGAACCCTTCTTTAGTGATAAATAAAATATATATTTTTTTCCAATTCAAGACATAGGTTTATGTTTTTTTACTGGTGCACAAAATGAGCCGTGCATGAACATCACCTTGCTCAAAGAACAAAACCAACAAAGTGCATGAACTCACAACAAATTACGGTATTACTTTATTCTGGCCTCCGTGGCAGAGGCTTCTCCGAACCCGAGACCGACTCATCGAATCCCTAGGGTTCGATAGAACCCAGGTTAAGAACTACTGTTCTAGAACTATATAAGATTACTAACTCAAAGGTAAATTTTAGAAATGCTACAAAACCCATCTCATTCTCAAGTTATTCCTTATTAGAACTTGCCTCAATTTTAAAGAGATGAAGTTATTTATTCACCTATTCATCTACTCAATACTGTCTGAGCTGTGGAAGGGGATTTGCTAATTTGTAGGTAAATAAACATTTAATAACACATAACTCTTGATACAGAGAAATTTTCACTTATTGTGGAACTAGGTAAAAGGTAGATAGCAAAAATCACTGGGGAGTGGGTTCTCTAACATGATGGAGCAAGAATAGGGAAGGTAGGCCTCTAGAGAGAGGGGGTTTGAAAGGTAGAAAAGAAAGTGCCAGAAGTTACTACATAGCAACTATTAATGGCCTAAAAATTATAACTCTGTGTTTGTGTTCTAAAACGTTCTATTTAGTATCACTTTTCTAAACTATTGTAATCAAATTTAAAGAATGACTTCTTAATGTTATGTGTCTTTTTAGATCCCCAAAGGAAAAACGTGCCAGCCTACTTTCCAGCCCTTCAAAGCTGAAAAATTCGTCCTTTCTGGATGTTCAAGCGCTCAGAGTTATAAACCCACTTTCTGTGGAATATGCTTGGATAAGAGATGCTGCATTCCTAATAAGTCTAAAATGATTAATATTCAATTTGATTGCCCAAATGAAGGGTCATTTAAATGGAAGATCACATCTTGTGTATGTCAGAGAAATTGCAGAGATCCAGGAGATATATTTTCTGAGCTCAAGATTCTCTAAAGCCAAGCACATAGGGGGAAACTTACGGTTAGTCAATCATGTCATCACATTAAAAAGTTAGAATGGTTTTAAAAAGGTGGCAAAACTACCTTATTGGTTTAAAAATAGTAAGAACGCCTACCTATTCTTAGATGACTGTATTTAAGGCATTTGGAGCTTTTAAAAATTTGAAAACCTTTAAATTGAACTTACTTTAAAATGTATCTCATAATTATATAATACAGATACTTTGTTCTACCTACATTTTCCATATGTAATGGAAAAAATACACAATTTATAAGAAAGCACCTTACTCTACAAAATAATCTGGAATACTTTGTTGAAGATTTGTAAAAAGCATATTAAAATTTAAAACTTTATCAGTACTTTGACAATGTTGCTGAGGTTCCATTCAGATGATAATCATTATAAAATAAGCTATATTCCAGATTAATTCTTAAATAGGAATAAGGTTAAACTGTAAATATATTTATAATTTCCATTGCCTTTTCCTGAGTTTCAGTTTATTGAGATTTCTTCTTTGGGAAGGAGAAAATGAAATTTCATTGGCTACTGTTGACAATTGTAAATTAAAGTTTTTACACCAAATACTATAAAAAACAAAATTTCCAAGATAAAGACCAAGAACAGTATCTGCACTTTCAAAATGAAAAGAACTTTTAAAAAGCACACAAATTATTTCAGCTTGAAAATAATTTGTTCCTAAAAATTACTTCCTGAAATGATAAGTCCACATATGGATTTGAAATATAAATTGTGATTAAAGAGAAGTAAATGCTAAAGACTAAAACTGGAGAGTATAGTAACTGAGCCACTTAGACTATAATAGCCATTTACTGTAAAGTTTGGAAGAAAATAATCAAGTTTTGTAATGCTTGTTTGTATAAGTGGTGACAAGCAAAACAATGATAACAAGTAACACTGTTTAAAAATATGGACATTTATTATTATAAAAGCAACGAGTTTGATAAAAATGCATTATACTTAATATAATTTAATACAAACACATTAAAATAAATGTAAGTTGTGATTCTTTTGAGTGCAAACAAGATTACCCAAAGAAGAAAGAAAACCTCCAAAGTTGTAAGTTAGTGGATATTACACAGAAATATTTATATTGTGGTCTTCAACTTCCTGTACCTATTTTTGAAGAATCAGAAGAATTTAAATAGAATATGAAAACATAAATTATAAATATAAAAATATATCTGTACAAGATTTTTATTGAAGATATGATTTGCATTGTGAAAATGCCTAATTATGAGGTTATAAATAAAGTAAAATACCAAAGAACTCCATTGTCTCAATTTTTGAAAATGAAAAATTTCTGAAGACAAATGTTTGTAGCCAAGGGCTTTACTAATTCCACACACACACTGGTATTGTCAGCAAAGGGTAATTAAATGGAACCACTCTTTCAGACAAAGACACTTCCTAATCTGAAAAACACACACTGGGCTTTCTGAATCACAAAAATTCTGAAACAGAAAGGTAAGAGGACAAAAAGCAATGTAAAATTAGGACAAAGCAGCAGCATTTTGGGGTCTAAGTTACACAGCTACGCTCAGTCTGGGCAAGTCCTCCACAGGCACGCTCCTCGAGGCGTCCAGCTCGTCATACTCCCGTATGAGTGCTGACAAAGACGACACGGCTTCTGAGAAGCAGCCTTCCTCCATCCCTTCAATCTGCAGGTAGTGATGAAGATGAGCCTATGAATAAAAAGGCTGAATCATGTTGACTGTTTTCAGAAAATGTAATAATTCAATTATCCTATAAGTAACCATTCTTTATTAAAATGATAGTTCATGCAGATTTACAAGAGAAATGAGAACTCAAATCCTATAAACTCACGAGATTTCTCATTTAGATAGTCTGAGTAAGCCTCTCCTCTTTGATTATAATCAGCACAATGGATAGAGCAGAGAGTATCACCCTGGTTTGTAATAGTGTAATTCTTGAGAATACAGCTTAAATAGCCAAAATAAATACATATAGTTACAAAGGTGTACCGATAATTACCTTTTTCTTGTAGAGCCTTGCAAATCTCTCTTTCAGTTCCATGAAGGTAGGCTTCACACATGTGTTATTTGCTAAAGCTAATAATGAATGGTGATGGCCCACAGGAGGGACTGAACACAGGCTGGTCTTCCACCCTTCTTGATTCCAGGAGACAAACTGTAGAGATGGTTTTAATCTGCGATACGAAAACTTAATGTAAAAATTAAGGTTCTAGCCTGACTAGTGGTGGTACAGTCATCATTGGGACGCTGAGGTCCCAGGTTTGAAACCCTGGGGTCACTGGCTTCAGCGTGAGATCATCGAAATGATCCCATGGTCACTGGCTCAGAGAAGGGGTCACTGGCTCTGCTTGAGCCCCCAGGTCAAGGCATGTATGAGAAGCAATCAGTGAACAACTAAAGTGAAGCAGCTATGGGTTGATGCTTCTCATCTCTCTCCCTTTCTGCCTCTCTCTCTCTCTCGCATGTGCACTGAAAAATCCCCCCCAAATCAAGGTACTAAAAATGTCTGCCATATTATAGCAGACCACATTAGTTAAACCTGGACATGGAACCATTTAGTTTATATATAAAGTTATCTATTTTTATTTACTATGAGCAGTACTTTGGTATAGCCTGAGGGATATTTAGTGAACTAAGGGATATTCAGTAGGAGGACATTTGATTAGTTGGGGTGGTGAGTCAAAAAGCAAGAAACACATTTCTTAACATTAGAAATCTGGTGATGAACAAAATGAAGGTATTATAGTTTATTTTGTAATTCAACAGAGCAGTTTTCCTAAAAATAGACTGTCAATAAATAGTAAAAAATAAACTTAGAAGCAGTGCAGTGGTAATACTAAACATCATAATGTCAATAGTTAAAATTTCTGAACACTTTCAGGAAATAAAACATCTCATATCATTTGTACCTGTAAATAACAAGTTTGTACTATTATTCTTATTTCACATTTGAAAATATTAAGGCTCAGACACACTGTCACAAGCAGTACACATAACAAATTATCTTGAAAAAATTAAATCAAACCTTTCAATATTTCTGCGAAGATCTGAAATCTGGACATTTCCTCTAACCATGAGTGCACAGGCGAGGTAGAGGCTATGTTTAGGGTCGGCCCGAATTAGCTGGTGATCTTTACTAAAGGCATCTGAAAACATCTGATCCAACCTAGAACAATAAGTCACTTTATACAAAATATTACATTTTTCTTCAATGTATAACTATAAAATTAAAAGATAATCATATAGAGGTAAACTTTACATGCAAGTATATTCTCAATTTCCGCTATAATTTTCTCAAAGAAATTTTTTCTGGAATACAAGAACAGAGGCAGTCATATATCATTTTCTTTTTTTAATATCAAGCTTCTGCAATAAACTGGTGGTTCCAGGTAACTACAAAATATCATGAGTGAGTTCTAAGAAGTACTAGAAACATGTCATTATTACTTATTTCACTATGCTTAATTACTTCATAATATCATAACTATCAAAATGAATTAAAAGCCTACAACATTAAGAGAAGATTACTTTGTCTGTGTAAAACACACTGCTCACAAAAACTAGTGGATATTTTATAGCTTAATATTCATTTTGAAATATCCCCTAATTTTTTTGAGCAGTATACATCATAAATTAGTTAGAAATAATCAAGTGGAAACTATTGAAGGACAATGTTATGTTCTCCTATAAAAGATGAAACTCTAATGGTGTTCCTGAAAAGGGAGACTTTTAAGTGAAGAAGTCTTTTAGCTTTATTCTTTAATTCTTTAGTTCAAGAGGGAAAGACAAAGGTTACTGACAAAGTTTATATTTAACAATACACAAACCTGTAGGTTCTTTTTAACATGGGCCCACTTAATTCAATACAAATATGATTAAGCTAACTCAAGCCAGAGCTCTGCATGGTGAATCTGCAGAAAGTCTGGGAAGAGCCACGGAAATCACTACTGCCTGTTCGTTCAACAGACATTTACCAAATGCCCACTATGAGCCAGGCATGATTTTATGTGCAAGAGACCCAGCAGTGAACATCAACAAAGTTTCCTACTCTAATGGAGCCTATATTCTATCCTAATTCTCCTACAGCAAGAAAAGGACTGCCTAAAGAGATGGTGAGCTTTAGGGGATTCATGAATCTTCTGCTATTGTACTAAAAATACTGGTGTGTATGTGCTTCCTGGCATTTTTAGGGAATCAAGGAAACCCATAAAAGGTTAGTAATTGCTTAAACAACAAGTAGTCAAACTCATTCTTGATTTATCTTTTGTTACAAGATATAAAAACTAGTAAGCAGGTATTTATAATTATTGGGATACTTACCTTTATTACGTTAGAAGTATGAAATATCAAAAACATACACATCTATGTTTATTGTATTCATCTGATAAAAATGAACTAGGTATAGAACTAACATTTGTTACTTAATACACCCAACAGGAGTATGATAGGTCCTCTGACTCATTTTTATAGATGAGGAAAACTAAAAGAAAAGTAGTGGCAAATTTTCTACCAGTAAGTCAGAGAATTAGGATTCAGACTTAAGCATGTCAAACTTCAAAGCTTTTAAATGTTGTATCTTTATTAATTTTTTAAGCATAAAAATTTAGTTATTACATTTAATTTCAAATATTTTAATACATCTTTAAAACAATCACTTCTAAATAAGAAAGCATTCATATAACGGAAAAATGGCTGTCATCAACCAACTTCTCACAAAGAAAATGATATGAAGAAATAGTCATTATAAACTCTTCTCTTAAAAATTTTTTTTAAAAAGGTAACTCAAGTTCTCAAGTAACTGGAATAAAGTTACTACAGCTTACCTTCGAGGAGGAATGTTAACATCTGCCAGTGTATACAGAGGGGTTAGGCTGGACACAAGATAATGCAGTCGAGGAAAAGGAACTAAATTCATGCTGATTTCATTAAGGTCCATATTAAGGGATCCCTCAAATCTCGCAGAGCTAAAAAAAAGTTAACATTAAAGCATGAAAAAATTTTAATTTAAAAATTATACACTTTAAATGTAGCTTGATTTATTAAGCCAGCATTTTCTTAAATTCTTTCATACCCTGTTCTTCAGTAGAGAATATATACTCTTTTTCCCCCTGTATTAGCAATACTTAGTATCATGAACATGATGTATAAAGATAATTAAAATATATAACACAACATCTACAGCAATTCTTATTTTTGGTTTATCTGAAATATAACCAAATATTATAGCTGCTCATTACATATATAAAAATATCTCCTTAAAACATGCTTTAGATTGAGTTAACACATATAGGTCAATAATGATTTATTCTGTAATCTTTACTAAATTCCTCAAAAGTTTGTTTAATAAGCTCTATAATTTGGAATATAAATGCCAAAGCAATCTTTTAGGTCAAAATCAAGGAAATATTTTGGATCAGCTAATGAGGAGGTATATATTAGCTGGCTTTAAAGGCTTAAGACGTTCTATAAGAAAAAAATGTTTACTTTTGTTTAACCACGTGTTTCTCAAGTATATCTACCACTCACCCTTTTATTATTTTACAACCTATTAATATTCCATGAGCTAGTCCTGGGGAAATGCTCCTTTGGAGTCACAGAAATTAAAATTCTGGTTTATCACTCCAATATTTGAAATAACTAGACAATATAAAATAAAAACAAAAGAAGCTCCAACAACTTAGAATAACTAGAAAAATGCTATTACAAACATCACCTAAAGCACAGTGAAGATTTCACACTGCCCTTATGTATGCCATCATTAAGATTACCTTGTTAGGTTGAGCAGCAAATTTGCCACAATGTTGTTCATTGCATCAAAGGGCTTTTCCTGCTGCTTTTTAAAAGCCCCAGCACTTGAAGTAACCAGACTCTTTGACTTTACAGCTGTACCCAATTTTCCAGAATTCACCATGAGGTCAATTTTGCTAATGATGTCAAATAAAGACTTTTAAGACAAAATATTAGAGAGAATCTATTAAGAAGAGTGGAAATAGATGACATTCTATCAGGAAGGAAAGAAGCAAAAGAAAAACAATTTAAACCTACTTTTTCTCTTTAGATGGGAAAGCTGAAAAGTAAAGAATGTTTTGTATAAACAAATAAGCATAACATAGGGATGATTACATATGCAATATGTCCATACACCCAATGTCATTTCTTACTTGGTTGTCAATGGGCAACACACAGTCTGCATGCTCATTAAGTTCCTTCATTGCCAAGATGCTATTATAAGGTGAAGTTATGACATCATCCTCACCAGAAGGATAAATTGAAGTCACAAATCTGTATACTTCTGGGAATTCATCCTCAAGCACCTTTAAAAGAAATGTGCCAAGTCCAGATCCTGTTCCTGAGGATTGAATTTAAAAAAAAACAACAACATAAATGGTTCAGAATTGTGAGAAACTTGGAATTTTACGTCTTTTTGTGGATATATTAAGACCTCTTAATCTTCAAGTTGTTCCTGTGATTATATATTAACTCATCTAATTTTAGATAAGGGAATAAAAACAAGCATAGCAATATTTAAAGTTCTGAATTCTATCTCTGGCTCTCACTGAAAGGTTGGAGGGCTTTCTATATTTCACTCTTTTCCACATTTCAGTTATATCCATATGATGCCAAAAAGAACAGACTAGAGGATAATTCAAATAAGATGTCATTCAGTCTACATTTGATATTAGTCAGCTTAAGAAAAGGAATCTATCTTAACATCTTTGGTGTAGTAATATGTAATCTTAACAATAAAGAACACTATCATGACATAAGCAACTTATAAACACTAAATTAAAATAGTTAAAAATTAAGTGTTAGTACCTTAAATTTACAATATTTTTAAATAGAAAACTTTTTTTAAAAACTATTTATTTAAAAGAAGAAACTCTAGGTATCCTTTCCAGGTAACTTCTGATGCACAGAATTACATTTATATAAATTCAGAAACTTTTAAGAACTTTAAGGAGATAAAACTGGAATCTTTTAACCTGGTGTGTTTCAAACTATGGGTTGTGAACCGATAGTGGACCTTGAAGCTATTTTATTAGGCCAGGACCACTACTTTCTTAAATGAAAAAGGAATATCAATGTGTCACATATAGTGTGGATAAATAATAATTTCTAACTTTTGTTTTAGTTTGTGTATGTTGGGCTGAGATGTAAAATATACTTCTTACTGTTCAGATTAAAAAGAAGTTTAAAAGCCAATGCTGTAACCCATGTTTAACAATGGTATAATGTTAAAAATACTAGATGAAAGTAAGGGAGGCTTTTTTTTGGTTACTGTTTAACAAGAAAGACTTTCTAAGCATTATACAAAACCAAAGCCATTATAGAAAAGACTGTTTGATCCCATGAAAAATAAACAAAACTTCTATACATATATGAAAAAATCCATAAACTAGTAAAAAGTCAAAAGTAAGAAAAAACTTTAATACATATGATGGAGGACCAAATTTCTCTAATAGAGGTCTCATAAATCAACAACCAAAAAAATAATAATAATGCACTAGAAATGTGTGCTATGTATATATACCGTATTTTTTGCTCCATAAGATGCACCTGACCATAAGACACACCTAGGGTTTTAAGAAGCAAAATAAGAAAAGATTCTGAACCAAATGGTGTGTTAAAATATTTAATAAAATACCACATTTTTTGCTCCATAAGATGCATGTGCATTTCCCCCTCCACTTTTGGGGGGAAAATGTGTCTTATGGAGCAAAAAATAAGGCATATCTAACTCAAAATAAACCAAATAAAAAATAGATGTGAAGATGCTTAACCTATCTTTTAGTTAAAGAAATGCAATTTAAAACAATATAATTTTGAACATACCAAATTTAGGTTTAATACTCAGTGTTCGTGATAGTGTGGAGAAATAAACTTTCATAAATTATTGGTAATAGTATGGGTTGGTGCAATAATGTAAGAAAATAATCAAAGTTTAAAATGTACATATTCTTTAGTCTCACTTTCCTTTCCAGAAATACTGCCTACAGCTATAGTGGCACAAATAAACAAAGATGTATATATGAGATGTTCACAGCGAATTGTTTGTAATAAGTAAATATTGTAAACAACAGCCATCAATAAGGACTAACAATTATTATCAGATGACATCAGAGTAATGGTGGCATGAGAGATACTGATATCTCCCTTTGAAATGTCAACAAATTGAACATCTATATTGCAGTGAAGAAACGCCAGCTGGGCTCGCTGAAAGATCCATGCACTGAATGGACTAAAGGTGGGATGGGATGAAAAGGTGGGTGGAAGATAAAACACATTTGTGATGGGCTTTGGAGAGGAAAGAAACCTGGGGTGATTGGGTTTTCTTTGCTGGACTTATGAGGAGGCTCTCTGGACTTTGTCAGGGTTATAGAGAGGGAAATTCTCCTTCTGCCAGGAGGAGCAGTGAGAAAAAGGGGTAGAGGGGGGAGATAAACTAAAGAAGCCAGAGTGCGGGGTCATGACCAGTGTTCCCGTGGTCTGCCTGCAGCCCACACTCAGCAGAGACAGAGAAAGCTAAAGTGCAGCCCCAGCTTCCTAGATCCCTCCTCCCTCACCTCACGGTACCAAAAGTGGCAAAGACAAACCCCACAGCTACCTTTCCAGAGCCACTCTCTTCCCTGAAGAACAGAGGTGCTCCTCCTCCAGTCCCCAGGTCTGTTGAGACGTGGGAAGGAGAGCCCAGAAGCCTGAGACTGCGATTGCTAGAGCTGTAAAGCCAGAAAACTTAAGCTGCAAAGCCAAAGCCATAAGCCCTCACAACACACCCCAATCACCAATGTGACTGTGGCCTGCCTACATCATTGCTACAGCAACATTTGAGCGGAGGACAACCCAAGAAATTCAGAGCTAAAAGTTGTTAATACAGCAACACCTACTGGAAGAAATCTCTCAAAATTGAAATTTATTTTTCCTTTATCACCGCCCCCCCCTTTCCTTCTTATTCTTTTTTCTCTTTTGAATTGCATTTTCTTTCATATTTATATTTCTTATTTTTTTGTGGATGTTTTGGTTTCGATTTTCTGGTTTGCTTCCAATCTCTTTTCCTGTGGTATTTCTTTCTTGCCATATAAAAAATTTTTATAGTATTTATTTATTTATTTTTAGGGTTATTAAAAATACCACTCTCAAATGCCATCAAGAAAGAAGAAATTGAATACCATGGCTACACAAGACAGAGATGTAGTTCAGAAAGAAAATGAAAAATCTTCAGGAAAAAATCTCAATCACATGGAAACCTTGGAGTTAAATGATAGAGAATTCAAATTGAAGTTCTCAAAATACTAAACAAGATACAAAAAGACACCAACAGACAACTTAATGAGCTCAGAAAAATTAATGAACAAAATGAATACCACACCACGGAGACTGAAACTTTTAAAACTGAGATGAAGAACTCAATACATCAAATGAAGACTGAGGTAGCAAGTTTAGTTAACAGAACAAGCCAGATAGAGGAGAGAATAAGTGACATAGAAGACAGGCAACTAGAGATGCTACAGAGATAAGAGGAGAGAGACTCATGAATTTAAAAAAGAGAATGAGAGAGCTCTACAAGAATTTTCTGACTCCATCAGAAAGAGTAATATAAGAATAATGGGGGAAATTGAATGATAAGATAACTTGGAGATGTTTTCATTGTACATATGTACCCTGATTTATTGGTGTCACCCCATTAGAATTAATAATAATAAAATATATATTTAAAAAAAAATTCCATTCCCGGGGACACCGCACATTAAGTTCTGTTGCATAAAAAATAATTAAGTTGGTCAAAGACATGTCAGCTAATTTCTGTTATGTTAGCAAAGGGAAAAAAAAAGCTATTCTCCTTACACAAATTTCTAAAAACCATGTTCAGTGTGGAGCCTGCACATGCCTTCACTTTTCTTTCCCTAAAAGACTTTAAAAGTAAGACTCATAGGGCTTCAAATAAATCGAATGCCAGGGCCAGGCCAGATCGCTGTCTGCTAAGGGGAAGCTCTGTGGGGTCAGAATCCCTGAATCGCCTTGTCAGGGAAGGTCTAGAGGAAATCCAGACCTTCTCCCAGGCTCCACACCTGCTAGGCTTGAGGGAGAAGAGGTGATTAATGACAGATAGAGAGATAGATGATAGAGAGATAGATGATGGATAGATAGATAGATAGATAATAGGTAGATAGATGATAGATTAGATCAGGGGTGCCCACACTTTTTCAGCTTGCAAGCTACTTATAAGATGACCAAGTCAAAATGATCTACCTACAATAAAAATGCAAAACATTAAAAAAAAAAAAAAAAAAAAAAAAAGAATAATGGGGGAGGAGCAAGATGGCGACGGAGTAGGCGGATGTACCAACTTCCAACTCCCAGAACCAAAGTGGATTATAACTCAATTTTAAGAACCATCATCTGGATAAACCAACTTTGAACTAAACTAAGTGGACTCTTCAACCAAGGAACACAGAAGAAGCCTCATTGAGACTGGTAGGAATAGCGAAAATGCGAAGAGGGCTGCCCAGCTCCCCGGAGCAAACTGCAGCCCGGAGAGACCCGCGTGGCGGGAGGAGAGTTTTGCGGAGAGGGAGGGACCTGGGTCCCAGAACCCAAGCCCCAGCCTGCAGTCCCACAGCCTAGAAGAGGCATTTGGACAGTTTTGAGTTGTGAAACAAGTGAGGGAGCTCCCAGGCCTACAGTGTGGAGTATTACAGTAGGTACCTTCCTACTCTGCTGAGGGTTGCTGAAGGGTTTGTTGGCGGCAGGATGCTGAAACGCGGTTCTGTCGGCGTGGGCGGAGGCCAAGCCGGAGTGAGCTCGGTCTAGCCCAGCAGGGTTGAAGGGGACGCGCGAAAGCGGTCTGGAAGCTGCGGGCCCGCCTGTAGTCCCACATACGGGGACAAAGCGGGAGGCCAGGAATGGACAGAAATCTGCTCTGCGACCCAGCGCAGGCTGGTCCTGATGGCGGGAACGGGGCCAGGACCAGGGACGGGCACAGGCTAGAAGCTGAGCTCACGCTACCAGCCCCACCCGGCTGGAGAAACCACGGTTTGCCATTCTACGTGCGTGAGCGGGTTCCAAGCGCAGGGACCGGGTAGACCCCAAGACAAGTGGAAGCTCACAGCTGAGCCCACGCTACTATCCCCGCCCGGCCAGAGAAACCGCGATTTGCCATCCTACGTGCACGAGCTGGCTCTGAATGCGGGGGCGGAGTAAAGTCCGGGACGAGCGGAAGTTCGGAGCTGAGCGGAAGTCAGCAAACACGCCCGGCCCAATAAACCTTGGTTTGCGACCCTGCGCAGAAGGGCCCTGGCCTTGAGGGCGGGGCTAAAGCTCTGGACGGGCAAAGGCTCACAGCAGAGAGCACGTCAAAAGCCCCGCCCAACCTGTGAAACTGTGGCAAGCAGGCTCTGACTGCGGGTTCTGGGTGGAAGTCCGGAAACAGGCTGGGTCCGCAGCTGAGGAAAGGGGCTCACCTCTACCCTTGGTGCTGAGGTTTGTGGCTTGAGTGACAGCCCCTCCCATGGAGGAGAGGCAGAAATCACAGCAAAAGCCACAGTGGGCCGGCGCTGGAAACGCCCATAGCCAACCACCCTAGGCAGCGGCAGAGGGGGTGGGAGGTTTGCAGACAGACCACACCTAGAGAACATAAAGGCAACACCTACTGGACTCCAGTGGCCACAACTTGCTTATACATAGACAAAATGGGCAGGCAGAGGAATGCAAACCAAATGAATCAAGAGAAATCCCCAGAGAAGGACCTGAATGAACCAGATATAACCAAATTACCCAGAAGCAGAATTTAGAATAATAATAGTTAGGATGTTCAAAGAAATTAGAGCAACAATGGATAGTCATTATGAACACCTAAATAAAGAGATAACAAGTATAAAAAACGAAATTGAAATAATAAAAAAGAATCAGACAGAAATGACAAATACAGTATCAGAACTGAAGACCACAATGGAAAAAATTAAAAGCAGGATGAATGACGCTGAGGGTTGAATCAGCGAGTTAGAGGACACAATAAAAAAAGGCACAGAAGCAGAGAAGAAAAAGGAAAAGAGACTCAAAAAATGTGAGGAAACTCTAAGGGAGCTCTGTGACAACATGAAGAGAAACAACATTCGCATCATAGGGGTGCCTGAAGAAGAGGAGAGAGGACAGGAAATGGAAACTTTGTCCAATCAAATAATAGCAGAAAACTTTCCTAAATTAAGGCTGGGAAACACTCCACACATTCAAGAAGCACACAGAACTCCATTAAAGAGAAATCCAAAAAGATCTACACCAAGACACATCATAGTTAAAATACCAAAGCTAATGGATAAAGAAAAAATTTTAAAAGCTGCTAGAGAAAAAACGGCTATCACCTACAAAGGAGCCCCCATAAGGATGACATCGGACTTCTCAACAGAAACACTTGAGGCCAGAAGGGAATGGCAAGAAATAATCAAAGTAATGCAGAACAAGAACCTACAACCAAGACTACTTTATCCAGCAAGGCTAACGTTTAAAATTGAAGGAGAAATAAAGAGCTTCCCAGAAAAAGAAAGCCTCAAGGAATTCATAAAAACCAAACCAATTCTGCAAGAGATACTAAGGGGCCTCTTCTGAACAGTTTAAAGGGAGGAATGAATAGAGCAAAAGAAGAATACAGCTTTAAAGAATAAAATGGCAACAAACAACTACATATCAATAATAACCTTAAATGTAAATGAATTAAATGATCCAATCAAAAGACATAGGGTAGCTGCATGGATAAAGAAACAGGACCCATACATATGCTGTCTACAAGAGACACACCTTAAAACAAAAGATGCTCATAGACTGAAGGTAAAAGGATGGAAAAAAATATTGCATGCAAATGGAAATGAAAAAAAAGCAGGGGTAGCAATACTTATATCAGACAAAATGGACTTTAAAACAAAGGCTGTAGTAAGAGATAAAGGAGGACACTACATAATGATAAAAGGAACAATTCAACAGGAAGATATAACTATTGTAAATATCTATGCACCAAATATAGGAGCCCCGACATACATAAAGCAGACTTTGATGGATATAAAGGGCGAGATTAACAGCAATACTATCATAGTAGGGGATTTCAATACCCCTCTAACAACACTGGATAGATCCTCAAGAAAGAAAATTAATAAAGAAACAGCAGACTTAAAGGAGACACTAGATCAACTTGATTTAATAGATATCTTCAGAACTTTTCACCCTAAAGCAGTAGAATATACATTCTTCTCAAGTGCTCATGGTACGTTTTCTAGGATAGACCACATGTTAGGACACAAAAATGGTCTCAATAAATTTAAGAAGATTGAAATCATATCAAGCATTTTCTCTGATCACAATGCCATGAAACTAGAAATTAACCACAAAAGAAAAACTGAAAAATACTCAAACACTTGGAAACTAAATAGCATGTTATTAAATAATGAATGGATTAACAATGAGATCAAAGAAGAAATAAAAAATTTTCTAGAAACAAATGATAATGAGCATACATCAACTCAAAATCTATGGGACACAGCAAAAGCAGTTCTGAGAGGGAAGTTTATTGCACTACAGGCATATCATAAGAAGCTAGAAAAAGCTCAAATAAGCAACCTAACCCTGCATCAAAAAGAACTAGAAAAACAACAACAAATAAAACCCAAGACAAGTAGAAGGAAGGAAATAATAAAGGTCAGAGCAGAAATAAATGACATAGAGGCTAAGGAAACAATACAGAGGATCAATGAAACAAGAAGCTGGTTCTTTGAAAAGGTAAACAAGATTGATGAACCTTTAACTAGACTCACCAAGTAAAAAAGAGGGAGGACTCAAATAAATAAAATTAGAAAGGACAGTGGAGAAATAACAACTGACACAACAGAAATACAAAGCATTGTAAGAAAATACTATGAAGAACTATATGCCAAAAAATTAGACAATCTTGGTGAAATGGACAAATTTCTTGAATCATATAACCTTCCAAAAATCAATCTGGAAGAATCAGAACACCTAAACAGACCAATTACAGCAAATGAGATAGAAACAGTTATCAAAAAACTCCCAAAAAAGAAAAGTCCTGGGCCTGATGGCTACACAAGTGAATTCTATCAAAAATTCAAAGAAGAACTAACTCCTATTCTCCTCAAGCTATTTCAAAAAATTCAAGAGGAAGGAAGACTTCCAAACTCCTTTTATGAGGCAAGCATAATTCTGATCCCAAAACCGGGTAAAGACAACACAAAGAAAGAAAATTATAGGCCTATATATCATTGATGAATTTAGACGCTAAAATTCTCAACAAAATATTAGCCAACCGGATCCAGCAATATATGAAAAAAATCATACACCACGATCAAGTGGGATTTATTCTGGAGAGGCAAGGCTGGTTCAATATTCGCAAATCAATCAATGTGATTCACCACATAAACAAAAGGAAGGACAAAAATCACAGGATAATTTCAATAGATGCAGAAAAGGCATTTGATAAAATCCAGCACCCATTCATGCTCAAAACTCTCAGTAAAGTGGGAATACAGGGATCATTCCTTAACATGATAAAGGCCATCTACGATAAACCGACAGCAAACATCATACTAAATGGACAAAGATTAAAAGCAATTCCCTTAAGATCAGGAACCAGGCAGGGTTGCCCACTTTCACCACTCTTATTCAACATAGTTCTGGAAGTCCTAGCTACAGCAATCACACAAGAAGAAGAAATAAAAGGCATACAAATTGGAAAAGAAGAAGTAAAACTGTCATTATTGGCAGATGATATGATATTGTATATTGAAAACCCTAAAGTCTCGCCTGACCTGTGGTGGCGCAGTGGATAAAGTGTCGACCTGGGAACACTGAGGTCGCCGGTTCAAAACCCTGCACTGGTCTGGTCAAGGCACATATGGGAGTTGATGCTTCCAGCTCCTCCCTCCTTTCTCTCTTACTCTCTCTCTCTCTCTCACTCTGTGTCTCCTCTCTAAAATGAATAAAATAAAATAAAATTTAAAAAAATATAAGAAAAGTCCGTACTTCTATAAAAAAAAAAAAAAACCCTAAAGTCTCAGTCAAAAAACTACTGGACCTTATAAATGATTTCAGCAAGGTGGCAGGATATAAAATTAATACTCAGAAATCAGAGGCATTTCTATACACCAACAATGAAATATCAGCAAAAGAAATTAAGGAAACAATTCCCTTCACTATTGCAGCCCAAAAAATAAAGTACCTAGGAGTAAATTTAACCAAGGAGGTTAAGGACTTGTACTCGGAAAATTATAACACATTGATAAAAGAAATCAAGGAAGATACAAACAAATGGAAGCATATACCGTGCTCATGGCTAGGAAGAATAAACATTATTAAAATGTCTATATTACCTAAAGCAATTTATAAATTCAATGCAATACCAATTAAAATACCAATGACATACTTCAAAGATATAGAACACATATTCCAAAAATTTATATGGAACCAAAAAAGAACACGAATAGCCTCAGCAATCTTAAAAAGAAAAAATAAAGCAGGAGGTATCACTCTTCCTGATATCAAGGTTTACTATAAGGCCATTATACTCAAGACAGCCTGGTACTGGCATAAGAACAGGCACATAGATCAATGGAACAGAACAGAGAACCCAGAAATAAACCCACACCTTTATGGACACCTGATATTTGACAAAGGAGGAAAGAACATACAATGGAGTAAAGACAGCCTCTTTAACAAATGGTGTTGGGAAAATTGGACATCTACCTGCAAAAAAATGAAACTAGACCATCAACTTACACCATTCACAAAAACAAACTCAAAATGGATAAAAGACTTAAATGTAAGCCGTGAAACCATAAGCATCTTAGAAGAAAACATAGGCAGCAAGCTCTCCGACATCTGTAGCAGCGGTATATTTGCCGATTTATCTCCACGGGCAACTGAAATAAAAGGCAAGATAAACAAATGGGACTATATCAAACTAAAAAGTTTTTGCACAGCTAAAGACAATAAGAACAGAATAAAAAGACAAACCACACAATGGGAGAACATATTCGACAGCACATCTGATAAGGGGTTAATAACTAAAATTTATAAAGAACTTATAAAACTCAACACCAGGAAGACAAACAACCCAATCAAAAAATGGGCAAAAGAAATGAATAGAAATTTCTCCAAAGAGGACATACAGATGGCCAATAGGCATATGAAAAAATGCTCAACATCACTAATCATTAGAGAAATGCAAATTAAAACTACAATGAGGTATCACCTCACACCAGTCAGAATGGCACTCATCAGCAAAACAACACAGAACAAGTGCTGGCGAGGATGTGGAGAAAAGGGAACCCTTCTGCACTGCTGGTGGGAATGCAGACTGGTGCAGCCACTGTGGAAAACAGTTTGGAGATTCCTCAGAAAATTAAAAATCGAACTGCCTTTTGACCCAGCTATCCCACTTTTAGGAATATACCCTAAGAACACCATAGCACTGTTCGAAAAGAAGAAATGCGCCCCCATGTTCGTGGCAGCATTGTTCACAATAGCGAAGATCTGGAACCAGCCCAAGTGTCCGTGAGAAGACGAGTGGATTAAAAAGCTATGGTACATATATACTATGGAATACTACTCAGCCATAAGAAACGATGACATCGGATCATTTATAACAAAATGGATGTACCTTGATAACATTATACGGAGTGAAATAAGTAAATCAGAAAAAAAGAAAAACTGAGAACAGCACGATTACATACATAGGTGGGACATGAAAGTGAGGGTATGAGACATGGACAAGAGAGTGGTGGTTATGGGATGGGGGGAGGAAGGGAGGAGTGGGATAGGGAGGAGGGGAGGGACGCAGGGAAAACCAGATTGAAGGTGACAGAGGACAATTTGACTTTTGGTGACGGGTATGCAACACAATTGAATGATAAGATAACCTGGAGATGTTTTCATTGTACATATGTACCCTGATTTATTGGTGTCACCCCATTAGAATTAATAATAATAAAATATATATAAACAAAACAAAACAAAAACAAACAAACAAAGAATAATGGGTATATCAGAGGTAGAAGAAAAGGAGAAGGGAATGGAGAGCCTATTCAAACAAATTATTGATGAGAATTTCCCAAGACTATTGAAAGAGAGCCTCAAATCCAAGAAGTATAAAGAATGCCCAGTTATCGCAACCCAAACTATCTTACTCCCAAGGTACATCGTAATAAAATCAATGACAAAGAAAGAATCCTCAAGGCAATTACGAAAAAGAACATAACATACAAAGGAAAACCCATTAGGTTATCATCAAACTTCTTCGCAGAAACTCTACAAGCCAGAAGAAAGTGGACCTAAACATTCAAAATACGGAAAGAGAGGAATTACCAAACAAGTATGCAACACAATTGAATGACAAGATAACCTGGAGATGTTTTCTTTGAACATATGTACCCTGATTTATTAATGTCACCCCATTAAAATTAATTAAAAAAAAGTAAAAAAAAATACCATATTCATCAAAGTTATCTTTCAAATATGAAAGAAATAAAAACTTGTACACACAGAACCTGAGGGACTTTATCACCAAAAAAAACCCTTGTAGGAAATACTCAAGGGCATTATTTGACCAGATATAAAGAACAAAACAAATCAAAACTACAAGTTAAAGCTCCAAAAAGGTCACAATAAAAACAAGGATAATCTGTGACAACAGTAACATAAAAGGGGAGAGGATAAAGGTCTGCAGTAGCAAAGGAGGATGCAGTGCAGAAGAACTACTAATACAAAGGCCTCTTGTACATGTGAACATTTTTCTCTTACTAATCTAATGGTAACCACCTATGAAAAAGCCACTACTGAAACACACAGCTTAAAAAAGAAGAAACAGGGAAATGTATGGAATACCACCAAACAAAAACAACTGACAGAAACACAAAAGAGAAGAATCAAACAAGACACAGAGCTACCAGAAAACAAAACATAAAATGGCTATATAAAATTCTCAAGTGTCAATAATTATCCTAAATGTAAATGCACTGAACTCATCAATAAAGAGGCACAGAGTAGGAGTTTGGATCAAAAAGCAAAATCCAACCATATGCTGTCGTCAAGAGACACATCTAAGCTGCAAGGACAAAAGTAGATTGAAAGTGAAATGTAAAATGATTCTCCAAGCAAATAATATCCAAAGAAAAGCAGGTGTAGCCATACTCATATCTGACAATGTTGGTTTTGAGACAACAAAGTTAACTAAAGACAAAGATGGACATTTCATAATGATAAAGAGGACACTGTATCAAGAAGACATAAGACTTTTTTTTGACAGAGACAGAGAGTAAGAGAGAGGGACACATAGGGAGAGACAGGAAAGGAGAGAAATGAGAAGCATCAATTCCTCTTTGACAAAGGAGCCAAAAACACACAATAGAGAAAAGAAAGCCTCTTCAATAAATGGTGTTGGAAAAACTGAAAGCCACATGCAAAAGAATGAAACTTGACTACAGTTTGTCCCCTTTCACAAAAATTAATCCAAAATGGATCAAAGACCTAAATATAAGATCCAAAACAATAAATTACATAGAAACCATAGGTACTAAGCTCATGGACCTTGGCCATAGACAACAATTTATGAATTTGACCTCAAAGGCAAGGGAAGTAAAGGCAAAAATAAATGAATGGGACTATATTAAACTAAAAAGCGTCTGCACAGCAAAAGAAACTGATAACAAAACAAATAGGCAGCCAACTAAATGGAAGATGATATTTGCAAACAGGTCCAATAAGGGATTAATATCCAAAGTATATAAAGAACTCACAAAGCTCAGCAACAAACAAGCAGACAACCCAATAAAAAATGGGGAGAGGACCTGAACAGACATACAAACGGACAACAGATATATGAATAAATGCTCATCTCCACTACCTATTTGAGAAATGCAAATCAAAGCTACAATGAGATACCACCTTACAGCTGTTAGATTAGCTATCATCAACAAGACAGGTAATAAAAAATGCTGGAGAGGCTGTGGAAAAAAAGGAACCCTCATCCACTGCTGGTGGGAATGTAAATTAGTACAACCATTATGGAAGAATGTACGGTGATTCCATAAAAAATTAAGAATAGAACTACTATATGACCCAGCAATCCCTCTACTGGGTATCTACCCCCAAAACACAAAAACATTGGTATGTAAAAAAATATGCACCCCCAAGTTTATTGCAGCATTATTTAGTGGCCAAGACATGGAAACAACTGAAGTGTCCCTCAATAGAGGACTGGATAAAGATATGGTACATACCATACAATGGAATACTACTCAGCCATAAGAAATGATGACATAGTGACATTTACCACAACATGGATGGACCTTGAGAACATTATGCTGAGTGAAATGAGTAAATCAGAAAAAGCTAAAAACTGTATAATTTCACACATGGGGATATAAAACTGAGACTCGGGGACAGATAAAAGTGCCCCCTACCGGGGGAGGGGGCAGAGAAGGGAGGTAGAAGTAAGGGTATAAAGAGGGACAAGTATAAGATGATGGAAAATAATTTGACTATGGGGGAGGGGTATACAACATAATCAACAGTTCAAATGCTATAGAAATGTTTACCTGAAACCTATGTACTCTTATTGATCAATGTCACCTTGTTAAAGTTAATTTTCTAAATAAAATTTAAAAATTAAAAAAAATTGAATAAAAATACAAAGCACTAAACAGAACAAAATTATTATCTATTTACACAATTGAATCCTATGAGACAGCTAATATTGAAAGACACTTGGGAAAGATATATAGTGAAAAAATTACAGAATAACACTTATTACACAATTTTGTTTATGTAAAAACACAAACACTTTTAATAGGCATAGAAGATATCTGGAATGATGACATTGATAAACTTAATGGGGATTAAATGTGGGGAAAGGAGACCTTCATTTTTAATCTTTAGTATTAAAGTGTTTTTGTCATTTTCAGTGGATTATGAATTATAATCTTGAGATTTTGAGTAATAGAGAGATTAAAAAGGTACCATAATGAACTATAAATCGAACTTTAAAAAAAACTTACTCAAGCTTGCATGTTAATTATACTAGTACAAAGAAAATTTGTTTAATTATTATGATGGTCTTCTACAGGCCTGGTTACACAGCAATTATGACTATAATTTTAAAATGCTATCACAATGAATAGGTATATATAAAAAATCAATTGTATATAACCTGTTGAATATATATAAAATCTTAATCTCAGCTTGGAGGAAAAAACACGGCAAATTTTTCTTTCAAAATCAGCTAACCCTATTATGAAATCTGCAGATTACAACCTATTTCTATTTCATGGAACAGGGAAGCAAAATACTACTTCCCTTGCAAGGTACACGCTTCCCTTGGGAAAGAGAGTAATGCAGATCATTTATTGTAGGGCAAGGTGATTTATTACCACGTGAGGAATGAGTTCAAGGAGCTGACTAAAGTGATTTCTTTTACTTATTTCTCTTATTGGATACACAAAGGTTTGCAGGTAGTTAAGAGAAAGGATTCTGATTTTTTCCAAGCGTCCCCATGAACATGCCAGAAATACTTAGCTCTAGGTGGGATAAGGAACTGCACAAGCAAGCTCTTAGGAGAAAGTTGGCATTCCCACAAAGCTCACATATGCTGAAATGTAGCCAGAAATTCTGTAAAAGAAACTAAAGGATTTCTTTATTTTAAGAAAATGGTAGTAGTGACACACTTTGATAAACATTTAAGATAAAAAGTTGTTATATACACATTCATAAACACACTTTTTTAAAACTATTTTTTTAAATTTATTGATTGATGTTAGAGAGACAGAGAGAGGAAGGAGGAGAGAAAGAGACACAGAGGGTTGAATCTGCAACCTTGTTGTTCTGGAGACGCGCTGACTGAGCAACTATCCAGGGCCAAACATGCACATTCTTAATAGTTAGCAAGCACAGGACTAAAAATAAGATATGTTTGCAAATGACTTCCCTGTTGCACTTTCACACTGTTATAGGCAAAAGAATAACTTTACCTCCTCCCATGGAATGTATCACAAAAAAACACTGCAAACAATCACAGTGCTCTGCTGACTTTCTCAGTTTCTCTAAAATCTGTTCTTGATAAAGACTGCCAAAAACATTATGCCCCACAGCCCTGAAAAAAAGAATATAGATTAAAAAAATTTCCTGCATTTATTATTTCAAGATTTCATTTCTGATCTAAATAAAAAATATATAATAAAAACTTGGAAGTATTTTTACTGTATTAAGTAAATTCTATTCCTGTTTCATGTCAATAAATCATATATCTCAAAGACACCAGGTACAAAACTTAGGAAATATAGATGTATATTTCTCAGACATACTGATAAGATAGCTCATTATCAATGAATATTAAACTATGCTTTCGTAAATTTTCATTCTTTTATTTTTTTTCTTAAGGTAAAATTACAACAAAACAAAATTTTACAGTTTTTCTCATTTCCATTTCAAGTAAACTCTAATTGCAGTCAATTTTACATATGAAAAAGCAGAATGTGGCCAACTAGAAAGAGAAAATTTTAAAGCATTTTGGTTTAAAAAATGAGAAAAAGATATCACTAAATTAAATGGCACACAGTAGAAAACTGATGTTCATGGGGACCTGCAAGCCTTTTTATGTACATGCCAAATTTCCAAGTATCACTATGCTAAACTAAAACATAAGCAGGATTTCCCCCCACTGGCAGTCAGGTATAATCAAAAGTTACCGAATAAGTTATTCAACAATTAGAAAAAAGCCAGTTGAGTAATCAGGTGAACTCACTTATTTAGTGATTGGTTCTCCCCAAATGACTATTCTAGAACACAAGATTCAAATTCATGCTTTAGTAAAATTATATATCACTACACATTATGAAACTGAGTGACAGACTGCAAATAGTTAAAATAATAAAAAGATTTGCAAATAGCAAGAAGCTACTTAATTAAAACAAAAGACAACCTCAAAAGTAAAATTTTAAATGATCATAGCTGGAGCTTTTTTCTCATTAAGGAAAAGTGACCATTATAATTTAAGGGCCAAACAGCACCTCAGGCTGAGCTTGAATGCTGGGACACTGGTCTGGTTTGCATCCCTGTATCAATCCTATTAAACCTGACCAACTAGAGAACTTGAAAAAATCAAATACTAAAGTTAAGAGAACAGTTTATACAAATACTTAAAACCTTTGTCACTATTTAGTATTATGCAAGAATCAATTTACAACAAGGAATTTAATAAATCAATTTTTCAGGATTCATCTTTTTCTTAAAAAAGAAGAGAAAGAACTAGGATATAAGTGCCTCCCAAGAATTATGAAACACCATCATTTATAAAGGAAAAGATGGCCAAAAGGTCCAGAGTTAAGTAAGGCAAGTGATGTTTTAATTTCATGTCCGCAGGACCTGTTGGAATGAAAGGAGAAACTGCTCATTTTTTTCAGGTGACACTTCTGTTTTCATGTTCAGCATACTCTCTCACCAGTTATTCCCGGAGCCAGAAATATCAGTGATGAGCTGCTTGCTATCAAACACATCTCTCAAAGGCCCCTGCAAAATTTCATTTACTACTCCTTCCTCCATGTCAATCAAAACAGCCTGAGAAAGGGAAATAAAATAGAATTACCATAACTTTCTTTAGAGTTAGTCACTCTGTAAATGAAAATAACTTATGAACTAAAAGTTACATACTTTTTATAATTCAAGTTTAATCAAATCTTTGACTCTTTATGTAGACTGATTTAAGAACTAAAAATAATTTCACTCTGCTCAAAAGGTGCAATCCAATAAAAGATGAATTCTAAATTTTTACCCTACTCCAAATTACCAAGTGTAAAGAAATAAAGAACTGAATAATCCTCTCAACTTATTTTCTATCTATTCTTTGGTTCATGTGCCTATGTGACTATAAGTTTCTTGAGACATCTCAGATATCTAGAAGGTAGTATTAACCGGAGAATACTCTCAACGCAGGGTGCATTAATGCATTTGCCCATTAGGAGCAACCATGCTGTTGTGAACCACAGCCAAAAACTGTCCAGTTCAAGCCAGTAAATGTGCAAAGCCAAAAAACTAGGTAGATGTCAAAGAGAAAGTGCTTGGTTCATGGGTTTTACTTCTTGTGATCACATAATGTTAAGCACTTACTACATATGTCACTACTCTAAGTGCTTACATGTACCACCCCACTTTCACGTAATCCTTACATCCCTATGTATAGGTACTAGTAGTATCCCTACTTTGAACACTGAGTAAACAGGCCTACAAAAGTTAAATAACTTGCCCATGATCACCCAGCTAATAAGTAGTAGAGCTGAGATTCAAACCTGGCTAGCCTGGTGAAGAACAGACTCTTAACCATCTTATTGAAGGGAGACAGTCAAGTTTTATATTTATACAGTACTGACTTCAATATAGTTATAATTTGTGAATTCAATTATTTTATATAATTATGCTATTGTAAACTGGCCATAAATTTTGTTTTCTAAGGATATCAAAAGTCACAGATAGATAGTTCCCAAGTACCACACTACTGTTCTTCAAATTCAGCCAGTACTCCAGGTCTGATCCCATCATCTCATCACTTCCATAGCATCCAAACCACCTTTCTTTTACGTTAAAGCCAAAGGCTACTGATCAATAACTGGAAAAAGCAGTTTGTTGTAGACAAACAATCACAGAAGGGAAGTGTTGTTGAAATGGGATTAAGGCTAATATGGGCTACTGACCCCAATTTTTTTTTTGTTCAGGTCTTAGATGGTTATGGTATTTATATATTATAATGTGGCTAAAGCCATGCTTTGTAAAAGGAGCAAATAAATCTTCCATTATCTTCAAATAAAATATTAACTTGCATTAGTATATATTTCAGACTTAGAGTTAAGAAAGATCCTATCATTTATCTAGACATGTATTTTTCCTGAAACATTTAGGAAAAAATGGTAACTATGCAGTGTTTTACTTAAACACAAAATACTCCCTCTAGTTTCAGGTAGACACAAACGTCTACTTAGTTACATTTATACTACATGTGGCTTAGAAAAGACTTTTTTTTAATTTGAGAAATTTAAATTATTTTGTCATGATAGTTAGAGAAGTATAGTTATTTTAAAAACACTTGAGATGTAAGAATCCAAGTGTGTATATCTTACTCGTGCTTTTAAAGAACAAATTTTCCCCTTGGAAATACTGCCACCATCACCAACCACTCTGAAAAATAAAAAATAAGAAAAATATCATAAGATCTTCCATGGTTGTTAGTGCTCTCAGCAATTAAGTTAACTTCCATTTCTATGGTAAAGCTACTTAGAGACCATTGAGACAGACACAAAAAATAACAAAGGAGCCACCATTCCTAATCTTCTCCCTTGCCTACCTCCCATTAGGATAAAAAATGAGGTACTTAATCCCCTGGCTTTCTTTAGTATTGGCCACGTAATCAAGTTCTGGCTAATGAGATAAGAGAGAGGTTTTTGGAAAGCTTTTCTGATAAAAAGGATCAGATGCAGTTGGTACCAATTCTTCTGTTTTTCTACTTTGAACATGAATATGGATGTGATTCCTAGATTGGAGGCTGCCATTTCATACTTAGGAAGTAATAAACATGAAAACAAAATGTAAACACACTAAGAATAATCAAACAATAAATATCTTGGTCTTTAAGGCACCCCTCCAAACCTAGAGCATCCAATTTATTGATTTATCTTGTATCTGAGATAACTGGATACCTTTATTGCACAAGCTACCATTAATAAGGTTTCCTGTTATAGGTAAACATATATCAACTAATGTACTAGTTATATACCACTGACCATCTAAAGACATACCTAGAATTTCATGCTGAAAATAGTTACCAAAGTAAATAATCTAGGACCAAAGATTGTACGAGTCAATATAGTTTACGAGTCAGAATATATGAAGGGAGGCAGAATTAAGCATAAAATGCTGTAGGTCAAGGGTTGGTAAACTACAGTCCTGGTCAAATCTGAACAGCTGCTTGTTCTTTTAAAATATTGGGCCTGGCTGCTGGTGGTACAGTGGACAGAGCATCAACCTAGGACTCTGAGATCCCAGATTCAAAACCCCAAGGTTGCCAGCTTGAGCGTGGGCTCATCCAGCTTGAGTGCAGGGTCACCAGCTTGAGCATTGGATCGACATGATCCGATGGTTACTGGCTTAAGCAAGGGGTCACTGGCTCAATTGTAGTTCCTCCCCCCACTCCAGGTCAAGGAATGTATGAGAAGCAATCAGTGAACAACTAAAGTGCCACAACTACAAGTTGATGCTTCTCATCTTTCTCCCTTCCTGTTTCTCTCTAGCTTAAAAAAAAAAATTATTGGAACACAGCCACGTTCATTTGTTCATGTACTACCTGCATCCATGCTTTAATAGCAGAGTTGAATATATGTGATACAGATCTTATAGTCTACAAAACCTAAAATATTTACCATCTGGTCCTTTACAGGAAAGGCTTGCCAATCCCTGGTATAGGTCAATTCCCATAATACTGTTAAAAAGGTATGATCATTTTCTCAGATACAGGAGTGTACACAAAGAAGTGGTCTTGTTTTCAAAATATTTTTTTGTACTAACTTATAGAATAGGTGCTACATGTGTTGATAGTACAAAGAAAGAGCAAGATGCCAAACCCTTTCTCCCCAAACTTGACTTTGGGGATTCTGTATGCTCTCAGCTAAATTATAAAGCAGAGTAGATGACAGTGTAGTTATACGAAGTTACCTCATTAAGAGGGAAGCTCCAAGGCTGAATCTCAACTATGTACTGCGTTTCCCCATGTATCAGATGTACTTTTTTTTAAATTTAAATTTGAGGTCTTAAAATTGGGTACATCTTATACAGAGGTGTAGAATTTTTTTTTTACTTGCATTTTCTGCTTTTTTGCGCTTATTTTTGCACTCCTTGTTGAAGACAGTGATTTTTCATCAGACACAGATGAGGACAAGCTAATGGATGGGAGTTTTGACAGTGATGAGGAGTTGAATAAATTTTATGATGAATAAAATAAAACTTTAGTTCAATAATTTTACTTTTATTTCTTCAAATTTTTGGCCCCTACATTAAGGTGCTTCTTATACATGGGATAAGATGCATATTCTTATCCCATGTATATTTCTTATACATGGGGAAATACAGGAATACTCAATGAAAGGAATGGCCACTAAGAATAGAGGACATGGAAGTAGGTATTTAGTTAAAAGCACCTAAAAGGAAGTATTAGAAAGGCAAGTTTGAGTCTCTTAATAGTATTTAGGGGAGAAGATGTTCTAGTTCACAAACAAGAGGCAATCTAATTCAGTGGTACCTTGACACACAAGTTTGTTTCATGACCGCGCTTGTGACTCAATTTGCTTGTGTGTCAAATCGAATTTCCCCATTTAAATGAATGGGAATGCAATTATTCCGTTCTGGCCCCCCAAAACCACACACATTTCTTTGTTTTATATGATTTTAAATAAGAAAATGTACTTTATAAATAACAAATACACACACACACACACACACACACACACACACACAAGAGAATGTAAAGAAATAAACTGGTTTATGAAGTGTATTTACCTCCAAGGTCAGGCAAAGATGCTGGCAGAGGGGAGAAGACTGGCAGAGGAGGTTTTCATTTCGTGCATTATCCCTTAACATAACTTACTCCCTACACACTTAATGCTACATTTAATTGCAAAATTTAACTTACACACTACATATGATATATAACTTTATCACTAAACTTAATTGCTATTTTTGTACTTTGCTTAATCATCATCATTTTCTTCACTGACTTTTGGCTTTTCCGCCACACTTTCCTAGCTTTCACTTAGAGGCCATTTCAACAAAAATCTTTCCATGGAAGTTTGTTTCTTCCTCTCGTTCATAAAGTTCAGCAGGCTATCTAGTGGAGGGTGGCGGAAGCTCGTGATTCAAATATCCGCTCGTGACTTAAAGCAAAAAATCCCAGGAGTGACTGCTCTTGATTTAAAGTGCTCATGTGTTAAGGTACCACTGTATCTCCATATAATAAAGATAAATGACACCAGCCATTAGGATAATACACTGAACTTATCTTGGGTCTGACTCCATGGTTACCAACCAACATTCTATTACCTAGTTTTTCAGGTAGATTTTCTACAGAGGAGAATGTGCTTTTGAAGGGAATTGTATATCTAGTCTTCCTGAGTAATAGTATCACTGTCAATTAAAACTAATTGAGTTTCTGCTTTTAGGTTGGTGCATCTGCCTGCACTAGACAACACTGGATTAATTCTCAAGGTGTTAACAAGGTTTCTGAATTTACAAGCCTAAGGATCTGACTCTAGAATTCATCAAAAAGTGAAAACTAATTAGCCTTCCTCAGGAGATAACTGCCTCAAATACCCAACCAAATAATTCAAATTAGAACTGAAATTTTTATTGAATTAGAATAAAATTGCATGTTTTGGTTTTTAAGTATTTTTTAATTCAAGCTCACCACAGTTTAGCTTTAAGTGTTTTTAAAACACACGAACTTAATGATTTAACATTAAAAGCTTGAATGTCAAATTACTTTCAAATAAAAGATATATAATTACATATACCCTTTATTAAATAAACAAAGGTAATCTGACAATTGTTTTTCTCCCTTTCAGCACATCTATTTGTACAGCAAATATTCCTGACCACAAATAACAACAGAAATGTAAACAATATATTTTTCTTTCAAAAGTTACCTATTATTAACAAGATATCCTAAAAGCAATTTTGAGCATTCCTTTAAGTGAAACTTTATTTTTAGGTCCAATTAAAAGAAGACATACTAAAGGTTCTTTCTGTTGGTATGTCTCAGAAGAAAACCTGTTGTTCTGCTTTGAAGAATGATATAAGAATATTAGTGATATAAGACTAATCAGAAATACTCCTTTAATGAGAAAAGCAAACAAAAAAGCCCAACATCTTCTTGACAGTTATCAACTGTTTTTATTGTCCTTTGAAGAATTCTCCTCCAATCTGTTGACATGAAAAGTAATGAGCACGCTATGTCACTGATTTTCACAGTCTTCATCTCACGGCATGTAAACTAATCACAAAAATTTTATGGTACACCAAAAGACTGTATTTGCCAATCTGACAAAAAATAGGTATAATTTTGATCCTTTTACACAGACAGCTATTGTTGCATTGGCTGTTGTCATTTTTTAAATTTGACTTTAAGGTAAAAAGGGTCAATGCCTCTCACTAAATAGTCAGGTACTTCATGTTCTAAAAATCTATACAGCACACGAGCACTCTATGTGATAGACTTTAATCCCATCTTACCTGGTATCCACATTTCTAAAGAAGCTGCTTATTGCCTCATCATAAATTCCTTTCTGAAAAATAAAAAAGGAAAATATTTACAGCATTTTAAGTTTTTCCTCTTTCCCAAATGAAGTTCTTCAACTTAATAATCTCACAATATTTTAAGGGCTGGTATGTGGCGATGATGAGTAAAAGCAAATGATCATAAAATGTGGAGATTGATTCTTCCAATCTAAATAAGAATAGATTCCTTGAGATCTATGAATTAAGTTCAGGGAGGGTGCTGAAGTCCCCGTAGAGCTGTAGAATCAAGTAGAGCTTTCTCTGACTTCATGGTGATCATTTTAAAAGCTGACTGGTTAAATTAAGAAATACTACACGTTTCCTATTTTACAAAGTACTTTCACATATACTATCTCATTGGTGTTCACAAGAATCCTGAGAAAGTAGAGACCCTGAAAATTAGATGAAACTTAAGACCAAGGTCTCTACCAATATACATTTAAAAACTGTTTTGCTCTTTCCTGGTAAGACCCCATACAACGTGTGCCAGCCAAATAGAAGCTCATATCTGTTGGAAGAACGTCGGTGCCAGGCGAGGGGGCCCCTGGGAGCCGGACCGGTACCTGGTTGACCGCTGCATGCTCCCTAAGCGCCAGCTCCCAAAAGCAGCTGCCAATCTGGTTTCCGCACTGTCCGACTGTGATCGGGGAGAAGGAAAGAGAACAGATTTTAAGAAGTTAACAAGGCCGCTAGGCTCCGCGCCGACTGGGTCCTCACCCTCCCGGTGCAGCTTACCCTGCACGACCACCGACTGGGTCATATCGTATTGTGGCGGGTACGGAGGCCTCGAAAGCCCGCTCCGTCCTTTGTATTTCCGCGGCCCGCCCACGGCACTAGCCTAGGGGGCGGGGCCGCCGTAAGTCACGCTGCTGCCGCCAGTCGCTACCGTCGCTACACTCTTATCTCGGCTCTGGCGAAGATTTTCCGTCAGAAGCCGCCAAGTGCACCAGCGTCGCGCTGTTACCATAGCGACTGGGTCTCCGGACCACAGATCTTCGCTGCCTTGTCAACATCTTTTAGCTACCGCACTACCGGAGGCCAGGGTAACTGGCGGGTAACTAGGCTTTGGAGTGGGTTTTTAAAACATGTGTCTTTATTACTGGGCCGTCGTTAGAGGTTTGGTCTCCGTTCATAGTCGCCACACCATGGGCGGTGAGTCGAATTCCGTTTATTCAGATTCCTCCGGACGCTACGTTAGCGTCTCTAAACAACAAGCCCTTTGTTCTAATAGAAAACGAAGACTGTCGATGAGCACAGGGAAACCTCAGACCAGTAGGCGTGGCAAGGTGCAACCAAACTGGGTGGTTATACACTGTGACAAAATGGCGCTTTCGAGACCCAATCAGTGTTCGTCGAAGCTGTAGGTTTAGGCTTCCAGCACTAACGTCTAGGCCCTCTGGCGGATTCAAAAGAAATTAAGACCTAGATGTCCAGCTCAGAGGAATTTACGGTCTGATTCAAGATACACACGAAGTGCTCAAGCTGGTGACAGACAGAATGTGTGGTGCTGCATATAAATGCAATAGTATCCCGTGGATGAGGATGTAAATGAGTAAATAGAGATGGATGGAAGAGATGAAAATTAAAACGAGGCATTTGATTTATATACAGTGTTTAGATGGCAGAAAGGAGGAAATGTTTGAAAAATAAGGCATTCCTTAAAATGACCAACTCCTTAAAATTATCTAACATGGAGTACTATAAACCCTTATCGATCAATTTAGACGAGACTTCAGTTAAAAATCCAAGCACTTTTTAAATGAAATTAATATATATATTTTAAATTTTATTTCTTTTTATTTATTCATTTTAGAGAGGAGACGGGGGGGGGGGGGGGAGAGAGAGAGAGAGAGAAAGGGGGGAGGACCTGGAAGCATCAACTCCCATATGTGCCTTGACCAGACCAGTGCAGGGTTTTGAACTGGCGACCTCAGTGTTCCCAGGTCGACCCTTTATCCACTGCGCCACCACAGGTCAGGCCATGAAATTAATATTTTCCACAAAAATTCTGAGGAGCTACAAATTCTAGGAAGCTTTCTCCGTTAAAAATGGTTAAATTGTATGTGTGATAATAGGAGCACTTTATTCCTCTACCAGGACGAGTAATAGTTGTTAGCACATTTTTCTTATAGCTGGTGTGTTTGATGTTGCAAAGCTGGTTTATGGTGTTGAAGCTTTCCCACATTTTCATTTGGTTGTTTTTCATCTTAGTACTTATATCTCATGAATAACAGGCAACATTAAAATTTTTTTTTTGAACTGCTGGATTTTATTCCTAACTACGTGTTAGTGAGAATGGAGTTGGTGGAGGTGCAGCGTGGCACTTCATTTCAGCTCTTGATATTAAAATTCCAAAGTCTGGGGCTTCTGAAATTGTTAAATTTTGTACAGTTTGTAGACAGTGCTGTTTGTAGGTGTGCGTTGGTGATCTGTGGTTTCAGCTTCTCTGGTATTCTGACCTCTGCAGAGCTCTATCCCTCATGCAGTGGTTCTGTCCCAGTCATTATTCCCCAGAGGTCTTACATGGGAATGATGTTAAATTAAGAAAGTTTTAACAAGTCTCATTAATCACTTCATTCTGGAGGGAATAAGACTGAGGGGCAATTATGCTTAAGAGTCAAGGTAGAATGTTATATACCACCCCTTCAGGACCTCAGTAGAAGCAGAAAAATATTATAGAATTTATATTTTACAGAAGTCCACATTGAAGTTGTATACGAGAGGTGAATCTGAGTATATACGGGAGGTGAATACACTTCTAATTTGATGAACTGAGACTATTTAAGATATTCAACATATTTGCAGAAGAGCAAGCAGAACCCTGGTCGTCCTGAAAAGCTACACACAACTCTATTGGAATTCTCTCTCATGTACCTTCTCTGGAACAACCACAATGAAAAGAAAAATATGACTTAATCTTTCACACTAGCTGTATATGGAAGAACATTTACAATTCAATAATAGATTGAATTATTGTTCTAAATTCTTCACTCTTCCCTTCTGCACGTGACTGTGCAGAACCTCCTGGTATAGTAGAGTAAGTAGAATATACATCTTTGCTTCATTGTCCATGGGCTTGGTCATTTGGCTTTCTTTGGCCAATGTAATGACATCAAGTATAAAACTAGAAGGAGTTGAGATGTGCTTTCATGAGTTTGCCTCTTGGATTTTGTTGTCTTTTTTTGCTAAGAAAAACTGCCTCCTCTGATGGTTGCTGTTTCCAGAATGATGAAGACATGTGGATTATATCTGAGTCTAAATCCCATTTGAGATGTGGAGTACAACTTACCCTGGTCAGACCCAGGTGAGGCAGATGGAGATTAGCTGAAGTGGAAACTACCCACAGTCTTATGAGCAAGAAAAATATTTTTGGTTGAAGCCATGAGATTTTTGGAGTATTAGAGCAATAGCTACTGACAAATAAAAATAAAATAGATTGGGAGGAATTTCATGTTAAACATGAGCAAGAGAAAAAAATTATTGAGAATTATGTAGATTACTACTGTAAAAGGAAGAAAGGAAAGTAGCATAAAAAATTGATGAGATATATGAACTGGATAAAACCTACCTAAGGGGAAAAAAGAATATTCATTATATATTCTTTGTGCTTTAGAGGAACTTGTTAATAAGGATATGAATTCAGTAATATAGGGACATAATATACTAGCAATGTATTAAGAAGTAAGTTCTATAAGGGCTGAGTCCTGCCTATTTTAGTCACTGATATATCCTTAGTACCTAGACTTTGCCTAGTATGCTATAGGTAGTCAATAAATATTTGATGAATAAGTGAACTAAAATGGAGATCAAAGAGCAAAGGAAATTAACTGAAGGCCAAAATACCTTAAAGGATGAGTGAATAATTAGAAGCAGGAGGAAGCAGACTAGAGAACTGAAATTCTAATTACTGATGTAGAAGAAAGCCTTCAGAAAATCAAAGAGAATACTGAAGCAGAAGACAAAAGTATTAAATCTCTTAGAAAATAATATATATGTAAGAGACAAATATAGTTTAACATAAGATTAAAAAGTGCCCCTGAAATAGTTAACACAGCAAATGAAAGAAGAAATGTTCTTACTGATATTATAATAAAGAAAGAAAAATCAAACAGTCAACACTAAGGTGTATATCCTGGTTAAGTTATTCAATTTTCAGAATAAAGAAAGTTCTTTAGTAACCAAGAAGCAAAGCGGTGGGGCAAGGGTAGCATGGAGAAAAAACATCTAGGCTTCTTTATACTCATCTATAGCACATTCAGTACTGGAAGCTTTTTTTTTTTTTTTTTACAGGGACAGAGAGAGAGTCAGAGAGAGGGATAGATAGGGACAGACAGACAGGAATGGAGAGAGGTGAGAAGTATCAATCATTAGTTTTTCGTTGCCATTACGACACCTTAGTTGTTCATTGATTGCTTTCTCACATGTGCCTTGACTGCGGGCCTTCAGCAGACTGAGCAATCCCTTGCTGGAGCCAGCGACCTTGGGTCCAAGCTGGCGAGCTTTTGCTCAAGCCAGATGGGCCCATGCTCAAGCTGGCGAGCTCGGGGTCTCGAACCTGGGTGTTCCGCATCCCAGTCCAACACTCTATCCACTGCGCCACCCCTGGGTCAAACAGTACTGGAAGCTTTTGAATGTTACAAAGTTCTGAGGGGAAATAAAAGTATATTATACTTCTAAAGCTTTTTAACTTGTCATTAAAATATAATTTGAATTTCTGACTACTGTCCATTTTTATTCCTGCTAGGGTGCTGCATTTCTGAGCCTATCTCTTTTAACAAACTATAGAAATGATGTCTGAAAATAGTCTTCTGAGCCTATCTTTTTTACTTGACAAACAGCAACTGTATCAAAATGTTATTAACATTCTTTCAACCTCTTCATCTAGCATTAATGTTCATTAGTAAATCATCTGTCTTCTAGGCTATTACAGATTTTTCCAAAGGTTTTTCTGAAAGGTTTACCACTGAATAACAAAGATATCTAACTATCCTTGCAGCCTCCAAGAACAATTTTCTTGTCACTTTCTGCTTGACCACTTGCTCTAGTGATTTATATTTTAAGTTTTTGTTATGGCAATATCTAAGTCTGGACCTAAGTCTGTATAAGTGAAGATAAATTTTGTTATGCTGTGGTATAAAAAAACCAATTGTGTGTCTGACCAGGTGGTTGCGCAGTGGTTAGAGCGTGGGACTGGGATGCGGAGGACCCAGGTTCGAGACCCCAAGGTCACCAGCTTGAGTGCGGGCCCATCTGGCTTGAGCAAAAGCTTGCCAGCTTGGACCCAAGGTCGCTGGCTCCAGCAAGGGGTTACTCGGTCTGCTGAAGGTCCATGGTCAAGGCACATATGAGAAAGCAATAAATGAACAACTAAGGTGTCACAATGAAAAATTAATGATTGATGCTTCTCATCTCTCTTTGTTCCAGTCTGTCCCTATCTATCCCTCTCTCTGACTCTATCTCCTTGTAAAAAAAAGCAACAACAATAAACAATTGTGTAATTTTTTTGCACATGATACATGTTCTTTGGGGGGTGTCTGGTGACTCTGCTTTATGTTATCCTCACTCTGGCACTTAAGTTGCAGTGCTAGCACTATTTGGTTCATTCTTGGTTTTTGTGGCGGAGAGAAAGACAGCTCAAGAGGGTCTTGCATTGCACATAATGGCTGCTGTTAACTCACTGGCCCGAACTAATCACATGGGTTTCAGATAAAAGTAATCATAAAGGGACCAGGAATTATAATTCTGGAAGACAGAGATTCAGAAATAACTTGATGAACATTTATAAACACATCACATGCATTCTCACAAATGACAGCAGAATACACCAAGATGGCACCTAATGATCTCTGCCTCCTATTTTTGTGTAATGCCTTTCCCTTGAGTTTGGGCTGGATCTAGTGACTTCTTTCTAATGAATTGAACCCAAACAACCCAGTAGCTACCCTAAATTAAGGGGACAAGGTTGAGAATTCTGGAGGGAGGGGGGCAAGGCAGCTAAAATTTTCAAGGCAGAGTCCCAGAAATGAGTGAGACAAAGGGAAAGTTCTGGATATCTTCAAGGCCTCATAAGCCTTAAACTTGGTCCTGATCATTACAAGCATGTGTGACAACTATCCAAAACTGAGGGAAAAATGACTGGAAAGGAACAGGGAGGACAATTACTAGGGTTCCACAGGGCTGGGACTAGTTCGCATTCTCAATATCTTGAGTGGAGGAACCTTGTAATATATGGGGTCATTGAGCTGAATATATGTACAGAAGCGTATTGCCTAAGGAGTGCAGACAAATTTGCTACAGATGAAAGACTATTCTGATCTAGCCTAATAAGAATGCGGGAAATCAACTCTCTTAAAGGACCAAGCTGTTTCCAAATAACCGTGTCCCAGAATAAATCTTGAAAGTACTTTAAAAATTAAAAATAAAGTTCAGCATTCAACAATGTAAAATTAACAATGTTTGGCATCAAATAAAAAAATTGCAAGATATGCAAAGATGTAGAAAAATACACTGCATAATGAGATAAAAGAAATGAGTCAGTAAAAACAAACCAAGAAATGGCAGAAATGAAATAATTAGTAGATAAGGACATTAAAACTAATACTTTTTATTCAAGAGGGTAAAAGGAATAAAAACATTAAGAAGAGACAAATGTAAAAGATACAGATAAGACTTCTGGAAATAAATACAATGTGTGAGATGAAAAATACACCGAATGGAATTAAGAGCAGATTAGATATTGCAAAAATAAAAATAAAAAAGGTAGTTAGACATAGCAATAGAAACTATTCCAAATAGAATAGAAAACAACAAAAATAAAAAGGAGATTCAATAAGCGGTGGAACACCTTCAAGCAGCTTTTTATATCTGTCATTGGAGTTCTAGAAGGAGGAAACAAGAAATGCTTGAAAAAGTAATGACCGAATTCATGATCCAAGAAACTCAGTGAACCATTAGACACAGGAAACTGGAGGAAAACTACATTATAATTAAATATTTTAATATCAGTTATAAAGAGAAAAATATTAAAAAGTACCCAAAGAAAAAAGACACACTACATATAGAAGAACAAAGATAAGAATAACAACAGACTTTCTTGTTGGAAACAATGCAAGCAGAAAACAGTGAAGCAAAATCTTTAAAATTCTTAATATATATGAAAAAAACAAATGCCTGACTAGGCGGTGGCGCAGTGGATAGAGTGTCGGACTGGGATGTGGAAGACCCAGGTTCGAGACCCCGAGTGCGGGCTCATCTGGCTTGAGCAAAAGCTCGTCAGCTTGGACCCAAGGTCGCTGGCTCCAGCAAGGGGTTGCTCGGTCTGCTAAAGGTCCGCGGTCAAGGCACATGTGAGAAAGCAATCAATGAACAACTAAGGTGTTGCTACGGCAACGAAAAACTAATGATTGATGCTTCTCACTTCTGTCCGTTCCTGTCTGTCTCTGTCTATCCCTCTCTCTGACTCTCTCTCTGTCCCTATTAAAAAAAAAAAAAAAAAAAAGACATCAGAAAAAGAAAAACAAATTAAGCCCAAATTTAACAGAAAAAAAAAGTACTAAAGATTGGAGAGGATATCAAATAGAAAACAGAAAAATAAAAAAATATGAGTGAAATGTTTAATATGTTTCCTGAAAGATTAAAATTCTTTTGTGGGCTCCCTTGCTCGTAAGATAAAGTCTAAAATCTTTAACTTAGATTTCTGTTTTAACTTATTTCCACTTATCTCTGTGATCTGATTCCTTTATTTTCTCTGTTGCCCTTTCAGATCTTTTGTGGTCCTGTCTAGTGGCAGATGACTTGTACATGCTGACTCCGCTGTTTCCTTCCTCCCAAGCTGGCTAGTGTGTTTTCTTTTCACCCATTTCCATCTATATATTTGATGCCTACTTGTCCTTTAGATTTAGGTTTGATATCCTAGTCTAGGATGTACCCTAACTTGTAAGCTCCACTAGGACTGAACCTTTGTTTTGATCAATTTTTTTAGCTCTTTAAACACATGCCTGGCTGGTGGATTCTCAGCAATTATTTTTGCATGAATAAATTTTAATAATGGATCTGTTTTCTTAGGATATGACCAGTTCAAACACCACTCTTTTTCTGCATCTTATGAATTAATATCCTGAGGATTGGAAGATCATTATTCTTGGGCTTATGAGAATTAAGGAGAATATTTAGAAATTTGATCATCTTTTTCCCCCCTTCATTTATACTTCACTTATTCATTCGTTTACCTGTGAAGATCTGCTGGAGAGTCAAGTTCATTTTGTCTTCTGATATATTATTTTTTGTGCTGGAAAGTTTCATAATTAAGGCTACTCTTTGGTTTGTTTCATTGTATCACCCATACTAAAAACAAGAAACTGCACAACTTGTACCAAATAAACTAGTAAAATAAAATTAGAAGAATGAAAGAGTATTCCAAATGCAGATACTTTACTTGATACTAATCCCAAAAAAGGGAAGTCATGCCTCAATACCCTGATTTCAAGAACTATGAAAACTTAAGAAAATGTGATGATTTAATTTTTGTATACCAGATATTGGTTTTATTACATGTTAGATTTTTTTTTATTCCTCAAAACAACTCTTTGTGAAGGAATTAATACTATTTTACATACAGACTCTTGGTCATTTGCTCAAAGTCTCAGAGTTAACATGGTCTTAAAATTCAAATTTCATTCTGATAACAAAGCCCATTATTTTCCCACTGTTGTCTCCACTAAAAACAAACTTTTAAAAATGTTGCCATCTTAAGGATAAAATGTTTAGGTCCTACTGATACATTACCTAACAGTGGCCAGCAATTATTTCATTTTGTCTATGATACAGTCATTTAAATGGTTTCTCTAAGCTAAAATTGTGATCATCTATTCACTTGATAGCACCCTAGTAAGAAAAAGAGTGGAGGTAAGATTTTTGTCTAACAGCATAATTACTTAAAACGCCATTTTACTATAACATAAATCATATGAACACAGAACAGTGTTCCTGCCTGACCTGTGGTGGCGCAGTGGATAAAGTGTTGACCTGGAATGCTGAGGTCACTGATTCAAAACCCCAGGCTTGCCTGGTCAAGGCACATATGAGGAGTAACTACTATGTGTTGCTGCTTCCTGCTCCTTCCTCCCTTCTCTCTCAAATCAATAATAATAAATAAAGAAACAGCAGTGTTCCTATGGATGAAGTCACTCCATTAAATTTAATTTCTAAATAAAAATAAAATAATTTAAAAAAGAGACAAGTAAATAGAGCAGTGGAAACAATATAAAATGTAGATATTAAAAATAAGATTTTTGGACCTCGCCTGTCAGCTCAGTGGATAGAGTATTGGCCTGGTATATGGACATCCTAGGTTCTGCTCCTGGTCAGGGTACACAGTAGAAGTGACCATCTGCTTTTCTTTCCCTCCATTTCCCCTTCTCTCCCTCTTCCCTTCCCATTGCTAGTGACTCAGTTGGTTCAAGGGTTGACCTCGGGCACTGAGTTTAGCTTGTTGGTCTGAGTGTCAGCCTCAGGTGCTGAGGATAGCTCAGTTGATTCAAGCATCGGCCCCAGGTGGGGGTTACTGGGTGGATCCTGGTTGGAGCACATGCGGGGAGTCTGTCTCATTATCTCTCCTCTCACTTAAAAAAGATTTTCATTAAATGTAAAAATTTTTACTAGCATTTAATATTTCAGTCATCAACTATGGAAATTGAGTAAAAAATAAGTTAACTGAAGAATAAAGCCCTGTCTTAAGGGTTAAACTTAAGTATTACATTCAGTAAGATTACTGTTGATATAGAAATTAGGAGAGGGAGGAAAGTCTAGAAGATAAATTTTAGCTTGTTGTTGGAGCTATGAATTGAGACATTTTATTCTTTAATAGGTAGCAAACTATGTGAAAGAATCTCTGATGTCATAATTCGTGGGTGTCACTGGAACAGTTGATCATCATTTATTTGGCAAAGATGTTCTGAACAAAGGAGATCTTCGGGGTTCAGGTACAGAAAAGAGAGGATGGTACAGATGTATTCTTCCTTTCTCAACTGTCATTATTGCAGTCATTTTGAAATATCCAGGCTCTTCTGAGGAAACAGGAAATAAGAGGTAGTCCAGGCATTAGAGAACTATAAAGAATTATACCCAGTAAGAGATATAGAGAAATTTGTAAAGGTGTAGTTTGAAGGTATTGGAGTGGGATGAGGATATAGGAAGATTGTATTTATAATATGTGTTATTCGATAAGAGAAAGTCTGGAAGATAAAGATAGAGAAGAAAATGGGATATAAAGTAAGAAGAGTCTCATGATATTTTGTGCAGATTGACTAGACTGTCGGTCTAAAATAGGTACAGATAATTTATTCACAGATTAAAATACGGTATTTTGTTAGAAAATAAGGCAATGACAAGAATAAAACCTTCAAACAAACTTTAGAGACATTTAATTTTTAGCTACTTTTCAGGTTGTTGCTGGAGCTATGAATTGTGACATTTTATTATTTAGCAGATAGGAAACTATGTAAAAGAATCTTCTGATGTCATAATTCCTGGGTGTCACTGGAACCCTTGGATCATCATTCCTTTGGCGATTCCAGGCTTCTATGGAAGGTCAGTAGAAGCAATTGGTTTATTCATCTCTACAGGAATCAGACCTATTTTGGTAAGTCTACATATCCTTAATCAAGGTAGCTAAAAGTTAATGTCTACATAAGCTAGATAGTTACACTAAACCATTGATTTTACTAACTTGTCATTGAGCATAACATTTTTTCCCTGATAATTGACACACAGTCTATAAAAACCACTATGTAATAATCAAATTCCTAAACTTTAGCTTTATTATGACCACAATAAACATTTACTTAATAGAATACTAAACTAGACATAAGAAACAGTTGTAAGACAGTTTTCATTTTTCCTGTCTTTTGTTGAAAACATACAAATTGATCCAAAATAGAGTTGTTAATTACCCATTGGGTGGCACTGTCCTAGGTATTAAGGAGTCAGTCAGTGGTGACAGAAACACATGGAATGGGGTGGGATACAATGGTTAAACAAAAACATTTACAAACAATTAGGGTACTGGTTCTTGACAGAGGTGATTACACCCCCTGCCTGCCTTCTCCACTAGGACATTTGGCAATATCTGGAAACATTTTTTGATGTTATAAGTTTTGGAGAGGGGTGCTATTAGCATATAGTGGGTGGAGGTCTTGGATGCTGAAAAACATCCTACAATGCCCATGACAGTCTTCACCCCACCCCCAAAGTGATCTGGCCCAAAGTCAACTGTGTCACAGTTGAGAAATTCTGAATTAGAGCGATGATAACTGTTATAAAGCAAAAATAAAGAGTGCTATGAAAACATATAATGGGAGGGGGTTGTAGAAGTCTCCTTTGAGAAATTCAGACTTAATGAACGAGGTGTCTCTAACAGGTAAAGTGTGGGAACGGTGGGGTGGGGGAGAATTCCGAGCAGAGGTAACAGCAGGTAGTAAGAAGCTTATTTTATATAGTTCTCTCTGTGTATTTTACATATACATTAAGTATGTATATATATTTAATAATGCTCAGTAGCATCTGCTGAATAATAATAGTTAACATTTATTGAGCCCTAAGTGTTAGGTCTGCACATTACACAAATTATCTTTTTAAATGCTCACTACTACCCTGCAAATAGATACTGTTATTATTCCCATCTTATTCTTGGGAAGCATGCTTGGTTAAGTGCCTTGCCTGAGATCACATACTCAATACAACCCTCTCAGGACGCTTTCTTAACTAATGCACCATCAATGTAGAGAGGCAAGAGGGGATGGATGACAACCAGGAATGGCAGAGTTAGCTGAAGATACCATGGTGATGTGAAACTCAGCATACACAAAGGAAAACAAGGGCTTAGGTAGACAGAGAGGCAGTGGAGGGTAGGAGTAAGGGCTCAAGCTTGTTGATCACAATAACCATAAAGGCAAATTGATTTTTTTTTTTTTGCACAAAGTGGAAGTGGACTTGAGTTGCCTTAACACAGTTTACTTTTATAAGCTAGTGGGTGGTCTGTGTTTGTAGCAAGATTTAACATTTTATGTAAGCCAGAGTTGTATAATACAGTACAGTGGTATCTCATCTCTCCCAGAACACCCCCCACCTCCGCAATAGGCGAAAATCTGCGAAGTAGCAACCTTATATTTATTTTATTATTTATATACGTTTTAAGGCTTTATAAACCCTCCCCACACTCTGTTATTAATGTTTCCCACATTTATTTTACTGCAAAAATAATTAAAATAATATGTAAATATATCTATATACTGCAATATTCCAGAACGTAGTGAAAAATCTGTGATACAAAATTAGATATATACAATTAAAAAATTTGTGATACATGAAAAGTGAACCACAATATGGTGAGGGTCAACTGTATTTATATACTTTTATAGATATTTAAAAGTGTGATTTTCAGAATGTTGAAATATGCCTATAAGAAAATGAAAACATTAAAAATTAAACTATTTGAGGACAATTCACTCCCCCACCCTCATTCATTGTTATAACTTTCTAATCTAGGTTTTCAGTGAATTATGCCTTTTCGGTTTGGGACCCAGCCTCAGAAGTTTCCAGTGGAGGGAGGAGATTCTACAGTTGGGCTGGAACCTGGGCTGAGCTCCAGCGCTGCCTGTAATGGGAAAGAGATATCACCAGCCAGGTAAAGTCTTCTTATCCCAACACTGAGGAAAGTGTAATGGCTGTAATTGATCCGAGCTTTAGCTGATATTCACTATTAGCAAGAAAAAAGCCTAGGGTCCTGGCCAGATAGCTCAGTTGGTTGGAGCATGGTCCCAAAGCACAGGTTGCCAGTTCAATCCCCGGTCAGGACACATGCAGGAACAGATCAATATTCCTGTTTCTCTCTCTCTCTCTCTCTCTCTCTCTCTCTCTCTCTTTCTCAAATTAATAAAATAAACAACAATAATTAAAAAACAAACAAAAAAAGAGCCTAGGAGGATTGCTATTAAATTAGTAGTAACAGATGTTAGGTTTTCTTAGCATAGAGTCTGTATTTCATACCTCTGCAAGTCTTAATGATAGGCAAATTTTAAAAAAATATACTTTTAGTTTATTTTATTGATTGTTTCAAAATTAGATAGCTTTCATTAAACAAGAAAATGTTTAGTGCTGTTATGTGCAGGGCACTGTTCTTGGCATAAGGCTACTTGAAGACTCAGACCTCAAATTTAGTGTCACTTGGACTTTCACAGTGAGTGATATAGAGTATGAAGTTTCTATAAAACAAAATCATTTTTGCAAAATTGAGTTCAACTTTTCCACTGTTTACCATAGCAAAATGCCAAATACTTCATTGTTAGATTTCTTATGGCTTGGAAACATTTAGAACACATGTTTAACCCCTTGAGTAATACAACCATTCACCTACGTCCTCATGCCTCCTAACCACCCAGAGTATGATCAATTTATTTTAAAAACTTGTAAGGCAACATTTAAAAAAGGCAAATGTATGTTCTTCTTGTTTCCATAAATTGGTTATCAAACAAACATGATTTTAAGTTAATAAAACTGTAATTGTAACTAATTTTATTTTTTGAAAAAAAAAAACAAACTCACTTCCAGGGGTCATGAAAAAAAACCTCACTGCTCAAAGGGTTAAAGTTGCGTAATTATTTGATGGGAATGTTGGAAGGGAAATTCAAGCACTAGATATATTTTTGGACTAGATGCCATTTAAGGGCTCTTCTAAACTTAAGATTCTATTAACATTTGAACAGTATGTGGAATGATATGTTCAGTTTTATATTTTTCCACAAATATTCTAGTTTTGTATCTTTTTAGCAAGAGAGAGAGAGGTGGTGGGGACAGACAGGTATAGACAGACAGGAAGGGAGAGGGATGAGAAGCATCAATTCTTCTTTGTGGCACCTTAGTTGTTCATTGATTGCTTTCTCATATGTGTCTTCACCAGGGGCAGGGGAAGGCCTCCCAGCTGAGCCAACCACCTTGGGCTCAAGCCAGCAAACTTGGGCTCAAGAAAACGACCTTGGGCTTCAAGCCAGTGACCTTTGGGCTCAAGCCAGCAACCATGTGACCATATCTGTGATCCCACACTCAAGCCAGTGACCTCCGGGTTTCAAACCTGGGTCCTCAGCATTCCAGGCTAATGTTCTATTCACTGCACCACCTCCTGATCAGGCTCTAGTTCTTAAATAGACTCAAGTGAAGTGATCTTAAGGTGAATATACCTATGATTTGCCTTAGTATTATCACTTATGTTTACAAGTATGTACCCCCACCTCTTTTTTGCCATTTAGCAATTATGGCATACCTTTCAAAATGGACACTTGGAGGGTTATCTTTGTATTTATGAAGTTCTTGTGATTAAATGTATGGCAATAACTACAACTTCTTTGCAACATAAGTCTAAAATGTCTGTCTCATCAGTGCCACTATTATAATTACTTTGTGACATTCAAATATGTCAAAATTATTTAAAACAGTTGAACATGCACTCAAACTTTGGTGCTTTGAAAAATTTCTTTTTTAATATCTAACTACATGTCACTTGCTCTTTTATTCAGGCAACTCCGAAGATGCCATGGAAGTCATTGCCTGACAGTAACTGATGTTCCCATCACCATCTATGCAGCAATGCAAAAGCCCCCTGCTCAAAGCAGCAAGGAAATGCGCCCCGAATAACATCATTAAGTCTTTCATAGAGGCTGACTAGGGCAAGGGTAATGGGGCAGTATCATCTTATGATCTCGTAAACAAATAAAAGCGGTGGCACCTTTGGATAATGACAAAAGTTGCAATATTTTCTTTTCGTTGGGAAAGACAGAAATGCAGTCTGTAAAGCAGAGGTCCCCAAAGTACGGCCCATGAGCCAAACTGCGGCCACCTGAGGCCATTTATCTGGCCCCCGCCGCACTTCTGGAAGGGACACCTCTTTCATTGGTGGTCAGTGTATGGAGTACTGTATGTGGCAGCCCTCCAACGGTCTGAGGGACAGTGAACTGGCCCCCTGCAAAGTTTGGGGACCCCTGCAAAGCATGTAGTAATAAGCCATCAATTATTTTTGATAGATAAGACAATAATATTTCACAATTCGAAAGTACCTTAGAGATCATCTTGCTCATAAGTAGGTCATTAATACTAATTCAGGATGCTTATTTTGCCTTGATTATGAATCAAAAAGTGCCTGTTCTCAATGCTTAATGTGTTTCAGGCCTGTTTTCTTTGTTTATATTTGATTTGCTATTTAGCTCAATCTTTTCACTTGAATACCCTAAGCCAGTTTCTGTCTTCATATCTTTTGATAATACCCTGTCCAGGAATATTATTTGAGGTGAGAAACAAGCTTAGTGGATTGTGCATTTTGGAAGAATACCCAAGACCAAAGAAAGTTCTTAGTTCATAACCTGCAAATTACATAAAGTGCTTGCATATGGAAGCTCAGGTTATTGGTTAAATTTATTATAACAAGATGAAGACTATGGTTATAGCCCCATTTTTCTAGAAAATATGTGGCCCATCACCACACTGTACTTCAAATCCCAGCCAGTCATCTTGAAATTGTCTTACATTTGGTATTAAGAAAGTTCAAATTGACCTTTTTGTTTGATCAGACTTAGGGATCAGTTTAGAGATCTAGGCCAGCTCTCCATGTTTTCTTTGTCTTCTTGCAATTTTCCCAAGAAACTCAGCCGACTTCTTTTCCTCTTGATGTTTAACACCATCCATCCCATGAAACTGTCTTCTATAAAAGACTGACTTTAGTATCAGGTGCAGTTCTCCTATTTTCTTGTCTGCCTTGCTGCTTGTGAAGATATACATACAACAGTGGTTCTTAACCTTTTTTGAGGTACCGAACCCACCAGTTTCATATGCGCATTCACCGAACCCTTCTTTAGTGATAAAATATATTTTTCCAAATTCAAGACACAGGTATATGTTTTTTTACTGGTGCACAAAATGAGCCGTGCATGAATATCACCTTGCTCAAAGAACAAAACCAACAAAGCGCATGAACTCACAACAAATTATGGTATTACTTTATTCTGGCCTCCACGGCAGAGGCTTCTCCGAACCCCTGAGACCGACTCATCAAACCCCTAGGGTTCGATAGAACCCAGGTTAAGAACCACTGACATAGAAGCCTTTTAAAATGAAAGGTTTATTAGTTTATAATCACATGGGTGCAGGTGCATGTGTACTACATGAGGTGAAAAAGAAAAACTGCCAGGGATTTATAAATAGAGAAATTCTGAGAGTTTTGTGTATTATATATATTATATAATAATAACAATATGAAATATATATTATATGTATAAACTAGAAAAATTTACAGTGCTGGGAGGTATTTGAATCTCAATCAGCCAGAGTGAAAAGACCTTGTTAAACATGTGGGACATTGAGTAGAGAGACCTCAGAAAGGTCATGCCTTACTAGAAGGTCTAAATTAGAACTAGAATAAAAGTTAATGTATAGCAACTTTAACAAAGCTTAAAATTGAAATTTGAGAGAATCAAGGTGATCCCTAAATAGTTTAATTATCTGCCAAATAAAAATTTAATGCTCCTTAAAGGAAGAGAACAAAATCCAGAAAAGCAATTGCCCAAAGTGGGGAAAATGTAACAGGACAGGAGAAAGGAGTGATGACAGACTTCTCAGCTCACACAAGCCTGCGAGTAATTTATATGTCAACCATAGTGGTAAGATCTTTTAATACATGGAGCATTGAGTAGCACCTTCAGCAAGGTATCATTTCAGGGCGGCGGCTCTGGGGTGGGGAGAGAGGAAGAGCTTTAGACTGAAGGCAGCTCTGGACCTGTGCTAACAAACCTCAGAGCAAAACCTGAAAGGATCAAACTATTTCCAAGTAACTGAGCTGCATCCAAGGAAAAGAACCCCCACAAAATGTAAAGAACTACAATAAAATTTAACACCAAAAGTATAAAATTCACAATGATGGGCAGCCAATAAAATACTACCCCTTATGGCCTGACCTGTGGTGGCACAGTGGGTAAAGCATTCAACTTGGAATGCTGATGTCACTGGTTTGAAACCCTGGGTTGGCCCAGTCAAGGCACATATGGAAAGCAACTACCATATGTTAATGCTTCTCGCTCTCCCCCACTCCCCATTCTCCTTCTCTCTAAAAATTAATAAGTAAAATCTTTTAAAAAATTACCATATGTGGAAAAAACAAGGAATATTATATCATCTAAAGTTAAGAGAATCAGTCAATAGAAACAGACTCAGAATGACAGATGATAGTATTAACAGACAAGCTACCACAAATATTTCAGTAGTAGGTAAGAACATAATTATGATGAAGAAAGAAATGAAAGGTATAAAAAGGGCCCACATTGAACTTCTAGAGATAAAAAATACAACATCTGAAATAAAAATGTAAACTGAATGGGATTAAAAACATTAGATACTGGGGAAGAAAAACATTGTGAACTTGAAGACATAGTTATATAAATTATCCAAAATAAAATACAACAACAACAAAAAAGGGCTAAAAAGGTATATACAGGGTGGGGGAAAAGTAGGTTTAGAGTTGTGAGTATGTGAAAGTTTATTTTTGTGTTATTATTTATTGATTATTGTATTATTTTTCATATGAGCAACTGTAGACCTACTTGTGCCTCACCCTGTATGTGAGTGACTTCCTAGGAGGAGGAGAGAGGAAAACAAAAAAAATATTGGAGGAAATAATGACCAAATTTTTTCATATTTGATGAAAAGTATAAACTCACAGATTTACATAGCTTAACCAACCCTAAGAAGAAGAAATATGCAGAAAACAAAGTAAAAATAACCATATAATAAAATTTTCTGAACCAGTTATAAAGAGACAATCTTAAAACCAGACAGAGGAAAATGACACACTGAGGAACAAAAATAAGAATGAGAGGACACTTTTCATTAGAAAACATGCAAGCAAAAGGACAGTGGAACAATATCTTTAAAAGTATCAAATATTGGCCTTGGCCGGTTGGCTCAATGGTAGAGCATTGGCTTGTCGCGTGGATGTCCTGGGTTCAATTCCCACTCAGGGCACACAGTAGAAGCACCCATCTCCTTCTCCACCCTTCCCACTCTCCTTTTCTCCATCTCTTTCTTCCCCTCCTGCAGCCAAGGCTCCATTGGAGCAAAGTTGGCCCAGGCACTGAGGATGGCTCCATGGACTCTGCCTCAGGTGCTAGAATGGCTCCAGTTGCAACAGAGCAACAGTCCAGATGGGCAGAGCATCGCCTGCTAGTGGGCATGGGTGGATCCTGGTCAGGCGCATGTGGGAGTCTGTCTTTATGCCTCCCCGCTTTTCACTTCAGAAAAATACAAAAAAAAATTATTAAATATTATGAAAACAAGACTTTTCAGTCGAGAAAATGCCTGTGTGGATATAAGAAGATTTCATATCTGATCTTAGCCAAAAAGTTGAGGAATAATAAACAAGAAGATAAACAAGACAAACAAGCAATACTACCGAAGATAAAGAGAGATATTTTATAATGATAAGGGAATCATAACAATCTTAAATGTTTATGCAGAGCTTTAAAGTACATGAATCAAAAACCGATGAACTTGAAGAGAAATAACCCCATATTTACAGTTGTAGAGTTCAGCATCTTTCCACAACTGGGAGAAGAACAGCAGTACAACACAATACTGTACATTCTAGTGAAGTACCCATGAAAAACTTACCAAGAATAGACCATATGTAGGGAACAAAACAAGTCTCAATGAATTGAAAAGCAGATAAAGTGTGCAGAGTATGCAAAGTATGTTCTTAACAAATTAGAAATCAATAACAGAAAAATATCTGGGGAATCTCCAAATATTGGAATACCAAATGACTTTCAAATAACTCATGCATATAAGAAGAAATAACAGAAAATATTAGAAAATATTTTGAACCGAGTGAAAATGATATGAATAAAACATATCAAAATGGGTGGGGTGCAATTTGGTAGTGCTTAAAAAACATTATTTTTATTCATTATAAAAAGAGAAACATCTCAAATCAATGATCTAAGCTTTTATGTCAAGAAATCATAAATGAACAAACTAAACCCCAAATTAGCAGAAAGAAAAAAATAATGAAAATAAAACCAGAAATCAATAAAATAAAAAGTGGATAAATACATAGTAGAGAAAATCAATGAAACCAAAAGCTGATTCTTCACAAAGATCAATAAAATTATCAAGCCTCTAGACATAATTATCTGCCTCCCCCCCCCCCAAATTACTGATAACAGGAATGAGAGTAGCGACATTATTACTACAGATGACAAAGGCATTAAAAGGATAAATGCGGTGGCTTTTTGTTTTTTTACAAAGATGAATTCTTTAGTCTTCTAAAGCTTCTGCCCCGAATAAATGCTTTCCTACATTCCTTATGTTCCTAGATATGATCTTTCTGTATTGGACTGTTATATACGGGTCTTAGGGTAACCCTGTGGTATTTTTTTATAATCTTCCTCCAGGTTGGCATCAGCTCATTAATCAGCTGTCTGAAGGCATGATCATTTGGAAACCTGTTGTGTCGAGGTGGCTGATTAACTTACTGTAAACTCACTGTGTCTGACTGGGCTGCTGAGGAACTCAATGCTGAGCAGCCACCATCACTACACTTTAGAAATTTCTCGAGGGAATCAGCTGTTGCTTCTGACTGGTAGTGTCATGCCACATTCCTCTTATGCGTGTGCCTCTCTGATCATGCTTTGGGAGACCATATCAGGCTTTCATTTCTCAATTGCAGCTAGCCTCTGCCCACCCCATCTGCCCTTTAGGAGTGTCAGCTGGGCGTGGTGTCTTCTGGTGTGAAATAAATAAACTAAGTGGCTTTATTTATGGTAGCCAACCTTTTTCCCTACTTTTTGAGACTTCTCAGGACTTGAAAGGTTACCAGAGACTTGAGGGAGTGCTTCTGTATTGCTGATGGGCTGCACCATTTTCTTCCTTCACCTTCTCCCCACACCCTCAGACAAATCAGAGATCTCTGAGGCTCAGAGAACACAAGTGGAGAAGTCAGCATTAGTTTTTCTTTTCCTCAGACTCCCAGGCACTTTACAAGTGATTGCCTTGTGAGGTGAGGTGAGGTGAGGGGGTAACTTTTACAAAAACTCTGTTTTCCTAAAATTCACTCAGCAAAGACTTATTGAGCACATACCTACATGTCAGGCACTGTTTTTAGCTCTTAAAACACATCAGTGCATAACACAGACAAGAATTTGTGGAGCTTACATTCTGGACAGTTGCCGTTCTAGTCTCTTTATATAGCCTCTCTCTCCCTCTCTCTCTCCCCCCTCTCTCTCTCTCACTGTGTGTGGTATGCTGGAAGCATTGTGATGTTACAATGCTGGTTGTGTTGAAATGGCTTCTCTGAGTCAGTCCTAACAGATAAGGAATTGACTCCACACCTCAAAGTTTGATCAACTTAAAATGTAGTGTATTTATTGTTTTATGGTCCCAGCTATAGGCTATAGTTACCAATTTATGGAAAGAGGAAAGAGCCTGACCAGTCAATGGTGCAGTAGATACAATGTTGGCCTGGTACACAGAGGACCCAGCTTCAAAACCCCGATGTTGCCGGCTTGAGCGCAGGGTCATCTGGCTTTAGTGTGGGATCATAGACATGACCTATGGTCACTGACCTGAAACCCAAGGTTGCTGGCTTAAGCCCAAGGTCACTGGCTTGAGCAAGGGGTCACTGGCTTGGCTTTAGCTCCCCAGTCAAGGCACATATGGAAAAGCAATCAATGAAGAACTAAGGTGCCACAACTATGAGCTGATGCTTCTCATCTCTTGCTCTTCCTGTCTTTCTGTTCCTGTCTTCAACCCGTCGCTAATAAATAAATAAATAAATATAAGAAAGAGGAAAGAATACTTGACAACCTACACTACCATGTTACATACAAGAACCTAAAGAAGAAATGGGGGCCTAGAGAAGAAATATATCCCAGTATATTCTGAAATATGCCCCCTGCTGCATCCCTATAAACTGGTGTGAAAATTGAGGTTGCTAGCACTAGATAAAAGGCAGGTTGATATAGTATCTTAAGCCTATGGAATGAATAATGCTGTTTTTTCTGTTTTATTTTTTTAGAGTGTATGTCTACATGAATGTGGTAAGCACTTTAAACCGTACTTTTAGATAGTTTGATTTTGGCTTTAGCTTTCACTGCTAAGTACTTGATTCTTTCCACTAAAATTCAAGAGAAAATATTCAATTGCTGAAATTCATCTTTCCTTTTTTAATTTTTATTAATTTTAATTTATTGTATTTACATGGATTCAAGTGTCCCACAAAATAATACCCTCACCCCCCAACCATGTGTCCCCCATTACAACCCCTTGCCCCCCGCCTCCTAAATCCCCCCTTTCCCTCTGGGATTTGCTGTCCTGTTATCTGTATCTCTGTGTTATGTATATATAATTTCACTAATCCCTTCACCTTCTCTGATCCTGTCTCCTCATCCTCCTTCCCTCTGACAGTTGTCACTCTGTTCCCTGTGACCCTGCCTCTGCCTCTATTCCGTTCCTCAGTTCACTATGTTGTGTTCATTAGATTCCATATATAAGTGAGATATGATATTTTTCTTTCTCTGCCTGGCTTATTTCACTTAGCATAATATTCTCCAGGTCCATCCATGCCATCGCAAAAGGTAAGATTTCCTTCTTTTTCACAGCCACGTAGTATTCCATTGTGTATATGTACCACTGGTTTTTAATCCAGTCGTCCACTGATGGACACTTGGGCTCTTTCCAGATGTTGTTTATTGTAAACAATGCTGCAATAAACGGGGGTGCCTATCTTCTTTTGAATCAGTGATTTGGGATTCTTAGGATATATTCGTGAAAGTGGGATAGCTGGGTCAAAAGGGAGTTCCATTTTTAATTTTTTGAGGAAATGCCATACTGTTTTCCACAGTGGCTGCACCAGTCTGCATTCCCACCAGCAGTGCAGGAGGGTTCCCTTTTCTCCACACCCTTGTCAGCACTTACTGTGTGTTGATTTGTTATGAGAGCCATTCTAACAGGTATGAGGTGGTATCTCATTGTGGTTTTAATTTGCATTTCTCTGATGACTAGTGACATTGAACATTTTTTCATATGCCTATTGGCCATCTGAATGTCCTATTGGAGAAATGTCTATTCAGTTCCTTTGCCCATTTTTTGATTGGATTGTTTACCTTCCTGGTGTTGAGTTTTAAAAGTTCTTTGTAAATTTGAACTTTATAAAAGTTCAAATGTATTGGCAAATATGTTCTCCCATTGTGTGGGTTGTCTCTTTATTTTGTTAATGGTGTCTTTTGCTGTGCAAAAGTTTTTTAGTTGATATATTCCCATTTGTTTATTTTGTCTTTTATTTCACTTGCCCATGGTAATAAATTGGCAAATATATTGCTATGAGAAATATCAGAGAGTTGACTGCCTATGTTTTCTTCTAAGATGTTTATGGTTTCCTGACTTACATTTATGTCTTTTATCCATTTTGAGTTTATTTTTGTGAATGCTGTAATTTGGTGGTCTAGTTCCATCTTTTCGCATGTAACTGACCAATTTTCCCAACACCATTTTTTTTTATTTTATTTTTTTAAATTTTATTCATTTTAGAGAGGAGATACAGAGTGAGAGACAGAGAGAGAGAGAGAGAGAGAGAGAGAGAGAGAGAGAGAAAGAGAGAAAGGGGGGAGGAGCTGCAAGCATCAACTCCCATATGTGCCTTGACCAGACCAGTGCAGGGTTTTGAACTGGCGACCTCAGTGTTCCCAGATCGACGCTTTATCCACTGCGCCACCACAGGTCAGGCCCAACACCATTTTTTAAAGAGACTGTCTTTACTCCATAGTATGCTCTTAACTCTTTTGCCAAATATCAATTGACCATAAAGGCATGGGTTTATTTCTGGGTTCTCTGTTCTGTTCCATTGATCTGTATACCTGTTCTTGTGACAGTACCAGGCGTTTTGATTACAATGGCCTTGTAGTATAACTTGATATCTGAAAGCATGCTCCCTCCCATTTTATTCTTCATTTTCAAGATAGCTGAGGCAATTCGTGTTCTTTTTTGGCTCCATATAAATTTTTGGAATGTTTGTTCTATAGTTTTGAAGTATGCCATTGGTATTTTAATAGGAATTGCATTGAATTTATATATTGCTTTGGGTAATATAGACATTTTAATGATGTTTATTCCTTCTATCTATGGACATTGTATATGCTTCCACTTGTTTGTACTTCCTTGATTTCTTTTTTCAATGTCTTATAGTTTTCTGAGTACAAGTCTTCTACCTTTTTGGTTATATTTACTCTTAGGTACTTTATTTATTTTTGTTGCAATAGTCAAGGAGATTGTTTCCTTAATTTCCCTTTCTGATAGTTTATCATTGGTGTATAAAAATGCCACTGATTTCTGAATATTAATTTTATATCCTGCCACCTTGCCAAATTTATTTATTAGGTCTAGTACTTTTTTGACTGAGACTTTAGGGTTTTCTATGTACACTATCATGCATGTCATCAGCAAATAATGAATAGTTTTACTTCTTCTTTTCCAATTTGGATACCTTTTATTTCTTCTTCTTGTCTGATTGCTGTGGCTAGGACTTCCAGAACTATGTTGAATAAAAGTGGTGAAAGGGGACACCCCTAGCTTGTTTCTGGTCTTAAGGGGATTGCTTTTAATTTTTTCCCATTGAGTATGATGTTGGCTGTTGGTTTGTCATAGATGGCCTTTATTATGTTGAGATATGTTCCCTGTATTCCCACTTTCCCAAGAGTTTTGATCATAAATAAATGCTGGATCTTGTCAAATGCTTTTTCTGCATCTATTGATATAATTATGTAATTTTTATTCTTCCTTTTGTTTATGTGATGAATCACATCGATTGATTTGCAAATATTGTACCAGGCTTGCCTCCCTGGAATAAATCCCACTGGATCATGACGTATGATCTTTTTGATGTATTGCTGGATCTGACTTGCTAATATTTTGTTGAGAATTTCACCATCTATGTTCATCAGAGATATTGGCCTATAGTTTTCTTTCTTTGTAATGTCTTTACCTGGTTTTGGAATGAGGATAATGCTTGCCTCATAAAGGGAGTTTGGAAGTCTTCCTTCTTCTTAAATTTTTTGAAATAACTTGAGAAGGATAGGTGTTAGTTCTTTGAATGTTTGGTAAAATTCACCTGTGAAGCCATCCAGTCCAGGACTTTTATTTGGTGGGAGTTTTTTTGATAATGGTTTTAATTTCATTTGTTGTAATAGGTCTGTTTAGATTTTCTGAGTCTTCCAGATTGAGTTTTGGAAGATTATGTTTCTATGAATTTATCTATTTCACCCAGGTTGTCCAATTTTTTGGCATATAGATCTTCATAGTATTTTCTTACAATCCTTTGTATTTCTGTGATGTCAGTTGTTACTTCATTTTTATTTCTAATTTTATTTACTTGAGTCCTCTCTCTTTTTTTCCTGATGAGTCTAGTTAAAGGTTCATCAATCTTATTTACCTTTTCAAAGAACCAGCTATGGGTTTCATTCATGGAATTAATCTTTTCATACTACTAGATAATGGGGTGTTCCTTCACTGGGAACCTATGGGATGGTTCCCTTATCCAATAAGCTGTGGCCATGAGAGTAGGAGGTGGGGTGCCAGCCCTAATAGGGCTGCTTCTTCAGACTGGGGATACTGGAGGCCTCTGTCATTGTAAAGGGGCTCTGAACTGGCAGGGACCATGAAAATAATTGGTCAAAATTACTAGGAACATCCAACACATATTTCTCCATGTTTAGTTCTGGTATCCTATGCTTAGCTAAAAGAACAAAAAAATTTTTGTTTTTTTCTCCCTAGACCGAAGCTGAAGGAGATGGAGGTCCTATCTAAGAGCTAAATCAAGCTTTTATAAATGGTGAATTGAAAGTTTCAGAAGTTCATTCTGTGGTTGGTAAGAGGTATATGGTTCAGTAGATTTTCACTTGCCAAGCATAAGAGCATGAAATACTAAATCTGCAAATTTCTTCATGAATTTTAGATAAGGTAGAAGAGTTTTTGTGGTTTTAGTCTGTATATGTGCATCTGCATGCATGGCTGCTGGAGCTACTGGAGGTCCAGATGTGGTCTGCAGCTTAACTAGTTTAGTTTACTCTGTGCTACTGCTGAGAAGGGGGATACAGTGACCTTCCAGGATGCCTCAGGAAGCTATTTTTGAAAAGAAAATAATAGGTGGGTTCAGAGCCACTTCTTCTTGCTTGGGTCTTAATGAGGGAATATTGTCAGGGTTCAGTATATTTTAAGCATTGGTTCAAACTGTACCAGTTAAGGCCCTAGACTCTTGAATTTGGAGTTTTTAGCCCAGAAGTCACATATGGATCTCAGAAAGTTTTATTTGGTCAGCCTAATATTTTTCTGCTGTGGTTGCTATTGCTTAAATTTAGTTACCACCTAAAAAATCAGGTCATTTCATCCTTCTCCCAAGAATATCTTTTCTTCAGACACCCTCCCCCCACATTTCACATTTCCACCTTCTTTTGGAAATTCTGGCCCTTTGAGTTTTGTGTTCTCTCCTGGTGATAGTTGGCCAAGTTGAGCACCTGCTGTGCTTCTAGATAGCCATGGCAAGTACTCCTGACCTGCTCAGTCAGATCCCACCAGCTTTGCTCCTTTATGGTACTTCTCTGGCTGTATGGACATTTGGGTTTGTGATTCCAGCTTTAGAGACCAGCTGAGAGTTGGCCAAAAGACAGTCCTCTGGAGGCAGAAAGCAAAGGGGTAAATATGCTGCCCCTCATTTGAATTCTGGCTCTTCAGTCTATCTGAGTGACAGCTGGCAAGTTACCTCACTGTTTTAAGTCTCAGGTTTCTTATCTGCAAATGCTACCTTACAGGATTAGTGTAATGATTGAATGAAATTAACTGTAGCTTATCATGGAGCCTGGCACTTAGTCCTGTAGGAATTGTTATTTGCTATTTTTATTTATATCTTCAACATTATAATTAATATACCTGAGACTGAAGGATAGCAAGGCAATTTGAGTATACATATGTAACATTTTCAAGGTAAGGGAGTATTTTATTCCCTTAGTAATTCCTCAAAATATTTTATGCCCTCCTTTTGCCCGAAAGATATTATTTTTTTCTGTATCTTTAATCCTGTTGATATAAAGGCCTATTTTCTCTCATTTCTTTGCAAGTTTGATTATATTTTCATGTATAATTCTTTTATTTCAGTTTCTATATTTTAAAATTCACCAGCTATTCAAACCTGTTTTTTCTAGACTTTATTAATATATATACCTAAAAAAGATTATAAAATTCTAAAAAAAGACTGGTTGTGTTACAGATATGTTAGAAAAAAACTTTTAGTAAAAGGACTTTTATACTTTAAAATTAATTACTTTGTTCTATTCTCTCTGCTGAAATGTCTTCCATGATTCCTATAGAACATAGTAATAATATCCTGCAGGGGCTGCTCCTTATGTTCAATCTTATTTTTATTTTAAAGATATAAGGAAGAAAAGTAGTTTTTTAAATTTCATTTTTCTTATCTAGAAAAAATTAAATTATGCTTTAAATTAAAAAAATTTGTTAGAAATTTACTTTATTATAGCCTGATACTTGCTTAACACCTAAAATATTCTTGTTATACTGATAGACAAAACAAAAATGCTAAAAACAGATCTGTCCCCTAACTTTAGATTTTATGTAAATTAGTAAATCTTTCTAGGATAAAGAATAGTATGCCAAAGATATTTTGGTGTAGATTGAAAGTTATCTTCCAAGACAGAATGATGAGTCTGAGAATCTAGCCACACTTTTTTAAAATGTGTGCCAGCATTTATTTAGAATCCCTTCTATTTTAGTAGAAACAGGAACAGTAATTTCACCAGCAGGAAGTAATACAATGCAAGTAAGTTTAACACTCCTTTGATGGTTGTACATTGCAGACATTTTGGATCCAAAGTCAGAATCCAAATGAGAAATAATAAACATTCAGTCCCTGATGATTCATTTAAGTCCTGCTCAACTAGCTGCAATCTCCCACCGGAGGAAGAACTGCTGCTCCCCCTGGCGAGCTTTGTGTTTCTTTCAGTGCTCTAGAACTTGGTACTTGGGCGACGTCCCTCTGCTGCGTCAGGCTGCTGGACAGGAGTTGATGCTCACCGCGCCACTGACCAGGGCTGCTTTACTGAAGCTCACTGGGCGCCCGTCAATCACAAAGTGACGGATGCAACCTGTGAATGGTCTGCCCGTAGCCAAGTCTGGTGTCAGTAGAGACTCTGAAGAAAGAAAGAAATAAAAGATCTCAGTTGAAGCATTTCAAGCCCAGATACTACTTCATGGTAAAAATATACGACATGGTATTTGATCACATCAAGATGATTTACATGTCGCCTGACCAGGCGGTGGCGCAGTGGATACAGCGTCCGATTGGGATGCGGAGAACCCAGTTTCAACACCCCAAGGTCGCCAGCTTGAGCCCAAGGTTGCTGGCTTGAGCAAGGGGTCACTCCGTCTGCTGTAGCCTCCAGGTCAAGGCACATATGAGAAAGTCAATGAACAACTAAGGAGCTGCAACAAAGAATCGATACTTCTTATCTCTTTCTCTTTCTCTCTCTCTCTCTCTCTCTCACACACACACACACACACACACACACACACACACACACACACACACGGCAAAATTGAAATATAATTATTTACTAATTTTCTCAGGAACATAATCTGCTTTTCAAGTAATATGAACATGAGGTAATTAAGGTTTTACCATGTTTTTCATGATCAAATCTCTCAAAATGTTTTAGCTGTCTTCCCAGGCTGAAATCTGCCACTTACATATAAAGCTTCAGCAGTGAATTTTCAGGATCTTTCTATGCTTTTTGGAGTTAATTTCACCTGAACCTCACTTATTTTGGATGCTTTACTGAGGAGGGAAATAATTTTAACTTCTATACTATTTTTGGACTTTGTTAATGTTCTATTTAATTTGTATAATTATTGTTCACCCTTAAGCCTCCACATTTTTGCCAAGCTCATAAAATCTAATGAGAAAATAATGAATTCAAATCAACCAAATTTTAATTTTTCTGAGCTCAGGATTGAAGAACTATAAATAAGATAATGATAACTAGCCTAGTCTGTGTGGGCAAAGGTACCCTGCCGTATGCCAGGAAAACTGTCTTCCCTTATCTTAATTAGAGATCTAGAAGAAGCCTTATTCTTATTAATTGTACAGACACAATTAAATGTGTTGGGATGATAGAAACAATATAATTTAAAAACCTTAGAAATATCATGAAATTAAAATCCATTTAGTCAAAGCTTATTATTATGTACAAATAGTTATGTGAGCAGTAGCAGAAAAAGATGCAAAATACTTAGAAATCAGTAAGTCAGGAAGGAACGTGAAACAGCACAGCAAGTTAAATATCAAGCAGCTGTAATCAGTTTTCTAAGCAATGCAGATTAAAAATATGCAGAGACTTTGTAGTGAAAATATATTGTGGAACTAGCATTTCATATTTAGAATGATAATTATAAAGTCTTAGATTTGGAAGGGGCCTGACAGATCAATTTCCTTTTTCTCTAGATTAGTCTGATTACATTCTTTAAGTCTGCTCAGTATACATCATCGGAATAAAAGTGAGCGAGCAGGAAAGACTATAAGAGTAGAAACATCTATTTCTTCTGCCCATTTTGGACACTAGTTTCAGAACATGGATTTTGATTCTGCCCAAGCTTATCACCTTTTAGTTCATGAGAGGGATGTCATGGAAATCATTCATACAGGAATTATGGTGTGCATAATTTGCCACACAGTTTCTTGTAGGTAATGACAATGAAGTGCTCCAGAGCCCTAAGGTAGTTGATTGACAGAATCAACACATAATTTTACAAGTGAACATTCCTCAGGTTGAAAGTGTGGCTATATAGAGAATAATGCAAGATTTTCAGTAGAGGAATGAAGGTCAGATCTCTCTCTCTCTGTGTACTACATTAAAATTTTTTTTCTAATTTTGATTTTTAAACTATCATATATTAAAATGGACTTATTTTGATGTACAGTTTATTGAATTATAATGCATTAACTTTTTATAGATAAATATCACTAGGGCTCTACGTGGTATAATAGAACTGGTTGAGATTCCAAGAGAATTCAGTTCATATAGGAGTTTTATTTATTTATGCCTAATTTCCCTTAGTTATTCTGTTTCAACCCTCAGTTTCTAATGTGATTTTAGTGGAGTTAATCTTGAACAGCTTAAAATGATGCAAGTAATGACATTCAGCTTAAATTATAATTGCTTTTTTTCTAAGTTCGCTGGCATGATTCCTAGAAGGAATTAAAAGCTGTGGGCTGGTGGTTAGGCCCCTGGCCTGCTAGTTCCTGTGTGCTGGCTCATTAGCTCAAATTTGCTATTCATTATATGTCTCAGGCAGGCTGAATTTGGCTTCAGGTGCCTCTTGCCCAGTCAGTCTGTGCAGCTTAGTTAGCAACTGTGGTAGTGAGAGATGATGGCAGAATGTAATGCTGGGGTCAGACTCTAAAAACTAACAAAAATCAAAGAAACAAATATTTGTGTGCATGGTATAGTAAGCACTTTGGATGCAAAGTAAAGAACAAATATTATAGCTTCCATGAAGGAGGGCCATGCTTGTTTGGTCCATTTCCTGGAACTTAGCACAGTGCTTAATAGACTCTCAATAAATGTTTACTGTGTGTTGAATGAAGTTATGCTCCCTGGAAGCAAGGAGTGTACTGTTTGTTAGTTTCATCAACATTCTGTGATAAGTGCTATGAAAATGGTATGCATAGCACATTCTGGGGAGAGAGGGGGCGTGTTTGTGCAAGTATAAGTCTGCGCTGAGTCCTAAAGACCAATAAGGAGTTATGCTGGGGGAGGAGGGGAAAAGTTTCTTGAAAAGGTACTAGCAGAGGAAAGAAAGAACATTTTCCAGAAACTGAGACCCTGTACACTGAAGAGAGCATCTTTGAACATTTCAGAGAACTGCAAGTCCCAGAAGGTGTGGGGAGACCCCAGAAGCAGGGGCAACGAGGGGCCAGATGATCAAGGACCTTGCGTGCTAAGCTCAATTTGATATCCTGTAGCTTCTTGGGAAATCTGCAATATTTTAAACTATATGGTGATTTTTAGAAAGAAAACAATGTACAGCAATGTAAGAAATGACGTGACACTCTCTACATGGTACCTATGTGAAGTGTAGTAGTGGCTTTTGCCAGCATTTCCTTTCAGAATGAAACCAGAAGCGGGAGGAGAGAACTGGGAATGGAGATGGGAAGGGACAGCGGAAACAAAGAAGAAGGGTTGCTATCTGGGTGTCCCAAATATTTCACCAATGAGTTACCATCATTGTCAATACAGGTGTTTGAAAAGTTTACATTTTACAAAGCAGAGGAGAATTTAGTTATTATTATATATAGCAGGAGTATCCAAAGATAGATGCATAATTTTATCTATGTTTTCTCACTCTCTTACTGAAAGCATTATTTGCCTTCACATGGGTCAGTCTAACATAATCTAGTTGGGAGGCAAGAAAAAATCATGTTATTTTTCCTTAAACTACCCACGAAATTCCAGATGTAAAAGCTTGGTTATTATTTTTTTAATCCTTCTCTTTAGTTACATACACATAGCGTTCAGTTTTTCCAAGTTAGCGAAATGTGTGAAAACAAACACATTCAATTAAAGGTCTTGGTCCCTGCTTCTGAAGTTTAAAACAATTGTGGGATGTCCATAAGTGTCCTCCTCTCACCATCCTGGATTACACACCATTCCTGGCAGATGACAGAGGTGATGCTACTGATGTTTACAGAATTGCAGCTGGGAACCTCTCCTAGAAAATGTCACTATATAGAAACAACAGAACTTGTGGTCGACAGCTGTTTGTGAAATTCAGCCTAATACTGGACAGGGAAAACTGTATTCTCTTCTTTCCTACTTGTAAGGGGAGCAATTATCGGCAAACTTTTAGTCCGAAGGTTCTCACATCTAAGAGCAGTATTGAAAATGAGTTTTGTGTTAGAGATAAAACAGAGTGTGTTTCACTGTGTGTCTGTGAGGAGGCTGTGTAAAGCAAAAGGAAAAATACAAGCCAATATGACCGAGGGAGAGTAATATTTCCTCTCCCAGAATGCTGGGGGTCTAGTTCTTTGATGTTACTCTCCTGTGATCCTTGTATGAGGGGTCACAATTGTTAGTACACTTTTCCTATGAAAGGACGTTGTGTATAAAATCCTTAGAGTTATTAGGTGAACCAGGAAAACACATGGCTGAATTCTTAATACTATTACAACAATGATGAGAACTTATGTTTTTTTGAATTTAGAATTTGTCATTTTTAAACAACTCTTACCTGGAACACCTCCAACAAAAACAGGCTCCCTGTGATCAACTGGTTTTGGATTCAGGGGTCCAACCACGTGGTTCACTTCAGAGTCTACATCCAATTGAACCACATTTGAATCTCTAATAACTAGAATATAAGGCAAAGACAGGTTGTAGGTGGCACTGGAGTGATTCATTTTTACATGAAAGGGGCTAATTTATCACAGCAATAGCTTTTATTCAGAATAAATTCTACATTTTCTTCTATATCGCTGGAAACATCAATGTCTAACTAAGCAATCATTGTAACATTTTCCTTTGAAAGGGAGGATATTTAAGATACTTTTTGCATGTAAATATTTAAGATACTGCCATATTTTTGCTCATAAGTCATGCATTATTTAAATAACTCCCAAGACTATTTTGGCAGCATTCATATTTTCAAATAAATGTGGATTCAATATACACATTTTAGTACAGTAACATTTGATTCTCTTCTTGGCTACTCCCAAACTCTCATCTGTCGCATCATGTAAGTTATAGTCCAGGTTCTGCCAAGCATCATCCCACAGCGGGGTGTGCAAACCCGCTTAAGAAAGGAAACCCAGGACACACAGCTCTTTTTACCTGTAATTCTGTGCCATCTGCCATCGCAGAGACTCTGCTTGGGTGTCACTGAGGTGGAAAAGTCTCTAATGCCGTTGTTGACTTTCACCATAACCTAGAAAAGACCGGGTGCATTATATACCTTAGTTTCATCTCTCATCATGTTAAACCTCAATTTCTTAAATAACTCACAGGGAAGCAATACTTTAAGTATCCACACGTGCTTTGCAATTTGAACACAAGGGGTCACTCTGCAGTAGGCTATAGAAATACATAGTTTAAACTGAATGCTCTGAGGAGAACAAAATAATGACAGGAGAAATGGGGAAGAAAAGTAATTACAAAGATAACAGAATGAATTTCTTTAATTTTAAAGGTGTTATAGAGCATTTAGAATAGTACCTCACACATAGTAAGCACCATATAAGGCTTCATTTTATTATTATATGGTTTAATAGAATATATCAGAACTCAAATAAAAAATTGTTATATCAAGTTAGAGAACCAATAAAAATATGTTGCTGCTTATATTTGAATAATCTCATGAGTGTTCTTTAGTAATATTTTAGAATGAAAGTGGTTTTTAATTATAACAATTTATTTCTAGCTTCAAAAATAATATATGTATGAATACACATCTGGTATATATAGTTGTTTTAGTGTTTGCTGGTTTTGATAGTTGGGTATGTTTGCTGGTTCCATTTTCTTTTTCTTTCTTTTTTTTACAAGGACAGAGAGAGAGCCAGAGAGAGGGATAGATAGGGACAGACAGACAGGAACGGATAGAGGTGAGAAGCATCAATCATTAGTTTTTCGTTGTCGTCGCAACACCTTAGTTGTTCATTGATTGCTTTCTCACATGTGCCTTGACCGTGGGCCTTCAGCAGACTGAGCAACCCCTTGCTGGAGCCAGTGACCTTGGGTCCAAGTGGGCGAGCTCTTTGCTCAAGCCAGATGGGCTCGTGCTCAAACTGGTGAGCTCAGGGTCTCAAACCTGGGTCTTCCGCATTCCAGTCCGATGCTCTATCCACTGCGCCACCACCTGGTCAGGCCCACTTTCTTTTAAAAAAAGAAAAAATGTTCAGTCTGGCCTGTGGTGGCGCAGGGGATAGGGTGTCAACCTGGGATGTTGAGGTCATGGATCTAAGCCCCGGGCTTGGCCAGTCAAGGCACATACAAGTTGATACTTCCTGCTCCTCCCCCACCCCTTTTCTCTCTCTCCTTTCTCTAAAAATCAATAAATAAAATCTTTTTAAAAAGGACCAGACTCATTGGACAGAGTGTCAACTTGGGACTCTGAGGTCCCAGGTTTGTGCGCAGGATCATCAACATGACACCAGGGTCACTGACTTGAGCAAGGGGTCAGGGGCTCATCTTGAGCCCCCCTGGCAAGGCATGTATGAGAAGCAATCAATGAACAACTAAATTGATGTAACTATGAGGTGATACTTCTCATCTCTCTCCTTTCCTGTTCTTTTTCTCTCATTCACACACACACAAAGGTCCAATTCTTTCGTTAAAACATTTTAATTATGTGGCTATTGTTGATCTTTTTTAAAAAATCTATGACACATTTTCATGACTCTTCTAATCAAATCAATTTCCAGCATATAAATTTGAATCTAACTATTGCCTGCATCTAAATTTCATGTCATAGCTTCTGTTTTTTTTTCTCCCAGTTAAAAGAGATTGATGAAATTATTCTGTAACATAAATCTGCTTTATAGCTAGAATCCAAGGTCACAGGAGACAGACTGTTAAAATAATTTTTAGCACACTACTTGCCCATTTTTCTTTCTTTCTTTTTTTTTTACCTGCCCATTTTTCATGTGAACATTTAAGTACTCCCCATTGACACTGTGACCATGAACAAGGGTTCCAGAGCTGCTTCTGGGACGGACTTCAAATGCAATCTCAAACTTCAATCCAATGTTGAAAGACTCATCTGTGGAGAGAAATACTTGTAGGTCTCAAGAACAGCAACCTAAATTTTGTAACTATGGTGTGATTTTGTAATAATATCATTTTTGTATCTGTTTTTAGAAGCTTGACACATATTTTGGTAAGTAAAAAGTCAAACACACTATGAAAAGCTCTGTGGGGGACTGGGACACTAGCACATCACTCTGTGGGGTGTGGGGCGGGGACAGCATGCTGAGATTATGGTATGGCTGTGGGAGCTCAGGGGAGGAGGAAGTAATTCCATCTAGTAGGACCATTTAGTATTTCCGAAGTGAGAAAGGAGGAAAGAGCAAAATAGGTGCAGAGGCTGGAATTTTTGGAGAGCAGGGTGGAGGCCAGTGTGGCTGGAGTGTCTTCTTTAAGGAGAGGAGGAGGCATGGTGATTGTGGAAGGGCTCTAGTGTGCACGTATGGAAATTGGACTTTATTTTGAATTCATTGAACAATAAAGTTAACTTGATCATGTCTGTGTTATAAAACAGTTCTTAAACAAATAAAAGACACTCGATGCCAGTGCTGCAGAGCATTTCATAAGAAAGAGAAAGTGAGATCAGTAAAAGCAGTTAGGAATCTACTGCAGTGATGAAGGAAAATGAATTCTTAAGAATCCTATAGCTATGTTCACTCCCAGAGACTCATTGCAAACTGGGGCACCTTAATAATGTTCACTTGACCTATCTTCTTATAAATCACTTTTTAATTTTTCCTGCTATTAATAGTTAATGTTTATGGAGAATATAAATTGTGCAGGTTGCTATGCATTTTAATCTGTCCATGTCTCTGAGTTCTTATCACTGAAAGTTAATGAAGGGCTGAGAAATGTGAGTGTAGGTGTGTCAGTAAGGAAAAAGGAAAAGGAAGTAAAATTGTGAGCTAAACAAAAAGCAAAAGTATTCCCTCTGGTCATTCTGTTGGATGTGGTGGTGGTGTAAGAAGGTCCATTTGGCCTTACTGGAATGTCTTTCTTCAGGGGACGTGCAAAGTACCTAAGTGCCTTGGGAGCAGGGAACATGTGAAACATTTCATACCTTTCTCTTATCCTCTTCCCCAACACCGACCCTTGTGCTCACACCTACTGGATGCGCTAAAGAATATTTGTTAGACTGTATTGGATGGTGATTGCATGTAGTCTATTAAGATCTTATTTATTTTTAGGCCTGACCAGGTGGTGGAGCAGTGGATAGAGCGTCGGACTGGGATGCAGAAGACCCAGGTTCGAGACCCTAAGCTTGCCAGCTTGAGTGCGGGCCCATCTGGCTTGAGCAAAAAGCTCGCCAGCTTGGACCCAAGGTCGCTGGCTCCAACAAGGGGTTGCTTGGTCTGCTGAAAGCCCGCGGTCAAGGCACATGTGAGAAAGCAATCAATGAACAACTAAGGTGTTGCGACGGCAACGAAAAACTAATGATTGATGCTTCTCACCTCTGTCCGTTCCTGTCTGTCTGTCCCTATCTACCCCTCTCTCTGACTCTCTCCCTGTCCCTGTAAAAAATATATATATATATTTATTTTTAGGACCATTATATTCTATCACTTGGCAGAGAGACTGACATACTGGAAGCATCTGATAAAAACTGCTGAATGAGAGAGTAATAGTCAAGGAGAATAAGAATTCCGAAAATTTCTGAAAGTTAGTGTTGTCTGTTGTCACTGCAAGCAAGGAGAGGGAGTGGGATTTCCGTGAGTAGGGATGATGGGTCATGCTGAGGGAGCAGAGAAAAACCCGCAGAGCAAGGTGGCTGCGAGCTGACATAGCTCAGACCACAGAACAGCATAGAGCCAACATGATCTACATCCAGAGGTTTGGCAGCTGTACAGAGGCTCTGGTCGGGGAAAGCAAACAGGAATGGCAGGATGTCTGGTTTGGAGTAGCAGGAGTAGTAGGAAGGGAAAAAGTGGTCTATGTGCAAAGAGGCTGTTTCCTAGGGCTCAGTGGGTTTGGCATTCTGAAGTTTTAACTCTGGTTTCTTTTAAGCCACCTTTAGGAGAGAAATATTTCATGATTCATGTTTTCAACATAAGACAGTGTTACCTAGAACTGCATATCCTCCTTCTGTTGAAAAGTATGTTCCTGTTTCCATTGGACCTTCAAAACAAGGAGTCACACTAAATGTCTGAGAAGCAGAGGTGATGGAGGCCCCGTTGAGCTGGAGATTGCTGAGACAGCCACTGAAACTGTAGACTGAGTTTATCTGAGAGAAGGAGACATTTCTTAAAAGCCATTTCTCAACACTCACAGATGCACCAAAGGGAATCAAAAATGAAGAGATTTGAGTCTTGAGAGAAACCAAGTAATTCCTTATTTATCTTAGCTACCTGAATGATTAATAGTTTTCCAGGTAGTTGCTTTTTAACTAGTTCTTTGAAGCTGGAATTTTGTATTTGATAATGTCAGCCTACAGTAGTTAAGCTATGAAAATTTTTACATATACCATGACTGAATAAGTTGCAGTTGTGGTTTTCAAACTAAATATTAGAAGTATCCTAGTTTGTTTTTCTTCAAGAACGACAGCTATGTTCAATAACCTAAGGCTAATGAGGGCTAGCAAAGTTCTTAACTGTTAAATCTCTAATTAATACATAAATAATCAAATAAATAAATGAACAAATAGCAGAAAGCTTGCATTTCTGGCTTCATTAGCTATTTTTGTGGTTGAACATTTATCATACCACAGGATATGGGACTTGGGCCATTTAAAGAACTGATTTCACACTGCTTTTGAAATCTTTTAAAGAGGTTTTACAAAATTGGGGCTATTTATCTAAAATCTAATTAAACATGAACCCCTTTTCCCTATTTTGCATGATCTACATATGTTAATGAGCTGTAGAAATGTATTAAATCTGTGTTAAAGTCAAATCTATATTTATGTAAGAAAAGTTTAGTCCTTTAATGCATTATCTTTATAGTTAAATAGTGTTTTTAAAGTACAACATTTTAAACTTTAAGTTATAAAAATAACATGTTTTTACTATATCCTCATTTCTCTCTTACATATTTGCAAGTTATGTGTGTGTATATATAAGAAATGAAAATGAAATCATAGTTTACATAATTGCCCAATAGGTTTTTTACTCAATAATACATAATGAAATTATTTCCTTTTTTTTTTAACACTGAAAGTATGGGTACTTTCTGAGTAAATAAACATCTTGAGACATAAATTTTCATGGTAATTATACCTCTGAAACTTTTAAAATCTCTTCTCTATCTTAGAATCAAAAGATCACTCCTGACTTCGTAATGCCACAGGGTGGATAGACATTCCACAGTACAACACTTACCGTACTTTGATATCCCATCTCCAGCCCAACTACAGTTTCACTCTGGCCAGTTTCCTAATCGTCAAATAAGGACTGGTTTAAATGATCATCCTAGTACAGTGATGGGCAATCTTTTGAGCTTGGTGTGTCAAAAGTTGCCTAAAAACCGAGCATAACTCGGGTGGTGTGTCACTTCGAGAAAAACGGCCCAACTGGAAGTCCCAGAATTAGACGCTCTGTGTTGGAGTTCTATTGTTTTGGCCTACAGACCTCCAGCACAGTGTCTACACTACAGCAAATGTTTTATCCTTGGCTACTGCACCTGGCCGTGCAGCCGAGGATGAAACGTCCTTCTCGGCATGCGGCCCCATACTTCTCTGGTATGCAGCTGCGTGTCATCGAAAATGGCTACGCGTGTCCACACTGACACGCGTGTCATAGGTTTGCCATTATGGACCTCGCTTACCTGGACGTTTTTCACAGCTCTTCCAGGAGCCACACCTCCCAAATAAATAGGACCTTTGATTTTCCAGGCAGCTCTAGTAGGAGGAAGACTTTCTTCTAGGACTCGAAGACCATCAATTATCAGTCGGCCACTGCTCTTTTCCCGAATGAAGATCACCTGGAGAGAAGAAAAATAACACATCTCAAGGACACCCCAAGTTTAGGGAGAAGGCTATGTTGCCTCTCCTCCCAACTTTACTGTTGCGATACTGTTGAAAGTATGTAGGAATTCTTTATAAAAAGCGGTCCTTTCTCTGAAGGTCAGAAGTTTGTCTCTTTCTTTAAAACTTTCTTTTGATTGAAAGTTACAGGCTTAATTTCTGAATACAGATTATATTTAGCAAAGTTCTCTATGAAGCTATCCCCAGTTGTCCAGCTCACATGCTGTCTCCTAAATTTACTGTAATTTATTTTGAGATAAGTTACACTGCTTACCCTTTCCATTACATACACACTGATTACTTGCTTCAATGTTTAGGTAGTTGTCCCTGTTATATCCTGTATTCTTAATAGACATAATCTTCATTTTGTAACTTCCACAGCTTGTCCAAAAAACATTCAGCAATTATTGTTGAAATTTAGAACATTATAGGGAGTAGAAAAAAAAATCTAGTGGAAAATCCTTAGAAACCAAACCAGTTCATTTTGACTATTGATTCTTTGATTAAAATAACATAAATATTAAAAAGTTGATCAGTCAAAGAAAAATTACACTCAGCCAGTATCTCTGTTAAAATAGCGTGCTATAGAATTTCTATAATAAATTAACAAAAGTTTTTGCAGTTGAACTCTGAGCATATAGAAACAATTTTAAAATACATGTTTCTAGAGAAACAACTAGTGGAGTATTAGTGTCAGTCCATTTGCCAATGGCGGATATTTGCAGATAATAATATTCTCTGCCTTCAACTTACATCGTGCCATAATCCATCATTATATTTCTCTTGGCTTCTAATCTTTAGTTTCTTGTGGCCAACATTAAACATGAAAACCAGGCGGCCGTGGGCTAAGAATAAAGTCATGAAGTCGTTTTCATCCTGATCTGAGACATAGAAAATCATCCCATAGGAGGAACGAGTTTTCAGACGAATGGAAAACTGAGATCTGGTAAATGAAAAGAAAAAGGTTATGACCTGTAACCTGAGACTGAGGGTGCTCTCTAACTTTACAAAGTAATATAGGGTAAGGGAGAACAACTAAGTAGCCATTCTATCTATTCCCAAGCAGATGTACTTCTAATGACCCCTCAGTATTGATAATGAATACTGGGTAAGCACTGCTTGTTCAAAAATGTTAATACTTCTTCGTTTCCTTATACAACAGAGAGACATTCCATATTTAAGGACGGGTTATTTCAGTTAAGGCTCACATCATGTCTTGTTTTAAAACTGTGGTTGTAATTAGTTCGGCAAAACCCTACATGTTAAGGAAGCTTATTTTTGTGGACAAAATATTAGTGAATAATTAATATGTATATGGAAATTTGCATAGAAACAATATGATTGTGTACTATCTAAAATACGAATTCAACTTTTTTCTCAGTAAAAATTAATCAATGGATATCACATGTTAAACACAGCTGCCAAAATGTGTAGAAATTAAAACTTTCTAGAAATTTAGCTCCAGGCCATAGATAAGATACCCTTATTTGGCTAACTTCTTCTACATTTTCCTGAAGAATACAAAATATTGATTTTGCCTGTTAGATAAACAGCAAATTAGAAGGTGTAGGGCTTTCTAATCGAAAGCGCTGCTTGTGTAAGTGTTTGAAAGAGCTATATAAGACCTATTTAAGAATATCTGGGTACTAACACTTAAATCTTTAATAATACTATATAACCTGGAGAGTTGTGATATACCAGGGATGAGAGGCTTCAGAGATGGCTTTAGGGCCAATAGAAATACAAGTATGTTTGTATTTTCAGCATCTTTTCTCTTATTAACCTTCCATAAGTTCAGAAGCATTCCATTTACAAAGTGAAAGCAATTTGTATGGGGGAGGGAAGGTGATATCAAGGTTACGAGTCCTTGAAATTTGTCCATCTTTCTTTCTTTGATTGTCTTTTCTTTTTGATAAGGCACAACAAACGCCTAGAGAATGCTGTTTTATGCACCTTACTTTTGGGAAAAAAGTCACAGAGGATGTAATTTATTTAAGAGTATAAATTGTGTACTATTTAGTATTTATTTTAATGATAAAAGAATAGGATTAAGGTGGCACAGAGTGGAAAGGTCATAGGAAAAATGATGCTATATGGCAAAAAAGGGTAAAACCCAGTCATGGTATTGAGTTTCTAGAAGCATGGAATTTTACTTTACTTTTCACCAAAATCTCCTCTTAAGTGTTCAAACTCTTGGCGGCTGTTGGCCGTTCCCCCATACTGGTAGGCGTGCTCTATTGCTCTAGGGCTGTTGGAAAGGTGGCAGTGAGAGTCTCTTGGAGCATTCCTCTCTAGGAATTTCAGGCCAACAGGATCCCATGAAGGTGCATCTTTATTTTTCTCTCCCTATAAGCATAGGAAACAAAATGAAGGGATAAAAGTGACATACTAGTAGCAAATATTCATTTGTTATTTCCTTAACAGTAGCAGTAATAAAATAATTAAAGTGTGTCCTATTTGTGCATTGCCCAGTAATGAAATGGTTACTTATGCTTACCACCATAAGTAAATGCCAGCAGTAGCTGCAGCAATAACAGCAGCAAACAACAGAGCATTTTTACAAATTCAAAATTCTAGTCTGTGATAACAGAGCAGAGTTAAACTGAAGCTATAGGAATAACGCTCTTGCATTTAAATTAAATGCAATATTAACCAATGGCAGAAAGTAAAGTTGGCGATAAAATAACCCTAGAGAATTGATCAATAAAATCCACATATTATAAACAACAATTTCACTTTAACACACACACATTATTATTTACACATGCTGCATAAAATGTTAAAATACTTAACATCTTCAAAATATTTTTTTTATTCATTTTAGAAAGGAGACAGAGAGAGAGAGAGAGAAAGAGGGGAGGAGCTGGAAGCATCAATTCCCATATGTGCCTTGACCAGACCGGTGCAGGGTTTTGAACTGGCGACCTCAGTGTTCCCAGGTCGACGTTTTATCCACTGCGCCACCACAGGTCAGGCACATCTTCAAAATATTTAAGAATATTTTTGGTGATAAAATATGTAACATACTTTTATGTGACAGGATATAGAACAATTTAAAAATCATCTTGTGCTCTTAAAATTGCACTACTGATTTTAAAATTTAGAGTTGTGAAACTATAGGGTACTCTTTAATGGTTATTTAGTCTTTACTTTCTGAAGCAAATGTAAGTGCAAATGACTGATCATTCAGGCATTTATTCATTGACTCAAGCAAATGTTTTTTGATTAGCTAATAGGTAAAAGCAAAGGAGAAAGGAATCAATGTTCCTGTAAACCTTCCATGGGCACTGAGCGGTGGGGAACAGAAAGGTGAATGAGAAATTGTTTCTATATTTTAAGAAACTGAAAATCTGTTTGAAGGAATAGGTGTATAAAGAGGAAATCGGGCCTGACCTGTGGTGGCTCAGTGGATAAAGCGTCGACCTGGGAATACTGAGGTCGCCAGTTCAAAACCCTGCACTGGTCTGGTCAAGGCACATATGGGAGTTGATGCTTCCAGCTCCTCCCCCCTTTCTCTCTTTCTCTCTCTCTCTCTCTCACTCTGTGTCTCCTCTCTAAAATGAATAAATAAATAAATTTTTAAAAAAAAGAAGAGGAAATCGGAAGACAGGTTGGTGCCAGATAGAACCTTATATGACTTGCTAGAGGATGGCATTCTGTTTTTCTAGGTGATAAGGAGCCACACAGGTTTTAAAAGCAGGGAGTAGCCTGATTTGACCTACTTAGGAAAAAGTTTGCAACAAAGGAAGGGCAGATAGGAGAGGATATATTTGGTAGTAAGGAGAACTGAAGAATACAGCAAAGTTTAGGATAAAATACAGGATTAAATGGAAAAAAAAATCCTCGTTCCGATTATTGAATGAACACAAACCTTTAGTTTCCACCGCTCCCTAATTTCCCTAGAAATGTCAGAAGAACTATACATATAAAAATAAATCCATCTCAGTCCTGGAAATCTTAGAAGGTTTCTACTAGATGAACAAACAGGGTAAAAATTTCCAATTAAAACAGATTCACAGTAAAACTCTTAATCTTATATAGGCAAAATACAAGATCTTCCCCCCAAATCAGTGTTTCAAGCAAAAGCCAGAATTACCCTCAAAATCGAAGTGTGGTGGGCAGAGGGCTGACCCGCTGTGCCACTGCTCTGCTCTGAGAGCAGCCCTCAGCCTGGTCCCTGCGGCAGAGACTCTCACAGTGCTGGCAGATTAGGGAGAGGGGGTGGTGCTCAGAGACTCACCCGTCCTAAAGAAAACCCACTCTGTTCTACTGTCCCTCTTCCCTTCCTCACATAGTAGTCAGGACTCTGACTAGATCCACTGCTACAGAAGCAAGATTTCTCTCTTTAGTTGGAAGAGATACACGTAGGTATCAATATTTTTTTTTTTTGGCCCAGGACCTCATGGCCTTAGTTTCAAGCCATGAGTGGGCAGAATGGGATGGAGTGGGGAGATTCAGGGAAACTTTTCCTCTAACATATCTTGGGGAATTTCCCCAGACCTCATGCTGTATTCCAGCCTTCCTGCAGCAGCATGCCTTCTAATGGGAGATATGATCACCTTTGTCTTGTAGAGGGCACAGGAAATACTCTGCCTGGGGTTTCCAGGATGGGGTGAGAGTTTGCAGGGATTATGGAGGTTTCCTCTAATTTTGGCTATTCCTCCTTCTCTCCATTCCTAGGGAGATCATCTCACTCCTTTGCAGTCAGTGCAGCCACTTAACTATGGGAAGAGTGCCACCGTGGATTAGAGATAGGGGCTCAGCATGCTTGGGGTTACTAGGCCATGACAGTCTCAGTTCATCAGTCCTGCCTTTCTCTGCGTCAGCGTGGGAATATATGAACTAGAATCTGTCTCTTGTCTGCTACAAACATTAATAAACTCTGATATCTTTATATACGACAACCAAATATTTTAAGTCCTCTGTGAATATATGCTCTGAATATTAATGATAATAAAAAAGTTATAATTTAAACTAATTCATTACCATATAACACAGAGATTTAGTTTATTATCCCAAAATGGCTATGTGTGTGGGGATTCTCACCAAACCCTATTAGACTCTGACTTTACCAATATAATTTATTTCTCTGAGTGTCTATTAGTTGTAATCCAACTGGTGGTATCAATTTCAATTCAGCAAGATTCTTGTGCTTCAGATAACAACCAAACTAGTTAAGTTACTTAAGAAAAAGAGGGTTATGTGTTATAAGGGATATGAGAGTATCTTAAGAACACAATCCGAGAAAAGATAGTTTAGTGGTATATGCCAGTAGTCATGGCCACCACAGCCTCCAAGCACATGCAGGTTCGCATTAGATTAGAATAGATGGTAATGAAACAGCGGAGCCAAAAACTGGTGGGCCATCTTTTATTCTAGCCTTGCAACCAGGGGGCAAGTAAATACACACAATGGGAAAACACTTCCCTTTCCCTTCAGGGCTCCCAAAGCCACTGACTTTCTCCCAGTTTTCCTAGAATCAAAGGCCCCACTAGCTTAGTCACCTCTGTTCCCCATCTCCTTCTCTTTGCATAAACTGCACAAACCGGCTTCTCCTTCAGCACTTCACCATCTTGCTTGCCTCTCCTGCAACAACGTGGTCTCTGCAAAAATGGCCTCCTAGCTACTCCTTCTTCATTCTTCTTAAAAGTTTTTGGTGCAAAACCCCTCCTCCAGCAAACATTAGCATAACCAAGACCCTTCCCAAGCAGGAAGGTAATTAGCCGTTATCACCTGACAGCATCATCATGTGGACAATGGCCATTTTTAACAACAAAATTGAGCAAAATCAAATAACACAAATTTTACAAACTTATTTGCCCAACAAATGGGGTCCTACCAGGGGCAAGAATTGGGAATTGGAAAGCTAGAAATAATCAGGTTACTCCTTTCTGGACATTATCATTTTTCTTTCTTTGCTGGACAGCTTTCTGCCTTTTTCTTTTTCTAGTTCAGTGGTTCTTAACCTTTTTTGAGGTACTGAACCCACCAGTTTCATATGCGCATTAACCAAACCCTTCTTTAGTGATAAATAAAATATGATTCTTTTTTCCAAATTCAAGACATAGGTATATGTTTCTTTACTGGTGCACAAAATGAGCCGTGCATGAACATCACCTTGCTCAAAGAACAAAACCAACAAAGTGCATGAACTCACAACAAATTACGGTATTACTTTATTCTGGCCCCTGCGGCAGAGGCTTCTCTGAACCCCTGAGACCAACTCATCGAACCCCTAGGGTTCGATAGAACCCAGGTTAAGAACCACTGTTCTAGTTAAAGACATTTTCTTTCCCTGTGCATGATTAACATAGAGCTCTTAGGTTTACATGTTTTCTATTCAATGACCATCCCAGACTAGTCTCTCTGGGTTCTGAGTCTCCAAGAGGAGACTCAGATGATGGTCCAGCTGAGCTGACATGACCTACCCTGGTCCAATAATCTATATCAAGGTAGATGAGATTACATACCTAAATACTGGGACTCCCTGGTATATAGAGAATCAGTTCTCAGAAAAGGGAGTAGCTGGCCAGATACCCCAAGAACAATGGCTATTACAATGAATAGAATATTTATTTTCACATTAAACACCAATGAGAAGATATTTTTCCAAGAAAATTTGAAAACATAAATAATTTTCAGGCTGGAACATAGCTGGTAAGACAGCTTAAATATACTCATGAGGAAGTACAAAATCACTTTTATTTTTTTGAAAAGTAATTTGCTTTGACCCAGTAATTCTGTCTCTAGTATTATATCCTAAAAACTTATTTAGCAAAATGATCAAAGATTAATGTACTATAATCTTTAACCATAAGAAAAAGAAAACTGGAAACAACTGAAAATCTATTAGTGGTAAAATCAATGATAATAAATGCATTAAATGCAATATTAAGAAGTTATTGTGAAAATAAATTATCATAAGCCCAAATTGCTATAATTCAGCCTTGATAATAATTTAAAACAGAGGCCACAATTTCTTCTTGGTAGCTATTTAAGAAGTTATTGATACAGAATAAATAAATCTAAGAGAAGATTAGCAAACACTGCCATTCTAATTACAAATAAATAAATAAATAAAATCTATAGTGATTCTGTATCTTCTTACAAAATTGAGTTTCTAAGACTTTTTACCATAAAGACTAAGATGTTCTTATTGAAATGTTTGTGTTAATAGTTCCAAGAGCTATTGATTGTAACCTTGAGACTATGAATTTGTTTAGGAAACAACATTTGATAGATGGCTTCATACAGAAAACTGTATTCATTTAAAGGGATAAACTGTATTTGCTTTAGAAAGTTGATCTTTCTCATCAGCCTGTAATATTAACCTGCTGTCTATGATCTACTGACTGAAGATCTAGTCCCAGCTAAACAATTCCCAGGATAAACCTTTTAGCATCAATATATAAAGGTGACAGTAAGATACCATAAGAATTTAATAGTTTCCTCTGAAAAATCCTTCATGGTGTCCTCCAACAGAATCCTTCATAAATATCAATAAAATTATTTCTCTGTCTGAATCACTTTTAGAAAAAATCTTCCATGTGAAATTCAGGAATGAATCTTGAATAACTTCTAAGATTTGATTATAATGAACAAAATTATTAACTTTGATAAAGAAATCATGTGTGAACAAAGAGAAGTTTCATGGGCATTTTAAAAGTGTTCTATATAAGCTGTCCTATGTGGGCAGTGAAAAACCAAGATACAATGGGCGTCAAAGAGCCATCATAAGAAAGAGCTGGTGGGGAGGCTTCCCTCTGAGAATGGTTCTAAAGCCAGCCTTGGAAAGAAGTTAGTTCTTCGCTTGAAAAGATACTCAGCCTTGTTAGCATTCAAGAACAAGTAAATTAAAACCACAATGAGATATATTATTTGTCCTCTAAATTGACTAAATTATAAAAACTTGACCATATCCAATGTTAGCAGTTGTTAGCAGAGAGACAAGAGGTTTTGTCAAATGCTATTTGTGAGGGTGTAACCAGTATTGCAAATGCTATATTACACTAATCGAAGCAAACCCAGCTTTTAGGAACTGACAGCCAGAAATAGGAGACTTTATAGAAATTTAAGAGCTCAAGTATACTGAATGGTTGCTCTATGCCGAGTGCTGTGCAAGAACATTTAATGCATTAACTAAATGTTTATTAAACACCTACTATGTGCATTGCTCTAGGCCCTTAGGATAATCCATGAACAGAACAAAGGAGCTTGCATTCTAGCAGAGAAGATAGACAATAAATAATAAACATAAACAAAGTATATAATCAATTAAAATGTGACAAGCTCTATGGAAAAAAGAAGAATTAGAAAGAGGCAGGGAGGCCCTGGTTGGTTGGCTCAGCAGTAGAGTGTTGGCCCGCTGTGTGGATGTCCTGGGTTTGATTCCCAGTCAGGGCACACAGGAGAAGTGACCATCTGCTTCTCCAACCCTCCCCTCCTCCTTCTCTCTCTTCACCTCCCACAGCCATGGCTCAGTTGGAGCACATTACCTCCCCAGCCCCCCATGTCGAGGCACTAAAATAGGTTGGTTGCCTAGCAACAGAGCAACGGCCCCAAATGGGTAGAGCACTGCTCCAGATGGGAAGGGGCTTGCCAGGTGGATCCAGGTTGGGGCACATGTGAGAATCTGTCTCTCTGGCTCCTACTTCTCACTTAGGAAATAAATAAAGAAAGAAAGAGGTAAGGAAATCAGTAGTACTGTGGAAGGCAGGAGGAAGGCTGTGGTATAGAGTTAGGGCTTAAAGCAGGCCTCGTGGAGCAGATGGGAGTTGAGCAATCCTAGAAGGAGGAAAAGGCATTGTCTGTGCAGATGTGGGGAAAGAGTGGTATAGGAAGAAGGAAGGCTCAAGTGAAGGCCTCAAGGTTGGAGTGCAAATGGTCCTTCTAGGAATAGCCAGAAAATTAGTGTGGGGAGAAGACCGAGTGAGGGGAAGGGGCCTGGCAAATATAAGGTCTCTTATGACATTGTAGAAACTTGGGCTTTTATTCTGAGTGCAGCTGGGATCCACTTTGAGTAGAGGAGTGACATCATATGACTTACGTTTATAAGGATCTGGCTGTTGCACTGAAGAGAGACTGTTGGGAAACCAGAAAGAATCAGGGAGGCCTGTTAAGAGGCTATGGTGATAATTCAGCTGGGAGACGATGGACGCTTGGGCCAGGGTGGGAACACGGGAACCTGAGCACAGTGTAAAAATGGGACCAGGAAGGGGTGAGTGGTAGGTGAGAAAGATTAAACTAAAAGAATAAGAAAGAACAATAGTTAGAGAATGCGATCTAAGAACTCAGGATTTTTGATGATGGAGCAGCTCTTGTTGAAGCCACAGATCAATTGTACATGTGAGTTATTTAAGTGGAGGTCAAGAAAAGAGGGGGAAACAAGGGTAAAATCAGATACTAATAATTTCCATGATTATAACTAAAGCCTGAGATTGTTACACAAAAGCAAGTGATACTAGAGAATAATAGTACCAATAATATGATATATGCAGATTGTTAATATGGAGCAATTTAAACCCTGCTACCGATTGAAAAGTAGTTGGAAGTTTGAGTAAAAGATGATTCAAACTGCTTAGGAACAAGAATTGATGCAACGGAGCTGGCAAATTGGAATATATGTTAGTATAAGGATCTTTCATGCATACAGTTGCAAATTAGAGCAAATTCTACAAGTGTAATGTCTAAAGTTGTGTGCGTGGAATACGAGGACAATTGGAAACCTGGCACAGCATTATTTTACCTTTTTCTTCTGAATTGTTTTAGACTTTGAGGAATTTTTTCCTTTTTTGTGAAGGAGTAGCAATGGCGAAGATTCGATGGGACACTCATAAAGGGAAGTGTGGACTTTTTCAGAATACCGTTGGAAATCTTCAACTTCCACGTCTCTGTCCAACCTATGTTTGTAATGAAGGGGAGAAAGCCTTAAAAATATTGTTCAGAATTATATGATGAAAACTATAAAAGTTAGAGGCTTCAGCAATTAAAATGTGTGTGGGTGTGTGTATGTGTGCGTGTGTGTGTGTGAGATGGGACTTTATCCATCAATCACCATCTTAATCAGAATCCTTCAATGATAATTTAACCAGTTAATTAATAACTTTGTGCCTAGTACCACCAGCACATTCTGACAGATGAACGTCTTTTCCCTCGCCATACTCTGGGTGATTGGGGTCACGTTTGTATTACTTAATCTGCATGAAATTCCTGCTTTGCTTTTCCTTGTACTCAGGGAGCCCTCATTGTTCTTTGTTAAGGACCTAAATTAATGGCATGCATTAAAGTCATGCATTAAACTATCATTTTCTTAAATCTCTAACAGGGATTTGGGTATGTGCTATATCATTAATAAGAAGTACAGGAATAATCACATCTAAAATTTATAGCTTGTGGTATGTCAGGTGCTTTATGCATATTAGATCATTTAATCCTCATAACAAGCCTACCAGGCAGACACTATTATTCCTGCAGTTTGCAGGTAAAGAAACAAGGGCTTGCCTGACCAGGTGGTGGCACAGTGGATGGAGTGTCGGCCTGTGATGCTGAAGACCCAGGTACAAAACCTATAGGTTGCTGGCCATAGCGTGGGCTCATCTGGCTTGAGTGCAGGGCTCACCAACTTGGCATGGTGTTGCTGGCTTAGGCATGGGATCATAGATGTGACCCCATGGTCCCTGGCTTGAGCCCAAAGGTCATTGGCTTAAAGCCCAAGATCACTGGCTTGAGCCCAAGGTTGCTGGCTTGAGCAAGGGGTCATTGGCTCCGCTGAAGACACCCGGTCAAGGCACATATGAGAAAGCAATCAATGAACAACTAAGGTGTTGCAACAAAGAGTTGATGTTTCTCATCTCTCTGCCTTTCTGTCGGTCTTTCCCTATCTGTCCCTCTCTGTCTGTCTGTCTCTCTTGCTAAAAAAAAAAAAAAAAAAAGAAGAAAGAAAGAAACAAGGGCTTATTTCACCAAGGTCATATAGAAATTGAAAGGCAAGAAAATCTAATTTTAAACCCAAGCCTGTCAGCTGCTCAAGCACTTGCAAGCTTCTAACTATTACCTTAATACTTTTGACAAATTTCATAGTTCTGTTTGAATAATGTAAGTATTTTGATTATTGAATTGATCTTCTTTATCAATCATGTAGATATATAAAAAATAAAAATATTATACCTGGTAAAGTAGGCATTACTTATACAGCCGGTAAAGTTAGCATACTGGGGACTAATGGGTGAGCCACCAAAGTAAAACTTCTTTTCATCTGCTTGCATGTGCTCTGCTTTCCCTTTGGTGGGGTTCTTATTCCCAAGTCGGCTCTTGTCGACTACGAGTTCATATCTGCAGAGGAAAATACTGCTTTATACACCACATGGCTAACATTCTACTGTGAGTCCTATGCCAGGTTGCAGGTTTCCTCATGGAATTGAAATGGGACATCTGGTTAATAAAAAGGCAATAGTTTTCTAGTCTCTTTCCAAGACCTAAGACATGATTGACTATTTCTGTACACAGAAAAGACCCTCCAAACCATGACTGGGATTTAAACCCATAAAAGTAAGAAGTTAAGATGACCAATCATCAGCATTTTCTTTTTTTTTTTTTTTGGTTGAACAGAACAGAATATATCTCATGGTGATCATTTCAACATGTTTATGGGAGATCATTTTCACTGTTAAGCACATTGAATGGTTTTGATCCTGATTGGAAATGAACTCCAGAAAAGGCCTATTAATGTTTTTCTGTGATGGTAGGGCTCCATGCAAGTGGACATAGAATAGGAGCAATCTACAACAGAGCTGCATGTCTTATCCTAGAAAGTTTTCTTATTATGGGAAAGAAATTCAGTATTACGTATTTTACAGAAAAAATTAGAGATTTTAAAATGTAGCCATACATGTAGCATTCTCAATCGCCAAATTGAAAACTAAATGCCACCAATATATGCTGAGTTCTTTCTATGTGCAAAACACTGTCCTCCAGTGAGTAAGTACTATGTTCAGGCACTTTCCTTGAGGTGATTATAGCCTATGGTTTTATTGGGGGGAGGGGGGATCTTTGTATTACATCCCTGTTCACTAATTTTATGGGGACTTATTTTGCACGTCTTAAAAATTAAGAGCAATTTTTTAAAAAAGGAGGTAAGTAGCTCCTTTCAACATTTCTTTATTTTAAACACTAGAAAAGTAATAGCATAGCCTATTATTCATAGTGGTCAGTTCCCAGAATCATGCCCCACAGATAAAGCCATCTGGTGAAAGGAACATGTGGTGAGGAACTGTACCTTGTGGGTGAGACAGAGGTGATGACGAAGTGGGACAGCCCGTCATTGTACTTCTTATCTGAGGCCTGCACCTTGGTTCCCTTCACACTCATGGTCACAGTGCCGTTATCCAAGGAAATGGAGAACACGTCTGACTGCAATGCAAGTGCAGGGCGTGAGTAGGGAGCCAGGTATCAGAAAGATGAGCATGTTTCCAACGTTCCCTCAATGCTATTGCTTAAAGGAACACACAGTGTGAAGGAAGTGTGCTTGTGAAATACTTTTATGAATAACAACAAAAACAAAATACTTGATTGCTTATATTGGCATTGCCTATCAAATTAGACATGTTTCTGTGGGGGGAAAATCTCCTATATTTAGAATCGAAGATTTCTGGTGATTTCATCATGCTGAGAGTTGTCCTGATATCAGTTACTTTCCAAACTCAGGCTTTTCTATTCCATCATGTCCCATTTTTAATCCCTTTAGATGAGGCAATATTTGGACCTCCTTGGGGATATGGCTAGATGACCAAGCAAAAGTTAATTTTCTTGGGTAATCTGAGGCAGGTTAGGCGACAGAGTTTCTACAAAGTGCTTTGGGTCAATTTTCACAGATGTTACTGATTTAAATTAAATTCAATATAAATGTGATAGATACAAATAATAAATATAACAAGTGAAAGGTGTTGTTGTAATTTATATTATGACCTAGTCCATCGGTGTATCTATTGGTGATGAACTTTGCAGAGATCAATCAGTTGAATCTTAGGGTCACTAAACTTCTACAGATCTTATTTTATTTTTGAAATAATATATCTTTAAGCTGAGCTCAAGTATTCTTTGGCAAATGTAAGGAGAGAGAAGTATCTTCTTTTTACTATTTTATAAATTATATCATACTTGTTTCTTCTTTTAAAAAAAATTCAGTGAGAGGAGGGGAGGCAGAGAGAGACTCTTGCATGTGCCCTGACTGGGATCCACCCAGCAAGCCCACTAGGGGGCAATGCTCTGCCCATCTGGGGCCCTTGCTCTGTTGTAACTGGAGCCATTTTTTTTTTTTTTTAGTGCCTGAAGTGGAGGCCATAAGGCCATACTCAGCACCTGGGGCCAACTCACTCTAATCAAGCCATGGCTGCAGGAGGGAAAGAGAGAAAGAGGGGGAGAGAGAGAGAGAGAGAGAGAGAGAGAGACAGACAGAGAGAGAAGTGAGAGGGGGAGGGGTGGAGAAGCAAATGGGTGCTTCTCCTGTGTGCCTTGACTGGGAAATGAACCCTGGACTTCCAGGCACTAGACCAATGCTCTACCACTGAGCCAACTGGCCAGGGCCACACTTGTTTGTTCTTAACATTCAGTGGTTCTTAACATTTTTTTGTGCCATGGACTGCTTTGGCAGTTTGGTGATAGATACGTATGGACTCCTTCATAAAATAATGTTTTAATATGCAGAAAACAAAAATTTTAGAAACACAAAAGAAACCAATCACATTGAAATACAGTTTCAAAATATTAAAACAATAAATTTGTGATATAGTAATACATGTACTTCTTATTAAGGCATTAAATAATAAGATCTAGAAGCAGATCTAATAACTACTGTAATTTAGAACTAATAATGAGCAAAAATAACATTTTGAGGTTATCTGTGACAACTTAAATGTAAAATGAAAAAGTTATAGTTACTGCTAAAATTATTATAATTTGTTGCCAGTATTCACAATTGAAGAAAATGCTAAATTTTAATTGGGAAAATTAAAGATGTAACTTTTCCTCACGAAGTCTACAGACCTTATAAATTCTTTTCATGAACCCCTAAGGAATGGGTCTATATCCTAAATTCCAGATTATGAACTCCTGATGTACTATATCTAATATTTTATAAAGTACCTAAAATAAGGCATTCTCTGTGTATACATTTGAATCAAAGAAAACCTGAATAAAAAAATCACTGTTAGCATGCTTAAAAGTATTTTTAATAGACAAAATAATTATCACCAAGAAGTTTCCTTAGTGAAACACAAGTACTTACCCCCGAAGCGTGATAGAATAGTAACCCATTTGGCTGTAACGTTTGGAAATTAAAACCTCCTTCAAAGCCATCAAAGAAAGCTATTTTCTGAGTTGAAGCAATGAAACTCTGTCCATTGAAATATGCTCTGCGAGATATCTGTGTGCCAAAAAAGTGAATTTAGTGTTTGTAATAATTATCAAATGCTTAAAAAGTGAATTTCTCACATATCAATGGTCTTATTTGCTAGTTTATTATTAATAGTTTTTTTTAAAAAAACTTCTGGTTTATACTGGAATTCAGGCATGTTCACCTTTCTTCTGTGTGCCTCTAACAGATGGGTTTCAACTTATTCACTTACTCTACGCTGAGTGAGTAATGGTGCTCACACAGCCCCTCTGGGTTTTGCAAGCTCCACCCATGGAAAACTGAGGAAACTGGACAAGTCACATAGAAACCTCACAATCTTTCCTGACTTAATGATTCTTTCTGCTGATAGTGGAAAAGAGCCCAAGGTGTACCTAGAATTACAAAGAAGCTCAAAAGAGCTATACAGCTTTTGAGAGTGATAAGTTCTGTATTTATTTATTATTTATTAGTATTAAAAAGCTTTTGATTGACTGGTACTTACAAGAGAGTCTTCTGGGCATCCATAACCTACTCCCAGGGTTTCTGTCTGCTCTAATAAATTGAAATCTTTCTTTTGGAACTGGAAACCCTTCATGCATCCTCTAAAGTTGATATCTAGGGGAAGGTGTGCTTGTAGAGTCCTGGAAAAGAAAAGTAGTCTTCACTGGTATAGCCATGATAATGATGCTACTCTACATAAGTAGGCTATGTGATTTAATTTCATTTATAATCACTTATAACTGACTTGTTTAAAGGTCAATAATGGTTAATTCTTGACAATTTCACATGGTGTAAGCTATAAAAGTAAACTAAAAAATGTTAATTTCTTATGTCACAATGCTAAGTTAAGAAGTAAACCCAGTTATCAGTCTTCCACTAATTCACTTGGGTCATAAATTTATCTTCTTGGCTTTATTTGCAATGCACACACTGTAATCAAGTAAGGCTAGTATGACTTCTGGGCCTTGGGATCATTAAGAAAATAAGAAATTCTTTATCTTGAAGATCAGGGATGGCATTTTTCTCATTACTGTAATCCTAGTACCTATTATCATACCTAGTATATAGGAGTACCCAAGAACATGCTATTGGATATTGAATGAATATAAAATTAGTTTTGACCAAATTACAATGCCTTTAATGTATTTTAGATGAACACTAGCCAGACTAAGGGGTAACGTTGCCTACATTGTACTCCAACCAGATCACACTGAGAGGGCCATATTGATGGACAGATTGGGGTGCACATGACGGCAGTGATGGTGGTTAAAGATCCAACCTGGCATGGTTGAAGGACTGAAGAGGCTATTTAGTTTGAAAAGGAAGCTTGGGAAGCCTTTTAAAAATTGGAACCATTGTGACATGGAAGGGGGATGGCACTAGATATGATTCAAAATGAGGAAAACCTATAAAGCTTTTTATAAAATTTTAAATAAACTTTTTAATAAAAATTTGAAGTCACTAAAATTTACATATATATATGTAATCACAGATACATCACTACATTTATTCCAAGAGAGATGTGAGAGCTAATGGAGTGGGGATTCTTCTGTATGGGATGAGAGGGTGAGTTCTACCAGCATTTCTCAACCTTGGTTGCACAGTAGAATTACCTGATTGGGGAAGAGTTTTGTTTTGTTTGTTTGTTTTATTTATTAATATTATTTTTTACAGGGATAGAGAGAGTCAGAGAGAGGGACAGACAGACAGAAACGAAGAGATGAGAAGCATCAATCATCAGTTTTTCATTGCGACACCTCAGTTGTTCAGTGATTGCTTTCTCATATGTTCCTTGACCGTGGGCCTTCAGCAGACTGAGTAACCCTTTCTTGAGCTAGCGACCTTGGGTCCAAGCTGGTGAGCTTTTTGCTCAAGCCAGATGGGCCCGCGCTCAAGCTGGCAACCTCTGGGTCTCTAACCTGGGTCCTCTGCGTCCCAGTCCGATGCTCTATCCACTGCGCCACCACCTGGTCAGGCTGTTTTTAAATACTACAATGTGGCCTTATCTCAGAGCATTCAGAATTTCTGGAGAGTGGTCATGGCCAATGGCGTTTATAAAAGCTCTCTAGGTTACTTCAATGGGAACCAGGATTGAGAACCACTGCACTGGAATATCCAAAAGCTATCTCTCAGTCTTAAAGACCTCTGATGCTATGAACTGACTGTAATAAGAGATAGCAAAATTTTTAAGATTTTAGAATAATGTTTCACTATATATAATTCACAACCCCTTATATAAACTTAAAATTTTTCCCTTAAAATTTTTACCATCATATACTATTTGAGAAATCAAATAAGTTTAAATTAAGACTAAAACAAAAATAAAAGGACATAAGTAAACCTATAGATCATATAGAGTAAATACTAATTTAAGGGGGTCACGAGGACTGGCCGCAAAGAGCCCAAAGATGCATAAATGTGTGTGCGTGTGCCTGTGCACATGGGTAAAAGTAGCAGGTGAGGGATCCTAAAACTTTTTAATAGATCTATCCTGGGTGTTGAATACTCAGCCCAGTACATTGTGAGGCACAAACAACCACTTAACAAAGATATTGCCAAAATTCCAGAAAATTTACCTGGATTGTAAGATTTCTGGGGGAGCCCCTCCAATGTATATGTCTGTAAAAGGTATTTTCATCTTTTCATTGTCCATGCTCTTGACATGTCGTCTGTCAACTACCAAAATCATTTTCTTATCATTGTGGTAAATGATTGAGATCTAGGAGAAATAATATGTAGTAAATCTTGATCACTGTTGAACAATCAACTTTTTGATAATTACTGTATATTTTAATTATTCTGTTAAAACAGTTGAACTTCCATGTTCTTATGCTTATTTGTTTACAAAACAGGAAATAGATTTTCCTCTCACTCAGACATAAAAATTCTTACTTATAAATTCACACTTCCTGGAGAAGGATTTCCATACAGAGAAGAAGCTAGACTGGGAAACATTTGTCATGAAACCAATTGATTTCTTTGGCCCCTTTGAGGAGATTTGGGAAAGAATTATAAACAGGTACCTTCTGGACTATAGACTAAATATTATCAGGTTTTATTTTTTGGTGATATAGTGAGAAGCCTTAATAAATCTGTGAACATACTAGTCAGACAAATAGTTAAAATAATCTTTAATTGTAAACCATCCTCATGAAAGCTATGGACTTTTAACTGAAAAGAGAAATATATCCTCTTACTCTCCACAATTTGGTTCAATTTTAAAGGTAATAAGACTTTTAAAAAAAATTTTTCTGAAGTGAAAAGTGGGGGGAGGCAGACAGACAGACTCCCACATGTGCAGGACCAGGATCCACCAGGTATGCCCACCAGGGGGTGATGCTTGGCCCATCTGGGGCATTGCTCCACTGCAACCAGAGCCATTCTAGTGCCTGAGGCAGAGGCCATGGAGCCATTCTCAGTGCCCGGGCCAACTTTGCTCCAATGGAGCTTTGGCTGCAGGAGGGGAAGAGAGAGATAGAGAGGAAGAAGAGGGGGAAGTGTGGAGAAGCAGATAGGCGCTTCTCCTGTGTGTCCTGGCTGGGAATTGAACCCGGGGCTTCCACACACTGGGCTCATGCTCTATCGCTGAGCTAACCAGCCAGGGCCCAGAGGTAATATGACTTTTATACATTTTATTAAATTGTAGATTTAAAGTCATTGTTAATAAAAATAGATGGTTATTAGTATACTGCACATCTGTTTCAAGACTAAAGAGCATTCTTTGTGGTTTCTCTTTTTAAGGGATCTGTGTTAGTATTTTCTAAGTTCTGGAAATATGGTTCAAAAGGAGATTCTCTTATTTACTTATATGTACTCTTTACATATAGTGAGGCTCTAAGGGTAACTAAGCAAATAGCTGTATATCTACATGCTGCCATTTTCAACAAATGTGTAGAAGGATTCAATAGGAGTGTCACTATAATCAAGATATTGAGCATTAACAGGAGCTTTTTTGAGTAATGAAGCAACTAAAATAAATCTTTCAGTGACTCTTTTATGGAAAGGTCAATATGACAAAAAACATCTATTTTTTTAAAGCAAATGTTATCCTGGAGTTAAGTAGCTGAGGGCCCTTTAGTTGTGAAGGTGTTTTGTTTAATTACTTTTTCACCTATCTTGATTGAGTATCTGATTAAATCAATAAATCTAAGTTCAAACAAAGCCAAATCAAACAGAAAAACTATCCAAACTGTACCTCATGGTATTTTGCATCATTAATTTGAGCTCTCTTCACAGTGTCTTCAAGATGCACAGGGCCATTGCTAAATCCAAAGTCATAGAACACATGAAGATAACCATTGCGCATTTCCAGGCTGAAAAACATACTCTGCAAAGAGAAGGAAGTTATAAAATGTGAGCATCTGCTATTACACAAGTGCAGATTTAGCTGAATTTGGGAAATAACACTGTATTCCTTATATTCCTGAAATTGTTTACAGACTAAGGATGTCTCATGAAAAATTTAAAATTATAACAACATCCTCATCAGCAGATATGTTTCATATTAATATACCAGAATGTTAATATTTATATAAAATTCAAAACAACTATCGTCTATGGGTTTTGTTTTTCGTTTTTTTTTTTTTTTTTTTTTGAATGAGAGAGAGACAGAGAGAAGGACAGATAGGGAAAGAGAGATAAGAAAGGGGAAAGAAGAAAAACATCAATTCTTTATTGTGGCACTTTAGTTGTTCATTGATTGCTTTCTCATATGTGCCTTGACTGAGGGACTTCAGCGGAGACAGTGACCACTTGCTCAAGCCAGCAACCTTTGGACTCAGGCCAGTAATCATGGGCTCACATCTATGATCCCACACTCAAGCCAGTGACCCTGCGCTCAAGATGGCAACCTGGGGGCTTTGAACTTGGGTCCTCTGTGTCCCAGGTCGACACTCTACCACTGTGCCATGGCCTAGAAGGTCAGGCCTTCTATGGGTTTTTTATTTACTCTAAATAAATAAAATTTTATGTGTAATTTAAGGCCTTTTAGAAATTTGGAAAACAGAGTATCATAGGCCATAAGTATTCAACTGCCTTTTCTTTAGGCAATTTTTGAAAGTTATAACAAGCCAATAGATGTGATTGTATTTCATTCTAAGAGGAACATTGGTGATATTAAAAACTAATTTCAAGGTATGTCAAAAAGAATCTTGGAAACATCAGAAAATATGGGTGCTAAAAGGGGTTGTTTCTGTGTTATTTTGAAGTGCTAGGTTTCTGTAAAAATAAAATTATTATGCACTTGGACCAGATGATGTTTGAAAACCTCAATAATGCTATAACACTCAAGTAATTTATTGACCAGACTTGTTTGTTTCAGAAGATAGTTCATAGATACAAGAATTCAATGGATTTAAAAAATAAGGTGCTCTATGAAAGTCCTTATTTTATAAAAAATAATCTTTTTTTTTTAGAAAGTGGTTTTCTGAGTGGAGTTTATATACTACTGAGAATGTGGGAAACAACCCATTGGGGGATAGAAAGAAAATATTTCAACTTTTATTTATGCTCATTTAAAAACACTAAAATAGCCCTGAATGGATAGTTCAGTTGGTTAGAGCATTGTCCCTATATACCAAGGTTGAAGGTTTGATTCTTGGTCAGGGCACATATGGAAATCAATCAATGAATAAGTAAATAAACTGTAATAACAAATCAATGTTTTTTAAAATCAACTCTAAAATAGAGAAAATAACTTTTTATTTTTAACATATGGATTGACACTGGACCTTCGTTTTGTCCTTTGGATGGATTTTCATGGGATTCACACATTATATGAACCTTTAAGAGTGAAGTTCCAGCCCTGGCTGGTGGCTCAGTGGATAGAGTGTAGGCCTGGCTAACGGACATCCTGGGTTCAATTTCTGGTCAGGGCACACAGAAGTGACCATCTGCTTCTTCTCCCTCTCTCTTCCTCTTCTACCTCTCTACCCTTCCCACAGTCAGTGGCTGGATTGGTTCCAGTGTGGCCCGTGGCACTGAGGATAACTCCATTGGAACACAACAGCCTCAGGTGCTAAAAATAGCTCAGCACTTGAGCATCTACCTAAAACGGGATTGTGGGGTTGATTCCAGTAAGGGTGCATCAGAGAGTCTGCCTCACTATCTCCCCTCCTGTCACCTAAAAAAATAAAAACAAAAAGAGTGAAATTCCACACTTGAAGGCTAATGGTAGCTCCTCACTCATTTCTTTGCTCTTAACCTTTTGCAATTCATTTTAGTGTGCTTGGTTACATGGATTTACAGGTGAGATAAATAATAGAATATTTACAATGATTTTCTATTGAGATGCAGCAAATCACAATATTTTAAACTCATAGATGTTTGCAGTTTATGTCTTGTGAATTATTAAAAATGCTGTCAGATTAGTTACACAATTTTTTTATAAAATGAATTATTCTAAATTTGTTGACCTTTATTTGTGATGATAAATGTCTTTCAATAGTACAAAAGCTACTAGCTATTTTTTTTTGAAAAGCATACCTGATCTGTCATTTCAGGGTAGGTATATTATAACAATGGATGAGAAAGTAAATTTTTCTGGAGAGATGGTTTTAAAAATACATTTGAATTTTTTTTTATTAAGTGAACTTGTTGATAAATACAATGAAAGTATACTTCTTATAAAAACTCTCATAACTGCACTATTAAAACACTGCTAGAAAGGAACTTTTAACCTGTTTAAAAATCTTTCAAATGAAGATTTTTCAGTGTTCTTGAACTCTTTTTTTTTTTAGTGTACGAAATGACATAATAGCTGATTAGCTTGCAAGACTCATATCAGGAAAACTGGAAATGTACCAAATTTCAAAGACAAATGTTGCAAATTTGTGAATGAAATTGAAAAACGGTATCATGATTTAGTAAGCAAAGCCAATGATACATTTCTGGCAGTTTTATTTTCATGAGGTATCTTGTCCAGTTATGACAGCCAATAAAATTTAATACTGAAATAAACCAAACTTAAAATAAGACATTTGAATTATTCTATCAAAAAGAGTTTAATGAGACTTTGAAAAATACTTAAGCATATTTAATTATATTGTTCTAACTCTGCTAATAACAATAATTTTTGTATCATTAACAAATAAAAAATTTGATTTCATATTTTAAAATAAAATTTATTTTTATTCAATATTATGTTTAAATAAATTGTCTTTTATTCTTAGTTTTGAATAGTCTATCCATCTATGGCATATGCATATCATTAATAAAGAAATGTATATATGTGTACATAAAAATATGAAAATATATGCAAACATTTTTTTACTGATGAAGGCACACAATTTAAAAAGTCAGTATTAAATTTCTGTTGAGACACTGCTTTTTCTAGAGCTTGGTGCTGATTTCCCTATAAATTCTCTCTCTCTCTCAATATATTATTGAAAGTTTTATTTCTCTACCTATTTATAAAGACTATAGTTTTCTTTTTTATTTTTTTTGTGACAAGAGACAGAGAGAGGAACAGATAGGGACAAACAGGAAGGGAGAGAAATATGAAGCTTCAATTCTTTGTGGTGGCACCTTAGTTGTTCACTGATTTCTTTCTCATATATGCCTTGACTGGGGAGCTACAGCAGAGCAAGTGACCCCTTCCTCAAGCCAGTGACCTTGTGCTCAAGCCAGTGACCTTGTGCTCAAGCTAGCAACCTTGGGCTTCAAGCCAGTGACCTTTGGGCTCAAGCCAGCAACCATGGGGTCATGTCTATTATCTCTTGCTCAAGCCAGCAACCCTGTGCTCAAGCTGGTGCACCAGTGCTCAAGCTGGTGACTTTGGGGGCTTGAACCTGGGTCCTCTGCATCCCAGTCTGAGGCTCTTCCCACTGTGCCACAGCCTGGACAGCAAAACTCTCTCAGTATATTAAAGAGGTTGTATTTCATCTACATTCAGAAACGTAGCACAGGGAAATGCATTTCAAGGTGGCTTTTACTTATTGTTGACATCACTTCCCTGAAGAAAATAATTTAATTTTGATCTCTACACTAAGACTTCAGTTTGGTGGCATGACACAACCTTGGAAGGTTCCTAGAAATATGCATAGCAGAAAGTAAAGGAAATAAAGGAGAAGATGTAGAAATTTTATTTTTACTCACTCCATTGATCATCAGGAGCACAAGTCCATTATCGGCTGGTGTTCGAACTTCTATGTCAAAACGAGTCACCTGACCAAATTTCCCCCTCCTGGTGATATCCTTCACCACAGCATAACTAGAGCCATCGAAGAAATAGCTGGCAGCCCGACTCTGAGTGAAAGCTAGTTTATCTCTGAAATAAAAATGCAAGAATCATATAAACATTACAATGTTATGCTTTTCAAATGAGGCTCTTTCCACCCATTGCATGACATCCTCCTTGGATCTTCCAGCATTTAAATGAAGTCATATGCCTTCAGAGGTGACATAAAGAAGCATTTATAGGTAAGTTAAATGAATTGTTTTTAATGGAGTTTTTCTCTATCTTATGTGTTAGTGAAACCCACTCTCTGGACTCCTAAATCAAAGCTGCAAAGAAGTTGTTTAACACTTTTTATAATTATGTATGTTTGTCTAGGGTAGAGAAAATCTGAAAAGTATTTTTTCAGGCTTGACTATTATGCAGTTTCAAAACTAGTTTTCCCAAAGAAAAGATTGAGAACCTGGACACTGATCCACACTTGTCTCATCTGCTGCTCTTGCATGACTAACAAAGTTTCTAGTACTCTTAACACTTTCTTACCTGGCACAGGGCACTGATTTGGAGGGATCCATATTATAGATGTGCTTAAAGTTGTACAAACTGATCACATCATTATTCAAAGTGGCCAATTCCAGGCAGCCAATGAAACCAGGGAGGTTTAAGCTTGCAGGAGGCTGTGCAACAGACAAAGCAAAGTCAAATGTCCCATGATCACATTTCACCCGGACGACATAGAACAGGCAATGAAACAAATAGCTGGTCTAGGAGACCTACCCATTGATACTGGTATCTTCCTAGCCATGAGTTTGTGTCTACTCTATGCCAAATCATTTAGATAAATCATGATCTTAACAAGAGGGTGGGATTTATTGAACATATCCTATGTGCCAGTCACCCACTAAGTAGTGAATTCATGGCCAAAATCTTTACACCAGCTCTGGGAAGTAGTTATTCTTGTTCTCATATAAAGAGAAAGTAATTCTCAGGCTCAATAATGTACTTATAACTAGAAAATAATAGTCCTGGAGTTGAATCCTAGATCAACACCCTATCTCCTTGGGTCATTCCTTTCTTTGCTTTTCATCGGGTCTCACACTCCCCCTTAGACCTACTTCCTCTTTCATATTATTTTTTATGCTTATATTAGTTGAGATAACTAAGTTTTTGAAGTTGTCATCTGTGAACGTGAAGACTAGATACAAACCCACAGGGTACATACAGGTAGGGCATGTGAGGGCATGTATGTATCAGAATGAAACAAATTGATATTCAAGTGTTAGCTATAGCCTGAATGCACTTGATACTATGAAAATGTGGTTAGCAGGGACCAGATGTATCGATACTGGTTCAGAATTCTACTACTCATTGAGCTAAGCACTTCTTAAAATATCAAGATTTCCATCCCTCTCCCAAATCACTGTAGTCCTTATGGATTTTTTTAAAAAAATACAATCATAGTAGATTTGCAATAAAGCCAAAATATACCTGGAGAACTTACCTTGAAGTTTGAAGGCACACCACCAACATAAAACACAGTGTCCTCAGGGTCCAGATCCAACAAGGAATCATCCCCCGCAAATTCCCCCTTTTTAATAAACTTCTCCTCTGCAGTGCTACTGAGACTTGGGACTGTTAAAAACACCTTTCCATGTTTTCCTACCCTGTTGAGGTAAAGATTTTTCACTCTTTAGTAGGCTGATAATTTATAGAAAATACATATGTTTAATGTCACAATGTTAATGTTCTGTTGTCACAGAATTAGTGATTTGATTTTGTTACACTCACATGAATTTATAGAATGTCAATAATCAATGGGAAAGGCAAAAAAGATATTCCATCTTGGAATTAATTCATAGATTGGCCAGATAACAAGATCTAATAATCAAGTTGGTATTTTAAAATGATGAACATTATTTTTTAATCTTTTGTTTTTCACTAAGGAATTTTGGAAGGATTATAAGAATAATGGAAGAAAGAGGAGGAAGAATAGAGGAAAAAAATGTTACAACATCCACAAGAAGACAATGAGTGAGGTGTGTGTGTGTGTGTGTGTGTGCGTGCACACACACACACCTTATAAAATATACACATAAGCCCTGTCCTGGATTCACTTTACCTTTCAATCTTGACAATGCTGAAGTAAGCAGGCCATGAACTGACAGGCTTGGAGTCCAGAGGAATCTCTACATCCTTATTTCCCAAATTATAAACATATACCAGGTTATCGTTTTTGATTGCAAGACCCATGTACTCTTTTTTGGCCTGAAATGTCAAGAAGTTGCTTAAATAAAATTCAAATGAATGAATATCATCTTTTGTTTTTATTTCTTTAGAGGACAATAAGCAGTCCCAACATTTGGCTGTGTCAAGGTACGTCTGGACTGAATTATTACCAAAGTTCCTGTTAGACTGGGCAAATGCCTCTTTCTTTCCAGCCTCCCTGGGGCTGCCGCAGTCTGCTATTCCACTTGGCTTGTGCAAGTGCATCTGGACAGGGAGGCAAGCAAGTGCAGGCTTGTGGACATTTGACAGCTGCCAGGAATGCGCTAACCTTGTTTTTAGTTAGCTAGGAATATAAAACAGCCTGCCAATACCAATTGCTACACATCTTCAAACAGGATTCGGCATCAAACATAATAGGCCTCTGTATTCTGAAGTTCTTTGGAGTGCTACATTCAGATTCCTCAAAGTTAGCAGTATGAGGCTGATATGAAGCAAGCCAAGAAATATCCCACAAAGAAGAAATTACTTGACTTTAAATCACCACTTTAGTTTTGGCATCAAAATGATCTATACTTTTTGAGTTACCAGAATGGGAATATTGTTGGCATAGGTAGCTTTGTTGTAAGACAAGGACAAAATACCTGTTTTTCTTCTAATATTATTCCCTCTTTTTAAGAAGTACAAATTGGTAGTTACAAAATAGTCACAGGATGTAAAGTACAGCATAGGGAGTAAAGTCAGTAACACTGTAATAGCTGTATATGGTGCCAGGTGGGTACTGCAAATATGACGGGGATCTCTTTGTAAAGTATATAATTGTCTAACAACTATGCTGTACACCTGAAACTAATACAAAATAATATTGAATGTAAACTGTGATGGAAAAATAAAAATAAAACTTCATGCTCTTACATTTTTGCTTCCAAGGTATAGGACAAACTGGTCGGCAGTCCCAGCCTGTTCCGGCTGCTTCACGGGAGGTTTCATGTATAGGCTCAGGGACGTGAAGGTCCTTAAGTCATCCACACTGGTTTTAGGATGCACTTCAACTGCAGACTGGCCATCAAACATCATGGAGACTTGGATCTGGAGTTACAAATTATTTCATTAAAAGTATGCTGAAGAAATGGGCACAGTGTCTTCTCATGGTTCTCAATGGGCTTCCCTCATTCCTGATGGGGTCTCTGAGCTCCACTCTCCTCCACGCCTTTGTTTACTTATGTCCTCACCTTGTTAAGAAAGGATTTAAGGCAGATTGTAATATAATAGTTTAAATTTAACATGGGGTGACTAAGTAAGCCTAAAAATATGAATTTCTCAATGAACTACATACTTGGCTAGAGTGAACTAAGCAGCTTGAATGGATACTTAGTCAGTTATACAATTCACAAGGCTTATAAGATTAACAACAAGGAACTGATTAGGATAATTATAACTACTCTTGAATACCTATACAGATAGGAATTTCCCCCCAGGCTCTTCAGAAAAGGAGCATGGGGCTAGGCTGTGAGCAACATCCCCGACCATGACTGTGCAGTTAGGAGGGGTCTAGATCAAGCTCTCAAGTCTGAGGCAGGGTCTTGAAACTTGGCTCTGCCACTTATAGCTATGTAACCACAAATAAGTCGTTTAACCTGCACTTTCCTCATTTGTAAAATAAGGACAATAAGTTTGTTGTAGAAAATAAGATAACTATAAAATGTGTTCCAGTGCTTGGCTTTATCATTAGAATAATTCTAAAGATGAGTTCATTAATATGTTTCTTATAATAATTCTCAGAAAAGCATCACAACAAAGCAAAATTCAATAAATGCATTTCTAAGAGACCCAATATGATACGCTAAATGGGTCTAATTCAAGGTGATTTTCAGAGGATTCAGTAGTTGATAGACTGTGTCTATCCATGCCATTTATGCAAATATTTTTGAATGATTAGATGTATTTATATCAATTAATTAATATTGATTTGGTTAACACTGATGTTGAGTGAGCTCAAGATTATATTCCCAGGTGCCTAGAGTGCAGCTGTCCTTTGCTGCCAGTTGAGTAGACATCAATACATCTTAATAAACAATTAAGCAGCATGTGGAATTAATGTAAAAATTGAGAGTCAGAGAAGGATACATTACATGCACAGAAAGCATCTCATTGTGGGGAGCCTAGCGGGTTCCAAATTCATTGCCAAGACTCTTTTTATTATTTTTTTTTATTTTATTCATTTTAGAGAGGAGACACAGAGTGAGAGAGAGAGAAAGAGGGGAGGAGCTGGAAGCATCAACTCCCATATGTGCCTTGACCAGACCAGTGCAGGGTTTTGAACTGGCGACCTCAGTGTTCCCAGGTTGACGCTTTATCCACTGCGCCACCACAGGTCAGGCGCCAAGGCTCTTTTTAGAAAATGGTTTTATTAAGGTCCCTAAATTCTACTCCACGTGACTAAAATTACCAGAAATCACTCACAGAAAACTCAGTTTTGGGAATACTATTTCTTAATGCTAAACCTTTTTTGAAATGTACTCCAGGGTATCTAAAAAAGGTAGTTCATGGTGTGGACTCAACTACCGTAGATCATTTAAAAGATGGCATATCTACAAATCATTATCTCTCTCATTACAAAATAATGGATTTCCAACTCTTATTTCTGCCAGTACTTTGTGCCAATAGTCTGTGCAGGCCAATTCTCAATTGAGAAAATAAAATAATATATTTGGTTTTAATTAAAATGCTGCTGGTTTATAAATCAATAAAGAACAAATTAAAAAGAAAGCCAAGAACAAGTCATGTTTAGCCACAGTGCAAATGTTAATTGTTGTGTCAGGATATATTCCCACTAACTCTGGTGCTAGTTATGGTGTTGCTGTGTTGCTTCTGTATAAACATCTCAGACTAAGGTTTTCGTTGAATTTATTCAGTTTAGCTGGTATGTGTTTCCTTAGCCAAGCCTGTGAAGGGTCAGTAAAAACTTTACATCCTGTGTGTTGTACAAGAAAATTCTTTGAAGAAGTAGATAGGCAAGATTATTCCATATAGCAATTGCACTGAAACAACTGTTAAAATAATGGATAATGAGAAATGAATAACAATAATAATAATAGTATTTAATTTTTGTGCGAAACAGGCTGTAAGCTGGCAAGGTCGTTATCGCCTAAGGCTTAATTTAAGACTAAGCCTTTCCCACTCTTCATACTAAGATCTCTTAATACTAAGATCTTTTAATACTAAGATATTTTCAACACTAAGCTTTCCCCCATACCCTTGACTGCATGATGTAAGGTAGTGCACTCTTATAAGGAATCCAATTTATGCCTCAGATGAGTGGCTTTGTTTCAGAGACTTCTCTATTTGTATATTGGCTTAAAGGCTTTAATTGTCTATGATGTATAATAAAGCAAAGATGGGGGGCTCGCTCTCTCTGATCTGGCCATCAGCATTGCAGAGGCCTCCCGATCCCATCCTCTTTTCTCGGTGAGTTTATTTTCTTAATTCTGCACCATTCTCCCTCAGGACCCAGAATTACTAGCTGTGCTGGTTCGCAGCAAATTTTGGTTGGCTTTATTTGAGTATTTTTGCTCTATGAGTTTTGTGGGCAAGGTTAAGTTTGTGGTCCTAAATTTTGGCTACACATTAGAATCATTGGGGAGTTTTAATAAAATACAGGTACTGAACCCTTTACCTCGAGAGCCTGATATATTGCTTTGAGATTGGGGCTAGAAAAGGGTTTAGTCTGCAAAGCTCTTTATGTGATTCTGATGAGCAGAGGATACTAAGAACTACAGAGCAGGATGGTACAGTAGACAGGTTCTAGGCTATGGAAGCTGCTCTGTGTGTTCTCACTGTTACCGAGTGACGGATGATGATGACTCTTTTCATGGGTTACCTTGCTGGCAACACTTCTGGTCTGAGCAATGAGCTCTCGGATCCTCTGGATGCTGGCAGAAACGTTGCTTGCAGGCCGCTTCTGCTCAACAGTACGAAGCTGATCCAGGAGCTGAGGGACAACTTCTGTCAGATTTCTTACTGCAGTTAACAAAAATTAACCACTTCAGTAAATATCCCATTGTTAACTAAATTTCAGGAATCAGGTGAAGAGACAAACACACCGTTACTTCTGGCAGAACTATAAGAAAGTACTTTTAACCCTGAAAAATTAATAAATAAGCCCAAGGTATAATTGATTCCTAATTGGTGACATTTATAGCACATACTGATGTATGTAGAACAAGCTGACATATGAAGTCCTTGTCTAAAGGGCAGGATCCACAGCAAAGATGCAGATGTTCCTTTCACCACACAGGAGAGATTCTGTTTGTGTTTCTAATATAACTGCTCTAACAGTTTAAAAGATGCTGGACAAAAGGAGGTGGAAAGGTTTTCCAGTTGCTCATGCACACCTCTCACTGCTGCTGCAGTGGCCCTGGCAGAGGCAGAGGCGGATGGAGGAAACAAGGGAGTACCCATAAAAGTGGCAATTGTGCCAAGGTGAGGGTGGGCAGCTGTGGGCTTTGGGCCCAGACAAGGGTAACAGTACAAACAGATCCTACTGACTTTTTAGGTTATGTTTTGTTTTTGGTTTTTTGATGTGTAACATACACACAGAAAGGAGCATACATCGTAAGGATACAGTTTGATGAGAGAAACCCAAACACAGAAAGTGGCATAACTTTCTCCAAAATCTCAAAATACACAGGTAAATATTTGTTGTTTAGATCACTAACCACAATAGCCATTTTATAATACAATAATCTTTAAAAATTAGAGGTAATAAAGTATATTTAAAGTATTACATTAAATTTTGATTTTGGAAATGTATATGACAGGGTTCTCCTGACCTCATATCTCTTAGCAAAAAGAAGCCACCTAATTTGAGAGTCTTTATAAACTATATTATGGTATGCTCCTTCATTTACTTTATTTCGAATCACAAAATGCTATTTGTGGAGAACATAGTTACTTGAAACAATTTCAATTAGTGCTAGTTCTGGATGCTTACTGAAATCACTGATAGAACTGGAAAAGGAGGGAAAAATGAACACAAATTTAGTAAATATTCCTGAGGCAATATCTTTATAAATGTGAATGTTGAATGCTATGTAGGAAACTCTTTTAAAGATTTAAAAGCAATTGAGTGAATGGTTATATGAAAGAACTCATGAGTATAGACTTAAAGGATGAATACAGAAGAGCTATCTTCTTGTTATGGAAATGGAGATCTGTGACCCGTGATCAAATTTCTAGTGATCATATATTGATTAATAAAGCTATTTCTTGTACTGGCCGGATAGCTTAGTTGGTTAGAGTATCATCCCAAAACGCAGAGGTTGCCGATTCGAACCCCGGTCAGGGTTCATACCAGAGTGGACTTGTGTTCCTGCCTCTCTTTCTCTCTCCCTTAAATAACTAAATAATTAAAAAATAAAGTTGTTTCTTAATTCAGATGGAAATAAAAGTAATATGATTGGCAGAACTACGAATGAACTATGTTGTATACCTGAAACTAATATTGTATGTCAACTGTAATTAAAAAAAAAAATACAAAAAACAACTATGTTTGAGAACAGAAACTTCTAGTTATGACAAAGACATTGATATTTAAAAGGTATGAAGAGAAAAATATTCTGGAAAAAAGAAAATTTCTCAAGTAATGTATGTATAACTAAATAAATTAGGTAGGCATCAACATACTACATTTTCATTGTGTTTAAGTTGACCAACAAACTGTCCTTCTTAGAGAGAAGCTTCAGTTATGTTGGTCATATTCAGTACTTCTTGGTAATAACCTGTTTTATTGGAAGAAGGATGAAGTGTTACTGTTTAGTAAAAGCAAGGCTGTTTAGTGAATTTTTTTCCTAAAAGCAAGATGGTGAAGATTATTTACTCTACACATATGACTGACTGTCCTGAATGGATCAGGCTTACATTGATCAAAACAAGTGCTACTATATTTCACATGAAAATAATAATGACTCTTAACTCATCTATTTAATGTTTGTATGAAATACATAAATTTCATATGTACACAAACATACACATATGGATAGACAAACCAAGCAAAAGTTTTTCTCCTTTTCTAAGCTAACTTCTACAGTATTTTAATCTGAAACCCAAATGAAGAAAATTGCTTCTTTTTTAAAAATTCATTGATTTTAGAGAGAGTGGAAGGGGGAGAGAGAGACGTCAGTTTGTTGTTCTACTTATTTATGCATTCATTGCTTGATTCTTGTATGTACCTTGACTGAGAATTGAACCTGAAACCTTAGTGTTTCGGAAGGAACTCCCATCAACTGAGCTACTTGGCCAGGGCCAAAAATTGCTTAACAATGGCCAATTCCTCCACTAGATGCAAACTGAGAAATTCCTAAGTGATACCTGCATCTCTGGCAGAGTCCACTGCAGTATTGTAAGCAAAAGAGTCAAAACTTTGAAGATTCTGTGACCAGTTGGTTAGATTCTTAACCATCGGGGCGGTAGCCTGTTGGACTTCCATCGTTGTCCTGTTTGCTTCTGCAGTGATCAGCTTGGACTGCCCCAGGCGCTGCTGAGCGTCACCTTCACACAGAGCACAAAGACATTCACTTTGCAGAGAAGCAGGACATTGGTTGTGAACATTAACATCCATTTAATCACTGGGTGAAACAGACCTTAAATTCTGAGCTTTTAAGCCAAACAAGATCTTTAAATTATACTGATAGTGGTGTAAGTTAGGTTCACAGGAATACTGTAAGCAGTATTAATGAGTGAAAGGCTGTCTCATTAAAATCATGTAGCTCACTTAAAACATTTTTTAATTAGAGATAAATTAAAAAACTAAAGAGGAATTAGCATTTTTTCAGGTTAGCTACTTGGTAAGAAAGCCACAGAAAATGCATATGAGAGTTAATTCAGAAAACATTTGTGTTTGAATAGCATTCTTCTGTGTGGAACGATTTTTGCCATAAAAAATGATGTTCTACTATAGAAGTAAATTGGTAAGAAAAAGTATTTTTGAATAAGAAAAGCAATTTTCAAAAAATCATATATAGTGAAATCCAACTTTTATTAAACATCTATTTATGTAAAATAAAAATACATTTATAACAAAAGTGTTTTCCCTAGGTAATGAAATTATAAAATATTTTTCTTCTCCTGTTGTTTCTTCTATCTATATATTCTAATTTTTCTATAATGGTCATGTATTATTTCTGTAATAAAAACCTCAGGTGAGGTTGTAGCTTCAATTTTTTTAAGTGGAGAAACATTTAATTCAACCTTAAATGCTCTGAACTCTGATGGAGGTAGCATTGAATCCTGAGTCTGCTTCTTTTTGGAACTGTGCCTTTTGGAACAAGTTCCCTGATCTTGACAAGCCTCAAGGTTCACATCAGTTCAAAGGTAATGCTGATTCTTTCCAACATGAGATAATGTATGTAAAACACAGCCCCATGTCTAGCATGTGGTGGTGCTGATGGTGCTGATGACAGGGATTCTCAATGGATGACATCCTCGTGGACAGGGCTTTGTTGTACTAGGCATTGTAGCTGGATCTGCTCTGTGTAGTAAAGCCTCCCCATCCAGCAGTCATGTTTTAACCTCCACTAAGCTGGGGAATGCACAGTTGCTTCCAGTCCCATTTTCTACAATACCACTGTCATCTCAGATTAAGCAAGATGAGTGTTCTTATTTCTCTGTCTGGCTCGCTGGTCTCCTTGCTTCACTGTAAGAATGCTGTGGCATGTAACAGAGGGCAGCTGTTCACATTTGGAGCCAGAGAAACCCAATAACCATATTAGGGCATATTTATTAATGACCACGGATGTTAACAACATAGTAGGTTACTGAACATATACATAGGCACAACTGGAGGGAAAGTTCTCTCAAATTGAATGGTCACCCTAGATGGTGTGGTTATAGCTTTTATAATTATTTTCCAGAATTTTTTGGGTGTGTGTGATGAATATAGTTTCTTTTGTAATCAGAAAACAATATTCATAAAAAGATGGAAAAGCAAAAAGAATCATCTACTCCTTCCTCAAAGGTTTATCTTAATACCAGTGAACAAACAGGTGAGGCTTAAATTCCGTTCGTGATTCTTACCTCTTTCTGTGACTTGCAGTTGCTTAATAGCATCATTTAATTGGTTTCTAAGAGCACTCTTTCTTGTTATGGCTCCACCCACACGCCTGCTGGTGTCAGCCACAGCCTCATCATTGTCTATGAAGAAGAAGCCAAAAAAGTACCAGTGGAACCAGGATACCAAGGGGAAAAAAATCTTCATTTCAACAAGAACAATTCTGATTTGTACCATGGAGTAAGCAGCAATATTCTGAATATGACAGGAGCACAGAACACCAATTCTGTAAAGTGGCATTTCAATTATGAGGTACAGGTTTGCAGAAAACGTGTAAGCTGCTTGAGAGTGATTTCAGATGCCGCAAAGTGATTTATAAAAGGTAAAGAGATAATGGCTAATTTTTTTGATTGAAAAATATATTTGATAGAAAAAAATTGTAGCTAATAACACCTACTAGCACAATAATCCCCGCCCAGATAGCTCCATTAGAGCATCAGCCCAAAGTCCATAGGTTGCCGGTTTGATCCCCAGTCAGGGCACCTACAGAAACAGATAGATGAATGTTTCTCTCTTTCTCTCTCTCTCCCTTCCTCTTTGTCTAAAATCAATAAATTAAAAAAGAAACACACCAAAATAAACAATTGATAAAGAGCTGATAAGATCCATCTATATGGTGATGATCAGTTATGTAAGAATAATTCTTTTTTTTCCTGAACTGTTTTAATAAAATTTTAATCAATATACAACACACATCTTGAAAAGGGCACACATTATGTTACACACCTTGATGAATTTTCACATATCAAACACAAAATATAAACAGTGTCCGTGTCAAAAAAAATACTTTATTAGCATACGTAACGGTTTCCTGGGACTTCTGTAGTTACCCAAAGATGACCATTATTCTGAATTCTGTCTCTGTTAGTTGTATCTGTTTTTAAATGTTATTAAAAAGAAATAATATAGTAATGCATTTTAAAAATATTTTTGTATCTCTTTTAATTTTTGTAGTTGTAAGACTTGATACCTGGTAGTATAAATCTTTTATCTTTGTTTTTATTCTTCAAGACCGATGGCTATTCTTCCATACAAATTCTAGAATTGTTTGACATATAGTACTGGTACTTTAATTACTATTGCATTGAATCTTTACATAAATTTGGCAGAATTGTTATTTTTACAAATTTTAGTCTCTTAATACAGTTTTAATTACTCTTCTTGAGATCTAAATTCTCATTTTTGCTCTCCAGTTATTTAGAACTTCTTTAACTTCTTTCGGTAGTGTATTATAGTTTTATATGCAGAGATCTTAGCATCTTTCATCAGACGTATTGCTAGTACTGTATGCTATTGCAAATGGTGCTATTTAATAAGTTAATTATTAGTTGGTAAACAGAACTAAACTGGATTTTTACACATTAGATTGGTAATGTGGGGCTTCCTTGTTTGGTTTTCAGTCTTGGTGGGAAACCTTCCATTTCAGTATTAATTTGTTGAATTATTTTATTATTATTTATGAAATTAGGGAAGCTAATGTCTATGCTTAGTTTGCTGTGAGTTTTCTTTTTATAACATGAATGGATTTTGAGTTTTGTTAAATAATTTTCCTGCATGTAGTAAGATGATCATATAAATTTCTCTCTTTTTTTAAAGTGAGAGGCAAGGAGATAGAAAGACCGACTCCTGCATGCCCCTGGACCAGGATCCACCGAGCAACCCTGTCGAGGGCTGATGCTTGAGTACAGAGCTATTTTTAACAACCTGAGGTGATGCTGTAAGACCAAGTAAGATATCCTCAGCACCCAGCTGATGCTCTATCAAGCCACTAGCTGTGGGAGGAGAGGAGGAAGAGAAGTGGGAGTTGGAAGGGGGAGAAGCAGAAGGTCTATGTGCCCTGACTGGAAATTCAACCTGGCATGTCCATATACCAGGCCGATGCTTGATTCATTGAGCCACCAACCAGGGCATAAATTTTCTTCTATATTCTGTATGTGTGGACCTGACCTGTGGTGGCACAGTGGATAAAGCATTGACCTGGAATGTAAAGGTCACCGGTTTGAAATCCTGGACTTGCCTGGTCAAACCACATATGGAAAGCAACTACTATCTATGAGTTAATGCTGCCCACTTTTCCTCTCTCTCTCTCTCTCTCTCCACACACACACACACACACACACACACACACACACACACACCCTTTATCTAAAAAATCAATGAATATAATCTGTAAGTGTGATGAATTACTATGAATGTTTTAAATGTTAAACTATCCTTGAAATCTGAAATGAACTTAACTTGGTCATGTATTACCATTTTTAAGTATGCTAGATTTGATTTGCTAATATCTTGATTAGGATTTTCATATCTCTTTATGAGAGAATTTGCCTTATAATTTTCCTTTTTTTATAATGTCCTTGTCAGATTTTGGTATCAAAGTTTTGTTTGCTTCATAGAGCAAGTTAGAGAACATTTTCTCTTGTATTATTTTCTGGAAGAATTTATAAATGAGTGGTGTTACTTCTTTCTTAAAAGTTTGGAAGAATTGCCTGACCAGTCAGTGGCACAGAGATAGAGCCTTAGCCTGGGATGCAGAGGACCCAGGTTTGAAATTCTGAGGTCATCAGCTTGAGTGCGGGGTTGCCGGCTTGAACATGGGAACATAGACATGACCCCATGGTCGCTAGCTTGAGACCGAAGGTCACACTGGCTTGAAGCCCAAGATTACTGGCTTGAGGCAAAGATTGCTCTCTTGAGCAAGGGGTCACTGGCTCAGATGAAGCCCCCAGTCAAGGCATATTTGCAAAAGCAATCAATGAACACCTAAGATGTTGCAACTATGGGTTGATGCTTCTTATCTTTCTTCCTTCCTGTCTGTCTGTCCCTGTGTGTCTGTCTGTCTGCCTCTCTAGCTAAAAAATAAAATAAAGGTTTAGAAGAATTCATTGATGAAGCCACTGAACCTTGAGATTCTTTTGTGGGTAATAACTTATCATAATTGAAGGATCAACTTCTCAAAATGTTGAGTTTATGCTCTACAAAGCATCAAGAAATTTATGCTTCTTCATAAACAGAAAAATATATATTTTTCACTTGTTATACTCTCCTCTTTGTTTCCAATGGGCTTGTAAATATATACTCTCCCACAGAGTACTTCCTCTTTTCTGTTGCAGTCTGGTGTGCTCGGTTTACTGTTCAGTTATCTTTCCCCCCACATGTGTATAATGGGTGCATAATGGGTGGTGCTTAGTTGGTTCTGTCACCAAGTACAGTGTAACCAAAGAACAAGCACTTCTTTCTTATTTCCTCTGGGTAGTGCCTGAGAATTTTTCAGAATTCAAAAAGGGACTTAAACATATTTTGTAGTTGTATTGCACTCTTTCTCCCTTTTAGCTTAACCTTTTGAAAATTTTGGTACAAAATATCTTTTTAGCTCTTCCTTTTGGGTCCTGTGACTGCAAAAAACAATGACTGATATACTGAGAAAGAATATATTTAACTCTATATTTGGAGCTCTTGATAAAAATAGAAGAAAGAAAATCTATTTTGGGTTGAATGTTTATAAGAAGAAACATTTCATAAAAAGCATGTCCTATTTGGAACTTATTGTCTTACATAAACATTTTTTTTTCAAATTTCACAAGTGAATTCCATAGAAGATTCCTTTAAATAGTTGCTTCCTGAGTTTATTATAGATTGCTAACTCTTTGCTATAGACAACAACAAAAAAGGAAAACTAAAAAATAAAGATGATTGGTGATTGAAAGTCATTTCGATATAAATTAACAATAATCTGAAATTACAACACAGCTCAGTAGAAGAATATGATTCAACTTGAAATTTTAATGTTTTTATCACAAATGTGTGTATTGTTTAAGATAGGCAAGTTCTATTTAAAAATTTAAAAAATTTTTATTTATTGATTTTAGCAAGAGAAGAATGGAAAGAGACAGAGACATCAATCTGTTCCTGTATATGCCCTGACCGGGGATCAAACCTGCAACCTTTTTGCTTTGGGAACAATGCTCTAACCAACTGAACCATCTGGCCAGGGCAGAGAGGAAAATTCTTAACCACACAGTCTTAACTCCCCATCAGTGTCCCTTTTACAGGTAATTAAATGAAAGAATTTAACCTGACAAACTCAAGAAATAGGTAATAAAATCTACAATATGTTCAAAGAGATCAATGCAGATTTATCTGTATATAAAACATGGAACTTTGACGACATATCATTCTCAAAATAGAAAACTTGTTTTCATGAGGTTCAATAACTCAGTAACAGGATTAAGAAATACCTTGCAAGTTATCAAGGAGAATAAAAAATTTAAGTAATTGAATCATGAAGATCTGCATATTCTAGTCCTTACATTACATGAAACAAAAGCAATACATAGATAAAGCAACATTTATCTTAAAATATTTTACTATTAACTGAATTCTACTGCTACTACTCTAATTCTTTTCTAAAGAGCATGTTCAAGACTATACTTATATAATTAATTGGAACTGAGAAAATTAATAGCATTTTTATTGCCTTTGTTTACCTAGAAACATAAAATAATAGTTGCTTTATGGTCATTAAATAGTTAAGTATTCTGCATATGAGAAGCAAATGCATTTATTTTTATGTATTTCTTGGTAAAAACAAGAACACTGTTAGACTTGAGATTAATTGCTTTGATAAATTTACAGGAAGTTTCCAGTTTCAAAGCTGGCTTTTGTTTTTAGGTGGTATTTAGAAGTTAGTTAGATAATAGATTTCTAATCTCATTAGTCAATGCTTGAATATCCTTAGAAATGAGTTCCTTACCTCAGAGATGACTAATGTGCAGTTAAATTCTTAAGTCAATTCAATTGTTTTAAAAGTAACTCACGAGATTCACAATTGACTTAAGTGATTCACTTTTTCTTTTCCCCTCCCTTTCCCATTCTGGAGGTACTAGCTGTAGCAGATGGAAGCATTAGCCTTTGAAAATGCATCTTTCTTTATGGTCATTGGGCTTGTCCTAAACGCAGTAAACTTGAAAAACACAAACCATAAGAAAGTGCAAAGTACCAACCAGCTGTGTGATACCCTATCCTCCTGACGGTCACAGCGATGACCAGAACAGATCATCATGAGTGAAATTTGAAGGAACCTTCTGAATTGCCCAAGAAAGGGTCCAAGAAATATAGTGTTAGTGTTGAGTGTATCTTACGGCATTATTTCTATAAAAAATGTTATATTTTTGGTAAGTTTCTATTAATTAGTCTATTTGATTACCAAAAATATACACCACTTACTTTACTATATGAAAGGTTATTTCTTTTTAAACCCACAATTAATTTTAAAATATCTAATCGTTGCTTTGTTATACCTTGACTCTGAGCAGGACCAACTAATATATAATTCTGTTGAAATATCACTTATTCTTTAATGTCAGAATTTTGAAATCTGTCTGCATACAGAAATATTTATGAAAGGCAGGAAGCCTCTGTAAAGCAGAAGTAAGCTGGGCAAGGGAAGGTACTTACTGGATTCGGCCCTTCTTTGCAGTTCTCTGGCTTGACTGAGGAGGTTCTCGCTTTCATCTTTATGGTAAATTATCTGAGTATCAATGCCACTCACAGCCTGCATAGGAATTCAGTGAAGAGATTAAAAATAATTGCAGAGGAGCTTCTCATGATTTTAGGATTTAAGTGATGCAGTTTATCTGCTAAACACCAAAGTTCACACAGCTTCATTTTCATAGCTCAAAATCAAGGTCAAAGGTGAACACGAGACAATAGGTCCTTGGCATTTTCAAGATAAATTTTTTTTTTTGACAAAAATTCAGTGAACCAAGAAAAGTGCCCAGCTGAGGCCCCACCAAAGTGCTTGTTATGTGGAAGCCATCCGTAAACAATTTTTGAGTTGAGCCTGACAAGGTGGTGGTGTAGTGGATAGAGCATCGGACTGGGATGTGGAGGACCCAGGTTTGAGACCCCGAGGTCGCCAGCTTGAGCATGGGCTCATCAGGTTTGAGCAAGGCTTACCAGCTTGAGCCCAAGGTTGCTGGCTTGAGCAAAGGGTCACTTGGTCTGCTGTAGCCCCCCGGTCAAGGTACATATGAGAAAGCAATCAACGAACAACTAAGGAACCGCAATGAAGAATTGATGTTTCTTATCTCTCTTCCTTCCTGTCTGTCTGTCCCTATCTGTACCTCTCTCTGACTCTCTCTGTCTCTGCCACAAAAAAAAAAAAAAAAAAAAAAAGAAAGAAAAAAAAGAGAGAGAGAGAGATAACATTAGAGAATGGAAAAACCATAGCTGGAAAAAGACAACATATAAATGAACTTTAAATAGGAGAATATGGCCCTGGCCGGTTGGCTCAGCAGTAGAGTGTTGGCCCAGCATGTGGATGTCTTGGGTTTGATTTCCAGTCAGGGTATACGGGAGAAGTGACCATCTGCTTCTCCATCCCTCCCCCCCCTCCTCCCCATTCTCTCTCTCTCTTGCTTCACCTACCATAGCAAGGGCTTGGTTGGAGTAAGTTGGCTCCAGGCACTGAGGATGGCTCCATGGCCTTGCCTCAGGCACTAAAATAGGTTGGCTGCCAAGCAATGAAGCAATGGCCCTAGATGGGCAGAGCATCTCCCCATAGGGGGTTTGCCAGGTAGATCCTGGTTGGGGCACATGTAAGGGTTTGTCTCTTTGCCTTCCTGCTTCTCACTTGAGAAAAAAAATAATGGAATACTCACATCATAAATTTGGTCAGTGATGTTCAAAGCCAATTCTGCTGTATTGTTGGCTTCACTAACATAATTGGCAATATTTTCATAGACATTTGAAGCATCCAAAGCCTTCTGAACCAACCCATTCATATCTGAACTGTGTAAATTCCTGTTAATGAACAAACTTGTCATTACTTTTCCATCTTACCTCCTTGAGAAACAAGGCTATTTGTAGGGCTTGGTTGGAATATTTCCAGGATCACGGGTACCTCTTGTTATTCAGAGACACCTGGCTTGACGAGGTTTTCCTAAGCACCTCTCCTAGAGGCACATCTCCTTTGCATTCCTCTGCCTTTGGTGACTCCAAAACCACCCTATTCTGGCTTCATGGCAACAGCGATTGCCGGGCTGTAGCCACAGGCAAAGGAAGTGATGATTTTAAAACAGTCCTCTGCACCTCTTCAAGCACGAGTTTATGTGGCAGTGGTCAGGCAAAGGAATGAACCTACAGTCATCCTCTACTTACCTGGATCAGCATTGCTATTTCCTTTTTCAGAAAAGAAACCAAGGCTCTCTGAGAGGGTGCACAGCCTCAGCATGGTGGCAGGCATTAGCTGGTTTCACTATTTATTCAATCTCCTTTTCCTCTTTTCTTCTATGGCCCTATTTCTCTTATATAACACATCATATTTTTCCTTACGAAGGGGAATAACTTGCCAGAGCATGCATGTGCAGGTACTCGGCTAGCCCTGTTCCATATATTATGTCTTAAATTTTTACCACATCCATGACCTAGACATTGTTATTCCCTTTTAATAGAAGCAAGTAAAGCTCCAAGGGAGGGTGCATGGTTTGTCCAGGGCACGCATTGGCTCACTCCTGAGGCTTAGCTGCCTTCCTTAAGCACACAGCTCTATTCATACCCACCCTCACCTCCGCCCTATATACCATGTCCTCTGCCTTTATCCCAACAGGCCTCTGTAAGGTTCATCTAACATTTATTGAGTACCCATCACACACTGAACACTCACATAGATGCTGATAACAACATATGCCTCAGAGGACTGATGTAGGATACAACAGGGATAAAATATGTGAAATGATTGGCTCTGTGCCTGGCATCCAGTAAACATCAGGATTTATTTTTATACTTAAGTATTTCCTGAATTGGAATTTCAAACTATTCTATTGACAAATACTTTTTCTTCCCCTATAACATAAATGCCATCCTCCTTTCTGCAGCTCATGGTCAATTATTTGTCTCAATTTTATTCAGTTTCATATTTACCGGTTCCACCTTTTTTTCTCAGTTCCAAACATTCATGAGTAGCATCCCTTAATTCATCAGTAACTTCCAAAAGACTCTCTGTGACCCAGTATTTAAGACTGCAGATCCCACACTGGCTCATCTCCGAAAATGCCCTGACCAACTGGGCTCAGCCCATTGTTGTTTGGCCTCCCCATCCAGTTTCAGTTCTCATATGCTTTCCTAAGGCTCAGAGTGACTTTCCCTGTATTTCCTGGGCTACTTCTTTCTCTTCTATTCAAGTCCGTCATTATTCACTCGTTCCTCTGAAGTAGGGCTGACTTACCGATGGGGCATATAGCAGGGGCCCACAAAAATGTTTTCATCTTAATTTTTTTAATTAGAAGAAAAAAAAATGGGAATAATGATTACATTCCTTTTTATATTAAGGCAGTCAGGACATACAGTTTTTAAGTTTTTATGGAGAAAGGGGCCCACAGAGACAAAAGTACCTAGGGCCCACTGAAGTCATAATATAGCCCTGCACTGCAGAGGTAATTCTGATCTTGCTATTTCTTACTCTACCTCAGCCCCTTGTTCTTAGAAATGGCTCAGAAAGTAAAACCTGTTTTAAAAGAGAAGGATAAAAGAAATAAAATGTTACAAATATTTATTAATATTTTTTAATTTTGCTGGCTAGAGTGGTAAGAAGATGTACTAAAGAGCTTGAAACAAAGCTCTTTTTGTTTTTATTATGAGGCACAAAACATGTACTATATCAATATACAAAATAAAAATGTGCATTTGAAATGGAAGCTTCTTGATGAATTATGTTTATCTCTTTCTTGAGGCACAACACGCAAATCATTGACTACCGAGAGAGACGTTGAGGAACAGTCATATTTTGAAGGAAATATGTCTATAAATTTGGATGTTTCCCTGCATACATTTATTCAGAAATATCCTAAACACAAAAGGGACGTCAGGGTGATTGATGTTCTTGATCATGTTTCGTGTAAAGTGTGTGGTGACTTAGAATCTTGCTAGAACACTGCTTGCCGCAGAGTGGCATTTAGAGAAGGCGTGTGTTGGGATCCCAATCAGTAGGACGGTAATTACAATGACTGAAGAATGTTGAAGGATGGCTCTCAAAACTATTCTGCCAATACAGCATATTATGCAAAGCAGTATTGTATCCAAGCTCCATTGTATCGGTTTGATCAACACAAAGCTCTCGAGAGCATTTCACCCACCAGGACTTTACGTGACATTCTCTCTCTTTCTTTCTTTCAATTCTCAGGAGATTTGGAAGAATATTTGAAATTTTTGGTGATCAGGAAAAAAAAGGTGATTTCAGTTTTGACCGAAGTTACTATTGGTTCTTATTTTGTTCATGACCTTCACTGATTCTTGTTTCTAATTGCCAGATTTGCAGTCCTGTGTCTTTAATTATCTCATTATTTATCCATTATTTCAGGGTCATGAATTCAATTCCAATCTTTCAGTACATTTCAATTAACATTAATTGAGTGCCTAAGAGGTGTGTGACTCCCTTCTAAATGTTACCAGGAAAATTGTCCATTGATTTTTCTCTTAACAGCTGTTGAAATCAAATAGATCCTGTTGGGCACTGTGGAGCGTTGAGAGTATTTAACAGCAGTCAGTTGTGTTGAGAGTTACCAACAAGCTTTGCTTGAGAGATTTGAGTGTAGAAAGTTAATGTTGCCTATGAAATAAATAGGCAACGATGGTAGTTTAGAACTTGTAAAGGGATCAATCTGATTTATTTGATAATATTTTTTTGCAACAGTTATACCCCCTAAGCAAAATGTGTTATGTCATCCAATTAATAATTGTGAAACAAATCCCCCACCCCCCACTCAAACACAGGCCTGTGATCTGACAGATGTTTTAAAATAAAAAAACTCTCTCCTCCAACAATTATAATAAACAATGATTGGTTCTCAGGCTGATCATCAATAAACAGATAAACAAGCAAACCTAACCCTCAAACCAACTTGCTAACACTGTATCCCAATAATTCTGGCATATATAATTGAATGAAAATAAGTTAATCAGCCTGACCTGTGGTGGTGCAGTGGAGAATGCATCGGCCTGGAATGCTGAGGTCACCTGTTCAAAACCCTGGGCTTGCCCGGTCAGGGCACATACGACAAGCAATCAATGCACAACTAAAGTGAAGCAATTATGAGTTGATACTTCTCACTGCCTCCCCCTGACCCCATAAAGTCAATAAATAAAATATTTTTCTAAAAAATAAGTCCAGTAGATATTTGTATTTCTAAAACCAGAACATTACCTGCTCAGTTCATCTGCCTCTTGCTGAAGGTTGTGTGCATGGTCAACAGCTTCTTGGACTAAATCGTGACTGAGGTTACTTAGGTTGGATAGTTTTCCATGTAGTTCATTTCTTGCTCCATCTATTTCAGCATAAATTCCTGATGCATTCTAAAGAAAATATTTGAAAAAGTGAATTGGATTTGGAAGAACTTAAAACAAATTTCCCAGGGAGCATCAAAATATAACACTGGGGAACAAAATTTTGGTTGCATCCACGAAAACACTTGTTCTTACCTAATTCAAGAGTGCTGACCTCAAATCTGACATTAGTTTTTCTCTGTAAGCTACAATTTTTTTGCAATTCAAGATTTTAGGTTTTTATCTTATTGTAAAAATTTTCAACATTTAGTTTAACATAATAAAGTAGAATGTCTTCTTGGGCATCATCTTTGTAAAAATATAATAATTTATATAATGCAGTAAATACACTAATACACTAAAAATATGATTGCATCAGAATTTGTCTACAATTTCAAAATAGAACACATTAAAACACTTATTTTAATCATAAAACATAAAATTTGTGCAAAACTTATTTAAATTCTATTCAGGAAAAAATGTGCGTTTGTAGATCTTGCGTTTGTAGCTCTTGCGTTTGTGTACTTGTTGAGGACAATCTTCTTTGATGCTCCAGCAGTAGTCTGCTCATCACTAACAGCTCCAAGATTTTCAGGAAACTTATCAAGGTGACTGTTCAGGAAGTGAATCTTAACGCTCATGTTACATCCAATGTCGTGGAAAGCCAACAGCATCCTTTGAACCACAAGTTCATAGTTTTCTGCTTTTTTGTTGCCAAGGAAGTTCTTTGTAACTGTCACAAAAGACTGCCATAGTGCTTTCTCCTCCTTATTCATCTTCCTGGCAAATTCTTCATCACATATGAGGGTTAAAATTTGAGGTCCATCGAATATACCTCCTTTTATCTTCTTGAAAGACAAGGCAGGAAAAGCAGAAATAATATGTTGAAAGCATTCACTTTCTCTATTCAAAGCCTGAACAAACTGCTTCATTAAGCCAAGTTTGATGTGAAGTGGGGAAAAAATGATCCTGTCTTCACAATATTTTGCAACCCTACTTCCAGAGCTTCACGTTTCGGCCACTCCTTCTGTGTCCAGTGTTTCTCTCAAGCTCGGCTCTTCCACAAACACAGAAAGCAAGGATACTTTGTGAAACCTTTCTGTTGTCCTAGCAGGAAATTTACCATCTTAAGATCCACACAAATGATCCAGTTATGCTGCTCATACTTCAGAAAGTCAAGGACAATTTTTATGTCATTATAATCTTCTCGCAGATGAGTTGAATAACCAATTGGAACCACTGCATAAACATCACCATTGTGTAGGAGAACACATTTCAGACTCCATTTAGAGATGTCAAGAAATAGCTGCCATTCTGTTGGACTGTAAGTGGTAACAACAAGCTGGCTGAGAAGACTACTGATATTGTGACAGTAAACAAAGTGTTTGTTTTTGGAAAAAAAGTCCACAAAAATTTGTTCATGCTTCCTGAAATGGAATACTTTAGCTGACTGGCGAAGTACATTTTTTTCTTGAAGCATAGAGGCTAATAACTCAGCTTCTTTCTTTGATAGGCCCAAATCTCTTACTAAGTCATTCAATTCAGGTTGGCTAAACTGCTGAGGGGTTAATGACTGCTTGGCATCAGAAGAAGACCCTTCAGATTCTACAACCATTTCCTCATGCATCTTATCAAAATATACTTTCTTCGTCCTTAGAAGAAATTAAAAACTGGAACCAGGAGTGTCTCAGAGTGTGGGATAGGTCGTATTGCTGAAGGAATATTAGGATATGCGATGATATGCCGTTTTTTCTTGCTGATGCCTTTTGTATGGATCAGACAGAAATAACAGTCACTGCTGTGTTCTTTAGGTTCACACCAAACCATGGGAATACCAAAAGGCATTCCTTTGTGTTTTCCTTTTGTCCAAGCACAATATGAGGAGCCCAATTCTTGTCTTGATCGCCAAGGGGAACTTGAAAATAGGCAATATATGCACGTGTCACAAATGATGAAATATTGCGCCTTTGACGTTAGGAAGTGTGTAACACCACATATATAACAGAAGGTGTCAGGACTATTCTTACATTTATGCCTACTCGAATAAGCCACGATTCAATCTTAAAACAAAATAAGAGGGTGTTTTTATCAGATAATAATTTTTTACATTTAAAAACAACTAAAATTATGTAAAAGTGATGTTTGTAAAACATTCATTGCCTTGTAATTATGTTCAATCCTGGAATCATTGCCCTTTAACTCCAATTTAAAAACCAATGCATGACATTAACTGTAACAAAAAGAAATTAAAATTGCATTAAAAACTAGAGCATGCACCAAAAAATGGATTTCAGATTTGGAATCAGTGATACAGAAATATATAGAAACAGTTTTAAAACCTTATGCAATAGTAAAGGAAAAAAAATTGTTCCCCAGTGTAATCTCTGTCATTTCTCATTATGAAGTTCAATAAATTTCAGTCCAGGTCTACATGAGCCTACAACACTATAAGTAGATATTTATATATTTCTCTTGCTTCTTCAACTTTTTCTTCTCTACCCATTGCTAAATTAGCATTCAGCCATGGTCTGCCACTTCTGATCTGGAAACAAATTTAAACAAAGCTAGCTTCTGTGATGCTGCTTTCTCCCGGTTGGTCTCTTATTTTTCTGGCCTGGAGGGAGACCTTAAACACTGGTGTTCCTAAAGGTTTGACTCAGCCCTTCCACCCTTGAAATCTAACTCTACTCTCTGAGCCCAGTCTGTTAGTCTTCAAATTCATTCTCTGCTATCCTGTAGGAAAGCTGATCTTTTTATTAAGCAAATACGATTATTTCCCTTCTCAAAATCAGCCATTGTTTTGCAGGTACAAGTCCAATTCCTTAGCACGTCTTCATCAATGGACCCCTCCTCTCACACGAATTTCACTTCTCATCCCTCCTTACCCGACCACATCCTGTGGTCCAATCTTGAATAACTGATTGTTGCTTTAAGGCTCTATGAGTTTTCTGGCCCCTGTGTCCTTGCACATACTATTTTCCTTGTCTGGGAAATACCATTCCCTTCTTTTCTGTCTCATCCCTATGGAAAGTTCTACTCATCCTTGCAGCTTCAGCTCAAATATCACCTTCTTTGTGAGACCATTCCTAACCTCTCCAAGGTGAGTTCAGTGTGATCACATTTTTTTTAATACATGTATTTCATTACTGCAATTTTTTCACTTGAATAGTACACTCACCAGATTACACAATCCTGCAAGATAGAAACTACATTTATTTTTATATTCCCAGAATGTAGTACACTTCCTGGCAGATAGGGTTTATTTTTATGGAGACAGTATTAAACCTCTGGCTCTTTGATTGGTCACCTGGGGAACAATGCTTTGAAAAAAATTTTTTAATTGTCTAAGCAAAAAAGATACCATAGACATTTTACCTTTACTCATTAATTTATACAGCAAATATTTCTTGTGTGCCTACTATGTACCAGCTACTCATTGAGGAGAGAGAATACAGATCAATGAACATAGTCTGTGCTCTCAAGCAATTTGCGATCTGGTGGGAAGATACAGATAATAAACAAATGACCAACTAAGCAAGCAAGCTAATTTCATGGAGTAAAAGTTTTTTAAATAAAATAAAATGGGTGAGATGGGTTGGAGAGTGATTGAAAGTAAGAGGCTCACTTAGAATGAATGGTTACAAAGACACTAGCCATTTGAAAATTTGGGGATAGCAGGTGAAGAGGCCCTCAGGTAAGAAAAATTATGGTGTGTAAAAAAAATAGAGAAGAATTGCAGTGTAAAAGTTTGGACTGTAGAGTGAAAGAGATAGTGGGGGATGAGGTCAGGGTTGGGGGTCAGAGCCAGGTCACTCAGGGTCACGGTGAAATGAGCTTGTTTGTCACTTTTAGTGTCAGTGGAGGTGTTATGTGGGAGAAATAATGTGATTTGATGATGTCTTTACAGGGTTGCTCTGCTGAATAGAGAATGAGTTTTGAGGGGTAGGATGGGAGGCAAAGAGATCAGGAGGAGGCTCTGTGGCAGATCACATGAAGGTGAGGAGACATGGACCGGGGAGCAGCAGTAGAGAAGAGGGGAAGCATTGGAGATCGGGCCAATAGGTCATACTGAAATGGGAGTGTGGAGAAAGAAGGAATTAAGAACGACTCCAGAATTTTGACTTGAGCTATTGGGTTGTGCCATTAACAGAGTGGGGAGACTAGGAAAGGAGCAGGTTTTATTCAGAATATTTACACTCAATAGGCCTATTACGTACAGTGTGTCCGTAAAGTCATGGTGCACTTTTGACTGGTCAAAAGTGCACCATGACTTTACGGACACACTGTATTGAAATGGCAGATGAAATTGTGAATTTGCTACCAATTCTGCTGAGCTCTTGAAAATACCAAGTGACCATTTGTATGTAAGACTTTGGAACTCAGTGAAAGTATCAAAGTCAGAGGTACAAATTGTGGAAAAATGCACATAATTATGTTTCAAAGCCATAGTATTCAACAGGATTAACTAGGGAGAATATAAATATAAAGGAAGGCTCAGGACTGAGCACTGAGCCGTTCATTATCCAGAGCAGGGATCTACCAGGCGCAATGCCAAGTGCGGCCCAAGGCCTGTTTTTATACAGGTCCCAGCTAAGAATAATTTTTACATTTTTAAAGACTTGTAAAAAAATGATAACAAACAAAAACCAAGAAAAGAGTAGAGGAGGGCAGTTGTAGTGGCCTGCAGAACTTAAAATATTTACCACAGAGCGGTTATGCCACCGTGCAGCCAACAAAAGCGCTGGGAAGAAACAGCCGGTGAGAGGGGAGGAGGCACAGATGAAAGGGCTGTTGGAGGGGCCAGGACAGGGTTTTTTTGTTTTGTTTTGTTTTGTTTTTTTACTTAAGTGATTTTAGAGAGAGAGCGAGGGAGAAACATTGATTTGTTGTTCCACTTATTTATATGTTCACTGGTTGTTCTTGTATGTGCCCTGACTGGGAATCAAACTCACAACCTTGGCATGTTGGGACAATGCTCTAACCAACTGAGCTACCTGGCCCGAGCCCAGGACAGAACTTTTAAATAAGGAGGGAAGGCCCTGGCTGGTTGGCTCAGTGGTAGAGTGTCTGCCCGGCTTGTGGAAGTCCCGGGTTTGATTCCAGGTCAGGGCATACAGGAGAAGCACCCATCTGCTTCTCCTCCCCTCCCCCTCTTCTCTCTCTATCTTTTCCTTCCCTTCTGCAGCCATGGCTCGATTGGAGTGAGTAAGCCCTGGGCACTGAGGATGGCTCTATGGCCTCTGCCTCAGGTGCTAAAAAATGGCTCTGGTTGCAAAGAAGCAAGGGCCCCAGATGGGCAGAGCATTGCCTTCTAGTGGGCTTGTCGAGTGGATCCTGGTTGGGGTGCATTCAGGCAGGAGTCTGTCTCTACCTTCCCTCCTCTCACTAAATTAAAAAAAATTACAAATAAGGAGGGAAGGATAACAACACAAGGCTGAGAATGCTGAGGACAGAGAAGCAACTATGTTTTTGGCTATGTTGAGGTTGCTGGTGACTTGGAAAAGCATAGGCTCAGTGGAGGGGTATGGACTCCCACCTGAAGGGGGTTAAATACAGTGGACAGCGTGGAGCTGGGGGTGGAAACAGCAACTGTGAATGACTCAAGATATTTTGTTATGAAGCTAAGAATAGTAATGAGGCAGAAATTAGAGGGAATGTAAGCCAGGGTTTTTTTATTTTTAATTTTTTAAAAGATAGAGGATATTAGAGCATGTCTGTATGTTGGCAGTAATAATCCAGTGGAGAGAAAGAATGGGGTGAATCAGAAGAGGGGAGACATGCTGCAACACTGTTTCTAAGGTGAGGAAGGGTAGGACTCAGAAAACAGGTGAAAGGATGAACCTGTGACAGGCGAACAGACATATTATTAATTACAGGAAGGAAGGTAGAAGTCTGGATACAGATGTAGGTGAGCTGGTACATTTGGGGAGGAAATATGAAGGGAGTTTTCTTTGTTCTTAATTTTTAAGTGAAGCGTGCAGAAAATTCAGCAGCCAGACTGATAGAAGAGGAGGTGGGTCTCCCACCAGTCATGTTGGCTGCACTGGTGTGGTCACAATGCTGGGGGTGTTTGAATTTATTGGGGACATGGGGTTAGACTTCTCAGGTGAGTACAGTAGGGCCTAGTATGGGAGTTAAGAATATTTGCAAAGAATGATTATATTGATCATCTTAGCTGTTTAAGGAGGGAAGAGAGGATACAAGAAGGGGTTAAATGCAGGGGATGAGTTCTCTATGTGGCCAGAGAATTGCTGGAGTAGGCATTGTCGAGTGAGTGAGATAAAAGATGCTGCTGTAGGGGAGGGGAGGAGCTTGAAACTGGGATTTTGGAGAAGGTACTGTTATTGATATTGACTTGGGTATGGCCATAGGAGGGATAGCAGAGGTGACCTGGAGAAAAACTTGTTTTCAGGAGTTCAAGGAGCTGGGGGTCTGAGAGCTAGTGGGCTCATCCATCTGGGGTTTGATCTCTCTAAGGATAATGATGGCAGTACGGATGCAGAGGTAGGCAGTGAGGTTGGTGTGGAAAGAATGAGAGGGGTGATCAGATGACTTTAAAATGATATCCTGTCAAAGGTAATAAAAACAAGCTAAGAGTAATTTGGTGATGGCTTGACTCACTGCACTTTATTGGAATTTCTACTTTAAAAAGTATGACTTTTATTGATTTAGACTGTCGGCTTTATTAAACACACAACTTATGAGTAAAGGGTGAGTAGGGTGGACCTAGAGCAGTACTTTCAACAGAAATTTCTGTGACAGTATCTGTGTTATCTGATATAGTACCCACTAGCCACATGTGGCGCTACTGAGCACTTGAACTATGGCTAATGTGATAGAGGAATTAAATTTTAATTTGATTTTATTTTAAATCATTTAAATTTAAATTTAACTAGTCATATATGGCCACTATTCAATGACAGAAACTGAAACCTGATCTTATTTTTATAATGCCGGCTAACTTGATAGATTTGAATCTGATTCAATTATTCTGAGCTGCTCTTCTAATCTGCTATCAACACAACCCCGAACAATACAAACCCAAACAAGTCACATGCGTTTTTACCTTTATTATATCATCAAGTTCTGCAAGGGTCAGACGAGGCATTGTCAGAGAGTCCCAAGATGCCCTCAGGGAGGCGTTCACCCCATCCACGTGTCCTCTTACTTTGCTGTGCTGTTTCTGTAGGAAGGAAGAACAAAGGAGAAAGAGAGGGAACGTGGCTTTAGAGAAAGCATCAGGGAGAGCAATCAATGTCAATTTACTGTCTTTGCATCCAGACAGATCTGAGTTTTAATCTCAGCCCCACACCTAACTGTTGTGCAACTTTGGGGAGTTCTAACCACCAAATAGTCAGTTTTCTCATTTATGATATAAAGGTAACAAAGGAAGCCCTTTGGGAGCTTTGAAGCATGTAGTTGTGATTATTACTTAAAACATCATCATCATCTGAGTTAACACTTGATTCTTTTCTCCATAAATGTAAAGTGGAACTATGAACACAGGATTAAACGTAAACTCTATACTTGCAATAACTGAAAAATATATTAATTCTAAAAAGTATCGTGTGCTAACTTGGGGCACAGATAGCTCATTTGGGTAGGAATAAAGCATATACAAAACAATTTTAATGTCTCTTATAAAATTTAAAATGGCCCTATTATCAAAGCACAAAATTGTGATCTTACTTTCTCTCACACTGAGCACATTACATTTGATGTTCAGAATTTTTGAGGAGGAAAGTTTCCCAAATTGCTAATATATTTTTTGATGAATCTGAAGAAAAATATTATGGAACTTCAAATGAGTTTAGAGTTTGAAAGCAACACAGAATGAAACTTTTAGAGGAAAAAGTAAAAGACTCATTTTACAATCTGGGTACAAAAATGAGTTGAAGTTACTTTAGAAGTGGTAATTTAACTTGAGGTTGAACTATTTAAACTATAGTATAATCTAGGATATCCTAGAAACAATTACAGAAGCCCAGATATAGTAAGACATACATTAAGACTTTCTAAGTTCATTTTAATATCTTTATCACTTCCTGAGTTCTTTCCTGATTTAGTAAAAAGGAAGATAGAGTCCAAATATATTGCTACATGGAAAGATGAACGTCTGGCGACAGAAAAGAATCTCATTTAAACATCCTCTTAATGCAAGAACATTAAAACAAAATTAATTTCCCCTCACTATCTATTAAGCTTAATAACACAATGTGACTATCTGGAGTTAATTATTCTTATCTCCTCAAGGAGAAGTAGTTATATAGCCCTGCACAAAAGGAGTATTTTAAAGTATATAAGGAAGGAATGGAGCTGGTATAAGGTTGGTATTACAGCTAGTGCTCTGGTGTTCTAGTTCTCTCAGTATATAAAAAAGTTAAGCATAGGAATAGTGCAATATTTACTCACTTGCTAGAGCAACACATTCATATATGCAGAGCCAACCACCAAGAACAATTACATTTTTATCAATGCAAAAGCTAAAAATATCTAAAGGTTTCAACTTGATTTGAGTTATACATTAGCAAATTACAGTGGCAATAAAATGTGCAAATATTATTTTTAAAATATGAATTTAAATGTACCAGTATTTTAAAAATTGTATACCAACTGTACCCTTTTGGTATAACTTGGTGTTGTTTATGCATGAAACACATTTACAGTTAGAGTGTCCACTGTACCTCGTGGTCCCGCTGCCTGGCTGCTGTGGCTCTGTTCATGTCTTCCGCATCCCTGACATGGTCTAGAGCCTGGTCCAGTGATCCCTGGAGGTCTGACAACTTAGCATTGTAGTCGTCCAGCTGCTCCAGGACCACAGGAAACAGAGAGCGGGTATCATTGTACAGCCGCTGCCAACTTTCAGCCTGGCTCAACACTGGAAAAAAATGACATGAAAACTCAGTCTGGGCTTCTCCTGTTTCCTCCCATTGTATCAAGCATTTAGCAGAGATGCAAACATGTCAGGCTGTGCCTTCTTTAGCAATAGAGACTGATGGTGTTGTTCACAAATAAACCCATGTTTTATATTTGAAGTAAAATAACAAAAAACTATTTTGTAGGATTTGAGAGCCCCTGGATAGCAGTCAGCCAAAAGACTGATTTGATTAGTATTCCTATTGAGATTATGTTTTATATGAAAACCAACATTATACTATGTTTGTTATTACCCAGACTATTCCTAATTTTACCATATAAAGGGAATTTGGATATATTATAGTTTTACTATTAATATAACCACAACTTCTTGTCTGTTACTGACAAATGATGTTTACAACCACTCATTTACCATTTTCTCTCCAGTCAACAGTTTCTAGTTAGCTCCGTCAGGTCAATCCTAAATCATTATTTTGGGTGGAAAGAAGATTAAATGGTAATGGTATTATCTCAAATTTGTATGGGTCTTAATTCTCTGATCAATGTTACATGCATTGACTGTGTGCCTTAATTTCATTTTTCATCCAGGGAATAGCAGTCTGTCTTGTTTAGGTTTTGTATTTTCTTTCATCACCATGAGCAGAAGACACAAGTTCATGGCTGAGTACAGGAAGTGGTTGAAAATGCCTTCACTAGGTGGAAGGTAGCTAAGTGGGAGATGTAATTGGTCCCATTTCCCCAGGGAAGTCTTGTTAAATTCCAAAAAAGGTAAGGAGCATGGAAGCATCCGGCTGTGACATCAGAGCTGCAGCCTTTCCCCTTCTTCATCCTGACTCAGAAAGGGGGCCCAAGATTATACCTTAGTTTTACCATTTCTATGACTTGATGTTTGCTATCATAAGATGCCTTGTGTCAAGAATATTTCTGTCCTAGAGTGTTCACATTGTTAATAAAAATTGATAGTGATGCCTGACAAGGCGGTGGTGCAGTGAATGGAGCATTGGACTGGGATGTGGAAGACCCGGGTTTGAGACCCCGAGGTCGCCAGCTTGAGCGCGGGCCTATCTGGCTTGAGCAAAAGCTCATCAGCTTGGACCCAAGGTCGCTGGCTCCAGCAAGGGGTGGCTCGGTCTGCTGAAGCCCTGCAGTCAAGGCACATGTGAGAGAGCAATCAATGAACAACTAAGGTGTTGCAACGACAATGAAAAATTAATGATTGATGCTTCACACCTCTCTTCGTTCCTGTCTGTCTGTCCCTATCTATCCCTTTCTCTGTCCCTGGAAAAAAAAATTGATAGTGATAATTGTAGGAAAATTATCTAGTATGCGTGTTTCTAATCCTTTTTGTGCTACAAGGCCCTTTGTAATATAGTAAAACCCTCACCCTCCACTTAGAATGTTTATCAAAATAAAATACAAAGAATTAAAAAGGAGACCAACATATTAAAAAACCAATTGGTAATATAATAATGCAAATGCTTCATTTTATTTATTTTTTTGTTTTAGAGGGAAGACAGACAGGAAGGGAGAGAAATGAGAAGCAGCAATTCTTTGTTGCAGCACTTTAGTTGCTCATTGATTGCTTTCTCATATGTGCCTTGACCAGGGGGTTACAGCTGAGCAAATAACCCCTTGCTTAAGCTAGTAACCTTGGACTCAAGCCAGTGACCTTAGGCTTCAAGCCAGTGACCATGGGGTCATGTCTATGACCCCACACTCAAGCTGGCAACCCTGGGCTCAAGCTGGATGAGCTCATGCTCAAGCTGGCAACCTTCACATTTCAAACCTGGGTCCTCAGCATCCCAGGCTGAAACTCTATTCACTGAGCCACTGCCTGGTTAGGCTAAGTGCTTCTTTATTAATGCATTAAATAAGACTTAGAGGTGGAACTAATAAGTGAATTATTGATGAACTTAATGTTTGAGATGATGGCAACAGTTAAAATACAATATGCAAACCTATGATTCCTTTTGTTGATTGTGTAGATTAAATGAACACAAATGCTTTGCAACTCTTCCCATCAAGAGTGGAGTCTATTTCCTCATCTCTTGAATCTGAGCTAGTCTTGACCAAAAGAATGGATATGGCATTGTTGGGTTCCACAGCTATGCATCAGGAGACCTTATACTTTCCATTCTTGCCCTCTTGGAAGGCTTACGCTAACTTCTGTAAGGGTAAGGACATGGAGGGAGAGGCCCAGCCATCTCAGCTAAGACCCCAGACAAGTGAGTGAACTCAACCATGCCACATGGAGCAGAGATGAGTTGTCCATGTTGAGTCTAGCCCAAGTTGTCAAGCCATGAAATCATGAGCAAATACATGGTTATTGTTTTAAATGACTACGTTTGGGTGGATGGTGAGACAGTGATTGATAACTGATATAGGAACCAACTCATTAGTTTGCTAATACTGTACTATTGTGATTTGATGTCTACATGCATCATTAAAGAAAATATTAAGTTCCCATCGAGGTTAAAAGTCATTAGAAGTCATTCGTGGACCTCAAACATGAAAAACATGAATGTTGCTGATCTTATAGCTTCACTGGTTTCTCAATACAATTTTCCTTTCTTTAATTCTAGGGACTGGTTTTCATTAGCCTTCCTTCCCTGTTTTATATATTTTTGCCAGCTGCTAAGTTCCTATTTCTTCTCCTCAGAAGATTCTTTATGGAGCCTCAGATGTTTCTCAAAAGCTTAAGGTTGGGTCTGGATCTAAAAATCATGGTTATATAATCATGTTGCGCTAAATGATTCTCTGGGGCCATGTACAAGTTCTATACTGCTCTGAATATTAGGTATTGGTTGTTTTGACCAAATATTGCCCTGTATCTCAGTGTCCTTTCCTGGACCCACAAAGAAAGCAAATATGTGCTGGACTTAGGAATTAAATGCACCTACATTCATAGGCCTCATCTGCCTCTTCATCCACGAGGTCCCGTTGAGTAAGAAATGGTTGACGGCTTCTAATTTCTTCCAGCATCTTCTGGGCCAACATCAGCTTCTCTGAGATTTCTTCAGGGCTAAGCTCCTGCTCCTCCCCATAATAGAGCATCTTGTTGTTGATCTCTGAAAGTAAGGGCATAATGAGAGAAGGCAGCCGGGAAAGATGACTGGGTGTTTAACAGTGATGCCATTGAATATGGGCGAGTGAGGGCAAAGGGCAGGCTGGTCCTCGAATGAAAAGAAAGATCCATTGAAAGATAGCATACTGATGTTCACAATGCAAATACTGATGTCGGCATCTGAGTGCAACATTTATTCCAGGGAGAAGTAAAATCTGAGAAAATCATTCCTCTTTGCTTCCCATATAGTGTCCTCGGAAGGGGAACAGAATTAATTCAGAATCTGCCCTGATGTCTGGTTTCCACAGTGATTCAATAATGTTAATATTTAGGGAACAAAAATCTGGGGTCTTTGATCAACCTTTTATATAAAATACATAACTTGGAGAATATGTTCTGAGGTATCTCCTGGCTTATATAAGATGCACTGGAAATATTAATTGTATGTTAGCCAAGGATTTATCAAGGTTTTAAGCCAAAATGAAAGGATACTGTAGTTGTTCAAGTGAGTCACTCACATTGTTCTACAAACTACAGTGTGTCCGTAAAGTCATGGTGCACTTTTGGCCGGTCACCTGCCAAAAGTAAGTTTTTTTCCATATGCATTTTTTACAATTGCTATTTTCCTTCTGTAGTATCACTCTCAAGATTGTGACATTTTGACTCTGGGTCATTTTCACCCCATGTCCAAAAAGTAGGATAAAGAATTTTAGAACTGGAAGGACTGCTGAGGTTCAAAGGGATTAGATTAGTTGTCTAAATACTAGCAAACCTGAGAAGTTCTCTGATTCCTCATTTCTTCCATCCAGGTACTAACCAGGCCCAACTGTGCCTAGCTTCCAAGATCAGACAAAATCTGGTGTATTCAGAGCTGTATGGCCATAGACTCTGATTCCCTGTGAACAGAGTCTATGGCCATATGAACATATGAACATCAGTTACGCAACTGCAACTTTGTCTTAACGCACCTCCGGAAGGAAGCATTCTATCTTCCTGGCATAAATGAAATTGGGTGTCTGTGGTTTACTATGATCTATGCGGTTAGCCAGACAAACACTGGTGTCATATAAATCATACCAAATAAGGGCTTGTATTTTATATGGCTAATAGCTTGAAGGTCATCAGTAGTTATTTTAGAGATGGTTGGAAACAGGAATGACACATTGTTGGTGTTGTGCAGCATTCTTGAATTGTGAAGGAAGGGAGACAAATGAAGAAAGAGGTTTTAATGCTAGAAATACTACTGAGAGTTATAGGGATACCAAAATATGCTTAAAAAATACTATTAAAGGGATCAAAATTTCATTTAAAAAAAGAAAAAAGAAAGCCTAAAACACTAACTCCTGAAATAAACTAAACATAGATTTTTCCCCTCTCACAGATAGCACTTGCAGGGCTAAATTCCTTGGCTTTTTGATAAAGATGTTATATTTACAATTTTGGTCTGTTTTATTTTAGCCACCTCTGGTAGAGATTAGAAAAAGAAAATGTAGACAATAGCATTTTTGCCTTTGGTCTTCAGAGACTGTTTATACATTATTATACTCAAGTAAAAACTAATGGAACCATTTACATATTTTTGGTAATTTTTTTCACCTTTGCTTATGCTTAAAGGGCCAAATAAGAGGGTTTAGAATAGATACTTTCTTAATTAAATATTTTAGAATAAAAATTTGAGTTACAGAAGCAAAGGGGAATTGTTTTTCTCTGAATGGCTTACTAGGATGCTGGCTTTATTTGCTGCCTGGAGGGACATTTATTTCTTAATTAGATGAAGTTAGCTAATCTAGGTTCAATCCTACTTTTAGAACAAATCAATAGTAACTCTAAAATGTTATAGAAAAAGAATATTTTATTGGTAGATGCAAAAGCATGCCATAATGAGGAAGGGAGAGGGAAGCGTTTCAAATGCATGCTGTTTGTTTTTATTGTGCAGTATAGGCACCAAAGGAAATACGGCAAATGATTCATATTGACTTGATATATCCATTTTCTTGGAATATGCCCCTTAATATAAAGATATGACTCTCCCACTGTGGGTACCTTTATTGCCATGGTGCTCTGAGATGTACTTGATGTTGTCATCTAGCTCTTAATATATAGATAATAAAAACTATGGAAAGACACACATATTCTTTCCTAGCAGACTGTAACCCAAGGAATTTCTCTTTATCTTAGAACAAACAAAATTGCCTGTTTCCTGTTAATAAATGAAAGCTGGTTTTCAATGTGCTATTAAGATAGTTGGAAGTTAGAGCACAAATAAGCAAGCCTTTAAGGGAAAAGGTAAAAGAGACACCAAAGCTTTTGGGCAAAGAAATCACACACACACACACCCCACCCCAACCAAATTTTCTTCTGGATTAGGGACCAGAGCATTTTGTGTACATGGTTTTTGGGAAAGAGCATCAGAGACAGCTCAGGGTGCTTTGGGTTAGTAGGCAGTTTATTGTCACTTTAAAGGCAGTACTTTTGCTTCAAATATCAAGGGAAAACACGAATCCTATTCAATGATAGCATTTTAGATACACCATAGCATGCAATTTCCCATGCCAAAGATATATTGGCATTTCACTTCTGTAAAAGGCCTGGAAAGTGAGTGATTTTGTACTATTTGTTCTTGAAAATTTACAAATTGTAAGTAAGGATGAATGCTCAGAAATCTCAGATAAACAAACTTGAAATGCAGACCCTATGGAAATTTAAACCTGTAACACTACCAATGGTTCTTGGCATAATCGTAAGCACTAACAGTAGGTATTATTTTTTATTGCTGTTAATAACAAGAATGATTCCTTGACATTAAGCTGAACCAGAAGAGGATGTATTTACCTTGGATTTTATCCCTCATGTCGTGGGCTTGCTCCACAAGCTGAGTTGCATGGTTAATGGTATCCATACTTTCCTTCTGAGCCAGTTGGCTCTTTCTTGAGGCTTGGCTTTCCTATAAATAATTTGTGTAAACACTAGATTAAATTTATGAGAAGGGAATGTTGTATGTGTGTATGTGGGGGTGGGTAGGCATAATGTATTTCATAAACATAAAATTCTCTGACACATGGAAGTTCTATAACATATAAATGGTCTCAGAAACCATGCATGAAGGCTGACATGATGACCGGCTTTAGAGTTACAGAATCCTATAAAACCAGATGCCGTTCCTGTGCCATCAGTCACAGCTTGACCCAAACCAACTAGTCTTTAGATGTAATTTACCCTTTGAATTTTTACTATATCTATGATGCCAGCCTAGGAAATTTTCCATGTCTGCTGATCAGTTTGATGTTGTGCTGTCTAAAGAGCTTAAATCTTCAAAGGGAAAATTGCCGAGAAAGTAGGCAGATCTTGAAATGCTCCATGCATCCCGTGGCTCCTGGGTGGTCCAATCACTGGTGAAACTGAATTACCACAGAAGAGGATTATGCTCACTGGGCTAAATGCCTCTTCAGTGGTGCACTCCCGAGTCCCATCTTCAGTGATGGCGCTTGTGTACAAATAACCGTTCGAGCAGATTTGGCTCCGAGTGAATGGAGCTCTTCTCTGAGAAGCTGACTCCATTCTCTCAAGTCGGGAGTTTCTGTTTCAGAGTTCCCACACTATATTTGTTAAAATGAAATCCCAAGTGAAATGCGGCTTCTGAAGAGAGGTAGTGTGGTGGTGCATGTGTACGTGTGTGTTTCTCTCTGTGTATTAAGACAGAAGCTGATCTAAGAAATGGTGCAGGGTCAGGACTCTGGCCTCTATGCAAGGCATGGGGGACGTGTACTTTCTTTTGGCATTAGAAAGATGGACTTGTGGGTTATATTTAGGAAGAGGACTTCTTTAGTATGGCACATAGTAGATGCCCACATGCTTTATCTGGTGGGATTCATTTTTTGTGAATTTTGGGTGGAGGTTGGCTCAGCTCTGTCACAAAGGGCTATATAGTACCTGAATGCCATTCAGAGTGCTGATAGACCCATTGCACAGTTTCCCCAGGACAAGGAAGTAGCCGCTTCAGACTTCTCTCCTTCTGTCCAGTGTGTTAGCTGGAGGATTATACCATGATTTTACCTGGATTGTTTTTACACTTCCCAGGCATAACCCAAGCAAGCGGCCCATAGTCACGGAAGAGAATGCAGAAACCGTATCATAGCAAATATAAGCCCTAGAGGCTTTTCACTGGGCAAGTATGAAACGCCCTCCCCACAGAGCCCCTGTGCAGCAGTAGCGCGGCACCAGCCCCTTCCCCAAATGGTGGGCTTTCTGCATGGAGAAGGCATTCTGAACAGGTGCCGTTTTTCATCTAATTCTCGTCCTCCTCCTCGCTTGTTCTAATGCTTTCCAGTGACTCAAAATCTGTGGTCATTTTAAAATTAGATGATGCAAAAAATAAGATGAATATTATTCTTGATGTCACCTCTCCCTGCTTTTCAAAAATACAAACCCAATCATTTAAAACATTTAAAAAATTTTAACAAGTTGATTTTTTTTTATCAAGTTTAAATTGAGTTGTATTTGTAGAGGACAACATCATACTTTTTTACTTTGGTTTCATCCTTGAAGGGAAGATGCTATTGTTAATAATGTGTTCATTTAACTTATGGAAACTTTGAATTGAGGCATGAAAGGCAGCTGGAGGATGTCAGATTTCGAAAAAAAAGTCTTCTTTCTGACAAACACCAGGGGGCGCTTATTTATTTTTAACAAAAGAATCAATGGAAAAGAGCATGCATTACCTTAAACTGAAAAATTACTGGCTATAATATATAGTAATTCCTTATGTGACTGTTATATTTTTTTCTGTAGCTTTGCTATGGAAGGAAACTAATGGTATGGCGCACAGTAAAACAGGTACACCTTGCTTTAAGAAAAGCTGAAATTTAAGTTATCTCACAACTGTGAATTAGTTAATGGTTTACACTGCAAATGGAGTAGTCACTGACTCACCAAAACAGTGAACATCCTTGTAAATATTTTATATAAAAAGTGGCAAGAAGTTTTTGTCACAGAGTGCATAAAGAGGAACGTACCTAGAATACTAATGTTTTAAAACAATAAACCAGACTGAGGATGATAATTGAATCTATCGGGGATGATCATATATTTTGTTTAAATGAGGACACTTCTGACAGTGAATGGGGGAACTTTTAGGACTCACTCTGGGAGACAAGCATAAAAGGGAAGTCTTGAACAAAACAATAGTAGGAATATTGGAGTGCCATTTCAGAATCTGTTCAGTGTTATCTACTTCTTTGGGTCTGCTTATCTCCTAAACCAGTGATGGGCAATCTTTTGAGCTTGGTGTGTCAAAATTCGCCAAAAAACTGAGCATAACTCGGGTGGTGTGTCACTTAGAGAAAAACGGCCTAACTGGAAGTCCCAGAACTAGACGCTCTGTGCCGGAGTTCTATTGTTTTGGCCTGCAGACCTCCGGCACAGAGTGTCTACACTACAGCAAATGTTTTATCCTCGGCTACTGCACCTGGCCGTGCAGGAGCCAAGGATGAAATGTCCTTCTCGGCATGCAGCCCCATACTTCTCTGGTATGTGGCTGCATGCAGCCGCATATCACCGAAAATGGCTACGTGTGTCAGTGCTGACGTGTGTCATAGGTTCGCCATCACGGTCCTAAACAGTAAGACTTCCAAATACCTTTCCAGCCTTGATCTCTTCCCTGAACAACAGATTAGAATCTCTAACTGCCCTTGGAGCAACTGCAGATGCTTTATCCTTAAACTGTCCAGGATAATCCATTCTCTATTTTTAGTCTTAGTTATTTCTCCAAGCCCGAGCTTTCCTCCTGTTTATCTTAATATACGATTGATCACCAAATTATTATTTTTCACTTGCTGTTCTGGCTCTCTTCCTGTTTCCCATTTCCACATTCTCACTTGATTCTTATTCACTGCAACTCTTCTCAAATGAAGACAAGGTAGCAATAAACCACTCTTGTTTAATTACTGTGGCAGTCTCCTAATTTGTGGTTCCTATCTTTACTCCCCAATCTCTACCACCTTTACTGAGGAGGAGTGTTTCTGAAATTCCAAATCTGATCAGCTCATTGTTTTTATTTATTTATTTTATTTTTCTTTTCTTTACTGAGAGGCAGGGAGGCAGAGAGACAGATTCCTGCATGCGCCCTGACCAGGATCCACCAGGCAACCCCTGTCTGGGGCTGATGCTCTGCTCATCTGGCACCATTGCTTCATTGCTTGGCAACTGAGCTATTTTAGTGCCTGAGGAGAGGCCATAGAGCCATCCTCAGCGCCCAGGGCCAACTTGCATAAACTGCTTAAGCCATGGCTGCAGGAGGAGAAGAGAGAATGAGAGACACAGAGAAGGGGTAGGGTGGAGAAGTAGATGATTGCTTCTTCTGTGTGCTCTGACCAGGAATCGAATCTGGGACTTTTACATGCCGGGCCAATACTCTACCACTGAGACAACTGGCCAGGGCAGCTCAATGTTTTTAAGTAAATGTTTTAATGTCTTCCAAGGTCCACAGGATGAAATTCACATTCTCAGCATTGCGGACAAGGTTTTTCATGGTCTGACCTTTGAGAACTTATCATTATTTTCTGCTCCTTGTCTTACAATTAATCTTCTAGAAGGCCAAGGCCAAAGTTTGTCTAGTCCCCAAAATACAAAGTGTTGCTTTATATCTCTCTGCTTTGTGGTAATTTTCCCTTGCTTGGAAGTACTTGATAAACTCCTAGCCATTTTTCAATGCTCATTTTCTCTGAGAAGTCTTCCACAAAATACTCCTGCTAAAACATTTATTTCTTCCTTAGAGTTATCTCTTTAGGCTGTATCATATCTTATTAAATATTGTTACAATTTTTTTACATGACTGTTTTCCTCACTGGACTGTGAGCTTTTTTAGAGCAGGGGTCTTATTATATTCATTTAGTATCTCTAGTACCTAGCATAATAACTGTTATATGTCAGGTATTGAATAATGTTTTTGAAATTGAAACATATTTTAATTTTCTGTCCTGCCTTTTTGTCAGGATAAGAAATGAGACTCAGATGCTTTTGATATGTGGAGGTGACCAACTTTCCTTCCAGTCCTAAAGAACTCTTTTCATCAAATGCGTGGGCCCCTTTTAGGGGATTCCCAGAAGTGAGGGGTGGGAAAGGGCTATAAGATTTCCTAAAAAAGGGCTAGAGAATTTGGATATGGGTGTTGGGACAAAACCAATAACTTCAGGTTAATGTAAATGGTGAGATTTGGGTTACATGAGATTTATGTGGCTGGTAATTTGCATACAGAGGTATTTTCAAGTTCAAGAGGCAATATTAGTGTGATTTTTATCACTGTGGGAAACTACAGTGAAATCTTTCACTCTATTTAAAGCTAAACCTTAGTTTCTTTCTTTTATTTTTATTTTTTTGTATTTTTCCAAAGTTAGAAGCAGGGAGGCAGTCAGACAGACTCTGCATGCCTCTGACCGGGATCCACCCAGCATGCCCACCAGGGGTCGATGCTCTGCCCCTCTGGGGCATTGCTCGTTGCTTGCTGCGGCCAGAGGCATTCTACTGCCTGAGGTGGAGGCCATGTAGCCATCCTCAGTGCCTGGGGCCAACTTTGCTCCAATGGAACCTTGGCTGCAGGAGGGGAAGAGAGAGAGAGAGAGAGAGAGAGAGAGAGAGAGAGAGAGAGAGAGAGAGGAAGGAGAGGGGCAGGGTGGAGAAGCAGATGGGTGCTTCTCCTATATGCCCTGACCGAGGATCAAACCCAGACTTCCACATGCCAGGCCGACGCTCTATTGCCAGGGCCAGTTTCTTTCTTAATAGAAAGCTTTCTAAGACAAAACTTTTCTTAAATTCTTCTTAGAATCAATTATGGACTCCTCTAAACTAAGAGCTTGAGGATGCTTGAGAAGTCCTAATGATAAACTCTGGGCATTTATTTTAAAATGTTTCAGCAGGATCTTGTCAGTAAGAATGGAAATAGCTACTTACTTGTTAGTAAGAATGGAAACAGGTAGCGAATGCTACCATCCGCCTCCTGCTCTGGTGGTGTGTTCTTGCTGTCGAGGAGCCTTTTCTACTGGGATGTTATTTTCAAGCTTGCATTATTTATCCCCAGGAAAGCCTGCCTGCATTTGACTTATAGCAAAAGTAGAAAAACTACACAACAAAATGATCTGTAGCTCTGTCTGAAGAACTGATCTTGGTGAAAACATTCCCTCAAGAATTAAGACACTTTCATGGTATCTGCTTTGAAATTTAAGAGATCTCACTGCTTTTCAAATGCTGGTACTTGGATTAATTTGCAGCATCACATGGGAAGCAAGGACAATTTTTATATGCATTTCAAAGTCATTCAATCTTCCAAAGGTCCAATTAGAGTAATTAATGTTTTTAGAAGCTTAATCTCTTAAAAGTTTAAGAGCTCCAAGCTCAAAAGAGATTATCAGAGTTATTTTAACCTTTATTTTTGTAGAAAGTGAGAACTGGTTTTAAAAGGCACTTCAATAGTTTATGTCAAACAGCAGTATAAGAAAGCAGAAATTCCAGAGTGCTTTAGGCATTACTGGTGGGGCATAAGGGGGAACAATTTGTTAAACACTTTAATATGTTAAATATGGTGCCTTGTGGCTTAGTCATGTTTTTATTACTATAGAAGATGAAGATTTTTCCATTGAGGTCTTGGAGAATGTATTTGATAGTTTCTTGCATTGACTCTGCTCAAGTTTTAATGCTTTTCTAGTTAATTTCTGAGAGCTTTTACAAGTCGTATTCCACTCAATATTTTTCTTAGTTTCATTGACTTTTCTATTTATTTAGTTATTTTACTGGGTATTTGAAATTTTATCTTGTCAAATCTGTTATATCTTTTTATTGTAATTCCTCATACTGTATTAAATGTATTGTTATTTTCTTTCAATAATTAATATTTCTTTCTGTTTTGTTGTGAATTAGATATTTAAACTCAAGTCTTTAATTCTTTAATCTGTCTGGAGTTTTATGGTATATACATATTTGTGCCAAAGTGCAAAACTGCTTTCTCAGCACAATTCCTCTTCTTTTCTTTTATAATATTCTACAAAGTAAAGCTTATTTCTGGATGCCATAGCTCTTAGTCATAGAATGCTAAGGCAAACAGCTGAACGACTATTCTAATTGAAACATATATCAACCATATTAACCAGCAGTGAAAGTGAATATAAAAATAAGTTCCCCATAAAACTCAGTTATTCAAGGAAACCAGTCAAAATGGGAAGAAGCAGAAGAGACCGAGTATACCCTTGATTTATTTTAAGGTACCTGAGTCACTGCATATTTTCTGGGCTGTTAAGCCTCCGTTGTTTGTGACTAGCTCTGCTCACACCAGCTAAATCCTTTCTCTGAAGGCAGTCCCAGAAACTGAACACATACCCTTTCAGCTAATTCATCCACGTCAGACAGAAGGCTTTTCATTGTATTCTCAGCATTGTTGATTTGTATCTTTCTTAAGACATACTGGTTTTCTCTTTCAGACAATTTTGACTGCGGAGGAAAATGTTTTGAAAATAATCAGTCAATGCACATACCAGATTTATAAACATCAACACAAAATTCTCCTAGTGTTAGAGGACTCAGAGTAGAATGTGAACCTCTGTTCCCAAAGCAGTGGCGTCTGGGGTCTGGGTCTGTTGCAGGCTGGTGGGAAGGTTGGGGTTGCACAAAGGATATCAGTCCCCAGGGGCTAAAATTCTTCAAGGTCTGCACATCAGACTGAGGCCCTGGTCTGGGCTGTGCTGGCCATGGTGGAGGGGTGCCTCTTCTGATTTGTACAAATGCACAATATAGACTGTTGTGGCCTTGGGTGCCTGAGCTTTAAAATGTCCATTTTGGAAGGCTGTGGAAGAGACAATCAACCCATACAAATCAGTATATAGAGAGGCTAGAAATTTACTGTTTTGTTGTTTTTTTTTTTTGGTATAAGTAGAGCAATACTTTTTAGTTCAGACCATTTGCCCCTTTCTTTTTTGTTTTTGAGAAGTTTGGTCCAAATGTGGCTTTACTCAGATTACTTTGGAGTGAGCACATAAATCTTGGCACTGGCTTCCAGTCAGCTATAATTATACTTATCTTAAAGTTGTGCTCTTAAGGAGAGAGGATTCAAGTGGTCTCAAGAAGCCTACGTCTGGGTGAATCCTCTGTGAGAGTGCCTTCATACGTTTAAACAGATGAGCTTGGACAAGAACAATTCTAAGTTTAGAATAGAATGTTCTCTAAGATTCCACCCAGCTCTCCCATTTTGTGATTTTTTGTTTTGTTTTGCACTTTGCATATTTGGGCAATTGCTGTACATGTCATTTGTACCTCTAAAAAGGTCCTCTAATGAGCATTTACTGTGCTAGGTACAGTTCTAACTGCTGTACGTGTAATAACTCGCTGAATTCTCTCAACAGTCCATGAGATGTTCAAAACATTCCTTAATTCTAGATGAGAAAACTGAAGAGTAGAGTGGTTAAATAACTTACCCAAGATTAGTAAGTCAGAACTGGCATCTGAATACAAACAATCTAAATTCAGAGTTTATGCTCTTAACTGTTATATTAAATTGACTAACAAAATAAATAACGACAAAAAGTGTGCTAGTATTAATTCTATTTCAGCCAATTATTATTGTGCGTGTGTTTAGTATCTGTTGGCTGTGATAGAAGGATGAGTGTGTTGCCTGCCTTTAACTTGCTTATTAGAGATTAACCACTAGACCTGTGAAGAGAAACAGAGGATGTGAATATGTTGTGTGCTTGAGTGTGTGTGAGAGTGCAGGGCAATGAGAAAAATATGATGGGGAGAAGGAAAGGTAAAGGTAGGAGATAAAAGATAGAGATAGGGAAACAGAGAGACAGAGGGAGAGAGAGAATTTTCTAGAGAAACTCCTCTAAACATTGTAAACTGAGAGTAAGGCAATGGTGAGTTTGTGGTAATTACTTGAATGACACACGTACAGCCTTACCAAAGAAATGAATGTCTCAAGTCCCTCATTAGCCTTGCACATAGATGCTAGTTTTTCAGTCATTTCATTTTTGGTATTAACCTCTTTTTATAGATGGACGTTTTCGGCTGAAGTTCATGCTTATGATGAACTTTTCATAATTTCATAGGTCTAACAATATAGCCACGGGACTCAGATACCAAAAGGGATAGGAGTTACTAGAAGGGTTCTGTTAAACCAGAATGAAAACATGCAGAAGGCACAACATTTCTGCATACTTTGAGGAGGTAGATGGTGGAGTTCATTTCATTCACGTGTCTGTGGGCAGCGGCACCAGAGGACACACTCAACAGACCAGATTTGCTTTCTTCAATGGAGAGAGCAGCTAAGCGAAGGTCATCGGTCAGGTCCCAGATGCACTTGTCACAGCCTGGAGGTAGAATGGGCATGTCATTTCCTCTAAATCAAAAATCGGCTGGAATGATATTGCTTTAAGTAGATCACTGTATGTACTTCCTTAGTTAATACTATTTCCATTTTTATTTCTTGAAGTGCTGTTCTGAGTCACAGAACTAGTTAGTCCTTATATTCAAAGTGGAGTAGAGCCCCAAATAAGCCAAACTGCACATCAAGCCCTATCCCCTCTTAAAACCAAACAAAAAGCAAGTAACACATGCCACAGGGAAAGTAAGTTAACATGAATACTGAGCGCTGCACTGAGATAGAAAGAAAGCACGGCGGAGCGAGCCACCTGCGATGGGTAGGTAAGGAGAGGTGTTGGCCAATTCTCTTTAGCGTGGACCGCCTCTGGGACAACACTCTTCACACTTGCCTTGGGCTGTGGTTGGTGTCTGCTGGCAAAGGAGGCTATTTGCTAGGCTCTGCTCCTTTCCTAGCACCTTGACTTGTCTCCATTCCTATCATAGTGCCACTCACTCCTTGCCCCCACCACAGGGGTGACGCAGCACCTCCCCGTGGTCTGACCTCCTGTCTGGTGGGCTAGTTGCAATTTCTCATGGTTTCCTGCATTCACAGTTAAGTTCCTCTCACCACTGTCATTACCCCCCAGGGACTCAGTACCCTCCTGTGGGACACTCACAAGTATACCCTTTGAAACTTTTCTGCACTCAAGCTTTCTCACAGATGGTACTCTCTTCTGAAGAACTGATAAAGGGAGGCTCAAGTGTTAATAGTTGTTAATATGTTAATTTGTTACTTGAAGTTTAATATGGTCTTACTTATATCTACTCTCAGGGGAACATCAACTGGAAAGAAAGGTGCACAGGGCCAAGCAGGCATCATGATGTCCTTAAAGTGACCTTGCTTGGGAAACCACCTACCAGTGCATACACTTTGCCCTGCTTGTGCCTCCCATTCTGTGCCATCTTCTAAACTAGGATTCATTGGTAATATCAATCTCTTGTGTCCAGAGGGATTCAGAGGTCAAAATACTTTTGTTTAAGGGAGGGGATGCCCAGTTTTAAAATAGTCTTTAAACCACTCCACCTAAAGGGAAACATTAGTTACTTTCTTGATAGAGGCTTTCTCAGGCAAAGCTTTCCTTAAATCCTTCTAAGAATCAATCATGGGCTATTCTAGACTAGGGGTTTGAAGGATGCTTGAAGAGTCATTAAGACCCATTATGGGAATTTGTTTGGAAATCTTTCAGCAGGTCCTTGCACCATCAGGACCGCTAATGATTTGAAGTGACAGAAAAATCCAGGAAATAAAGACGGCACCTCCTTTTCATAAGGCCTGACTATTTTATTTCTGGTGCCACTCCAGAGGTGCAGTGATTTGGGAAAAGCTGCTGAAATCTCTTGGTATCTCAGTTTCCCCAGAGTTGTAAAGCATTGTCTGTTCACCATATTATCTTGTGACCCAAAGAGAAAAAGGAGCTAAAATAAACTCAGTCACTGGGAATGGTGTTTCTGAATTTGCCTTTACTCACTAAGTAAGATGCCAAACTTAAAGACTTGATAAAATAAGTTTTGCAAAATAAAAATGTTTAAATGTAAATCACCCTTTTGCCAATCGGAATCAGTGGAAAACTTAATATTTTTTTGTTTGGGTCTATTTGGCTGAGTCACAGACAGCGTTAAAGCCAGGGCTGGAACTCAGGCCGTTTCTAGAGAGAGGGTATTGTATAGCTCTCCTTAATCCTACACCTGCAGCACATTAGAGGAAGCGGAGTTAGTCATGTACTGTTATTTTTACTTATGGTTGGGCAGTCCATGCCTGTAGGGTGTTCAAAACCTTCTTCCAAGCATTCTCCAGTTACGCTGTCACATGGACCTCCCCCACAATTGCACACTGTGGGAAACAAAAACAAGGAATTAGAGATTCATTTCTTAATGCTTAAAATATGGTAATGTTCTTGTGGTTTCTAGAAATATTGGCTATCAGCATATAATTACTCCATGGAGATTAATTATATGCTATGAAATAGAGATTATAAACCTCACCCAATTAAGCCCCAGCCCAGTGAGATTTTCAAAGATGACCCTCAGGCTAAAGCAAATTTAAAATTTCTAGGACTCCTTGCCCAATTTGGGGTGGGGGGGTGGTGGAGCTTCTGACATGACTGTGCAACTGCTTCAGTCCAAAAAGATTCTGGTAAATTTCAAAAGGTACAGGATAATCCAGAAGCCCATTATTCAACTGGCATCTGAAAGCCAGCCTTTCACTGCAGACTGCTTCTCCAGTTTAATCCAACTGCAGAACTGATGATTGCCAGGTGTGAGGGAGGAGCAGCCAGCGAGGAGAGTGAGGACACCCGAGAGCACATCTTGGCTTTCACAGCGCTTGACCTTGGCAAGGCTGCTCCAAACCTCCAAGTGATAGCTATCAGTGGGAAGGCCAGAAATAATGTCGTGGAAAGAATTAGAAACATGTTTACATAAATTTAGAACCCATTATTCATCTACTGATGATTTTCAAAAAAGCCTTTTGGAAAAAAACAAAAACAAAACCTCCATCTCATTACACTGTTCATTTCCCACTGAGTGTCAGAGTAGAAATTAATTTGTAATATTTAAAAAGGAATTTCTAAGCTCTCTGTGCTAACAATAAGCTGAATAGAATTGTGAAGTTCCCCTACCAATTAACTGTCTTTACAGAAAAATCATAAAAAAATTAGTTTTAAGGGGAAATGCAGTTATTATATTTTCAGTTATTTAATGTTCCACAAAATGTAGATTTATTAAACCATTTAGCAAGATCATGCCTGTTACTTTGAACATTAGCTTCTTTTCCAAGAGTGATCAGCTTCTATGTGTCTGAACATAAGTTTAGTAAATGTTTTGAAAATTAGAACATCAATGTCTAAGGTTCAAGTTTTGTCAACACTCTTTCTGACACCTGCTTTCTTTCTTTAGTCTGGCTGGACCCGAAGCCCTTCTCTTCCCTGTGTCATCTCTGGTATTATGCCTCTGAGCTCTTTGCTTTCTTGTAGACATGTGTGGGAAAAACAGCTGTGTTAGGCTTACTCGCCGGTTTACTTGCTGCAAGCACTTTGCTTGATTAGTGTGTGAGCACGTGGCAGGGCCATGTGTGGAGAGTCTATGTAAGGCTATGGGTGCTTGTGCTCAGGATGGATTGTGGATTGCAGGCAGTGGGTTGCCCTCCAGTCACTCTGAGGAGCCTGGGAAGTGGTTTCCTTCTGCCTGTTGGCTCATTCGCTGTTGTGAAACTTTGTTAAACGGGAATGGCCCACCACTTTCTTGGGTCTGCAGTTTCACTATCGTCTGCCTGAATCCAGTGTGAACCTGCCAGGCTTCGGCCACTGGCATTACAACATGCTTACTTTTATTGTGGCTTCTGCAAGTCATATGTGTTTTCTTCTCAATATTCAACTTTTCACTTCTTAAAATGTTTTTAAATGGGATTCTGTTTTAGTGAGAGAATTTCCAATAGGAGTGTGCCACAAAGATACAATATCTCTTCCCTTCCCTTCTTTCCATCAAAGTCACAAAAGAGGAAGAAATATCCAGTCTCAGCTTTCTTTTATTTCTAGAGGAAGAAAATCTCATTTAACCTCTGAAGCACTTCATTCTATATGGCAAATGGATTAGGTAAATTACAAATAAAATGTATACATTTTAGTCTAACTTAAGTCTAACCAGGAAAATTTCTTATACTCTTCCTGGAATATTTGCTCTGACAATATGAGGAAACTAGGGGATAGTTAGCTCTACATTTAACTTGTTCAGCTATTTCACTGAAATGTCCATTTTACCAAACACAACTGGAAAATGGGACTTAACTTCCAGAAAAAGAAAAGTGATGTGAACCACGCAAGTTTTCATTCAGAATTCTGACCGGTTTAGGCTATCCATGGAAGTCTGATTTTTTTTCTTTGATCAAAATTAGGACATAAGGTAGTAAGGCATTTGTGTCACTGTCTCATGTAAAGCTAATTTACATTAGGAATAATACTTAACCCTGAGAATGTACATTGCCTTGGAAAAGTGACCAGGGGGCACTAGTGATTCTTTCCTAAGATAAATCCAGTATACACATTGGCCAGGTAGCTGTTTTAGGATTTACAGTACTCTACCTGCACAGCTCTTGGCTACCCTGGCATCTCCATAGTAGCCGGGGGCACACTGTTCACATCTGAATCCAGTGGTGTTACGCAAGCAATTCCTACACTGGCCAGTGACCTCATCACAATCTTCAAAAATCAGGTTGGGATCCGAATTTCCACTGCAGTCACATTTCTTACAGGTGTTTCCAATAAGCAAGGGGTTTCCGTAGTAACCAGGAGCGCATCTGAAATGGAATCACATGTTAAAAATTTAGCAGCCATACTTTTTCTTTGTCTTCTTTCTCACCATGAAAAAAAACATAGTTAATACTTGTGGTTTGCTTTCCCAGAATTCATTCACATCTAACATCTTCCTAATAGACCTAGGCTTTGTTTTTAAGGAGCCATTCCTCCCCAGAGTTATAGCGCATTCAGTTTGGCCAGCCCTCCAGATGCAGGAGTGTTCGGATGTGACCAGTGAGTGGGTGGCTTTGGTCATCCCAACAGCTGGAGTGCAGGGCTGGCATATGGTGGGTGGTGCCAGATATACTAAATGTACTGTGATGAGATGCACCACTAGCGCGCAGCTAAGAATTATCATGGCAAAAATGTTAATAATACCTTTGCTGTGAAACTGGTGTAAATCACCATCCATCTTGCTGTTGTGAATCATTCAGATAACCTAAACCTGAGCCAATCACTGCTTCGCATTGTCCTGTCCAAAATGGATTGGCTTAGGAGTGATTCAATTAGAGAGTATAGCACAGAGCTCTTGTTCGAGGGTCATGGGAAGGCTTTCTTTTCATCTGCAGAGGAATAAGGAGTCAGGCAGTGCTCTTAGTTTTGACAGCCATCTTGTGACTGAGGGAAGGCAACGTGGAGACAAAGCAGAGGACAGAGCTGAGAGTACCATAGATAAACAGAGTTGGAGTTTAGGTCACTATTCTCGACATTTTAGACCTCTGAGCCTACAGATGCCAGGCACTGACTGCATTTGTTGTGGGGGCACAGCTGGTGCCTAAAGTCATGCTAGCTGGGTCCTAAATGAGACATCCTAGCCCAGTTGGAGAATGGTGACTGAAATCCATCCAACTTTTGCTGGCCTTGCCAAACCGTGCACTCTGGGTGGGGCTGCCTCTGCTCAGAGGAAGAGATGCCTTTCTCTATTGTTCCCAAAGGTGCCTGTGGGCCAGCAGAGGCCCTGCTGTGAGTGGTGGGACTGCAGGCCTCATCCCAGGGCCAGCTGTTACTTGGCTTCTGTCAACTGTTGCCAGATTGTAGCCTTGGGTAGCCAGTGTAGCCTGGAGGGAACAAAAGACCTATGTTGCCAGACATTCCTATTTTTAAAGAAAGAAGATGAAAATTGGATTTTATGTACAATTTCAATTTTTAAATTGTTGGCTCAAAATTTTTAAGAATACTGTATGCACCAAAGTGTATGTTTGATGGCTGGCTGTGGTCTCTATTCTGCTTGCAGACCTTAAATCAGTAGTGAAGACTGGTTAACTGGTGCTGAGGACGGTTTGGGAGTGGATGGGAAGAAGGTGCAGTCACATCATCACAGGACTGATGTTCAGGCCAGTGGTGGGATTCAATTTAATAACTGACTCTCTGCCCTAATGACCATTTTAAGTATAAAAAAATGATATACTGAAAGGGAGTTTATTATTTCATGTATTTAATACTTAAATAAGAACAATAAAAGAGGTACACAAAACTAGATTGTTATAAGAAAGTTTAAAAATATTAATGAAAAAATGTTAAATAATACCTGCCAAAAAACAATAAAACTGTTATTTTAGATATTTCCATATTGCTTCTTGATTGGCATCCTCACTTGCAATTTTTTTCACCTATGGACAGAATGAACATTGCTACGGGCGCTTAGAATATGCTGTTGTGCAGATGAACTTTAACAAAGAGTAAGGAATGTAAATTTGTGATTTCCACATTGGGTGTCTGCCCAGGCACCCATCTTAGAGAGAATCCTGATGACAAGTGCCATTTTAACAACCGGTTCACTAAACTCAACAAAAAATTAGGTGTCGGTTCTGCCGAACCAGTGTGAACTGGCTGAATCCCACCACTGATTCTAGAGCAGGAGTTACTTCTGACATGAGAGAGAAAAAGCAAGAGCTAGGGAAGGTTTTCAGGTGTGATGAAAGTAAGGAAGCCAGTGTTGGCTTCAGAGTGCAAGATGGCATGCGGGCAGAACAGGGAGACTGGGTGGCTATGGAGAGCCTGGCAAGGCTTGGCCTTGGCAATGGAAATGAAGGGAGGATTTCCCAAGGAAACCCACTAGTAATAAGAAACTACATTTTTTAAATTTTAATTTAATTTAATTTTTTTATTTTTTACAGAGACAGAGAGAGAGAGAGAGAGAGAGTCAGAGAGAGGGATAGATAGGGACAGACAGACAGGAATGGAGAGAGGTGAGAAGCATCAATCATCAGTTTTTTGTTGCCATTGCGACACCTTAGTTGTTCATTGATTGCTTTCTCACATGTGCCTTGACCGCGGGCCTTCACCAGACCGAGCAACCCCTTGCTGGAGCCAGCGACCTTGGGTACAAGCTGGCGAACTTTTGCTCAAGACAGATGAACCCGCACTCAAGCTGGAGACCTTGGGGTCTCGAACCTGGATCTTCCTCATCCCAGCCCGACAGTCTATCCACTGCGCCACCGCCTGGTCAGGCTAAGAAACTACATTTTTAAAAGCTTCCATTTAAAGTACCAAAATCGTGATTCAGAATGTTTAAAAAATAAAGAAATTTAAAAATACCTGTAATCCCAAGACCCTGATAAAATCATTGTTCAACATTTGCATATGGTTTTCCAGTCTTTATCTCCATGTCTCAGTTTTGTGGTGTGGTTGTAATGATGGTGTGTGTTCAGTCTTTACAGCCTCGACAAGACTTGTGTCTTACAGCTTCACGTAGGTGAGTTTATTTAGTTCCCACAGACCTCTGGGAGGCAGGCCACCCAGGCCCGGCATGCTGAGGTTGAACGCCTATCTTGGTTTTCCAGGCTTACATAACTAGGAAGTCACAGCTCATGACCCAGACCTTCGGACTCTTCTGTTCTCTCTTTCACTCCACCCTGGACCACACTGCTGCTGCTATAAATGAATGAGTGTGTATCCAACAGAGGGATAATTCATGTCTATTTTATGCAGGGCACAGAGAGACAGGAAGAGTGTACACACAGCCCATACACTGAAAGAACAGGAAACGAATTAAGCATAATTATGCATAATACCATGAACTTCAGAAACTGAGGTCTATGAAAAGACAAGAATGAATTTAAAATCCACACAACTTGCAAAAAGATATTCCCAAGAGAAAAATCCAACCTACAGAAAGATACTCCCAAGAGAAAATGTTTAATGAGTTTGGTTATTCATACTCCTTCATGTCTTTGTGCCTCTAATTTATTGGCCCTCTGGTCCCCAAGCCAGCATAGATCATTCCTCTACGGGACACACAGCTGTATTGAATTGCTAACCTTTGCAGCAGTTCATCAAACAGAGAATATTAGACTTTAGGCTCACTGAAATGGGACTCAGATCTGCCACCTTAATGTGCAGCTGGGAATCTTCAGGTCCAGGAGTGAAGGACTTGCCCAAGCTCGCAGAAGGTAGATGTCAGTTACTTTCTTTCCTCTGTTTAATTCCACTGTATGTGATCTCCATAGGTTGTCCCCTGGTCTCCCACAAGAGAAAAATCAAATTCTTTATTCTGTAAGTCAGAATCTCAATCACAGTGAAAACCTCTTTAAGTTACTCTGAGTTTTCAGAACATCCTTTGGGCCCTGGCCAGTTGGCTCAGTGGTAGAGTGCCGACCTGGTGTGTGGAAGTCCTGGGTTCAATTCCTGTTCAGGGCACACAGGAGAGCGACCATCTGTTTTTCCACCCCTCCCCCTTCTCTCTCTTTCTCTTTCCTTCCCACAACCATGGCTTGATTTGTTTAAGCACATTGGCCCCAGGGCACTGAGCATGGCTCCATGGAACCTCCACCTCAGGTATTAAAAATAGCTCTGCCACAGATAGAAAGAGCATTGGCCCCAGATGGAGGTTGCCGGGTGGATCCCAGTCAGGGTGCATGAGGGAGTCTGTCTCTCTATCTCACCTCCTCTCACTTAAAAAAAAAAAAACAATAACAACAAAAAACATCTTTAGGTGGTAGATTCAGAAGCAACTCTAAAGTCATTGTCCAAACTTCAACCCTACAGATTTTACAGGCTTACATAGCTAGGTTTCTCATTCACAGACCCCTAAAAGCCCCTACTTTTATAGATAAGGAAATTAGAGCATGGGGAAGCTAAACCATTGATTGCTATAGGGCTCAAACCTATTATGGGACTCCAAATTCAATGCTCTTTCTGCTCCACAAGTCTGCAATTAATAAATTAAGTAATTAATCAATTAGTGATTATAATAGTTGAATAATCAAATGATATCAATGCACCCAATTCCTGCCTTCAATGAGTATTTAGATTTAGAGTCAGTATTGGAACTCTTGTACCCTCTAGGTTGAACCCATTTGCTTCTTTCTTCCATAATCTCATTAATAAGTTTATTAGTGACTTGATTTACTTAAGGGAAATAGAGCTGATATATTTCCAGTGTAAATTAAAGAACTGTGGCATATCAACTTTGTCATTGCAGCTAGTGATTAAATTATTTGGGCAAAAAAGAAAATAAAAGGATGTTTTGTGGAAATCAGACTAAATTTTTACCCATGGTTATTGCTTGGGAAATATTTGGAGCTCTTTTACTCTTTTCTGCTTCTCCCAGGGCCATACAGGTGCCAGTGAAAGCTTTCATTAATGATGCCAAAACTCACAGGTGGCACAGAAAACTTTCTTTTTCTTTTGTATTTTTCTGAAATTAGAAGTGGGGAGGCAGTGAGACAGACTCACGCATGCACCCAACCAGGATCCACCAGGCACGCCCACCAGGGGGCGATGCTCGACCTATCTGGGCTGTTGCTCCATTGCAACCGGAGCCATTCTAGCACCTGAGGCAGAGGTCATCGAACCATCCTCAGTGCCAGGGCCAACTTTGCTCTAATAAAGCCTTGGTGTGGGAGGGGAAGAGAGAGAGAGAGAGAGAGAGAAAAAGAGAGGGGGAAGGGTGGAGAAGCAGGTGGGCGCTTCTCCTGTGTGTCCTGACCTGGGATTGAACCCAGGACTTTCACACACTGGGCTGACGCTCTACCCCTGAGCCAAATGGCCGGGCCCAGAAGACTTTCTTTGTAGCTGTCATGGTATGAAATTAAATGATAAAAATAAAAAGTGCCTGTTGCATTGTAAGCGCCATATAAATGCTCTCTACTTCTCTATGAAAGACAGGAAAATCAGGTTAGAGAAATGTAAATAACTCATCAAGGTCACAGAGCAAGAGTCCAGAAGTGGAGCAAGTCAGAGAGTAGAAAGGCATAAGAAAAATTCTGTACAGATAACAGGACTGATACCTTAGGTTTGAAAAATTTAGTGCCTGTAGGAAGAACCAAAATAAATTTCTGGGTTATTATAAGCCTCAACAAATGTTATATTTCTCTTCCTCCTCCTCCTCTTCTGAATTTTTCTTCTTTATCAGCAAGGCCATCATGAAAATTATTATTACTGTCATCATCATTATCTCTGATGACACTGTGATTACTTTTCTAGTTAGGGTTGTAAGGTCCTCTGGGATCTGCTTTAATTGGCCCCATTCTTCTCTCCTCATCCTTAAGCAGCAAGATTCACATGATAATTCCTTACGTGGTCTTAGCATGTTTCTCACTCTACTGCAAAACTGAATGGATAAAGGTGTACTATTGAAGTGGTCATATGAGACAGTGAGAAATACTGAGGCATTGGGTTCATAAACGTTTATTAACTAAAATCTTTGGATTGGATATTGAGGGTCTTGGGTTTTGGTTTCAGGTTTACCACTAACCATTGCATGACCTTAGGCTAAGCCTATGCATGGCTCTCAGTCTCAGACCCATCATCTTTGAAATGTACTACTTAGAAGCAGATGAAAGACCACATTGGGGTGAAAATTGCAAAACACCTGTCTGTAAGGTTGTACATGTTATAATTATTTGCATCAGAAGGTAACTTCTATTGGGAACCTTTATTCAGCCAGAGGATGGTAACTTGAGTTACCTATTTCCATTTTCCTGGCATGAGATGGGAAGTGAGGGGTCAAATGGGAAAAGAAATGACTGACTTTTCACTATCTGGTGCCTTTTAAAAGGATGTTGTTCTGTTGTGGCTTTAGTAAAAGAATTAAAAAAATCAAGTTCCACTGAAACAAATATACATAATTGAGTGCCTACCATGTTCCAGGGGGAAGAGTGCCTACCATGTGCCAGGGGAAAGAGTGCCTACTATGTGCCAGGGGGAAGAGTGCCTACCATGTGCCAGGGGGAAGAGTGCCTACCATGTTCCAGGGGGAGGAGTGCCTACCATGTTCCAGGGGGAAGAGTGCCTACCATGCACCTACTATGATGGGGGGAAGAGTGGATAGAAAAATAAGATGTTACTTCTTTTGAAAAACTCTGTTTAATAGTCCAGATATTTTTTAAATTGTGTGATTTTGGTTAAATGTCTTAACCTCTTTGTATCTTACTTTTTCCCTCTGTCAAAAGGATAAAAATGGATCTCACAGAATTTTTTAGGCTCAAATGTATGATAGTATGTAAAGTGTTTACCATAGTGCCTGACAGTAAGCACTTAATAAGTGTTTGTTATTATTTTTATCATTATCATCATAATATAATGTAGTAAACTCTACAACTGATCTGGTGGCTATGAGGAGCAGCAGGTCCAATATGTGGATTTAAAATTGAAAGATGGAAAAAGGACTTTGGGAAGAGACAGGCAGGGGCAAGAGCAGGCTAAGGAATGTTGACCTTCCTGTAAAGACAGTGTGTCTGAGCTGTGTCATATGGTAGAGTAAGAGGATAATACTTTATGCTTTAGAGAAGTGTATCTCAAACTTGTATGTGATATGCATCCTTGTGAACAAAAAACATTTTTATAGAATACCTATTCCAGTGTTGGTTTATACTATCTTTAAATAATGTAAATATTTCAAATATAGGTAGAAATTCCTTATGTTTATGGCTTTTAAACATCTTGAAAACCAAGATGAATTTCCTATATAGAACACAAGCTAAATTGTAAAATTAATCAAATTCAAATTAGCACTATTAATTCAAGACAATAGTTGATGTCTTGTTGCAAGTAGATAGCCATGGTAACATGACATGGTAGGGGACTGTCAGCACACATATCCTGTCACATGTTGTGATGACTCTATTTGCCTTGAGGTCATGCCACTCAGCCTCCAGTTGTTTATAAAGTGTCATTGAGACAGCATGGGCTGTTATTTTCTCCTCTGCTCTGAGGAAGTGCTCCCTTTATTATAAAATGGTACAGAAAGTCCAGAACATGTTCAATTAACCTTTCTTTTATCAAGATTATTATTGAAATGAAACACAAAAGTAATATCCACTGAGAACCCATAAAACCCTATGAATATCTTCAAGTATACCAGGGTCCTTGAACCGTAGTTTGAGAAACACTGTTTCTTCTCATGCAGGTGTGGTAGCGAAGATTGACAGACAGCAGTAGTTCACAATGCAGTGCGAGTACTAATGAGGGAACCCAATGTACTGTCAAAATACAGATCTCAGGCCTCATCTCTAGATGTCCTTGACAGTGGGACAAGTAGGGGTTTTAGGAGGGCTTAGAAATCTAAATGTTTTCAAGAGATACTTACACACAGTCTGATTTAAAAACCACCCCTTGACTAAATAACCTCTAAGTACAGCAAGACCCCACAGTGTTCTTGGTTTGAACTAAGTTTTACTTTTGTTTGAAATAGCTACCCATACAAATCAGCTGCATATTTTTAAAAAGATCTTGTGGACAAGTCTCAGTTCAAAATACATTGACAGCATATGTAAGATGGCATTTAACTGGGACAACCTCACAACTTGGCTGTTAAACTCAAAACAGAACTCCCGCAGTCCCAGGGTAAAACACAAATCAAAAGTAGCTGAGGCCACTTTCTTTCTTTTTATGATCCAGCCCATTCATGGGAAAGAAATCACTCTTTCTACTACACTCTTGAAGAGCTGTTGCTTTTTTTTTTAGAATCTCTCTCTCTTTTTTTTTTTAGAATCTCTTTTTTTTCCTGCCTTGTAATGATGGTTTTCAAGTTTGCCTCCTTTCAAGATTTATTGAGGATGATAAATCATGTCTCAGTTATTTTTGTATCCCTACCCACTTCACCAACCTGCTATGTGGTCATTTCTATTTTTAGGAGGAATCCCTTGGATTGTAAGGTCAACTTCTGATGTAAAAGACCTCAGCACATTCTCTTTAGAAGTGCAGGGTGTGGAGGAGGGTGGACAGAGAAGGGGAGGAGGAGAGGAAGCTTCTTGAAGTGATCCTGCCCCGATGCAGGTGAAGGGCCTTTGGAGGACACTTCCTTCTAGCACCTCTGCAGGTGTGGCGTCCTGTGAAAGGGAATCTAGTAACAGCTTAATAATTTTTCTCCTGCATAGCAGAGACTCATCAAATTCATTCACTGTCAAGGTTTAAAATAGGAAGACATTTTGGAACACCAGCATGGGGGCAGGGAAAGAGTCCTGATTTTAAAGCTAAACTGTACAAATCTTGGCTCCCCCATATAGCAGTAATGTGACTTTAGACAAGTCCTACCACATCCCTTACTTTCTGTTTCCTCACCCACAAAATGAGAAAATATGACTTCCTCCTAGGGTGAATAAGAGGCCAAGAGATGAGAAAGTAAAGCAATGAGGACACAGGAGACCATCGATAAAGTGCACTATTGACTTCAAAGCCATAATTTCTAGTTAAGAAAACTGAGATTCAGGGCAATGAGCCAACTTGTCCCAGACACACATTATGCCAGTGGTGGAAACTCAACAATGATGGTAATGACTCACACTATCACCAGTTAGTTTGGTGCCATACTAAAACTTAACAGTATCATCTCACAACAGTCTTATCAGGTGAGTATTTTCATTTTCTCCTTCCTGGGGATGTGGAAATAACTTAGAGGTCAGAATAACTTGCCCAGGGGGATCATAAGAGCCTAAAGTTGGATATAAACTCAGTCAGGCTCTTTACTTCCACTCCCCAAACAAGGCTCTCTCCCTCATCCTATCATCTAGGTTCATCGGTAGCACCAGACCTGACCGAGCCTCTGGGGTAATGGCAGGTCCCAGGGCCTCTGATGTGGGTCAGGGACTTACCATCTACAATCCCACATCTCAGGTGGCTGTGCTGTCCTGTGCCAGGTCCCCCACTGACAGAACCTTCAGCTGCACTGCTGAGTGATTTTGCAGGACTGTGAGCTCTTGGGGCTGAGATTAATTCATTTCTGGTTGGCCTTGCATTAGATTAGAAGGGATCTAGTTAAGGTCATTATTTCCTCTCACTGGAACTGTTGAACACCCAGTATCTGGTAATACAGCTCAACCTTATCAGACTAAACTGAGTTTAATTTCAGACACTAAAGAGGAAAGGCTCCCTCCCATCCCCACCCCTGGCTGGTTGACAATCCTCCCAGACCCCCTACTGAGGCAGAACATGAGAAAATCAGGTGTCGCATATTCCTGGGTCCCCAAGTAAGAAAATACAGAATGAGCGTGTCACAAACATGAAGCAACCAAAAGTAATCTGATCATCACTAAAGGATATAGCTAAAAAGGAGAAAAATCCAACCCTTTGGGGGGAGAATTGCCCATATTTCGCACATTGAATACTCATAATAGGAATGACCTCCAAGTATAGAGATTTTCTCTGTACCATAGACATTGGGAAAAAGTTGCAGAACTACTTTTTGAGAGGTGGAGGGTGTTTTCTTTGGAAGTGAGATGGCTTGTAATCGAAGGTTACAGTTTGATCCCATTCAAGGAAGCCGGCAGCATGCTACTGTGAGGGGAGCACACTGCAGATGTTGGTCCAGATGTCTGACTGGTGCCTCCTTGCCTTGCCCTCCCTGTCTTTATGGCATCACTTATCATTTTGCTGCCTAACCACAAGGATAAGGCCAATGTCAATGGTACTTCTGTTAAAAATTAGAAGACCTCTCTGTGATTTTTTTTTTTTTTAGTGAAAGCCATTTTCTCATAGAAAACTGGGAGCGGCTGACAGGGTGGGGGTGTGGGAATGGGAAATGTCTTGCCAAGGAACCATTCAGTGGGAATCCCCATATTCGTAGTTGTCGAGGCCTTTCTTGATTGAGTACAGTCTAGAGCAACCCCCCCCCAAAAAGTTAAGTGTAAATATCAAACAGGGATTCAAAAACTACAAACTCTCATGGAATCTGTTTATTTCTCAGCAGAGGAAATGGTATAAAGAATGAGTTAAAAAATAGATGTGTGCTTTCTTTCAATGTATTTCAATGGGTGGCACTGACAGAGGATTTCTTTCATTTTTATTTTGGTGTATTGCAATGTATTTTCAGTGTATTGCTCTAATAGAGGATTGGACTCACTTTTTACCTACCAAGAAAGCCTCACTTTATTAATTATACCCCTGGTCCTCAGTGATGGAGAGAGAGGGAAGTGTTAACAAAACCATCCAGAGAATCTAAAATACACATACTCATTTCATATATATATATTTCTTTTCCTTTCTTTTCTCTTTTTTGAGAGAAAGAGAGAGATAAAGGGAGGAGAGAGAGATGAGAAGTATCAACTTGTAGTTGCTTCACTTTACTTGTTCGTTGATTGCTTCTCATATGTGCCTTGACCAGGGGCTCAAGCCAAACCTGTGACCCCTTGCTCAAACCAGTGATGTTGGGCTCAAGCTAGCAACCTTGGGCTTCAAGCCAGCAATTTTGGGGCTCAAACCTTAGGATCAGGTTGATGGTCCTGCACTCAACCCTGCAACCCTGAGCTTAAACTAGCAAGCCTGTGCTCAAGCTGGTGACCCTGAGCTCAAGCTGGTGATGTCAGGGTTTTGAACCAGGAATCTCAGTATTCCAGGTCGATGCTCTATCTACAGCACTGCCACCAGTTAGGCTCATTTCTTCTTTCCAAGTCCATTTATCCTGATGTGGCCCTGGCGTGGATCCTAAGAGAGCATATTGTTATATCTGTATCTGGGGCATGGGATGAAGAGAGCTTCCCCACAGAGTTCTAAAATGCTACTTATCCTCTACTCCTTCCTCAGCAGCATGTGCTCAGGGCCTACTGAAGGGAAGCAAGGCAGAACTGATGAGTGCAAAAACAGAAAGCTTCCTTTGGCCAACACAGAAAATAGTACATTTCATTAGCCTACCTTTCACAGTTAGGTCCAGCGTAGTTTTCTTTACAAATACACCGAACGGCTCCATTTTTCCTATAACAGGATTCTGCAAAACTAGAATTGTAAGGGAGTGTTAGAAGTCAATTCCATAAATCACTGAAGAGACATTTTTCAAATGGATGTGGTCATTTGCTTTATTATTTATCTTTACTATTGTTTGTTTGTTTATTTATTTATTTTTTAGGTGAGAGGAGGTGAAATAGTGAGGCATGCTTCTACATGCGCCCCAACTGGGATCCACCTGGCAACCCCATCAGGGGCTGATGCTTGAGTACCGAGCTATTTTTAACACCTGAGGTTGATATGCTCCAGTGGAGCTTTCCTCAGTGCTCAGGGCCATACTTGAACCAATCGAGTCATTGAATGTGGGAGGGAAAGAGGGACAAAGGGGGAATCAGATGGTTGCTTTTTCTGTGTGCCTTGACCAGTAATTAAACCCAGGACATCCATATGCTAGGCTGACACTCTATCCACTGAGCCACTGGCCAGGGCCATTAGCTTTATTTAATGCAAGTCTAAAACACATATTTCAAAGGCAGATAAAATAATCAAATTTTGTCTGCAATTTTAGATGTATATGAGAATTTCATCTTATTTCCATCACTTTCCATGTATAAATTTGAAAGTTCCCCTTTTTATTCCTCCTTAGATCTCTTCCACTCTTCAAGGTTATGAACCAGTTCTAAACTATACTCAATAATCTTCACAGAACCTTAATTTCTTTCATGTGTTTCGTGAAGATTGGGAATAAAGGATGGAGAGACTGGCTTAGCTAACCAAAGTCACAAAGCAAGTACTCAAGCAATAGGGCCCACTGTAAAGGGATTTTAGTCCATGGAACTCCTCTGTTCATTCATCTTTTTTTTTTTTTTTTTGTAGATAAAAGAATTATGACAAAAGTAGTACAAATATTAGTTGAACAAAGTAAATAAGTATCTTAATTATTAAGGCAGGGAAATGGAATATTATTCTCCACATTTGGAAAATTCTACATCGACACATGAATTTACCCATATGAGATGGGTGTGAAAAGTTTTAAAGACTTTTAAATTAGTTTTGGCCTAGGTACTGTACAATTGATGGAATACGATCAGCTGTTCTCACATTCCTGCATGCATCAGCAGTTTTACCCTAATGGGCTTCCAGAGAAAAGCTAATGGATGGGTCTTCTTTGTTTGAAGACATTTATAAAATCAGGTCAGAAAACAATATGTGCTTCTAGTGAAAGGTAATATTCCTAATTTATTTCCTCCCACCAAATTATATTTCTTTGGCCTTTACTCTTTATTTTGCTTGTTCTTATTCCTTAGCCCATTTAAAGAAACACTGTCAGTTAAGAGTCCAGGATGTGAACCAACTCTTGTGCATGTTTCTTTGAAGATGTTTCACTTAGCAGCCTGCCTACTGCTTGAAGGACAAACATCTGCCGGTGTCTGGAGTCATCTGCCTTGAGCTAATGTCCTGCTGTTTCAAACAGATGACATTTTCCTTAGATGGAGCCATTGCCATACTACTAGTAGATGTGAAGGATGTCTGGCCAACCCCAAAATAAATAAATAAATTCTGTGCAAATGGTCCCTGGGAATAGCTGTGTGACCATGGGTCTCCATGGTGGGGGACTCAGAGCCAATACCAGCCACTGAGGGCTCCTTTTTTGCTTTTCATTGGCATTATTTATTTGTATTTTTCTCAGAGTAGTCTGTCTTGGCTAGGGAAACAAAAACACTGTGCCTTTCTCAGCCCCACTAACAACCATGGAGCCCTTTCTAAGAGGAAGGGAGTCTTTTCCTCTTGGAAAACCCTTAGGGAACTTAAAGAAAAATAGACTCAGCACTGTTTGTTTGCTAAACTGCCTCAGACTTTATTTCCTTGCTTTCAGTTGAGGCTATGTAACTGGAAACCAAATCCTGGGTCTGTAGGCTCAAATGCAGATCTTTGAAAGTGTAATTTAGATTCCATACTTGGCGCCTTTCTGAGCTCAAATAAAAATTCTGACAGTTTCATTTTGGTAGAAAGTATAAATAGGAATTTTAAAAAAGTTGAAAGAGGCAATGGTGTATTTAATATTTGATAATATATTTGATCAGTGTTTGAGATCAGTTAACTAAGTCAATAATAAGGCTAGATCAAAGGTTAGAACTTTATAGGATCCAGACAAATGTGTCCTGTTTTATGATCACAGACTACCTCATCATCCTCATTTTTGTAGCCAGCTTTTCCCCCCAAGGGATTCGGGAAAGAGAATTATTACCACTACAAAGAAAACAGGTCTTTCACACCCTCTCCAGTTCCCCCATATTCCCACATACATTCTTTATTTATGGATGGTATATTTTTGCATTTATGTTAATTTTCAACCTCAAATCTGTACTATGCAGACTACAGTTTTCATACCTTTAAATATGTTCCTAACTGCAGAGCACATTCCCTGAGACCTTTAATTGCTCTTTGGAACTAGGATGGACACACACACACACACAGAAATACAGTGTGTCCGTAAAGTCATGGTGCACTTTTGACCGGTCACAGGAAAGCAACAAAAGACGATAGAAATGTGAAATCTGCACCAAATAAAAGGAAAACTCTCCCAGTTTCATACCTATTCAATGCAGTTCGATGTGGGCTCCATTTGTTGCCCTACACACATCCAAATGATAGTGAAGTTCTTGCCACATATGGGTAAGGACGTCTGGTGTAACAGAGTGAATAACGTCTGTGATTCTCTGTTTTAAGTGATTAATGTCGTTGATATGTTCAATGTACACATGTTGCTTCCCATAACGCCAAAGGTAAAAGTCTAAGGGCGTCAGATCCGGGGATCGTAGTGGCCATGGCTTGACAGAACCACTGCCTATCCACACGCATGCATAGATTTTTTAGGGTTCCTTAGGTAGCTATCCCGTATAGCCTCTACAGGCTCGTCACTGACTGATGGCCTACCAGAATGGGGTTTCTCCACCAAACTGCCGGTTTCTTTCAACTGCTTATCCCACCGAGTAATATTATTCCTATGTGGTGGCGCTTCATTATAAACGCGCCGATATTCACGTTGCACTTTGGTCATGGATTCGAATTTAGTAAGCCACAGAACACACTGAACTTTCCTCTGTACCGTCCACATCTCAACTGGCATGGCCGTGGGCTGTTCCACTGTATACACAGTGTTACATCATCATCTGCGCATGCACACATGCTGCCACATCATCCTACAGAAACTGGGAGAGTTTTCCTTTTATTTAGTGCAGATTTCACATTTCTATCATCTTTTATTGCTTTCCTGTGACCGGTCAAAAGTGCACCGTGACCTTACGGACACACTGTAGTGATCTTTCATGCCTATGGAACCTACTTCCTCTTCCAAGGAAAGAAGACTATTACCAAACTGGCAAGTTTCTGTTTTGATTATTTAAAAGAGTTAAGAACCTTCAGAACAGCTTTTTGATCAACTGAAACACTGGATAATCTGGTAGCTTTATAATACTGCTGTATTTTGACTTAAGAAATGCTGGACTGTTTTATTCACTGCTGTGACCAGTGACTGGTACATGACTGGCACATCAGTGCTTGATAAATAATTTGTTGATTGCATGTAGACAAAACTTCTTATAGAAATAAAGTTCCAAAAGCCTCTTATCTCAAGACAATTGTCAGATAACTTAGATAAGAAAGTCTTGTCATGAGAATGAGATAAAAAGTGCAAAAGTCAGACAGTACAATTAACATTTCAGATTGCCTTTCTAATTCATTGGTTAGTTTCTAAAGAACCTAAAGTTTGAAAAAGAAGAAGAAAAGAAAAAAAGGAAAGAAACTAAACCTCAAAACTTATAAATCTATTTTGAGCAGTGAATGCTATATAACATCATTATTTACATAGGCAAATAAGTGAAACCTGCTATTAGGAAGTTGGGGTAAATATATTTAACAAAGAAACTATATCATGTAAGAGAGCAGCATGCTAAACGTCATCAGATATGTTCAGAATTTGAGAGCAGAATATTAATAAACAATAAAACAATACACTTAGATGAGGCAAAGGGAGCTCATAAATTAGGACACACTTGAGCGGAAATAACAGAACATTTAATGTTAGAGTTTTCTATTCTCCCTCTCAACACCATCCATTATGCACACATTATTAATACCATCGAACATAAAAAATCACAAAGGAAGGGCTGAAGCAGTTTAATGATTGCTGAAGAAAGATGGGGCTGTAAAACATCTGACTTTTTCACTGACTGTTGGACCCATCAGGGGATTTCAACAAATCACAAGCTATTAGGTAAAATGTTAGTCAATATGGGTATTCAATTAAGGACAAAGCATTAGGGAGACATTTGGTTGTCATCTTCTCTTTTTAAGAAAGTGTGTGTGTGTGGCAGGTATTCAGGCTTTTTTTAGTCCTCTTGTACGCTTGTTTTTGTTTTTTACAGGGACAGAGAGAGAGAGAGTCAGAGAGAGGGACAGATAGGGACAGACAGACAGGAACAGAGAGAGATGAGAAGCACCAATCATTAGTTTTTTGTTGCTGTTGCGACACCATAGTTGTTCATTGATTGCTTTCTCACATGTGTCTTGACCGCGGGCCTTCAGCAGATCTAGAAACCCCTTGCTGGAGCCAGCGACCTTGGGTCCAAGCTGGCAAGCTTTTGCTAAAGCCAGATGGGCCCGTGCTCAAGCTGGCGAGCTCAGGGTCTTGAACCTGGGTCTTCTGCATCCCAGTCCAACACTCTATGCACTGCGCCACCGCCTGGTCAGGCTGCATTGTTTAATTTAATTTTTACGATACCTATCAACTAAATATTACATCCACACCCTTAGAACAGTGCCTGACATAGAGTAAGCAGAATATAAGGTTTGAAAAAACAAAGTATGTGCCTATTAAAGCGAACATCTACCATATACCTTTCCATGTATAAAGCACCACCCCAAATGGACTACAGGTATTATCCTAGTCCAATTCTATGAGGCAGATCCTGGCACCAACTTTGATTTACTAGGGAAAAAACTGAGATCCAGAACAACTAAAGGATCAATGAATGGAACCAAAATTTGAATCTAGTCTCCTTGACCCCAACTCCCATGGAAAGTGAGACTTTGTCTGAGATCATATAGATATTATGTGCCAGAGCACAGCTATTAACCTAGTTTCATTATTCTGTCTACTTGAAGTATAATACACACACACACACACACACACACACACACAATTTTTATCCCGAGTTCCTAGCACAGACCTCCTAAAATTGTTAGAATTTCAAGGCTGTCTTTTACCATTCATAATGAGTTCCTTCCAACCATAACCAAGTTTATGATAATGAGGTGACTCTTGATAGACTCCTACATAGCTTCTGGATGGAGGTTGGTCTGCCAGGGGAAACACCCACATGATTAGAGTTCAAACTTTCAACCCCATATTTCCCACCACCTCAAGGGAAAGGGGGGAGGCTGCAGATCCAGTTTAATCACCAATCATTTCATCAGTCATGACTATGTAATGGAACTTCAATAGAGCTCTCCAACAGCAAGGCTTGGTAAGCTTCTGGGCTAGGGAACACACCAATTTGCTGAAAAGGTGGCTGGCTCCCCTAGAGAGTAAGCACACAAAAGCTGTGGTTCTTCCTGTATTCTTGTCCTTACTCTGCCCTCTGCATTTTTTCCATTGGGCTGTTTCTGAGTTGTATCTTTTATAATAAAACTTACTAGTATGAGTTCTGTGAGTCATCCTAGAGAATTACTGGACATCAGTGGGGTTGAAGGATTCCTAAATTTGAAGTTAGCTAGGAAGAAATGTGAAAAGCCTAAGGACTGCATTTTGGCTGACTTCTCAAGTGAGACTAAACCCTTAACTTCTGGGGTCTGCACTAACCCTGGGGAGTTAGTGTCAGAATTGAATTAGGACACTGAATTGAATTGAATAATTGGTTGATGTTTGGAAAACCAGCCAATAAATCACTAGTCATGACTTGACTACTGGATTTATACATATTAGGTATCTAAAAAGAAATTCATTATTTCCAATAAGATGTATGTTTATTCTCTTTAAATACTCAGTCAGGTCAAAATACAACCACAAGTGAAAACTAGTTTTAATGGAGATCTTCTATGAGGTAATTAGCTAAAATGTGCATTCTGTTAATCTGTATTCTAATTCTGATTGAAAAGCTTCTTTGGCTGCACATGTAGAAAACTGTCTGCTCTGTCAGAGTCAGAAGAAACACTACCATGGAAATATAGAATTATAATTAATCTGTTGGCATTACTAGTTGTGATCTCTCTAGGTCAAGGGATAGCCAAGAAAAGATGAAACTACCCTTGTTTATAAAACTTGGGAGATTTCATTAACTTTACAATGCACCTCAATATTTTGGGAATAGAGTCATCACCTATGCTGCATGTGCCTAAGCTTCTCTGAAATTGTACTTAAGCTAGAGACCTTTCCTGTATCTTGTCCAGTCTCATCTCAACATGAGGTCCTCAGCTTTGACTATGGAAAAACCTCAGAACTCTAGATAGGACCAAAAAACTGGGGACAAGGGGATGAGCAATAGAAGAGACCTCTTTCTTTAGGACTTACGTGGCCACGTGTGGTAGGGGACAGGGGCATGGCTGGCAGAGACGTGGAGGTCCCCGGATGGAATCTCCAATATAACCATCTAGGCACTTCTCACAGTGCTCTCCTGTCGTATTCCGCAGGCAGTGCTATAAGACAAAAGATAGAAACATTTACGAGGACACAAAAGAAATTTTATAGAAAATGAGTCTAGGAACCAGGCAATTCTTCTAGCAAAGAAGATGTCAGACTTGACAGAATAGACAGTGTGCATCGGTACTGATCATCATAAAGGAGCCACATTGTCCCAGTCAATGCTAGAAAGTGCACACAATAATACACAACTTCCTTCTTGACTTCTAGATGTGCACCAACAGCCTGGAACTCTAGAGTTTGTGTGCTGAGAGGATTATTCATCAGTTACTTATTTCAATGCAGAATGATAACCAGAATAATCAAACTCTGGATATTGTAGAAGAGTCAGCTTACCGACTTGGAATGCATATGAAATGAAAAAACAAAATCTCCCTGGTGCTTACCCATGACAGTGGTAACATTTTAAGGATTTATGGGCTTGGAAGAACAAAATGTGTCATGCTGGAGTGTAAATGGAAAGAAGGTGGCTAAAGAATTTCAGCTGGTGGGTTGGTGTCTTGGAGAGTGACATACAAGAAATAGTAAGCTGGTTTGTTTGTATAATTTCTCCATTTGTTGTGAGGCGATTAGAAAAAAAAAGCACAAAACAGGTTGATTCTTCTGCCTAAGATGCCTATTCATCATTCATGATCTTTACCTGGTCTCAAAACTTCCTGGATTCCCTCCTGATGCTCTCCACCTGCCACTACCCTCACATTCTATTCTTCTGCTCCCAGCGTGGTCTTTAACCACAGCACTGCTATCAACTTCCATGTAGCAGGTACTCATGGCTCTTTGTCCAGCTGATAGATTGACTTCTGACTAGTACTCCATAAGAGGCAGTGCTGCTAGTTTGCTAATCGTTTTCTCCAAATGGACTGACTAGGATTGCATAAGGCAATGCAATTAGCATTATGATATCTTCATTTTTATATTCATCAGAGTGCATAAAGGTTGAATAAGGTTTTAAGTGAAAAATGATGCTGTTAGAATCAGAATGCCATTGAAGAGACACCCTCTTGTTTGAGCAACTCTCTTAGTAAGACCTACGCACAGAGCTTCTACAGAATGAATGACTTTTTCCAAACAGTACTCTGTGGAGGAAGCCTGGGGAAGGCCAGATGGAGCAGGAATAGGCTGCACTCTAAGCTCTTTTGTCCTTATGGTTCATGTTGAAGTTCAAAATAAAGTGATAGTGTGGCCCTGTTTTAAATATTTTATATAGATTAATTTAATTCTCACAATAATTTTAAGTAAAGTTACATTCCCCACCCCACCCCCATTTTACATATGAAAGATGGAGGCACAGACAGTTTATAATACATTGCCCAATGGCACAGATGGTAGGCGGCAAAAGTGACATTCTAACTCAGACTATCTGACTCCGGAGGCTAGGCTGTTCATTTCCACATTATACTGTGTCTCCAGGGTGTTAGAGAAAAGGCTCCTCTCCAAAAGAGTCACGAAATGACTGCATGAGGAGGCCTCAGACTATCTTATGAACAGTTCGAGCTTCAAATACAGTATACACACTGGTTAAAAAAGAGGAATCCTACTGTGGGCAACCAGCTGTCCTGACTGAACACCCTTTGCATATTTAATTGGTTATCTTTGACTCCTAATTAGAATTATATTAGAATGGAATTTAGGGGATAGTTCAGATTGTCTGATAGACCAATGAGAGACTCTGAAAAATAAAATCCGATGTGACTAAAACAGGATGTTAACATAGTTTCCTCACCGTTTCTAATACTGTGTCTTGTGCTAAGTCAGTTGTCAGTAAATATTTGTTGAGAAAAGAAATGAAAGAAAAAGTGACAAAGGGCGAATTAGTTAACTAGTGCCTGGAGCAATGAAAGGAAATAGCATACACCCAAAGCCAGCTAGAAGCCAGTGGCAGTTTCTCATCCCAGGGAAACCAATGAGCCTTGCCCCACTACCAGGAACCTAAGCCATAAACAATACAGTGGAGCTATTCGTAGACTGGGGTCAGATTATCTGAGTCTTTGTTGGACAGATGAAACCCACCTGTGCAGACCACTCTTAATGCCTGAATACCCATTAAGCTGCAAAAATGAGCTAATTCCAATTCTGTCTGCTTATGGACCAACAGATGCTTTGGATTCCTAGTTAGGGCTCTAATTCTTCCATGGCAGCCACGGGGAGCAATTACCTTCAGGGGCAAAGCCACCAAATCTCTCCACCTCTAAATGCTCAGAGTATGAACACTGACTTTCCTCACCTGCCTTATTTTAAAGGGGTTGTAATGAAATTCCCTAAAAAGCAGTGATGCACAGTTTGGGAGATGGGCAGAGAGTGCTGGAAGCAGCTACTAGTTCTTCCATTTTCTAGCTGGTCGACTTTGAACAAGTCACTTGACCTTTCTAGGCCTCTATTTTCCATCTGTAAATGAGGACTTAGACTTGATGGCCAATAAGCTTTCCTCTAGCTCTGAAAATCCTTTACTCTGATATTGCAAATATCCCTTTACCTTCAATGGTCTGCCATTTAAAAAACAGAAAACAAAAAATGACAACAGTTAACAAGTATGTTGTTGGGGGGGGAAGAGTTATCTTTAAATAAAACTGATCTCATTTAAAAATGACTAAAGCATTTAGAATCTCTGGCCAGTGGCTAAGAAAGCTACTCTCTGCAGAGGTCCCCAAACTATGGCCCGTGGGCCGCATGCGGCCACCTGAGGCCATTTATCCGGCCCCACCCACACTTCCGGAAGGGGCATCTCTTTCATTGGTGGCCAGTGTATGGACTACTGTATGTGGCGGTCCTCCAACGGTCTGAGGGACAGTGAACTGGCCCCCTGTGTAAAATGTTTGGGGACCCCTGATTAGTGACTTGATTGCAGATTAGTATTAGGAATGACATTTGGATACCGGCTGTGTCGCCTTCACATGAGAAGGGATGTCTCTTAATGACTTGGCCACAGCAGCGGCATAATGTAGGAAGAAGGCCTGAAGGATCTGGTCAGCCTTGGTGTGGTTTGTCACATTCTTTGTGCAAGACTATAATCTATATAGATCTGTGGTTCTCAAAATATACCCATGGAAGTAAAGGCTATTTCCATAAAATATTAAGATCTTATTTTATTTTGCATTCTAGATTTCTCACATGTGTTAAGTGGAGTTCTCCTGAAGCTACAAGATAGAAGATATCATCACAGATTGATGCAGAAGAGTATATGAGATTCATCTGCCTCCCATTAAGCAAGACATTGAATATATTTTCAATTTGTAAATTGATGTGATTTATTATTATTTTCAAAGAAATTAATAGGAAAATATTATTTTAAATTTTGTTTTAAATTCAAATGTGGAAATAGAGATAGATGTAATCCACATAAGCACAAGTTTTTTGGCAACCTGAATAATTCTTAAAAGTGTAAAGGACTCACGAGACCAAAAAGTTTGAGAAATGCTGCTCTGTCTACATCAGTGCTTCTCAAACTTGAATGTGCACACGAACACCTTGGGCACCTTGTGAAAATGCAAATTCTGATTAAGGACATCTGGGCGATGGCCTGGGTGTCTATTTCTAACAAGCTCCCAAGTTAACATCAATGTTTCTGGCCTAGATTATAGTTTGAGAAGTAAGAGTCAGAACACCTAGCATAGGTAACACTGTTTGCAGTTTCCTTCACAAGGAACCTGAACCTGGGTCTCTATGGTAACAGACAGTACCTCTTCCTGAAAGATACCCACTCCTGGGAGGCTGAGCAAGAAGTCCTAGGCAGAGAGTAGAGGGCGCCAGCTCTGGTCAGAGAGCAAGAGCACGGAGCGAGTTAGGGGGGACTGAGGAGCTCAGTGGGGCTGGAATACATGCTCCTGAAGAATTTTAGAAAGGTGGGTGCCTCGATTAGGTTGTGTTTTTGAAAGGTGTCTCCACTGTTAGTGAGGAAGCACATCAAGAAAAGGAGGGTCTGGAGCTTTGTCCTACTGCCTGCCATTTATCTGCCTCATCATTCCTTCCTTGCGCCTCCATCTGCAGCTTCCCAGGGAGTCAGCCCGGTCCACTCCTGTGGCCTGGCTTCTGGGTCCCTGCCTTCCAGACTCTGCTGAGAACCCTTCCCCACGCATCCCCATTCTGATAAGATGCAAAGTGGCCTTTTGGAAAGACACCTGGTACATGTTGGGTTCCATTAGGTAAGCCGCTTTTCACTTAGCCGCCTTTCTGTGTTTGAAAAGGTAGCCTTCCTCCTTCCTTTAAGGTTCCTAGACAGCCAAAGCAGTCCTGCCTGGGCTCTCCTGCTGCTTCTTCTATTCTGGGCTCTTTCTTGTTTCACTGTCCCCAGCTTTAATAAACTTACTCTAAAAAAAAAAAAAAAAGTATTCCTCTTATGAAAAAATCTCTGAGCTTTTTTTGATATGTCCAAAATGGTAACATAACTTTACCTATTCTATATTTTATTGTTACATGGCTTGATTCCTTAAAATCAGTGTGTGGAATATAAGCTCTAATTGAAATTGGACATTGGAATGGAAGAAGACTTAGAAACAATGGAGGGAGGACAAGGCAGAGGCATTATAAGCCTTTAAAATAAAAGCAAAATAAAATGAAATAAAAGAAGGCCTTTTCTTTTTTTACAGGGACAGAGAGAGTCAGAGAGAGGGATAGATAGGGACAGACAGACAGGAACAGAGAGAGGTGAGAAGCATCAATCATTAGTTTTTCGTTGCCGTTGTGACACCTTAGTTGTTCATTGATTGCTTTCTCACATGTGCCTTGACCGCGGGCCTTCAGCAGACCGAGCAACCCCTTGCTGGAGCCAGCGACCTTGGGTCCAAGCTGGCGAGCTTTTGCTCAAGCCAGATGGGCCCGTGCTCAAGCTGGCGAGCTCAGGGTCTCGAACCTGGGGTCTTCTGCATCCCAGTCCGATGCTCTATCCACTGCGCCATCGCCTGGTCAGTCTGAAGGCCTTTTATTTTTAATTGCTTATGAAAAATGGAAGGCACGAGTTAGGCCAGGTAAGCTGCAAACAACTGATTGAAACTCTGGAGCACAGAATGAGCTGCAAGGAAGGGTCAGGTGGAACCATTGCCTCTTCTCTGGCTCCCTGAGAACTGAGGTCTACAGGGTGCGAGTGGAGAAACAGGTCCTGCTCAACCAGCTGGCCGGGACAGGGATGCAGAAGGAAACAAACAGGGTTTGATTCTAGTGTGACCTCATAGACAATATATTTACCAACCGAATGGTAATCTATCTTTTCTATATTGGCAAGCTTCTTCTGCTCCCTCACTTGTGCTAATGAAATTCAAATTACATTTTTTGTTATTTGAAATGGATAAGAATATATCTATATTTTAGCTCTGGGGGATAAGATTGTGGCTGATTTTCCCTTTGAACTTCAGGTACAGTATATATCTGTATTGTCATTATTTTGCTTGTGGGTTTTTTGTTTGTTTGTTGTTTTTTACATTTAGCATATATTACTTTAACTGGGGGGAAATGTATTTTCTACCAGGTATGGTGGTGTGGAGGAACCATCATTAGGATAAATAGGGTAGCTATTCTTTATCCCTCTCCTTTTTTTTCCTCTTTTTTAAAGATTTTATTTATTGATTTGAGAGAGAGAGAGAGAGAGAGAGAGAGAGAGAAGGGTATGGAAAGAGTGGAAAGCATCAACAAGCAGTTACTTCTCATATGTGCCTCGATCGAGCAAGCCCAGGTTTTGAACTGGTGACCTCAGCATTCCAGGTGAATGCTTTATCCACTGTGCCACCACAGGTCAAACCTCTCTTTTTTTAAATGTTCTGTCTTGGAACAAAGTAATTGCAAGGAGATGGGCAACTCCCCCAAGTGTACATAAGAGTGCTTACACTCTAGCCCATCCCCAAATTTTATTAGAAACTCACAGGCCTCAGGTTCTATGAAGGAATCACTTGATTGTCCCCTTCAGAAACTCATGACTAGTCAGAGAAAGACCATGATAGCTCCTATTCTGAGAATGTTCCTGTCAGTGACTGGCTTTGTCTTAGCTCTCCCTGGGCATTGGCAGGAGGAACTTACTCCCCTTTCATTTATTTGTCTTCCATCTTATTGAATAGCAGCTGATGGACTTTTCAGTCCCTATTAACATATTTTAATAAACCAGATAAAAATCCATGGGATTTTTCAAATGTCACTGGGATTAAAATAACAGGAAACCGGAGATGGAAGCATTAGAAAGGGGTAGCTTTTGGCAGCTGCAGTGCCTACACTGCTACAGAGGACATCCTGGATGTGATGGTTATTTAAGAAGGTGGGGGAGGGGGAAACAGAACTGCCAGGATGTAACAAACACTACAAAGAAAACAATGGTTAGCGTCTGCCACTTCATTCTCTCTGTTGTCAGAAAAATGGCAACTGCTAGGTTTAAAATAAATAAGAACATTCTAATTTGCATCTTAATGTAAATCATGAGTAAAATAACACCTCCATGTACACACCTTGGAGACCACTTATAATCAAAATTATCTGCTTAAAAGAATAATTATGTTAATTTGAGGTAAAGAGGTCTATTTAGTTGAGTATTCTTATATTTTATACAAAATACTCTTGCACTTTGAAAAGCCTCTTTTGCCTCATATGACCTTAAAGAACCTAATTATTTTGCTATGTAGCATAGCTCATGGAGGAAAATATGACCTTATGGTCTGACCTGTGGTATTACAGTAGATAGACATCAACCTGGAAAGCTGAGGCCACCAGTTTGAAATCTTTAGCTTGCCTAGTCAAGGCACACATAAAAAGAAAGTACTATGAGTTGATGCTTCCTGCTCCTTGCCCCGACCCCTACTTTCCTCTCTCTCTCTCTCTCTCTCTCTCTCCTCTCTCTAAAATCAATCAATAAATTTTATTTTTAAGAAAAATAAACATGCCTCCTGTGACCCTGGCTGGGCAGCTCAGTTGGTTAGAGCATTGTCCAGATATACCAATGTTGTGGGTTCCATCTCTTATCAGGGCATATACAAAAATCAACCAATTAATATACAGCTAAGTGGATTATCAATGTTTGTGTCTCTCTCTTTCTCTCTAAAACAAACAAACAAACAAACAAATAAATAAATAAAATTTTTTTATGCCTCCTATGACTTTTATAGAAACGACTTCTGGCCTGTCCAGGTGGTGGCGCAGTGGATAGAGCATTGGACTGGGATGTGTAGGACCCAGGTTTGAGACCCCGAGGTCGCCAGCTTGAGCGCGGGCTCATCTGGTTTGAGCAAGGTTCACCAGCTTGAGCCCAAGGTTGCTGGCTCTAGCAGGGGTCACTCATTCTCCTGTGGCCCCCAGGTCAAGGCACATATGAGAAATCAATCAATGAACAACTAAGGAACCACAATGAAGAATTGATGTTTCTCATCTCTCTTCCTTCCTGTCTGTCTGTCCCTATCTGTTACTCTCTCTGGCTCTCCCTGTCTCTGCCACACACACAAAAAAATAACAATAAAAATAAAAAAAAGAAACTACTTTTGGTAAAATTTTCATTTCTATTTTCACTAAGTTGTCAGTCCATTCAGTGAAAACAGGAAGTATGTATGTAGCAAGTAGTTTTTTGCTACAAAGAGACCTTTACAAATCTTTATCACGTTTCACTGAAGAACAGTCTATTGCAGAATTCATTTCAGTGAAGAGAATAAAAAGTCTTCTGAGGGTTTGATCACAAAACTATAAACGCCATCAGGCCAAAGCTTTACATTTTATTAGTAATTTGGTTCAAACCTCATTTTAAAAAATAAATTTTTGATCTATAGGCCTGACTACCTTACAAGTTGTAAAATAGCCTATGAAACAACTTTTATTTTCCCAGTTTATGTGGAGCAAAGCCAAACATATGGCAAACTGTACTATTACAGGGGAATTTGGATGGGTGATCTCCTCCTATGTGTGTTATGTTCAATCTCTCATTGGCCCGCAGCAGGAAGTTAGCTGCAGAGGGTGGTGAGGCAGTTCCCCCGGAGCACATGCACATTCAGACACATGCTTTGGTGGCCACTTACAATCATGAGCAGCTTATATGAGGTGTTTTACAGGGAAAGGTAAAGGGTAAAAAAAAAATTTTTTTTGATTGGCGGCTTGTTTCTAGGTAGCTCCAACATCCAGGAAGAATATTTGATTCCCGCTCAACACTCAAAGGGCCAATGAAATACGTGCGAAGTGTAAGTGCCCCTGACCTACCACACAGAGTCCAGAGCCGTCCATGCACTTGTAGGCATTGCCGTTACAGTCACAGGGCAAACATTCTCCTGACTGGGCGAGAAAGAATCCAGCACCGCATGTCTGAAACACACACAACAGCATTTTCTTTATTGAAAAGATAAATTTGGTCAATATTTTCTGAGAGGAGTAAGAAGAGATGATTAAGAAACTATCTAAATATTTCTTTACAAAACAAACTAAAAATTTATACTACCATTCTGTGATAGGTGATGTATATTCAATTATCTTTGTTACACATTTTTTTCTCTCTTCTTTCACTTTACCAAAAAATAGGAATAACTTTAGCAGTGTTCTATCATTGTAAGGAATATTGAGACTTTAGGTAATGATAAAAGAGAAGAAATGTCTAGTGCTTTTTCCAAAACAAAACCATAATTATTACGGTAAGGAATTGTATCATGTTACCTATAAAAATTTGTGATTTCAAAAATTATTGGCTATAATATAACAATTTAGAGCTGTGTCTTTCATAAGCTTGGTCTCTTAAAATGTTTATCTTTTCAGATCCTAAAATTTTAAAGGGTGGATCCTGTGTGGATGCTGTTTATATATTTCATTTACACTCATAATTCTGTGAGGAACACGTTATTTTCCTTTATTCTAGCAAAAAGATTATTAGACCCAGAAGTGCTGAGAGGGTTGTGGCAATTGGAGAGGGTTGTGGCAATGTTAAACCATTCTGCAATGCATCAGTCAACTGATGACCTGCCCTCTTCAAATGTCACTAGTGCTCCAGCCGAGAAACTTCGCGAGAGTGTTCTTGGTTTATGCAGTTGATTTATAGATATGTATTTTATGTTACTTTGGAATGTCTCGATGATGTAAGGCAGAAATGGCCTTATAGGCCTGGAAGTCTACTCCCTGCCCACCAGACAGATTTACTTCTAAAGAATTCCAAACAGATAAGAATCTGGGTTGTTTCCACAAATTTACAAAGTAGATTTCACATTATCCCCTACCAGCCAATTGAACCATTGTAGTCGAGACTTGACTACTAGGAAATTTTTCATTATATCTGGCTGAAGTCCCTCTGACTGCTATGCAAACCCATTTCCTCTTACATTTTTCTCTGTAAAGAAAAGAAAAAAAAATCACTAGACATAATTATTTACAGTATAATAACACCACCACTTTGGATCCTAACACTAAAAGCTAATATATTCCATTTAGAGAAAGTTTAATAGAGTACAATGACATTAACCCATGAAGAAAGGCAAAGGAATGCCATTTTACTAAGTGAAGGAAAATAAGGCTGAGAGAGAACAAATTTATAATTTATAATAGAAAGCTGTCATTAATAGTAAGCCTTCTTCTCAGTTTCCACTAGAGAACAAAAGAGAGGGAAAGGTACTAAAATTGCAGCTGGAAGCATTTAATTTATGCCATCTAATTTCACATCTCTGACTTCTGTTTTGAAATATAAAAACACAGGTTTCATTATTATGTAGTATATATGCATATCTCTATATATTTTCTGAGTTATATATATCTTAAACTATTTTTTCTTTTTTCTTTTTCATTCAGTGAGAGGAGGGGAGGCAGAGACAGACTCCTGCTAGCACCCCAACCAGGATTAACCCAGAGAGTTCACTAGGGGGCGATGCTCTGCCCATCTGGGGTGTTGCTCTATTGCTCAGCAACCAGGCTCTTTTTAGCTCCTGAGTCAGAGGACATGGAGCCATCCCCAGTGCCACAGAGTCAACTCACTCCAATCTAGCCATGGCTGCAGGAGGAGGAGGAGGAGGAGAGAGATGTGGGAGGGAGAGAGAAGTGAGAGGAGAAGGGGTGGAGAAGCAGATGGGCACTTCTCCTGTGTGCCCTGACTGGGAAACAAACCTGAGACATCCACACGCTAGGCCAACGCTCTACCAGTGAGCCAATAAGCCAGGGCTAACCTTCTTTATATTATTTAACTGCTCACAAAAGTTAGAGGATATTTTATCACTTCATATTTATTTTGAAATATTCCCTAATTATATATACTGGTTGGCTTGACCTGTGGTGGCGCAGTGGATAAAGTGTCAACCTGAAACACTGAGGTCACCAGTTCAAAATCCTGGGCTTGCCTGGTCAAGGCACATATGGGAGTTGATGCTTCCTGTTCCTCCCCCTTTCTCTCTCTCTCTCCCCTCTAAAATGAATAAATAAAACCTTAAAAACAATACAAAAATATATATCCTGGTCAAAAGACATAAAATTGATTTGATAATGTTAACTGTGTTTCCTCTTGTAGTTTGAGACAGAGGGGTTTAATTATAAGACATGGATAAAAATAGTGAGGAGCTTCATATTAGTCATCTATCTCAGTATTTTTAAATAAAATATTGGAGTAAAATTTTTAATTTTAATTACTACTTCTTCCCTAGCATTAATGAGATATAAGTGACATGAAACATTCTGTAAATTTAAGGTGTACAATGTGTTGATTTGATACATTGCAAAATGACTACTATCATAGTAGTACCTAACATTTCTATTAAGTCACATAATCACCATTTCTTTTTGTTTTGAGAACATTTAAGGTTTACTCTGTTAGCAACTTTTAAGTATGTTACTGTAGGTCAAATAAGTTTGCAAATATAATGTTTATGTTTGCTCGCTTATAGTTTACATTGGGTGTGGGAGACAGGCTGTGAGCTGACACAGTCTTCATAGCCTAAGGCAGTGGTTCCACTGGTGCGCCCTAGAAGATTTCCAGGTGTGCCCTACAGTATTCCAGAGAAATATGTGCCTGTTGGGGATCAGAAAACCAACAGGGTTTTTGGAGGTTAGATTTTTGGGGGACAGAGGTATGGGGAATTGTCTGTAAGATGACAGTTTGCCCGACCCCCCACCTCACTTGCCTGATTAGGTTGCAAAAGGCTGTTAAGCTGTGGTGCTGGATTGTTTACACTACCCCCCATGCTCCCCGGAAAGACTGGAGTCAAGTTTCTTCTATCCTTTGTTTGGTGTAAAGTTAAGATGATATGTATAGTGGGGGTTTTGGATTGATGATTAAACATAAGGAATTGTGTCTTGAAACCTTTGGATTTATTTAAAAGAAGAATATAAGGCAATATCTAAAAAAGCTTTGAACATTTTACTATAATTTTCAACATCCTATTTAAGTGAATTAGGATTTTCTGCCCTCAACACAATTAAGAGTAATAAGAGAAGAATTCTTCAATGTATTGACGAGGAAATGAAAGTTTGCCTTTTAAAATATGCCCAAACATTGAAGAAATCACTAGGACACATCAGGCTCATGTTTCTCATAAACACATGAATGAAAAAACTTAACGCATTCACTCTGATACCAGCCGAATTTACTAACTCTTACTAAGAATGTATCTATATATATAAAAAGATAACATTTTTGTTGTTTTTTAATTTTTAACACCTTTTTACAAATTCTAAAAAGCATAACAAAAAATGTAACATAAAAATGATTTTTTAATGTCAGAATAAATTTAATTTTGTCATATTTATTTCATTTAATTACAATAAAAGCACGCTTGGACTTTGTTGGGCAGATAAAATATATTATGCTCACTTTGTTAAAGATGGCGCTGCCCACATGGAAGTTCATTGATATTAATGTGTGTTCGGGGACAGGCTGTGGGCAGGCCGGGTCGTTATAGCCTACGCCTTAGTTTTAAGAGTAAGCTTTTTCTCCACACCCTTGACTGATTGGATGATGTAGGGTGGTGCACTCTCATGAGGAATCCCATTGTGCCTCAGATGAGTGACTTTGTATCAGAGACTTTCTTGTTTGTAGATTGGATTAAGGGTTTAGATTTCTACAGTATAAAGTGGGGCAGGCCGGGGGCTTGCTCTCACTCAGTTCCTGGGATTAGTATAGAGAGGAGAGCTGAGTAAGGCCACATGGAGGCCAGGAGAAGCAGCCAAGATGGCAGAATGCTGAGGAGGAAGCCAGTTTGTGCAGTTTGTGTAGAGAGAAGGAGATGGGAAACAGAGGTGAATAAGTCTGGTGAGCTAGAAACCTGTGATGCTAGGAAACTCAGATAAGTCAGTAGCTTTGTGAGCACTGAATGTGTGGGTTTTGGAGCTCAGTGTGTGTTTTTGCTTGCCCACCAGGTGCAAGCTAGAATTAAAGCTGATGGCTCACCAGTTCTTGGCTCCGGTGTTTCATTACCGACTGTCAGAATCTAATGTGAACCTGCACTGGCCAGGCAGCCCTGTTGGTGGCCGCGAATACTGGCTTTACAGACTTTATATTTTTTTCTTTAATATTTGACTTAATTATTATAATATATTTCTCAGAAATTTGTATATAGTGTGCCTACAATTATTTGTAGGATTTTAAATGTGCCCCAACTTCAAAAAGTTTGAGAACTACTTGCCTAAGGCTTAGTTTTAAAACTAAGCCTTTCCCACCCTTTTAATACTAAGATCTTTTCAACTTCCTTCTAATACTAAGTTTTTCTCAAAACTAAGCTTTTCCCCACACCATTGACTGTTGCATGATGTGGGGTGGTGCACTCTTATGAGGAATCCCATTTATGCCTCAGATAAGTGGCTTTGTATCAGAGACTTCCTTATTTGTATATTGGCTTAAAGGCTTTAATTTTCTACACTCTAAAATAAGTGGATCAGGGCTCTCACTCGCGTGGCTCCTGCCATCAGCATTGCAGAAGAGAGGCAGCCAAGATGGCAGAGTGTAAAGGAGAAGCCTGTTTATGCATAGTTTGTGCAAAGAGAAGGAGATGGCGAACAGAGGTGAATAAGGCTGTTGGGGCCTTTGATTCTAGGAATACTCAGATGAGTCAATGGCTTTGGGAGCCCTGAATGGAAAGGGAAGTGTTTTCCTGCTATGTGTATTTCTTGCCCACTGGGTGTGAGCTAGGATTAAAGCTAATGGCCCACCAGTTCTTGGCTCTGTTGTTTCATTACCGTCTGTTCGAATCAAATGCGAACCTGCACAGGCCAGGCGGCTGTGATGGTGACCACAACTACTGGCTTTACAGTAACACTTTATTATTAGCCATAATTATGGTGCTATACATTAGATACCCAGAACCTGTTAATCTCATAACTGGAAGTTTTGCGCACTTTGATCAATCTCTCCCCATTTCTTCCCTCCACTTCCCACCTCAGCAACCGTAAGCACCAATCTGGTCTCTGTTCTATGAGTTCCAATGAGTGGGTCCAAAATTGGAGGTATATTGCAGAATAAAAGCATACTGGTAGTGGCAGGAAGTGATGCCTGGAAACTGTACATAAGATCTACTTGCACCATCAACTACAATAAGGACTACCAACTCCTTTGGCCAAAGAATCAAGTTTCAGTAAAGTTATTTTGAATTGATATTATTTCTAGTCTTTTAGGCATTCATGTAGCTCTTTTGTCTGAAGAAGATAAAAAAACAATAAAACTTTCCCTGAATAGTCTGTACAGTGGTGGCACAGTGGGTAGAGTGTCAACTTGGGATGCTGAGGTCCAAGGTTTGAACCCCAAGGTCACCAGCTTGAGTGCTGGCTCAACAGCTTGAGTGCAGGGTTGCTAGCTTGAGTGTGGGATCATTAAAATGATCCATGGTTGCTGGCTTGAACCCAAAGGTCTCTGGCTTAAAGCCCAAGGTCACTAGTTTGAGCAAGGAGTCACTGGCTCAGTTGGATTCTCCTGTCAAGGCACGTATGAGAAGCACTCAATGAATAACTAAAGTGCCGCACTTACGAGTTGATGCTTTTCATTTCTTTCCATCTCTCTCTCTCTCTCTCTCTGTCTTGTTAAACAAATAAACAAAAAAAGAAAACTTGTCCTGAATAAATGAATCATTTTGAATATGACAGTGGCTAATCCTTCCTATCCCTGAGGCCTTGGCTAAATTAAAACTCATTAAAAATAATAAAAATAAAATTGTCACCACATAGAAAAAAAAACAGCAAAGAGAAACCAAAATATTGGTAAAATTTGTATTTTAGAATAGCATTAGTTTATAGAAAATTACAAGGAATCGATTTTTTATTTTGTTGTTTTCTTACTAGCCCTAGGGGACATTCTGAAAGAATGTGGGGATACTTCTGGCTTGCCATAATTTGTGGGGTCTACTACCATTAGGGAGGATATGCTGGGCATGGTACAATGTCTGAGAGCCCCATAACCTAACTTCATTTTTCATATTAAACAGAAAATATTTTTGCAAGCTTTTAGTATGCAGTGCATTTTCCAAGTACACAACTACCATGTAAATCAAGGGAAAAGTGGTTCTGCCTCACATCGCCATATGCAAGTGCTACAGCATGATAGAAGATAGAGCCCAGTGAATCATCAGGAATGCAACAGCTAAAATGTTTGCAGATGCGAATGTGTTGATCCAGTGACTCCAATACCACTGGTGCTTTTAGTGTGAGTGACGGGAGTTTTCCAATATGTAAACTAACTCATTGAAACTCTGCATTAAACAAAGGATCTGTATTTTTTAAAATCCCTCAAAAATTCCAGTGTGTGACCAGATTTGGAAGGACTGCTTCAAAGCATTACTCACAACGCCTGTACATGTTAATTCCTCAATGAATGCTTGTGATTTGAATGGTTTTGATCAGGATAGGAGATCTGAGGCATATTTGCTGCTGGAAGCCAGTGGTTTACACTGCTTATGCTGGACTTGGTCTCCAATCACTCAACACTGTCCAGGCAGTCACTGCATAGACTAGACTGTGTGCAGAATGAAATCTTTATGTAAATGCCAAATTTAGGAGGAGACTTCACTCTGAGAATCTGTCATTATCCACCTATACACTACCCAGGCTAAGGTCTTGTGTGAAGGGTGATTTTGCTCTAGTCTCTTGTAAAGACTGTAGCAGTCTGGAGAAAAAAGGGAGGCAGGGATAAGGTTGTGTGAAGCAGTCATTTGGCCTTTGGCTGAGAGGGTGAGATTGAAGGGTGAGGCTAATTACTTTCCTGCTGGGTTTTATACACCTGATGATTATATTTTCTAATTCATCTATCCATAAGGGAGGTACTATTTATAAATTCATATGAAGGGACCACATAGGCTAATATACGGGTCCCCAAACTATGGCCCGGGGGCCGCATGTAGCCCCCTGAGGCCATTTATCCGGCCCCCGCTGCACTTCCGGAAGGGGCACCTCTTTCATTGCTGGTCAGTGAGAGGAGCACAGGATGCATCCGCACCCATAGTTCCCATTGAAATACTGGTAAGTTTGTTGATTTAAATTTACTTGTTCTTTATTTTAAACATTGTATTTGTTCCTGTTTTGTTTTTTTACTTTAAAATAAGATATGTGCAGTGTGCATAGTGATTTGTTCACAGTTTTTTTTATAGTCCAACCCTCCAATGGTCTGAGGGACAGTGAACTGGCCCCCTGTGTAAAAAGTTTGGGGACCCCTGGGCTAATGGAAACCCCAGTCATGGGGAGCTTCTGATGCTACTACTAGAACCCATGCACTTTGATACCATGGACATAGTGAGGAGGAAGAAACTTTTCTCTATACACCCAGGTTTTTTTTGGCTGGCCTGATGATCAAATTGACATGAGACAGATTAACAAGAGAAAATAACCAAATTTAATTGCATTCATATGTATTGGAACCTCACATATATGATAGATTCAGAAACAGAAAGGGAAAATGGAGTAATAGTATTCTGAGCTACTAAGGGGTGAGAAAAGGCATCTTGGGGCTTAAAAGAAAGGGTGGTCATTTGTAGGACAATAAGAAGGGCAGATGTTCAGTAATTAGAAATTGGTCCTGCCCTATAGATAGGTCATAAGAGGCTCATTAGGAGCAAGTTTCTTAATTTAAATTTTTTAAGGGAGAGGTAAAATATTGTCATGAGCTTGCAGTATCTTGATTGCCTTCAGCTCAAAAGAATTCACTTGCCAAAGTGTCATGTTTGGGGAGGCCTGCTCTAAACCCCTGTAACCTTGTGCTATAAAATTTGGAGTGGTAAATTGTTAAGTGCTTCAAGAAAGTTTGAGTATTCTCAAGGAAGAGCTCTTTAAGTTTGTTTCTTTTATGTAAAAGTTTTATCATTTAAATTTCTTTTTTATTTATTGAATTAGTGAGAAAGGAAGAGAGAAAGAGACAGGAACATCTATTTGTTCCTATATGTGCCCTGACTGGGGATTGAACCAGAAACCTTTATACTTTGGGATGCACAAAGTTCTATTCATTTTAACTGAATCTCTTCTTAAAATTCTTTTTTTTTTTTGACATTTTCAACATAAGCTTTATTTTAAATTTAAAGAAATATTGAAAATAACTATTTTTTTTATGAATTAAAATTCGATAGGAACTGATAAAATTGACCTTTGTTTTATTACTTAAAAGGTAAATATTTAATATTTTCCTGAATAAAAGCAGGAATTATTTATTTTTTTATTTTTACTTTTGCTCCTGGTTAACAATCTTTTTGTTAAGTAATTAATTCTAAGACCAATGCTTTTTAGAGGTCCACAAGGCTGACTGTTTTCCTACAAAGAAAATAGTGTCTGTCGGCTTTATTTTGAAATATTCTCCATAATTTAGTAAACAAAAATGGTGTGTATACACACACACACACACACACACACACAGATATATCTATGTGTGTATATGAGCAAGAGAAAAAGTCTTATAATCAGTTTTTAGATGCCACAGTACAAAAAGCCTGAAATGAGTAAAAAATTCAAAATTTCCCCTTTAAACCCCAGAAAGAAATCTTAAAAAAAGGTACATGCTTGCCCTGGCCTGATAACTCTGTTGATTGGAGCATTGTCCCAAAGCAGCAGAGGTTGCTGGTTCAATACCTGGTCAGGGCACATACAGGAACAGCTCAATGTTTCTGTCTGTTTCTCTCTCTCCCTCTTCCTCTCTCACTAAAATCAATAATAAAAATTTTTTTAAAAAGATACATGCTTAAAAATATAACTTATTAATATATAAAATCTATTAAATGAAAATATTTACTTTTTAAAAGTTTTTCAACCCAAAATTTTTTTTTTAAAGTAAGAGAGAGAGGGACGGATAGACAGGGAGAGACAGACAAGAAGGGAGAGAGATGAGAAGCATCAACTTGTTGTGGCTCTTTAGTTGTTCATTCATTGCTTCCTCATATGTGCCTTGACTGGGGGGCTACAGCCAAGCCAGTGACCCCTTGCTCCAGAGAGCAGCCTTTGGGCTCAAGCCAGAAACCTCTGGGTTTGGAACCTGTGTCCTCTGTGTCCCAGGCCGGTGCTCTATCCACTGTGCCACAATTTGCCTGGTCAGGCCAAATTGTCATTTTGACCAGTTAATTACTTGCCACTGTCATTTTATAGATCTTTCTCCATTACTAAGCCACTTTATTACTTCAGCTTGCTTTCTGCTCTAACACTAAGATTGGATTAATCAATAGCACTTACCTCTGCTTTTGAAGAATAAGAGTGAAAATTGACATTTGTTTACTTGGTTATGATTAGTGTGATATCAATTGTGATATCTGGCTTGGAGAGTAAAAATCAATGTTTGTGTACTTGACTAATTTTATGTTTATAGAAATTAGAACTAGATAGAACTTTAGGAGTAAATTAGTATAGTGCACCATTTATCACTTATATGAAAAGAACTGGGAAAAACAATATATCTTGAAATCATTGCAGTGGGCATTAGTTCCAAAGGTCCATCATGCAATTATAACATTTATTATTTCATAAGATATAATTATAATGAAATAACATTATTTTTTAACAAAGGGAATACATTTATATAACTGATTAATCATTTCCCCCCTTATTTGAAGAAGTCCCCTTGAGTATACTAGCCTTAAACCAATAATGCTGTCATTGTAATGAATATCTGTACATTTTCTTAAAATTCTTAAATTGTACTCATTTGAAGTATAGCTCAGTATGTATCCTTTAGGTATAAAAAATTGTAAAAGTCCGTTGGGGTAATTAAATAAAATGAGTATCAAACTAAGTGCTACCAATTTAGATGGAAAACATTCACAAAAATCTCTTGTGTTTTCCAAATATTGTCACAGAGAAGCTAATTATATAGACACTAAATTTCTGAGCTTCATAATCTTTGTTGAAAAGCCTGTTAAATGCTCTAATAACAGTTTCTTGAAATCTAAGTTCCCCAATCACCCACTAAAACAAACTTGTCAATAACTGACAATGGCAAAAATTGACTGGATTTAGAAGACCGCAGTTGTCGTCTGAGGGTGTGAGACACATCTTGAGATCTCTGTGTAGGTACTTATGTCCCAGAGAATCAGACCTTATTCTCCAGCTTCAACAACAATGAATTAATTAAAATAAAATTCTATTTCAGAGAGCACACTCTACAGTCCTGGTGCCTATTTTAAAAGGATTTGACCTATACTTAGAAGTTTTTAACCAAGTTTCTATAAACATTTTACAAATATTGACTCATCTTGCTTTCTGAATTAGACTTCTAGAATTTTTATTTATCAACTTTTACTTTAATTTATGAAGGTTCAACATGGAAAGTATAAAAAAACAACATGAAACAAAACAACAACTCGCCAAACTTATTCAATTGTGTCCATGTTATCGCTACCTTCCAGGTTTATTCTTTGAAATTTAAGAGTAGCCCTGGCTAGATGGCTCAGTTGGTTGGAACATTGTCCCAGAGTGCATAAATATTAGTTCGATCCCTGGTCAGGGCACATATGGGAACAGCTTGGCATTCCTCTCTCTCTCTTTCTCTCTCTACATTCCTCTCTCACTAAAATGAATAAATAAAAATTAAAAGAATAAAATTTAACAGCACACATTCAACTACTTTTCATTTTCAAGCTTAGATTTTTGTTTCATGATGAATCTACTGTCTATTTTCAGAAACGATTTTAGCTCTAGTCTTAGTGAATTCCACCTTATTTTGTTTTGTTTTGTTTTTTATTAAATGAGTCAGCTTAAAATATAGTCACCTTAATATTAAATATCATGTTCATTTGGCAGCTTTGCACCATCACTCAGATCTGTGGGTCCTGCATAATGCTAACTTCCATCATCTTAAAAGTTTGGCAGACTTAAAAATCAGGTATATTTGGAAATCTCCCAGTAGGGACCACTAGTTCAATTTAATCAACTCAAAAATATCAATTAGCCTTTGCTGGGGAAGAGTGACTTCTGAGAACATATGTTTATTACGTGGATAGGCATCTCACGGACCATTACTTTCTGTGTCTGTAAAAATAAAAGATAAAGTTATCTGGGATGAAAAGCAGTCCTGAATTAAGCTATTGATAACTTTGGCTCTATAGTTTTTCAGGTAGGGCTTAACAAGCCCTGATTGTTCACATACAAAGCTGTTCTTGAAATGCCAAAATAAGTTACAAAATATGTATTATGCAACATGCTCCAGTTTGCAAAAAGTTGGCTTTTTGATTGATTTTACTTGAATATTTAGAAAATTACCCATGTATCCTCCCTTGGGTCTCTCTAAGCTCTCATTTGCGCAACTGAAATTCCCCACATTTCACTAGGTGAAGTTAAATTTTAGATTTTGACAGTGATTTCACCATAGCTCGATTAGAAAAGTGGTTTCAACATTCCTCAGAAGTTTATCCAGTTCAAAGGTATTTCTTCTTAGGATTGGCATAGTAAAAGATAGGGCATTGGCTATGCCCTATGCAACAAACTGTGTTTGTGCCTGTTTCTCCTCGTTGGTTCTTGGAGCTTCTTTTGTGTTTATTGCTTAGGCTTTGTGCCTGCCGTGCCTTTGGCCAGCTTGCAAAACACTCCAGCTCTCAATTTAACCACCAAATGAAACAGAGACAGTGATTCAGGTCCTGAGGAATTCTGAGGAGTACAGAGCTATCTTGACAGTTAAGCCAGGTCCTTTAATTTTGAAAAGTGTGGAGATATTTGTCATAGCACTTATGTTGTATTTCTGTGGGCATCCCTCAGCACTTTTTATGGGCCTTATGCATATTCTCTGGCACATGAAAACCAGGACTCTACTCAAAGATCTCAAATAACTGTTCTCAAACCCAGCACTTGATCAAATGCTTATTTGGACTATGGATTCCAACTTAGCCTGTGATGAAGTATTGATACTGCGCTTGCTAATAAACAGCTCTCTTTAGTTGTTTAACCCAAAGGATCAAACAAGAACATTTAAAGCTCAAAAGCCATAATGACTTTCCTTGAATTCTGATGAAAATTTTAAAAATTTTCACTTGAAAATCTATTTAAAACGCTTAAGTTGTTCATTTATAGTAGCTATTGCCACTTATATAACAAAATAGGGCTTTAGTGGTGCCCTTTTTCCTGAAAAAAAAAAAAAAAAATCTCCTGCTGGAAAAAAATCTGGCTTTCTGCCTTGGGTTCTCCTCACATTGGCTCATGTAACTGGCTTGTTCTTTTCACTCCTCGCCTTCCAAGCTATGGTTACACAACATAGCCCATGCCAGATTTTTTTATATCTGAAAACTGACTCAGTTTTATTTAATTTACTAGTAGTGCAAATTCTCTGGACACATTTCCAAGAAAGGAAGAGATGTGGACCACAAGGACTAGCTATAATAGCAAGTAGAGAAAAATTACTTCAGAGTTACAGCATTTAGGGGTTTTTAACATGACTCCTTAACCATTTAGCGCAAAAATCAATGTTGTGAGATGACTGACGTCTCTGTCATCTTCCTCTGGGTTCTTATGAATAATAACAGCTAATACTTATTGACAGATACCAGGCACTAAGTGCTTTTTATAGTCATTCCAATTTGTTCATGACCATTTAATGGCCCATAATCTTGCAAATGTCTGCCTAAATTACTTTTCCTTTTTACAAGAAGTTGGGAGTTTAATTGTCCATTCATTGGCATGTGAAACCCTCACCCTGAATCATTCAAGGTGCAAAGCAGAAAGTGAGTGGCAGGACATGTCTTTGTTTCCTGTGTTCTCCCTCAGGGGATTAGGCATCACTGAAGAAATGCTATTGTGCATTGGTAGGAAAGGAGAAATGCATCCCAAGCATCTACTGCACACACTTATTCTCAGGAGATGAGCTTGCTTTCCCTTTTAGTGAGAAAATAAAGGTCATTGCAATGGGAAAATCTCACACTATTTTCCTTCTCCTTCACAAAATTCACTTTGAGTCGTCCTAATGTCCTCTGCCCATCTCAGAGAAGGTAGTGTTTGTCATTTTGGGAAAGACTAACCTTTCTCTGTGCTCTCGGACTCACACACCAGAGCTCACAGACCCTGTTCCATCAGTGAGCCACCCTCCCTCACATACCGTCCATCTCTTTGCAACCACAAGGGCGAGAAGAAGCAGAGTACAATTAGGTGCTGAATCCTGTGTTGGATGAACCTTTACTTTGTCCCTTGGACTCAGATTCTAAGAACACCTTCCCTCAGCTCTGCCTGCCCTTCCTTTTCCTCCTTTCTTGTCCAGACAAGCTTTCCGAGTGAGAACTCAGTCACACTGACTGTGTCCTTCATGCCAATCTGTGCCTCTCTCCATTGTTTGGCTTGTGCTTCCATTGTGCCCTGGCGCTGCCCTGGCAAACCGTTAGCTGATGTCTTTGTACTTTGCAGTATTACTTGTTATTATTCCAGCACATTACTTGAATTCCCTCCATAACATTAACCCTTTTCTTGGTTTCCAGGACAAATCTCACTTTGGGTTTTTCTCCTGCCTATCTTTACAGTATTTTGTGGATGGAGGAGATGTGGTGGGAAGAAGGGAGGATTGTTCCTCTTCCTCTGTTGTTCCTTTTGGTGTTCTCCAAGAAAACCTCCTTGTTACTTCTCTCTCTCTACACATTTGTGTACACACTTTGTGATGTCAATCTCTCTCACAGTTCCATCCTCCACCTACACTTTAGGGACTCCCAAATATCTTTATGTATCCCTGATCTTGCCCTTTCATCCCATGCTCTTCTTTCCAGTGCCTATTAGACAAGTTTGTCTCCAGCTCTGTAGGTACATGAAATGGAATGTGTCCCACACTGACCTTATTATATATAGTCTCTCCCCAATCTAATTCCTTCTTACTTTATATCTCAGTTAGTAGTAAAGATTATAGAACATAAAAGAAAAAAGTAATAGATTAGAACTTTTAAGGTATTTTGCCTTAATGAAGCTTTGGGAAATGTTTTCAAAAAACCCTGCAAGGATCAGAGAATAGTTTGCACATAGAATGACTCTAAGTACTTAAGCTCGGTGTCTTCCTTTTCACAATCACGATGCCCTCACTGTTTATTTCAAATCTATGGTTTTCAAATGGTAGAGTTTTACGGCAGGAAAAATCTTACACAATTCTGAACTTCTATAAATTACTCTTTAGTAATTATACTAGTATCTCTATCTGTGTTGGGGTGGATGTAGGACTAGAAATTCATTGAGTTAATTCGTGTGTAGAATTCAATGTCTTTTTAAAGGTTAACTAATCAGAATGTGCTAATTTTAAGCTTATATATTTTTTATACTATTAAAACTAAACAGTAACCACAACAACTGTGTAGAACTTAGACAACAAAAGATTTTTCAGGGAGAATATTTCACTGACATTGTTTAGAACTGCTGGCACATGGTAATAATAAAAAGCAGACTGAGGTTTAGTAAGTTTTATTATTGTTTTTAAATTTTCTACGCACAATGTAGTCCTCATTTCCTTCACCTGGGTTAGATTTTGTCACCTTTTAGAAATGGGTACCTCATAGAGTTTACACTCTTCCTCTGAGATATTTACCAAGATAATTCTTCCTCCTTGTTCTCAATACCACAGTCATACTTTAGGACAATGGCATTTCTAGATTATTATAATTGCCTTCACTCTACTCTCTTGGGCACCAAACTTTCTTTATTACCAAAATTAAAAAACCAAAACTTTATGATACTATTTTTCTGCTTCAAATCTCCCATTGACTTTTCATTCATCAACTACATGAGTACATAAAATTCCTTTGCATGACATACAAGTTTCCCCTTTTATAATCCAACCCCAACCTATCTCTTTAGGGTCAACCTCTACTCCCTCTGCTCTAATTATACGACCTATCCTCTTTCCACCCTCCACCCCCAAATATGCCATTATTTCTCCCACCTTGACTTATCACACACTTCCATAGAGACTTCTTCCCTACAACACCTATGAGTCCTTTCCTTAGTCTCAGACTCATTTGCACATCATCTGTACTCCCCTAACACTTTGCACATACATCATTAGATCACATTAGAGAACATGCCGTTACAATTTCTAAATTTTATTTTTCTTTTTTAACTTTTTTTCATTGATTTGAGAGTAAAGAAGAAAAGAAAGGGGGAAGAAAGAGAGAGTGAGGGAAACTTCAACTTGCTGTTCTACTTAGTTGTTCCATTTAGTTGTGCACTCATTGATTGCTTCTCGTACATACTCTGACCGGGGACCAAAACTAAAACCACAGCATGCCTGGACAATGTTTTATCCACTGAGCTATCTGTCCGTGGTGCTATTACAATTTTTAATTTACCCTCCTGCCTCTCTGAAATCACTTTGAACAACTTAAGAACAAGAGGAGTGTTCATCTTTGTATCTGCGTTACCTATCTATAGCAAGTAGATGCTGAAATTATGTTCATAAATGGATTTGAAACTGTAAAGAGTGAGACAAGTGAGGGAAAATCATGTAAAAACTTTGGAGAGCAATTTGGCAAATCTCACAAGTGAAGATCACTAATCATAAATGATATAATATTGAATAAAAAAGCTGACTGCAGAATAGAAACAATGTATTTACATTGTATTCAAAAATATGCAGAATAATACTATGTAATACATTGTGTAGAAATACACACATGTAAAAAAAGTAAAAAGAAATAAATAGGAATCTAAGAAATCAGGCCAGTTAAGGGTAAAGGAGGGGAATGAGGTTGAAGAAGGTTATATGAACTTCAATTATATTGGCAATATTTTATTTAAGTTACATGGAAGGAATAAAATGTTTATAAAAGAAGGAAAGAAAGAAATAAAGGAAGAAAAGAGAGAGAAAATGGTGATGGAGTAGGTGGATGTTACAACTTCTACCTTCTAGAACCAAAGTGGATTACAACTTAACTTAGGAAAAATCATCTTGAAAAACCAACATTGGACTAAACTAAGAGGAATCTATAACCAAGCATCACCAAAGAAACCACACTGAGACTGGTAGGAAGGGTGGAGATATGGAAAAGGCTGCCCTGCTCCCAGGAGTGAGAGGCAGTCCATAGGATTTCTCATGGCAGGGTGGGTTGCCTGGAGAGTTGTGGGTCCACAGCCCCAGGACTGGAGCCCCAACCTGGAGCCCCAGAGACTAGAGGAGGCATATGGACAGTATTTATCTGAAAGAAGAGCCGGGTTACTATTTGCAAGAGGGAGACAGAACTCTCAAACCCAGGCTTTGTCTTAAAGGGACTGTGCAGAAAAACTTGTTCACAGCCACTTACCCGGGGCTCTGGGAGTGGGGAGTGCTGAGAGGATTGGAATACCAAGAGGAGAGTATAGTCTTGGGGGCACAGGGAGAGACTGTGAGGGACAACCATCCTGACCCCAGTACTGGGTCACTCCGCAAACCTAAAGTGGCCATTTTTCCTGCAAGAACCAATGCCAGCAAAGGGAAGCAATTACCCTACCCACCTGAGGTTCTCCTGCTCCAGTCAGTGCAAAGGGTCGCTTAGAAGCAGGAAGTGCATCAGGGACACAGGTTTTGAGAGCTGAGGTCTGGGCTACACTGCCCTCTCAAACTGCTGAGTACCCTCAAAGGGCCCGGCTGTGGCCATGGTGCTATGCCTGCGTGGCGGCAGGGGGTGGAACCCGGCGAGGTAGCCCACAGGTGGCAGGGGCAAAGCCTGGCGAGGTGTCCCACGTGCCCATGGGGAAACCTGAGTTGCAGTCCACGAGTCTGTGCGCCCAGCAGTGCCAGTGCCCAAGTGCCCGAGGAGGCAGCAGCAGTGGTGGGCCAATGGATAGGCCACACCTTGGGAATAGAGAGGCCACACACACTGGCTAAGAGTAGATAAAAGCCAGCCTAGGAGTGCAGCTGATATTTACAACGGCATAGGGGCCCAGCAGAGGCAGCCAAATTCTGGATCACCTGTAGCTCCAAGAAGGTTGCTAAGGATCAGTCAGAAGCAGTAACCCCCACTGGTCTGTGCCAGGTTCCAGCCAGGGAGGTCCAGGGATGGCACATCCAGCAGCCTGATATAGAGAGCATCAGCTCAGGACCTAACAACCCTAGTTAGAGTGGTATCTTAAGGAAGGTCTCCTCACACCTGATCCAGCTAAGGCATAGAAAACACTGACACAAATAGCAAAAAGAGCAGTAGCAGCAGCCAAGTATCCCACAGCAAATTACAAACAACAGCCGAGGCCAACCCAAGATGATCTAAAAAGAACACAACTGAAAGCTGGAGGCAGACATCAACCTTATACTCAGCTAGCTACACAAACAGCACATTCAAAGAAGCAGTCTATACAGAGACAAAATGGGAAGACAGAGAAATTCAATCCAAATGAATCAAGAAGAGAAATACCCAGAAAAAGAACTGAATGAGATGGAAACAACCAAGATAAGGTATGTGGAGTTCAGAATAATGATCGTTAGGATGCTCAAGGATCTTAGAGCAACAATGGACAGACAAAATAAGCACCTAAATAAAGAGATAGCAAGCATCAAAAAGGACATTAAAATCATAAAAAAGAATAAGACAGAAATGGCAAATACAATATCATAAATAAAGACTATACCAGAGGAATTAAAAACAGGCTGGATGAAACAAAGGATACAATCAGCAAACTAGAGGAGAAGATAAACAAAAGCACAGAAGCAGAACAGTAAAAGAAGAGGATTAAAAGTCCGAAGAAACTTTAAGAGAGCTCTGTGACAACATGAAGAGAAACAACATGCGCACCACAGGGGTTCCTGAAACAGAATAGAAAGAACAAGGGATAGAGAACCTGATTAAAGAAATCATAGCTGAAAACTTTCCTAAATTGATGAAAGAAAAAGTCACACAAGTTCAAGAAACACAGAGAATCTCATTAAAGAGGAACCCCCAGAAACCTATACCAAGATACATTACAATTAAAATACCAAAGTTAAGAGATAAAGAAAGAATACTAAAAGCTGCAAGAGAAAAGCAGTCAATCACCTGCAAAGGATCCCCCATAAGGATGACATCTGACTTTTCAACAGAAACACTTGAGGCCAGAAAGGAATGGCAAGAAATATTCATAGTAATGCAAAAGAAGAGCCTACAACCAAGACTTCTTTATCCAGCAAAATTATCATTTAAAATTGAAGGAGAAATAAAAAGCTTCCTAGACAACCCCCCCCCCCCCAAACAAAACCTCAAGGAATTCATTACAACCAAACCAATGCTGCAAGAAATGTTAAGGGGCCTGTTGTAAACAGAACAAAGAGAAGAAAATAATATCTAGTAAAAGAGGAATGTAGATCTAAAGAACAAAATGGCAATAAACAACTACATATCAATAATAACCTTAAGTGATTAAAGGCTCCAATCAAAAGACATAGGTTAGCTGCATGGATAAGAAAACAAAACCCATTTATATGCTGTCTACAAGAGACCCACCTCTAAACAAAAGATATGCATAGACTGAAAGAAAAGGGATGGAAAAAAATTTTCATGCAAATAGAAATGAAAAAAAAGCTGGGGTAGTGTTGGCCAGATAAAATATATTATGCTCAGGTTGTTAAAGATGGTGCTGCCCACCTGCAAGTTTTAAGAGCTAGCTTTTCCCCACACCCTTGACTGATTAGATGATGTGGGGTGGTGCACTCTCATGAGGAATCCTCCCATTATGTCTCAGATAAGGGACTTTGTATCAGAGACTTCCTTGTTTGTAGATTGGATTAAAGGTTGGGATTTCTACAGTATAAAGTGGGGCAGGCCGGGAGCTTGAGCTCTCTTGGTTCCTGAGGTTAGTATTAGAGAGGAGAAGTAGCCAAGATCGTGGAGTCCTGAGGCAGAAGCCCATTTGTGCAGAGTTTGTGCAGGAAGAGATGGGGAACAGAGGTGAATAAGTCTGATGAGCTAGAAACCTTTGATTCTAGGAAACTCGGATAAGTCAGTAGCTTTGTGAGCACTGAATGAGTGGGTTTTGGAGCCCAGTGTGTGTTTTTGCTTGCCTGCTGGGTGCAAGCTAGAATTAAAGCTGATGGCTCACCAGTTCTTGGCTCCATTGTTTCATTACTGACTGTCCGAATCTAATGCAAACCTGCACTGGCCAGGTTGCTGTGATGGTGGCCTCAACTACTGGGTTTACAGGTAGCAATACTTATATCTGACAAAATAGACTTTATAACAAAGGCTATATAGTAAGGGATAAAACAGATCACTACATAATGATAAAGGGAGCAATCCAACAGGAAGATATAACCATTATAATATCTATGCACCTAATACAGGAGCACCTAAATATATAAAGCAGATTTTGATGGACATAAAGGGCAAGATCAGCAGCAATACTATAATAGTAGGAGATTTCAATACCCCACTAACATCACTGGATAGATCCTCAAGAAAGAAAATTAACAAAGAAACAGCAAACTTATAGGACACACTAGATAAACAATATTTAATAAATATCTTCAGAACCTTTCACCCTAAAGCAGCAGAATATATATTCTTTTCAAGTGTTCATGGTACATTCTCTAAGATAGACCACATGTTAGGATACAAAATGAGTCTCAATAAATTTAAGAAGATTGAAATCATATTAAGCATCTTCTCTGGTCACAATGGCATAAAATTAGAAATCAACTATAATAGTAGAAAAACATTCAAACACTTGGAAAATAAAGAGCATGTTATTAAATAACAAATGGGTTAACATTGAGATCAAGGAGAAATAAAAAATTGCCTTGAAACAAATAAAAATGAACATACAACAACTCAAAATCTATGGGACACAACAAAAGCAGTCCTGAGAGGGAAGTTCATAGCACTACAGGCATACCTTAGGAAGCAAGAAAAAGCTCAAATAAACAACTTAACCATGCATCTAAAAGAACTAGAAAAAGGACAGCAACTAAAGTCCAGAGGAAGTAGAAGGAAGGAAATAATAAAGATCAGAGTGGAAATAAATGACATAGAGGCTAAAAAAACAATACAGAAAATCAATGAAACCAAAAGCTGGTTCTTTGAAAAGGTAAACAAGATTGATGAACCTTTAACCAGACTCACCAAGAAAAAAAGAGAGAATTCAAATAAATAAAATTAGAAATGAGAGAGGAAAAGTAACAATTAGAAATAAGAGTGGAAAAGTAACAACTGACACAGAAGAAATACAAATGATTGTAAGAAAATACTATGAAGATCTGTCTGCCAAAAAATTAGACAACTGCCTGACCAGGTGGTGGCGCAGTGGATAGAGCATTGGACTGGAATGCGGAGGACCCCAGTTCGAGACCCCGAGCTCGCCAGATTGATTGCGGGCCCATCTGACTTGAGCAAAGGCTCGCCAGCTTGGACCCAAAGTCGCTGACTCCAGCAAGGGGTTGCTTTGGTCCGCTTAAGGCCCGCGGTCAAGGCACAAATGAGAAAGCAATCAATGAACAACTAAGGTGTCGCAATGGCAACAAAAAACTAATGATTGATGCTTCTCATCTCACTCTGTTCCTGTCTGTTTGTCCCTATCTGTCCCTCTCTCTGACTCTCTCTCTCTCTTTCCCTGTTAAAAAAAAAAAAAATTAGACAACCTAGGTGAAATGGACCAATTCCTTGAAACATATAATCTGGAAGAATCAGAAAACCTAAACAGACCCATTACAACAAAAGAGATTGAAACAGTTGTCAAATACTCCCAACAAACAAAAGCGCTGGTCCAGATAGCTTCACAGGTGAATTCTACCAAATATTCAAAAAAAGAAATAACTCCTATCCTTCTCAAGCTATTTCAAAAATTCAAAAAGAAGGAAGACTTCCAAGCTCCTTTTATGAGGTGAACATAATCCTCATTCTAAAACCAGGCAAAGACAGCATAAAGAAAGAAAATTATAGGCCAATATCCCTGATGAATTTAGATGCTAAAATTCTCAACAAAATATTGGCAAACTGGATCCAGCAATACATGAAAAAAATCATACATCATGATCAAGTGGGATTTATCCTGGAGAGGCAAGGTTGGTACAATATTCCCAAATCAATCAATGTGATTCATCATATAAACAAAAGGGAGGATGAAAATCACATAATATTATCAATAGAAGCAGAAAAACATTTGATAAAATCCAGCACCCATTTATGATCAAAGCTCTCAACAAAGTGGGAATACAGGGAACATACCTCAACATGATAAAGGTCATTTATGACAAACCCACAGCTAACATCATAATCAATGGGAAAAAATTAAAAGCAATCCCGTAAAGATCAAGAACAAGGCAGGGGTCCTTTTCACCACTTTTATTCAACATAGTTCTGGAAATTCTAGCCACAGCAATCAGACAAGAAGAAAAAATAAAAAGCATCCAAATTGGAAAAGAAGAAGTAAAACTATCATTATTTGCTGATGATATGATACTGTACATAGAAAACCCTAAAGTCTCAGTCAAAAAACTGCTGGGACTGATAAATGAATTCAGCAAGGTGGTAAGATATAAAATTAATATTCAGAAATTAGTGAAATTTTTATACACCAATAATGAACTGTCTGAAAGAGAAATTAAGAAAACAATCCCCTTTACTATTGCAACAACAACAAAAAATAAAGTACCTAGGGGTAAATTTAACCAAGGAGGTAAAGGACTTGTAGTCGGAAAATTATGAAACATTGATAAAAGAAATCAAGGAAGATACAAACAAGTGGAAGCATATACCGTGCTCATGGATAAGAAAAATAAACATTATTAAAATGTCTATATTACCCAAAGTAATTTATAAATTCAATTTAATTCCTATTAAAATACTAATGGCATACTTCAAAGATATAGAACACATATTCCAAAAATTTATATGGAACCAAAAAGAAACACAAATAGCCTCAGCAATCTTGAAAAAGAATAAAGTGGGTGGTATCACACTTCCTGATATCAAGTTATACTACAAGGCCATTGTGCTCAAAACAGCTTGGTACTGGCATAAGAATAGGCATACAGATCAATGGAACAGAACAGAGAATCCAGAAATAAATCCACACCTTTATGGACAATTGATATTTGACAAAGGAGGTAAGAACTTATAATGGAGTAAAGACAGTCTCTTTAACAAATGGTATTGGGAAAATTGGACAGCTACCTGCAAAAAATGAAGCTAGAGTACAAACTTACAGCATTTACAAAAATAAACTCAAAATGGACAAAATACTTAAATGTAAGTTGTGAAACCATAATCATCTTGGAAGAAAACATAGGCAGTAAGCTCTCCAACATCTTTCACAGCAATATATTTGCTGATTTATCTCCGCGGGCAAGTGAAATAAAGGACAGGATGAACAAATGGGACTATATCAAACTAAAAAGCTTTTGCACAGCTAAAGACAATAAGAACAAAATAAAAAGACAAACCACACAATGGGAGAACATATTTGACAATATGTCTGATAAGGGCTTAGTTAACCAAAATTTATAAAAAACTTGTAAAACTCAATACCAGGAAGATAAACAATCCAATCAAAAAATGGGCAAAAGAAATGAATAGACACTTCTCCAAAGAGGACATAGACAGATGAAAAAATGTTCAACATCATTAATCATTAAAGAAATGCAAATTAAAACCACAATGAGATACCACCTCATACCAGTCAGAATGGCGCTCATTAACAAAACAACAAATAAGTGCTGGTGAGAATGTGGAGAAAAGTGAACCCTCCTGCACTGCTGGTGGGAATGCAGACTGGGGCAGCCACTGTGGAAAACAGTTTGGAGATTCCTCAGAAAATTAAAAAGGAAACTTTTTGACCCAGCCATCCCACTTTTAGGAATATATCCTAAGAATACCAAATCAGTGGTTCAAAAGAAGAAATGCACCCCCATGTGTATTGCAGCATTGTTTACAATAGCCAAGATCTGGAAACAGCCCAAGTGTTTGTCAGTGGACGTGTGGATTAAAAACCAATGGTACATATACACAATGGAATATGAGGCTTGAAAAAGAAGGAAATTATACCTTTTGCAACAACATGGATGGACTTAGAGACTATTATGCTAAGTGAAATAAGCCAGGCAGAGATAGAAAAATATCATATGACCTCACTCATTTGAGGAATCCAATGAACAATGTGAACTGAGGAGTGGAATAGAGGCAGAGGCGGGATCAAAGGGAAGAGAGGGAAAGCAGACAGAGGGAAAGGGGATGAGAGGATGAGATCAGAGAAAGGAAAGAGATTAGTGAAATTATATATACATAACACAGCATTATAGAGAGCAGGAAAGTAAATCCTGGAGGGAAGGGGGGAAGGCATTGGGAGAGGGGGGCAATGGGGGTGTCGAGGGGAACATGGGGTTGGAGGGAAATATATTTGGGGGAACACTTGAATCTATGTAAACACAATAAATTAAAATCAATAAAAATTAAAACAAAACAAAACAAACAAACAAAAGGAAAAAAATAAGGGAAGAAAAAAGAAAAGAAAAACAAAACATCCCCCTTAAGTTGGATAGATTTCTATGTCTAGACCTGGTGAGGTCTTTAAAATACCATTTCTAGGAAGTGACTAATGTGGTCTTGACAATAGATTCAGATGCTTGTGTATAATTTCCCTAACTTCCTTGTTATTCACTTTATGTATCATTATCACTGCACACAGTTTAAAAAAATAAGCATGAGAACATTCCTTTCTTAATTTGTTCTTCCTTTGTTTTCCATCCTACAGCTAGCAGTGACCTCATCCCCTGTTGAAGCCTTTCACAGGTCTGTATCCGTTTCAATTCAAGTATGTATCGGGCTACCTGTGCCACATGGAGGACTTGGGAGCACTTATTTATTCTAACTAGGATTTACTATTTAAGGCAAAAGTAAAGGATTCTCCAAATAGTGTGCAACACTGCATCGCAACACTGCCATTTTCCAACGCCCAAAACACTAAAATGTTAAAATCCAAGTAAGAGAATTTACAGGTTAGATTTCTGTTCTAAGAGGGGAAGTGGGACCCAAACTCAGAAAGCCCTGTCCCATCAGAGACCAAGACAGGTAATAATGGGAGCCCCAGCCATCCCCGGTTAGATCGGCAGAACAGGGCAGAGTGACCCATATGCCCCGGTTTAAGGCTGCCCCCTCCAGCTGGTCTGCCGGTGAAAAGGGGTAACAAGGAAAGATTGTGAAATGATTCAAACCAAATGAAGCTAAATTGTGGAATTTAAGATTTTGTTCTTATAGTTTGCTAAATATTTTTGGTATAATCTTTTTTCCATTATTTTCTTACATGAAAGTAAAATAATTTGTGAATTGAAACAGCTGGTTGCAACATATGCTTTGGAAAGGGTATCCCACCAGAAAGGAAATGGAAAATGCCGTGGATTTCGAAAGGGAAGTTGTCATTGCGATAGTCAGGCAGGCAGGGACCCAACAAGAAAGAGAATTCACTTCAGAGGGCTCGATGGAGAAAATGAAGACAGAGGACAAATGAGTGGTTTGCAGAAGCATGGGCAGGTTAAAGCAGCAAAGAATGGAGAGGTAATGGGAAGACAAGCCTATTGCCCCAGGGGCTGCAAGAGCAAAGAAAGCTTGTTACACTAACCCAGGGAGAAGCCAGAGCTGTGGAGAGGCCACCTTGGGAGCTGCTGTCTCAGGAAAGTTACAGTTTTTGCCCAAGAGGTAGACCTGAGGCAGAGAGGGAACAGGGCAGAAGGGCCTGCCTGTCTCTCCTCCTCCTTCCTGGCTCGAGCTGCGGTCTGTGAGGTAGGTAGACCAAGGAAGGTCTAGGGAAACAGATGGGGGTAGGTGCAAAGTAACCAGCACACCCTCATTCCTGGGGCTGTTGCAGGATGTGGTACTCAAGACAGCAAGAAATAACTGACCTGCCAGCTCCTTATCTGGGGACTATACAAATGGTCCAGTAGAGCCTGACCAGGCAGTGGTGCAGTGGATAGAGCGTCAGACTGGGATGCGGAAGACCCAGGTTCGAGACCCCGAGCTCGCCAGCTTGAGCACGGGCCCATCTGGCTTGAGCAAAAACTCATCAGCTTGGACCCAAGGTCGCTGGCTCCTGCAAGGGGTTGCTTGGTCTGCTGAAGGCCCACGGTCAAGGCACATGTGAGAAAGCAATCAATGAACAACTAAGGTGCTGGGATGGCAACGAAAAACTAATGATTGATGCTTCTCATCTCTTTCCGTTCCTGTCTGTCTGTCTCTATCTGTCCCTCTCTCTGTCCCTGTAAAAAACAAAAACAAAAACAAAAAACAAAAAAAACCCCAAATGGTCCAGTAGATGTGTGAAACATCTGATTGACTTCCGTTCTCAGACAGTCCTAAACTGAGGCCTCTTTTAAGTAATCAAGTTGCTTTTACCAAATCTTTGAAGGGTCATTAAAAATGACAGCAGCAAAGTCAGCCTTTGTTAGAAAGTTATTAAAGGTGATACCAGGCATTCCTGTGGTGGTGTGCATTGAGCTAGAACTAGACCAAAAGTTCAGGATTATTTATATCCTGCTTTTAATCACACCTTTCTCGTGACCCCCTCCGTGCTGTCTTTGTTGGCGGAGAGCATCCCTGTCCTTCGAGGGGTCTGCTTCCTTAGACAGCACTGGTAGTCAGCCTTCCTCAGGCTTAAACCTCTGAAAACCAGGGAAAACTATAACCACACCCCTTATCTCTTCCAACATCCTGAACTGAACTTTACATTTCATATGCATTTAATCAAATCTTGGGAGATAATTATTCTTTGTTGAAGTGAAAAGGTCTTTTCAACTGTAATTATTCCAAACATTAATTTGGTGGTGACAACAAAATTTGAAGTGGTTTCATTAAGGGCCGTAGTCAGGACAAAGCGTGGATATATTTGCCTCTTATGAAAGATATTTTTGGAATAGCTTGTAAGGGACTGAAAACAGCTAACAAATAGAATTGTTATCCATCTGGGGATTGAAACTATGGGATCTAAAGATGGATTGTGCTTCACATATTTTGATCATTTTATCATAATTTATAACATTTTTTTTAAATGACATAATTCCACCTGGCCTGTGGTGGCACAGTAGATAAAGCATCAGCCTGGAATGCCAAGGTCACTGGTTTGAGACCCAGGGCTTGCCCGGTCAGGGTACACATAGGAAGCAATCAATGAACAACTAAAAAATGAAGCAGCTGTGAGTAGATGCTTCTTGCTCCACCGCCCTCTCTATTCTCTCTCTGTAAAAATCAGTAAATAAAATATTAAAAAAAAATTTTAAAATGACGTATTCCCCTTGTTCAGTTGACAGAACATGTTTTCAGGGAATACAAATAAATGACGGTTTGTGTCCAAACAGATCCCTTTCAAATAATCAATTTTAATAGGTTTCTCAATGATGTGGTAAATTAATTGTTCTATCAAGGAAATTAAGAGCATTTTATAGGCAGGGGAAAATTGCCTTTTAAACATTTCTTTTTCTTATTCTTCTAACATAGGGGTTGGGAACCTATGGCTTGCGAGCCAGATGTGTCTCTTTTGATGGCTGCATCTGGCTCGCAGACAAATATTTAATAAAAAAAAATGTTAAAAATATAAAACATTCTCATGTATTATAATCCATTCATTTCCTACCACTCATGTTCATAGTTGTGGGTGGCTGGAGCCAATCACAGCTGTCCTCCGGGACAACACCAAATTTTTATTTGATAATGCGTAAGGTACCCGGGTCGTTGTATGGCTCTCATGGAATTACATTTTAAAATACGAGGCATTCATGGCTCTCTCAGCCAAAAAGTTTCCCCGACCCCTGTTCTAACAGTTTACAAATCTTCTCTACCCCGTACCCTAGTAACACATACCTTTTGGAAATTTTTATAAAGAAATTGCATCCCTGCCTGACCAGGTGGTGGCACAGTGGATAGAGCGTTGGACTGGGATGCGGAATACCCAGGTTCGAGACCCCGAGCTCGCCAGCTTGAGCGCGGGCCCATCTGGCTTGAGCAAAAGCTCATCAGCTTGGACCCTAGGTCGCTGGCTCCAGCAAGGGGTTGCTCGGTCTGCTGAAGGCCCGTGGTCAAGGCACATGTGAGAAAGCAATCAATGAACAACTAAGGTGTTGTGACGGCAATGAAACACTAATGATTGATGCTTCTCACTTCTCTCCGTTCCTGTCTGTCTGTCCCTATCTATCCCTCTCTCTGTCCCTGTAAAAAAAAAAAAAAAAAAAAGAAATTGCATCCCTAATTGTCAGAATATGATGTAAGTCTACTTTTAGGTATTTTAAGAAATGCACACATGAGTCTATGTTTAAGTTCCATTTATTAACTGTGTATTTGACAGCCATTTTATAAATATTTGTTCAGTGAGTGAATCAATTTCTCCTTTAAATATGCTTGCACTCAGGATGCCCCTGGCTTCTAGACCTAGCTCACTGATATATGTTCTGTGTGCATTGATGGGATACACTACAATCTATCCCTACAGCAGCCATAACTCCTTACACTGCAGGAGTCCCCAAACTTTTTTTTACACAGGGGGCCAGTTCACTGTCCCTCAGACCGTTGGAGGGCCGCCACATACAGTACTCCATACACTGACCACCAATGAAAGAGGTGCCCCTTCCGGAAGTGCGGTGGGGGATGGATAAATGGCCTCAGGTGGCCGCAATTTGGCCAGCAAGCCGTAGTTTGGGGACCTCTGCCTTACAGTTACATCCTTTAGAAAACATGAGATCATCTAGATTACATTTCCAGCTCTACCAGCTGATGACCTTGCCCAGGTTATATAACTCTAGGTCTCAGTTTCCCTTTCTGAAAAAATAGTTGTGATCTCTATATTATCTCCTAGAGTGGTTGTGACAATCAACTAATGTTGTACATTCAAGTTTGACAGACGGACATGGAAGGGCTTCGGTTGCTATTAGTTTCTTCCCTTCCTTTTGGATGTGTCTGTGCCAGGGTTATCTGTTTTCACTGGTAGCTCTTCAGTGAGTTGTAACTTTTTCTTTCTTCATGGCACATAACAATGACCCCTGAGGTTACTAGCTCATTGTCTTTTTACCTCAGAAGATTTAACTCTGAAAAAAACAGAAACTAAATTTTCTGATTTGTTGTCACTAGATCCTCAGTACCTTGCATAGCAGGTGCTTAATGAATATGTATTGAATGTATCTTGGCATTATGGAATCACAGTATTCCAGGGCTGGCCAGGATCTTAGTGGTTACCTCGTCTAATCTCTCATTTTAAATTTGGAAAAACAGACCTAGAGAAGTAAGTGATTTACCAGAAGTCATTTATATAGAGGAGGTTAATGTCACCCTTAATGGTCCTTCCATTATTTGATGATGAAAAAGAAGAAAATGCGGTTGAGAATTGTGGGGGTTATGCTGTAGCTCACAGTTCTTCTGGGACTGCAAACAGGCACACTGTCCACCTCTGCCTTTCCCAGGCACAACTGGGACACAAATAAGCTCTGCTCATGGTTATCAGATTTATCAAGAATCTCACTGAAGTTATTCCACTAGTATCATCTCCCTTTTTTCACAGATGAGTGCATCATCATCATCATCAAAAGGTCTTAGTACTATTCCCTAAGCACAGGGGTAAGGAAATGGCAGTGGGGTGAGTTGAAGAAGTAGCAGTGGTCAGCCTGACCAGGTGGTGGTGTAGTGGGTAGAGCATCAGTCTGGGATGCTGAGGATCCAGGTTCAAAACCCCGAGGTTGCCAGCTTGAGTGCAGTTTCACCAGCTTGACCACGGGGTTGCATGGGATCATAGGTATGACCCCATGGTTGCTGGCTTGAACCCAAAGGTCGCTGGCTTGAAGCCCAAGGTTGCTGGCTTGAGCAATGGATCACTGGCTTGACTGGGACCTTCCTGGTCAAGGCACATATGAGAAATCAATGAACAAATAAGGTGCCACACCTATGAGTTGATGCTTCTCATCTTTCTCCTTTCCTGTCTGTCTCTTTGTCTCTCTCTCTCTCTCAAAAAAAAAACGAAAAGAAAAAAAAAGAAGTGGCAGTGGAAAATGGGAGAGGAAACACATTTAAGCCTTGCTCAGGTTTGTTCTGTGGCTCAACCAAGATAGAAAACATTGCCCCTCAGCCCTCAGCAATTACAGTACTTGGTTTTGCATACAGCAATTATTATTAATTTAAATATAATAATTACCAGCTGATGTTTCAATTTTTAACAGTTTCTATGGAGGGCAGATAGAAATGAACTGCAAAGCAAATAATGTAGATTACTCATTAGAGAAGGCAACCCTTGTTAAGAGCTGGTTGTATAATATCCAACTGTGTTCCCAACACCTCCTTTGTTCCACTGGGGGAGCTGACAATGAGTCTTGGGAAAGGATGGCCCTTTGTGTAATACACACCAGCATATGTGCAGGTGTTTCCCCTTATGAATCAGAAGCAGATGTCTGGTTAGGCAGAATGTATGACAGCTTGACATGTCTCATCCCACCTAACAGGAAAACTATGACCCATAAATTGTAATAATAAAATCACTAAGATTTTGACTGAGCCATGAAACTAACACCTTCATCCTTCAACAATGAGGGAGGCTAGATCCCACAGAAGACTGGGGACAGGCTTAAAACAGCATTGTGTGTTGACCCTCCATGCTGCCATGATGTATTTTATGAGACAAATTCTATGAGACAAACGACAATGAGACTCTAGTCCAAGTGTTCTTATTTGTAAAATATGAGCAATAACATTCATTAAACAATTTTTTTTTACACCTTTACTATGTGTAAAACACCTAAAAGCCTCAGAAGAATGAATTTTTAGACCAAGATCAACATATTTGAGTGGTAGTCTGTTCAGGGACACTGTTGACAGGGCCATTTTCAAATAGTTCATAAACAAATATATCAAACACCAACTGCTTACAGAGAGCAAAGCAAATGAGTTACTATTCTGAACATTTAAATTCTTAATTTGGGGAACTAATTAAAAAAAAAAAAGCTTCTCCAACAAGTGATAAACCTATACTAACGGAAGTTTAACTACAGTATCATGAACTGTTCATAAGCTACTTCTGTCCTTTTTAGGACATGAATGATATTCAACATTGGCACAGAATTTCCATCTTTTTCTTGTTATTTGGAATTATATATTTCCTGTGATTATTCTCCCAAACTTCTCTCCCCCAAGATTTCATTTTGTCATTCTGGTAAAATAGTATTTAAATTATACCTTTATTTCTTCAGTTTTACATTTATAAATGGCATAAATAATCTGCACATTTCCTTTTAGTAACAATTCTGGAGGACAGTTTTAGAATTACTATACAATCTAGTATCATCTGTTTGTAGCTTTGAATCCCCCCACCCCCAAAATAACTGTTGTGACACAGATAGTTATTCTGTTATAGAGTGTTTATAAAAGTGAAACTTGCCTGACCTGTAGTGGCATAGTAGATAAAGCGTTGCCCTGGAACACTGAGATCGCTGGTTCGAAACCCTGGGCTTGCCCAGTCAGGGCACATATAGGAAGCAACTACTACAAGTTGATGCTTCCAGCTTCTTCTCTCTCTTTCTCTCTCTCTCCTATCTCTAAAAATCAATAAATAAAATCTTAAAAAAAAAGTGAAGCTAAAGTACACACACTAAAGTGAAAAGAAAATGACCACAAAGGAGTGGGCAGTGCCTAGAGTGCTCATATCTATTCTATGCACTGCCATTTTAATGACAACAAAATAATACACATTTATGAAAGGAAATGAATGGGTAAGGCCGAGAGTGTTTGATTTAAAGTAATTCTGTTATCTGTCATTTGAGGGGGGAAAATTGTGCTGATTTTAAAACAATACTCTAGTTACAGATGTTTCCAGACCCCTTTCCTGATCCAGAGAAACAAAATACCATTCAGCAACAAGCCCAGATTTAGAGATGGGGCTTGTTCCAATATAAACATTTCTTAGCTAGACCTTCTCCATGAAAGAGCATAGTCAATTTTTCCATATACAGTGGGAAAGACAACGCTTTTAGCTTAAAAGGCATTCTCGCCTGCAGTGCAAAGCTCCTGGGCTGAATAGCTTGGGAACACCATGGTTCACTACTGATGTCAAGCAGAATGCCAATTTGTTCATCAGAATTATATGACAGAATTACACTATTTCTGACTGTATACATGCTTTAAACAAAATACTCGGCACTATTTTGGTTTTCAGTATTTGGTATGGTCACACATTCATTCTATTTCTTTGTTTCATTGCCACCATTTACCAGTGGCAAGGTTTAGGGTGTGGCACAAAGCAGGCATTCAATAAGTAACTGAGGAATGCATAAATTACTTTTTTGAGTACCTGTGATACTGAAGGCACTTGGCCAGGCAATTTGGGAAATCAGAAGATGAATTACAGACCCTGAGAGCCACCAGGAGTTCAGTAGGGGCTTTTAAGGTACTGCATATAGGTAATATGAGGTAGAAAGTGCTAAGGATCACAACATAAGAGAGTTACGGAGAAATACTGAGAGAGAAAAGGATAGGTTACTTTTAACATGGGGGTGGGTGGGTGAAGAATGGCTTTTTGGAGGAGATGGCACTTGTGTAGAATTTTCTGGAAGGCTGGAAAGCACAGGGCATTTGTTAGTTATTCATAAGGTAAAGCAGTTCAAATTTACATTCCTTCTTTTGTTCAATTGCATCCTTCACTCCTGTTAATCTCCTTCAATAAAGGCACCAGATGGACCTACTTTTTTCTTACTCTCTGGGATCTTCTTTGGAAGGATTAGTTTAATATCAGCAATTAAATTTGTGTTAAATCTTCAGCAACTTTATGGCTTATAGTATGCTCATGATGAGACCCTACTCTTTTCACACTTTGTAGATAATACTGAAGATAAGCCCTAACCTCTGAACTAGCTGTTAGGTATGCTTAGAGGCCTTGTTAGTTCTTTGTGGTCACCAAGATTTATGAGTGACTGTCACATGGCTTAAAGGTTAGAAATTTTGGAATCAACAATAATTTCCAAGTTATAATTTCTGCATAGGAAGAATGTCATTCAACTATAAAAAGAGAATATTTTTATTTTATCTTCTTTTATTCTGCTACCCAACTTTTGTTGTCCAAAGTGAGATGGGCAAAGGAATGGTAGCAGATGCAGTAGGTTTTGTGATTCACTGAGTAAGCTACAAGATTGATTTACTTGACTTAGCACCTACCAAGAATTAAAGCAGGAACTGGTGGCTGGTTTTTTATATTCTGCTTTCACTAGCCCAGTTACTGAACAGCTGAAATAGAGCAAAAACTGTCTTTATTTAAAGCTTCACCTACTATTTTAGTTGTTTCTACTTTTTTGAAATTTGTAAATTTCTTATGTGATTTGAACTGAGCTCACAGGAAATTCATACTGACTCACAACTTCAAGAATAAAGCACATTTTCTAGATGAACATGAGCTTATCTTAGCAGATTTAAAAAGAGAGAGAAATTGTAATCAAAGGAAGGAAGAACAGAACAGTTTAGATAATCTGAGATGAAAATATAATGTCTTAAAACTAAAAACCAAGATCCAACACAATAATTTTCAAAATAACCAAATGAAAGAGCAGACAAAAAATGTTCTACAGGAAAAAAAAAAAACCCACAATAAAATACTTATTTCCACTGAACATTTTGATATATTGTAAGTCCAAAAACACAGGTCACAGGAAAAATGTGATTCTTCTGCCAAAACAATCACAAATACTCTTTGAGAGTAGAAAGAGCCCAGCCCTTACAAAGGGCTCATAGAGATACCCTCATAGAGATGATCACTCTGATCTTACAAAGATATTTGTATCACCTCATATACAGTATTGCTCTCACTATACCAAGAATCCTCCTCACATCAGCGATTGGGGGAGAAAACAAGGGGTGACGATGCCTGCCATTTTGAAATGAGTCAAAGAGTGGGCAGCAGGTTAGAGCTGTCCTGCATTTCAAAACTTTTCTATTTTGCTGACCATAAAAGTTCCCCTAACCCCCTGAAGTCCTTCTTATTTCTTACCCTCTATTAGACTCAGAATATAGCTAAGCAGACGTTATTCATGGGGTAGTCCCTGAATTCGACCAACTATAGTTTGCTGGAAATTAGCAGATCTTCTTTGAGAAATAGGTGTTATATGTATTATGTTGCTGTTAGAAGAGTTGGGGGACTTGGCTTTGAAATCAGTAATGAAAAAGCTCCACAAATACAATGAAGATGCTGAAACTCAGAATTGTTATAATGCTGTTTGAGAAAGTTTCAGTGGGACGTGACCGCCAGAGTAGACTACTTTGGTGTTATCAAATATTTCATATTGTTCACTAATTTCTTACATTGAAATTTCTTTACTACATGATAGGAAAGTTTCTTGAAGTCATTTGGAAACCTGAAAAATGACTGTGTGTAGGGAAAATAACCAACATGATGTGGCTGGGCAATTTTTAAAAATTAGTTCTTCGTATTGTTTTATAACAAAAGTACCATTGTTCATTTTTTTAAATAGTTTTATTTCTTTCTTCCTTTTAAGATACAGGATGTGTTATTTTTAACATGGCCAACAGAAAACTTTAGCTGGAAATTCTAAAGACACATTGCACTTGAAGCTTTCTGACTAAGCATACACGATGAAAGCAGTTTAAGGGGGTCATTAGCCACATGGAGCTAAAGCAAATATCTTTCAAATAAAAGAAAAGGCACAAATGATGTGGTTGTGAAATAAATTCAAAATTGAGATTTGAGATATATGTAATAACCAAAAGGCCAAGAGAACTAATATCTTAGTAGTTAAATTACTTAGGACTTAGGCACAGATGATGACATAGGCTGTAATAAGAAGATAAACATGGATATGCTCTTGTCTGAGCCAGCCTTGTTCAGTGTCCCACAAAGAGATCACCAGGTGTCCCTCATCCTATTGTTTGTTTTGTATCCGTGCTCTAATGCAGAAAGGCAAGAGGACTGCCCCAAGAGTCAGGAAACTTGGTTCTGGTTCCAGTTCTAAAAACCTAGAGGAAGTGACTAAACTTCTGGCTCCTAGTTTCTCCTCTTTCAATGACATCAGTGGCACGATGATTTCCAGGCTCTTCCCAGGCAAACACTGTAGAATTTATAAAACTGCTGTTGCTTCAGTAAGGTTACAAACTACAAATCTTTGGGCAAATGATTTAATAGCTCCATGTTTTCATAAATTAGATTAATAGCCTGCTGGTTTGTAAGATGGTTGCAAGGAATAAAGGTGGAAATATGTAGAAATATACCTTGTAATTCATGGAAGCTTTATAAGTATTTAAGATTATTTTTCAACTGAATTACTAGTTATTGCAAATTCCAATACTTGGCAGTTGTGAATAACATTTGTCCAATATCAATAGCTTTTTAAATGCTAAATGCTTCAAGCTATGGGTTGACACATAAAGAAGCTTTCCTAATCCATCAAAAGACCAGTTCTCCCTTGGTGTTCTGAATCTATGTCATAAAGCAAAATAAAACAAGCTACAGCTTGCCTTCATGACACTGTGACATGCTTAAGGTGTTACTTTTTTATTCAAATAAAAAAATTAAAGATAAAATACAGCTTTCAATATTCATTTTCTTCTTTAATAGACAGCATTCATAGTGGAAGCATTTTGGCTTTTGGGTATAAAGAACCACAGATAGTTGTAATACTGTGTTGAAGGAGAGGAGATAAAGACTAGGAACAGTCTTTTTTAGCTCAGGGTGCAGGTGAGAAGCTGTGGTTTAGGTTTTAGGATAAGATGATGTTCATGGTGATGCACTAATTGATTTAGAAAAATAAGAACCAAGCAAATATCCGACCACTCCCTATGAAGAACAAGATACCAGTTAACCTGGTCTACTCACCACCACCTTATCATTTTCCAAGATTCCTTTGTTGTTTTGCTAAATAAACACTTCCAGGTTATTAGTGAGACAAAAATGGAATTTCCTAATTTCCTAGGAAAGGACCAAAAATATCCTCAGACAGGAACAGGAAGGATAAAAATATCTCTCAGAACACCAATTGTTTAGAGATCACTAGCTCATGAGTGGAGCTGCCGCAGAGGTGCTCAGAGTGTCAGCATCTTCGGCTCTCAGCCCCTGTACTGGCCCAGAGGCAGTAGTGGACTGCTAGGAACCTCCCTGGAGGCACTGATTGAAACAAGATTTTGGTAACATTTTGGAGATCTGTCATGAATTAAAATATCACGTAAGAGCTCCAGCATAATGGTTCTTAAACATTTTACAATGGAGACATCTTCCTCCCCACCCCCACCCTGGTGACATCCAATGTGGAATTCATCTATAAAACAAATTTTTAAAAATGCTCTGGTTAAAGGAAGCAGAGCCCCAACTTCCTGGTTGGTGCTCAGCCTCCCTTACCCCGAGTTATGCTTGAGTTTTTTCTGAAAACCTTAATTAAGCATTTTCTGGAAACCTTAGTTAGAAACCCCCTGATTTTAGTGAGTCTTACATTAAAATTTCTCTGAAGAGATTTTTTTCCCCATGATGTAACATGACTTCTTTATCATCGTTGCTCTCCAAAGATATGGCAAGTCATCTTGATGGAATCTCTGCAATGACTCCAGTATCGTATTTTCCTTCCAGACCATGGTCACCCTCCAAATCTAGGCCCCTCTCTCTCTCCTGGACAATGACCAATGTGCAGCACAGGTTCCCCTGAGGCAAGGCTCTCTACCACCTTCTTCCCAGTCCATCCAACAGCCTGTTTCCAGATTAATATTGATTGTAAAGCCATCAATATTATAATATTATAATATTAATATTGTAATATTAATAATGATTGTGATCCTGAGCCAGGGTCAGGATCACAGCCATCTGGATCATGCAGGTTCGCATTTGATTCGGACAGTCAGTAAAGAAACAACAGAGCCAAGAACTGGTGAGCCATCAGCTTTAATTCTAGCTTGCACCCGGTAGGCAAGTAAAAACATACACTGGGCTCCAAAACCCACTCATTCAGTGCTCACAAAGCTACTGACTTATCCGAGTTTCCTAGAATCAAAGGTTTCTAGCTCACCAGACTTATTCACCTCTGTTCCCCATCTCCTTCTCCTGCACAAACTCTGCACAAACTGGCTTCTTCCTCAGCACTCCACCATCTTGGCTGTTTCTCCTCTTCTCCACGTAGCCTTAATCTGCTCTCCTCTCTAATGCTAACCTCAGGAACTGAGAGAGAGCAAGCCCCCGGTCTGCCCCACTTTATAGTGTAGAAATCCAAACCTTTAATCCAATCTACAAACAAGGAAGTCTCTGATGCAAAGTCATTTATCTGAGACATAATGGGAGGATTCCTCATGAGAGTGCACTACCCCACATCATCCAATCAGTTAAGGGTATGAGGGAAAGCTTACTCTTAAAACTTGCATGTGGGCAGCACCATCTTTAACAAAGTGAGCATAATATATTTTATCTGCCCAACATTGATAAAGTACAATTCTCATTGAGTTTCTTTCCTCCTCTGAAATCTTCAATGGTTCCCTGTTGTCCAGTTCCACTAATTAAAACTATAGGCCTTTCTAAAACAAATCTATGTCTTGTCTTTACTAGTACAGTCTGCTCAGCTTAAATTCTCCTCAGCCTAAATATTCAACTCAAATGCTACCTTTCCCATGAAGTCACCTGTGACCTTCCCACCAGGAGTGAATCTTCCTTCTAAACTCTCTAAAAGCTTTTTTTCTTCAATAACTTATCAATTTAGTTGTATTACACTATTAGTGTACTTGTTTTATCTCTTTGATCATGTTTATCCATCTTTAGAGAATACGTGCATTTGCATTAAAAAAAGGTAGTGGGTGCCTTTTATAAAATAAGAGAGTATATTGATGATGATCAATCAAGTGCTCCTGGACACCTAAAGAATACAAAGGGACAATATGGGGCCCAACATACTATTTTCCATATTTTAAAATATCTAATTAGAATTAATTGTGACATACTCTTTAAAAAATGTGTACTGAAAATGAAATGCTAAATTTTGTGTTTGTTTTTGCTTTTGACCAAAATTCATCCAGAATGATAACACTGATTATCTTATTTTACCAGAGGCTCTCTTTTGCAGGTATAAATTACTTTGCCTCATTATGAAATGAGTTATTGCTTAACATACTTTATTTTGTAGGCATGGACTCAATTATGTTCTATCCCCACCCCTGCAGTTTCTTTGTTGAAGGTCTAATGCCCAATGAATTTGGAGACAGGGACTATAGAGAGAATGAAGGTTAAGTGAGATCATAAGAATAAGGGCCCATTCTGATGGAACTGATATACATTTTTGACCGGTCAAAAGTCAAAAGTGCACCATGACTTTACGGACACACTGTATTTATAACAGAGGAAGAGACACCTGAGATACCTTTCTTTCTCTGTAAGTGCACGGAAGAAAAGCCATGTGAGGCCTCAGAGAAAAGATAGCTATCTACAAATCAGGAGGAGAACAATCACCAGAAACCAACCCTGAAGGCACCTTGATCTTGGACTTTTATCTTCCCAAACTGAGAATATTAATTTCTGTGGTTTAAGCCTCCCAGTGTGCGGTATTTTATTATGGTAGCTCTAGCAAGCTAATCCAGTAGGCAAAATACTTCAAAACATGATGCTAGAGAAATAGAAGAAATGGTAGAGATTGTTGGCCCTGGAAATTTGGGGGAACCACTACTGTAACACATTCCCCCTCCCAAGTTAGCAATGGTCTTCATGCGTAAGCACTGCTACCACAGAGGATCTCCTGGTTGCGGAGGCACAGACTACCTGGGCCTGATCCGTGTGGAATCCAGGTGCCTCACAGGATGCCTCTGGGCTCTTAATCATTATGAACTGCATAAGTAACTCACTTATTTCAGACATGTTGTTCTATATAATGCTTGAAAATTTCTAAAAAAGATGTTAACCGCCTATGTTTCTATTTCTTTCCTCTGTTTTTCCAAGTGAGAGGAGGAGAGATAGACTCCTCCTGCATGCACCCTGATTGAGATCCACCTGGCAACCCCTATCTGGGGCTGATACTCTGCCAATCTGGTGCCATGCTCACTCACAATGGAGCTATTTTTAGCATCTGAGGTGGTAGCTCCATGGTGTCATCCTCAACAGCCAGGGTTGATGCGCTTAAACCAGTGGTTCTTAACTTGGGTTCTATCGAACCCTAGGGGTTCGATGAGTCGGTCTCAGGGGTTCGGAGAAGCCTCTGCCGCAGAGGCCAGAATAAAGTAATACCGTAATTTGTTGTGAGTTCATGCACTTTGTTGGTTTTGTTCTTTGAGCAAGGTGATGTTCATGCATGGCTCATTTTGTGCACCAGTAAATAAACATATATCTATGTCTTGTATTTGGAAAAAAAAATCATATTTATCACTAAAGAAGGATTCGGTGAATGCACATATGAAACTGGTGGGTTCAGTACCTCCAAAAAGGTTAAGAACCACGGGCTTAAACCAATCAAGCCATGGCTGAGGGAGGAGAAGAGAGAGGAAGAGAGGGAGAGAAGGGAGAGGGAGAAGGGTAGAGAAGCAGATGGTCATTTCTCCTGTATGCCCTGATGGGGAATCAAACCCGGGACATCCACAGGCAGGGCTGACACTCTACCTCTGGGCCAACCAGTTGGGGCCCAGTCTGTGTTTCCTTCAGGTCTGAAAAATTCTTTTTGTTGCTAAACTTCCTTTCTATTTTGTCATTCATAAAAAATTTTTTTTTAAATAAACAGCTTTTAAAACTTCACTAAATTTTCATGATTGATATACTCTGTTTAATAATTTTTCCTGAGGTCCTGCTTTTATTACATTTCAAATTCTTTCCTTATTCTTCTAGCAAGTTCTCTTATGTAGCAGGTTCCTAAAGTAAACTCAGAATTTCACTGAAATGACTAATGCTTAGCATTAATATAAATGTTCTTTATAGATTCCTCAAGTTCTGAGACCACTTTGGCATTCCTGGATGATACTAGGGGCTCTTGTGAGCTGCGATAATCTAAGGCACTTTGAGATAAAAAAACACAGATGTTTGAGTGTCATTATAGGACAAAATTTAAGAGCTTGGAGTCAGATTTATATGACTCACTTTCCTCATCTGTAAAATGGTGCTCATAGGAGTGCCTTTCCCACAGTGTTTTGAGAAATAAATGAATTACTAATACACAAAATTCCTAGAACAATGCCTAGAGCACAGCAAGTGCTAATCAAGGATTTAGGAATTAAAGCTAAAAGTATCTTCCAAATCAGCCGGGTAGCTGTCCTGACGGCTCAAGGATAGCTACTGTCCTTTAAGGCTCTTATAAAATGGCAAGGGGCCCTCTCGGGGCTGCAGCTGCGTCAGGGAGACCTGGGTCCGCCCGAAGGGCAAGGCCCCCTCTGATGCAGGAGGATGAATAGACCTTGGCTTCCAAGTACTTTCCTGTAGATCTCAGTCCCTCAGAACAAACCCAACGTGAGGACTCTCCTGGGCAGTTTTCACTGTGAGAAACTAGCTCTTCCATCCCTTCAAATTATCTTTCTTGTCTAGGACCACAGATCACACTCCTCATTCCCTGAAGACATGTTAACCTGAATTAGAAAGCTTCCCTTGTTAGCAGGAAAAACTACAATCTCACCATTCCTTGAAGAGTCTGAGCAACACCCTATTTTCAAGTGGATTCCACAAATGAATCCCTCACCCCCACTCCCACCCTCCCCTCAAGGACACAGGGTCTCCTGAGGTTGTAGTTCCAAGCTCAGGATGCTGGAAAATAGGCAAGAGTAGGACACCTTCCCTATCATTTTCTGTTTTCCTTAAAACCCTTTCTGAGTACCTACTATGTGCAGGCCAGTAAATGACATAATCTTTTCAGTTTTTCAGACCCCTTGAAGTAGCAGTTTGCTTCAAAGATTTCTTTTTATTTAATTCTAAAGTGTAACTTTTCAGGACAAGGTCATACCTGGGTGGGTTAGCCCCTCACTAACCTCACACAGCCTTTGGCTTTATATTTTAGGCCTCCCTATAATTACAGCATATATATATATATATATATATATATATATATATATATATATATATATATATAATAAAATGTTTCCCTGTTCTGGAGCCTCAATCCAATCTCCCATAAATCCATTAGAATTCAAGGCCAGATTGAATTTTAGAGGCTAACGCTTCTCATGCTTCAGTGTGCATATGAACAGCCTGGGGAGCCGGTGAAGATGCAGGTTCTGATTCGGGAGTGGGAGCTGAGAGTCTGCATCTCCAGCACATGCCCTGTGTTGCTGCTGCCATCCTTGGTCCTTGGGCCACGCTTTGAATCATAGACTCCTCTTCCCTGTAGCCAGTAACAATCAGGGCCTTCACCTCCAGGCCAGATTATTTCACTGATAGCCAGAAAGGTCCTTGAAAATATTTGCTTCCAAATGCTTCCTTCTGTCCAATCTAGGCTTCTCATCAGGAAGACTCAGTTGACAGCCATCCTGGACCTGCTCTAATGCAGATTTCAGCTGATGTACTGAATGAATCAACAGTCCACCAGCAGCTTCCCACCGCTCTCGCACTACATGAAAACACATCCTCCTCTCTGGACCTTCGGGCATGGCCACTTGACTGGTGTGAGATGCGCTGACAGGAGTCTCCTCTAAGTAGTTCTCCATGTCCCTTACCTCTTCCATTGCCATCCTTCCAGCTTCCCCATGTGGTGCTTCTTGTTCAGCGTCATCCTTCAGGAACCGGCTAGGATAGGTGACAGCACTGAGGAGCCCTGGTGTGGGAGACTACTGATATTCACTGGGCATCTGTGGCTCATGCCACCTGGGAAACCTCTTGGTTTGTCAGCTTGGAGAGGCTCATGTCTACGGCTGGGCCAGCGCTCTGGCCTGCAAACCATACTAAACACTGCACCTGGGCTTGTGAGGAAGCAGGAAAAAGAATTCGATTTAAACAGCTCCATGTCTCCCCTAAAATAAAATAAAACAACCCCACCCATCCCCCCTCTAATCAGCTTGTGTTTCCGTCAGACTCTGATCTCCTAAATCTTAGGGTTCTAACTAGGACAGCAGCTGTGACTGAGTGATTCTGTTCCTCAAGCCAGTGGTTTTCAACCGCTGGTGCATGGACTGGTACCTGTCTGCCAGAAGTTTCTGCAGGACTACAACTCTTTCACAGATCAACACAAAATTTCTAGCCGATGGGCAATTGAAAATCACAGCCTTAAGCCAACTTCCCTTTATTTAGTATAAATTTTGATTGATTAGACAATTTTAGAACTTTGTTGCTAGGAGTAGCCTTTTATTTTATTTAGTTCTTTTTATTTTTCTTTAAAATTTTTCCATTGAGTTGGGAGAGAGAGGGAGAGAGAAGCATCGTTGTTCCACTTAGTTTTTCCATTTAGGTGTGCACTCATTGGGTGCTTTCTTGTATGTGCATCGTCCTGGGATTGAACCCATGACCTCGCGCACCAGGATGCTCTATCCACTGAACCTCCTGGCCAGGGCTGTTCTGTTCTTTTTCTTCTGAGGCCATGGGAGGTGGAGGAACTTGCCAGGTCTCCTGTAATGGGTGAGGGTGGTCTGGTATTTAGCGGCTGAGAGCCAGAATAGTTAGCTCCAGACTCATGGTGCAGTGCTTGCCCCTCACGGTGAGACCCCCCTATGGATAACTCAACTTCAGGATAAATAGTAACAAAAAGAGTAAAGTGAATGATACTATATTAGATGCAAACAATTCTTCTCTTAAAAAATATATGTATATATTTGCTTAATTATCTCCAGTTCTAAAACTAAGGATGATTAGGTCCATTGAAACAATTTGAAAGAATAGAAGACTGGAAATCAGAAGACATTGTTCCTGGAAGTGCTGCTAATGAGCTTTGTGTCCTTGAGTGAAGGACCCCAACTCCCTGAAGGTCCTGAGACTCAGTTTCCTCACCTACAAAATGAAGAGGTTGAATCTCTAAACTTCCTTTCTAGATCTAACATTATTTGTTTTCTTTGATTTTACGGTTCACACTGCAAGATGCAATATAGAGTTACCCATCCAATAATAACCACCCACAGGTCCCCTTTATGCTGAATTCTGTGCAGCAGTAGATGCTACACGGCTTGACTCTGATGAATGGAATTTCAGGGCGTCTACTGGCATTGATCATGACAAACAATTCCAAGGGCACAAAACAGAATGAGGCAATTAACATGCACTGCAGAGAAACACTGGTCCATCTCTAGGCATTCAGACAGTTTGATCTTTAAATAACAAGCATTTAGCACCTCACCTGTGACCTGAGAATGGACAGAATCACAGATGACAGAACCACTCTGATGCTTCCAGGACTCATGTCATATCAGCAGGAAGGGAGGTCACAGTTAGGGCACTCTTAGCTTGTCAGATTATATCACTTTGGTCAAAGGCACTCATACACATTGTGACTGTGAAGCTTGAAAATGCACTGTGGAATAACTGCTGTGGAAGAAGAGGCCAGTCACAATTTTAAACCCAAGACTCTTAATATGTATTCCTCTTGTTGTGATTCTAGATGGTTCTACAGCCCTAGCATCCCACAGTATGAGACTCACTAGACATTTCTCTTGCCTTCTGCTGATGTCTACATTATGCATTCCTTTGGGTAGACATTTGGCTTTACAGAGCTGCTTAATTCAGTATGCTATGCAGCAATTCACTTTGTAAATAGACAACAGTATTGCATGTAACAGTCACATTTGAGGTGTTTTAGTAAGAACATCTTTGATCTCTGGACTCCCTGATTTCTGTTAAAGTAATCATGCCACTCCATCTAATGGAGGGCATAATTTCAAAATAAATATTAATACACAAAATCTGCACTATGTTCAAGGTCCTTTTAACTGTGGTACACAGCATGGGTTACTGGTTCAGGCTGCAAGAGACTTGTGCTAATAATGCAGCTAGCTGTTATTGTTATGGGATTTCTCCAACTCATCAGTTCTCATGCAGTCATAAATGGAGATACTTCACTCTATTTAGGTAAACACTAGCCCGCTAGCTTTTTGCCAAAATAGATCACACAAACTAAGAAGGTCCTGGAAGTGAAAAGAGGGTCATACTGAGCATTACTTAAAGTACATCTGACCACCCTTCTCTCTCCTTTTGTTTTTTAAACACATGTTTCTTTATACATTTTTTCTTTATGTAGAGGGTTTTGTATATGAATATTTTCCCACTACCATTCCGCCTTGGAATGCTGTTTTCCCCAAGTTTCTCATGATAAAAAGACTCTGATTCAGAGTCTAACTGCTGGCAGCTGAATTTCATTAAGACTTTGATGGGAAACTTAAGTTGGGATTACAAACATCTGTGGTTAAACTTCCCTTTAGTAAACCATTTCCCAGAATTTAACTTTACCACACTAGGAGCAAAAAGAGAAACAGTTGAAAAGAAATGCTGCTCTTTGGCAAATGCTGGAGTAGATATTTAAATATTCTTCTATGTGGTCTCTCACAGCATCTTGATAAACTAGCAGATTACTTGTTTCAGAAAACAAGTAATTGTTTGCAAATGCTAAGTTTTGGAACTCAAAGCTTGTATCGGAAATCTGATTTTAATGCTTTCTAATCAATCAAAGGTCTCAAAATTATGTCTGGCCATCATTCTATTTACATTATTACTCTGAGCAAGGAAGAACCCCAAAGAAAAGGAGGGTTTTTAGGCATTATATATTCAAGAAACTAGGACAATTCAGATTAGAGAACTTAATTGTGAAAGAAAGAAAAAGGCTATAGTCCTTGTCATATCAAAGATACTGTTATGTTTGTTTTTTAGCTTTTTGGGGGATTTAGAAAACCTCATTCATTTGACTTAGCTGCTCAGATCATCCTATTGCTGGGGAAAGGCTATGTTCAAAAGACGATTAGGGATACAACAGTTATAAAAACTAAATTACAGTCTATTTCTTCTCCAATGTTGGATAACCAGCAAAGTTGTAGGCAAAAGTTAAAATTAATCAAATTAACAGAATTAATAAAGATTTAAATAAAAATAGAATGATACTACAAATCTTTACTTGTAGATACATAAAAACAAAGCAGAAGAAAGAGAGGTGAGGTGATAGGAACAAAAGAGGCAGTATATATATATATATATATATATATATATATATATATATATATAAAATAAGTATCTAATATATATTAAATTTCACAACAATCTTGCAAGACAAATACATTTCTGTTCATTTTACAATGAAAAAAATGAAGTCTCTGAAAGATGAACTAATTTCCCCAAAGTCAAACAGCGAGAAAGTAGTAGAGCTGCACAGCCCTGACTGGATAGCTCAGTTGGTTAGAGCGTAGTCCCAAAGCACAGAGGTTGCTGGTTTGATCCCTGGTCAGGGCACATACAGGAAAAGAGATCGATGTTTCTTCTGTCTCTCCCTTCCTTCTCCTCTCCCTAAAGTTAATTTAAAAAAACAACAACAACAAAATAAAGAAAGTGGTGGAGCTGGATTCATAGTACATTTGTCTGGCTAGATGCCCATGTGCCTTTTATGAAAGGTGAATTTCAAATGTTTTGATTCAGAGATTTTAAATAAACAGCCCTTGGGCTGAATTGGGCCATCAGATGTACTTCCCACAGGGTATTTTAAAAACCTTAAGTCAACAATTTCACTTAAGAATCCAGATTCTATCTTCTCTTGAAAAACCAGAAGATCTGGCAACTCGGAGAGGTGGCTGCCCTCCCTGGAAGAGGCACGTTTCCTCGCCTGTTGTTTTGGCTCCATCACTCACAGGATGTGTTCCTTTCACTGTCCAGTTATTTTTGCTTGGCTTCTATAAGAATCTGAGTTTTATGATTTTCTCCATACTATATGACCAGCAATTTCACTTCTGGGTATATACCCAAAACTAACCGAAAGCAGGGACTCAGACAAATATGTGGTACACTAATGTTCAGAGCAGCACTATTCATAGTAGCTAAAAGGTAGAAACCCAAATATTCATTGAAAGGTACATAGATAAACAAAATGTGATCCATACGGACAATTAAATATTATTCAGCCTTGAAAAGGAATGAAATTTGAACATATGCTAAAACACGGATGAGCCCTGAAGACACTGTATTATGTGAAATAAAGCACACAAAGGCCAAATATTGTAGATTCTACTTATATGAGTTACCTGGTGTAGAAAAACTCAGAGACAGAAAATGGAATAATGGTTCCCAGGGCCTGGGGGAATGGGTTAATAAAAAGTTCTTGTTTAACGGATCTGGAGTTTCAGTTTGGGAAGATGAAAAAAGTTTTGAAGATGGGTGATGGTGATGAATGTATAGCAGTGTACTGTAACTATGCCTACTACCACTTAAAATAGTTAAATTTTCTGTTATATATACTTTATTACAACTTAAGAAAAAAACCTTTTTTTAAAATCAGAGAACTCTGGAACAACAGCAAAGGTATTCTTTATTTTCCAGAAATTTTATAATAAATTCTGTAAGACAGAGCATGTGTGTATTTCTTTGTTTTGAATTCTTTACCTATTAATCTAAATCAGGAGCTTTTAAATGAGACTATAACATTATGTAGAGGAAACATACTAGAACATGGTTATAAAGGACATAAGAAAATTCTGTAGTTAAAAAAAAAGAAAGAAATCTATCTGGGAGACCCAGTGATATGCTGGGAAAGAGAATGAAGTTTGGACACCCTATAAAAATAACAGTTGCACTAGCACTAGACTCTTGCTATAACAATAACAGTTGCACTAGCACTAGTCTCTTGCTATAACAATAACAGTGGCATTAGCACTAGTCTTTTGCTATAACAATAACAGTTGCACTAGCACAAGCCTCTTGCTATAACAATAACAGTTGCACTAGCACAAGTCTCTTGCTGACTAGATCAATAACCCATTCTGTAGACCAGTGATTTTCAACTGGTGTGCCACAAAAATTTTTATTTTTATTTTCATTTATTTTTGCCACAAGAATTTTTAAAACATGCAATATCTGACTATTTAATTAGGGACACTGACCTCTTTTTCCATAGCTTATGAAATAAAAAAATGACAGCAGCCAATACAATAAAAGCCATCCAATGAATGAATCAAAATTATACCTATATTTTTGTCAGATCAGCACAAAAATATTTTTTGATGTGTTGCAAAATTTTAATTATTAGTTTGTGTGTGCCATGAGATGAAAAAGACTGAATATTGCTGCTGTAGACTACCTTTGTCAATTTGCTCATCTGAAAAATGGGTATGTTTTTCACTATTGAGTTAGATAGATAATGCATGTAGGTTCATGAGACAGAAGAAGTCTATAAATGTTCATTTCTTCTTCTTTTTTTTTTTTTGAGTAGTAGATGGGGTGGGAAATTATCTCAATTCTTTGGTAATCCTAAGAGTTTATGCTAGTTATACTACTCATCTAGTGAGCACTACACAAATGGTCTTTGAGTGGCATTTTATATATTTTTATTCTAAGATATTCCCAAAACTTTAAAGTTATGCTTGCAGAGAGTTCTATTTACCTAAGTACCTTTTTCTAGACACCCCTGCTCAGTTGAAAGTACTCTCCTAAACTCCTTTGTAGCTGTGTTACTTACCAGGTAAGGTGCCAGGGCAAGTGTTCTCTGCCTCAGTTTTCATATGTGCAAAATGAGGAAGTAATTATACCAGTCCCAGTGGGTTGTCATGAGTGTTAAAGGAAATAACTCATGAGAAGTGCTTAGATCAGTGTCTGGCAAATGGTAAAATACTCAAGAAGTGTTAGCTATAAGCCATGCTATTATTATTACTACTACTATGACTGTATTCCGGTCCTTCTAAAATAATGTTTCCAGGAACCTTCTTCGGTGCTTGGTGAGTAGGTGATTGCACCCTACAGGTCTGGCTCAGGAGGAATACTTTTTCCACATTACCATTATTGCACTAGGGTTGTAGCCACTCTTACAGAATATTGATTTATTCTGCTTTATATAGTGGCTATGTATATATTTTTCTTCCTTAGAATGCTTAGTCCTTGAGGGTAGAGATGTGACTCTGCCTTTTTCTTGTGCCTCCTGGCTCCTACTTTATTGCACTGTATGTGGTAAGGATCCCAACCTGCTGGTTGGATGAGTGTTAAGTGAATGAAATAATGACTGCATGTGGGGTTCAAATAACTTAATTACTCTGTTGAACAGCATTATAGAATGATGACCCAGGCTAGTGACTGGAGGTCTTCGTATGATTCTACATGGCTCTTTTCAAAGTAAGGGGCCAAGATATGGAAAAGGAAAGCAGAGAGTGAAAGAAATCTAAACTGTCTTTCAGTAAGCATTCTGCAATCCTGTAGTGGCCAGGTGCCTAACTATGTGCTGGAGCATCAGAATCGCATGTAAACAGTGGAAAGTGTCCGGAGGGAAAGCCCCTCAGAGCTAATCTAGTTCATAGTGCTTTTGTTTAGTAGGTAAGTTTGTCCAATATTGAGTACCCTGGAACATGTGGCTTGTGGGGCAATAGACTTTCTTGGAGGAAAACCAACAACAGCAACATCCAGTCAGGTTACTAGCAGATAAATTCCAGTTTTCCCCACTCGGAGAAGTCTTCTCATATTGTCAGTTGTGTCCCTTATTTTCTCAATTATCAACCAAAGGCAGTAACAGCGGCCCTCCACAACCTCCCATTAGCCCTTCCAGCAGACTCCCCTCCTTCTGAGTCACTCTCTGTGGCTCAGTCTAGCCATGCAGTGTGGACCTCTAGCCTAGTGTTCTTGCCCTTGTTTGTTTAACTCCTGCTACTTCTTTTTTTTAATTTTTAAAAAGACTTTAGTTATTCATTTTAGAGAGGAGAGAGAGAGAGAGTGAGCAGGAAGTATTAACTCCCATACATGCCTTACCAGGCAAGCCCAGGGTTTCAAACTAGCGACCTCAGCATTCCAGGTTGATGCTTTATCCACTGTACCACTACAGGTCAGGCTCTTGTTACTTGTGTGTGTGTGTGTGTGTGTGTGTTGACAGAGACAGAGAAAGTCAGAGAGAGGGACAGACAGATAGAAAGGGAGAGAGATGAGAAACATCAATTCTTCGTTGTGGCTCCTTAGTTGTTCATTGATTGCCCTCTCATATGTGCCTTGACTGGGGGGCTACAGCAGACCAAGTGATCCCTTACTCAAGCTGGTGAGCCTTGCTCAAACCAGATGAGCCCATGCTCAAGCTGGTGACCTCGGGGTCTCCAAACTGGGTCCTCTACATACCAGTCCGAAGCACTATCCACTGTGCCACCGCCTGGTCAGGCTCCTGTTACTTTTTGATAGACCAGAATATCAATTCCTTCCAAGGACACTCGGACACTCTCTCCTTGGGGACTGGCCCTGTGTTCACCCCTCCAATTCTTGTGTACATCCATATTGTCAAGAAGACTTTTGCCTAGTTTTACTTGCTATAGTAATTATGAGAAAATAAAGATTTTTTTTCTTAAATGTGAAATATCAGAATACTGAATATACTTTTTTGAAACTGCCAAGTTTCCCCTTTGCCCACTCCCATTGGCTAAGAATCACTGTTTCCACCATAAACTCAGAAATAATGGACTCAGTGAATTGCTTATAAAAAAAAAAAAAAGCAGAAGGCGGGAATATCCTCCCAATGAGCACAGTTACCCATGGGTGATCTTTTCAAATTCATTGCATTCTGGTGGGAGCGGGGACTTGTTTTGGAAGGAAAGGAGGATTCTTTCTCCTTAGACTGCCAGTGCTCTCCAACCTGTCAGTCAATGCATATTTCATGTATTTGTTCCTCCAACTCTTACTGTGCACCACAGTGTGCTAGAGGCTATATCACAACCTGTGGACCCAGGGGCTGCTATCGAGGAGCTTGGGAGCCTTAGAAAGGCCTTCAGCCAAGTGCCTCCCACTGCTGCATGTTTGCTTTAGTGCTTTCTTCCTTCCCTTTGAAGGAGAATTGAGGAATAATAACCATTCATAGAAATCCAATTCAAATAAAGTGAATGTATTTTTAGAATATCCTTCCACCCACATCTCTGATCTCTCAGGAACAACGTGTTATGTGTGTCCATGTTCTCTTTCTCTCTCTGTGTGTAAATACAATCTCCTGAACCAATGCAGTAGGGTGGTTGTACCATGCTGTTAAATCTCCGGAATGTATTTGGTTTAATGTCTCCACACTGGCTATAGAGAGCACGGGAAACCCGACAGTGTTGGCGTTGGTATCCTGTGGGACTGCAGGCTAACTGGAGGCATTATGTGAAACTATGCAGTGGGAACATAATTACCCAATCCCACCCTTTCTACATCATATACTTTGACCCTCCTGGAATGACTAATAGTTTCTTTCTGTTCCCCTGAACCTAAGAGACTGACAGTATTATAAATTTAACTCACTGAAGGGCATTCTTTCTGGCTGGAAGGATATAGACAGAGACATAGCAGTATTAAGTAATATTGCATCATAAAAAATAAAATTCTGAGAAATATTTCCTAATAAATGTTTCTTTTTATCCAATCATCCATGTATTTCATAATAACAATAATAACATCACTTAGAATGCATAAAGTATTTACACCATGTCAGACAGTGTTAAGCACTCTATATATTTTATCTGCTTTCATCACAATAGATGTACAAAATGTGAAGCAGACACTAATAACTCCTCTGAACCTCAGTTTCTTTATCTGCAACTTGTGCATGTATAATTTGTCCAAGGTAAACAGCAGATAAGTTAAAACTTGAACTTGGGATCATTATACAGCAAAGCCAGCAAGTAAACACTCTGGTGTGCCACCTTCCTATTATGTCACTGAACATATGGGTATATAAGAAATTGCTCAGGGTATTAACAATAAATTTAAGGTTCCTTAAAAATCCGGTAATTATTTTGTTATGTTTTGTGAGAAGAAAGTTACAAGTTATGTAGGCCCGTCTCTTTAGAATTAATAGACAAAAATACAGGATGCCCTGATAAATTTGAATTTCTGACATGCAGCAAATAATTTTTTAGTTTAAATATATGTCCCATGCAATATTTGAGACAATGTAAAAAATGTATTTATTGTTTATCTAAATTCAAATTTATTGAGCAGCTGTGGGTTTTTTTTTTTCTTTTGGCAATTCTACTCCCAAGTCAAGCATTTTATTCAGGGACTTTCCATGCTCAAAGCAACAGGTGGAGACATTGCCTCCCTGGGTGAATTCCAAGCCTGTACAGAAGCGATGTGTTTCCAAGACTTCCCAGGAGTCTCTCCTGGGCCCCGTGTCTGAGTGCTAAGGTGACTAGAAGCCCTGCCCCCTTTCTCATGGAGGCTGCATTTTGCACCACGGTGGGAAGTTGGTTTGCTCTGACTCTACCCACCCTTCCGTCTGTGTCGAGCATGGGTAGGGCTCACTCCTGGAGAAGGATCATCTTCATGCACCTTATTTTATCAGTAATAATAACTACAACTATACTAACAATTAATAGAATGAATAGCAATAATCTAGATTCCATGCTGTTAGAAATGGTGCCAATCCACATAACAGCTTTGGTTCTCTAGCTGCTGTAACCATAGCTATAGTGTGTGTGTGTGTTGTTAGGTCAATTGCTCTTTCCTTTCCCATGAACTTAGGGTGACTTCATTCTTCTCCTATTCAGTATCTCCCATGCTCTGGACATAATATTATCCATCTTACCTCAGGAGCTCTTAAATCACTTATTCTGGGTTTATCATCCTTTATCTGATTTCTACAATAAACAGCAACTTTGAATAAACATTCATCAACAGTATATCTTTTGGGTAGGGGAAGTCTTGTTTCTGAACTATAACTGCACAGGTCTGCTTAAGGTATCTGCTCTTTGGTTTCCTAACAGCTTCTTTGGTGTCTGTCACTTTCACCCACTCCTTCACTCTCTCCAGTTGCAGGGGATCTTCAGTTAGTTTTACAAAAGGATCCATTCTGCTCTATTGTTCCCCCTGTCCTAACATCACAGAAGAGCAGGAAGCCAGTGACAGGAATCATGCACTAAGTCAGTGGTTCTTAACCTTTTTTGATGTACCAAACCCACCAGTTTTATATGCGCATTCACCGAACCCTTCTTTAGTGATAAATAAAATATGATTTTCCCCCCAAATTCAAAACATAGGTATATGTTCTTTTACTGGTGCACAAAATGAGCCATGCATGAACATCACCTTGCTCAAAGAACAAAACCAACAAAGTGCATGAACTCACAACAAATTACAGTATTACTTTATTCTGGCTTCCCTGGCAGAGGCTTCTCCAAACCCCTGAGACAGACTCATCGAACCCCTAGGGTTCGATAGAACCCAGGTTAAGAACCACTGCACTAAGTGTTGTGACTTGACAAAAATGACTGCTGGGACATCCAAGTGGCAGCAAGTGGAAGAGATGCCACTGCAGCCCCAGGTGGCAGAGAAGCTAGCTAGCCCACTGACTCAGAGTAGGCAGGATATATGCACTTTTGCTAATTTGAACGGTAACATATTCCAAAGCCTCAACTCTAAATTCACAACGTCCAAATCCAACTTACAAAATAGAACTCTTTATTTCAAGTTTCTGAACTGACCCGATCCGGATGAAACTCAAGGCGGATGGGGGAAGGAGAGGAAGAGGGAGAGAGAGGGAAGCTAGTGCGGCACACACAGCCCGCGGGGTGCAGGTGCCCAGCAGGGTCACAGTGGCACGAACACTGTACCTTTGCAGTAGGCGGCAGCCTTCCGGGAGCCACGCGGGGCTCGCTGGTCTCAGGCGGGTCCTGTCTGCCAACCGCTGAACTCCCTTCAATGTCAGCAGGGAAAGCGCTGTCGTCCCCGTACGCCGCGCGGGAGCAGGCAGCGCCCCAGAGGAGCCACAGAGGCAGGACCGAGCACCAGGCTGAGCTCAAAGCCATCTCTCCGCCGACATCCAGCAAGGGGTGAATTCGGTGTCTTCGTGGGGAACCTCCGTGGTGCGGAGGTGCCTCGCTTACTTTGCCTTTTCAGCGCTTGCAGTATCCAGACGTAGGACCGCAAGGCAGCCCAAAGAGCAAACTTACTGATATTAAAAAAAAAAAAAAAAAAAGGGACACCGAGACTTTCTCTCTCTTTCTCTTTCTCTCTCTCTCTCCTCTCTTCCTCCCTCTTTCTCTCACCTCTCTTTCCCCACGGTTTGCCTCCCTCCCTCCCTCCTTCTCTCTCTTCCCTTCGTCCTTCCCTCCCTCTTTCTCTCTCCTCCCTCCCTCCTTCACTCCCACCCTCTCTCCTCTTTCCCCGCGGTTCTCTCACTTTTCCTCTCACACACACTCTCTCTCTCCCCCAGCGGTTCTGGCTGGAGAACATACAGATGGATGGAACTCAAAACTAAGCATCAAAAGCCAGGCTGAATTGGACGATCCCCGCCAGCCCCCGCCACCTCCTGTCCCCACGGGTCTGGACTGCGCTGTCCGGGCTTCCTTCCCACACCCATTCTCACCACTCCCTTTTACCTTTTACTTCCAGGCCCTCCTACTCCAAGCTGCCCTTTCTCACACCAGGTCAGGCTTTCCCTTGCCGCCTCCCCTCCCCTCTCAATTTGGAGCTTTTCCAAGGAACCCAGATGAATATTCAGCTTTTGCTATTGCTTCCTTAACATCTCTTCTTTACTTAGCCAAGGTGCCCAGAGATCTTATCTATAGTTATATAGATTTGTAATGTACCCCCTACGACCTCGACCTCATTCGCATGAAAGCGGGTGGAAAAGGGATTCTGGGGGCAGGAGCCAGAGGCAGGCGATTTCAGTTGGCAGAGGAAAAAGACACCCACTTTCTTGAACAAGATTTCTCATTTTTTAGATATGGGCTGCTGCACTCTTTGTGCTATCTTCTCTTGGAATTGACTGGCTACCCCTCTTGCTCCTGACAGTCCTCACCCAGAGGACTTGGGAGAAGACTATCTTTCACTGCAGCATTGGAAAATGACTTCATTACTTAAATGCATGAACTTTTATTTACAAAGAACATCTTGTTTTCGTCCTAAAGAGGTGCTTTGTAAGGGGCCTGAAACAAGGCTTGCAGTGTATGAGCCTGTCAAATATACTGCCCGCAGCCCTGACCTCTTCCTCTTGGCCTGTACATGCTTACTTCATCTCTCTGAGAACTATAACCTTTCCAAGACTTTGGAGAAAATTGGGCTACAATTCTGCTGGGGTACTCTCATGGGTGGGTCAGCAGCCACTACAACTGATAGGTATCTCTGCGTACATTGGCTTCATAATGGAGCTTTAAACATTCCTACAGGACCCAAACACAACAAAAAAAGCATTAAATGAGTATTGGGCAGATAAAATATATTATGCTCACTTTGTTAAAGATGGTGCTGCCCACATGGAAACCCATCACCCAGGTGATATTAGTTGCTCTTATGCTTGGGATGGGCGTAATTATATTATTGGGTGTGGGGGACAGTCTGTAAGCAGACAGAGTCCTTATAGCGCAAGGCTTAGTTTTAAGAGTAAGATTTTCCCCACACCCTTGACTGATTGGATGATGTGGGGTGGTGCACTCTCATGAGGAATCCTCCCATTATGCCTCAGGTAAGTGACTTTGTATCAGAGACTTCCTTGTTTGTAGATTGGATTAAAGGTTTGGATTTCTACACTGTAAAGTGGGGCAGACCGGGAGCTTGCTCTCTCTCGGTTCTTTTTTTTTTTTTTTTTTCTCGGTTCTTGAAGTTAGCATTAGAGAGGAGAGCAGATTAAGGCCAAATGGAGGAGAGGAGAAGCAGCCAAGATGGCGGAGTGCTGAGGAAGAAGCGAGTTTGAAGGAGGAGATGGGGACTAGAGGTGAATAAGTCTGGTGAGCTAGAAACCTTTGATTCTAGGAAACTCGGATAAGACAGTAGCTTTTTGAGCACTGAATGAGTGGGTTTTGGAGCCCAGTGTTTGTTTTTACTTGCCTGCGTGGTGCAAGCTAGGATTAAAGCTGATGGCTCACTAGTTCTTGACTCCGTTGTTTCATTACCGACTGTTCGAATCTAATGTGAACCTGCACTGGCCAGGTGGCTGTCATTGTAACCTTGGCTCCTGGCCTTACAATGAGACAACCATATAATGACGCCCAAGTAAGTAAGTTTCTAGATATTTGAAATCACTCACGATTACACAATAAAGCATTTTCACAAAACCTAATCATTAGTTCTATTTTATAGGTCAACAGTCATCTTATCTAAGGATAAAGGAAACAACCATATGTCAGATACTTTGCATATGATATTTGTGAGCCTCATGGTATTCCTAAAAAATAGGACTATTATTTTCCTTTCACAGAAGGACAAAAGGAAATGTAAAGCCAGTAGCCACGGGCACCATCACAGCCACCTGGCCCATGCAGGTTCACATTTGATTTGGACAGACAGAAACAACGGAGCCAAGAACTGGTGGGCCATTAGCTTTAATCCTAGCTCGCACCTGACAGGCTAGAAATACACACAATGGGAAAACATTTCCCTTTCCATTCAGGGCTCCCAAACCACTGACTTACCCAAGTTTCCTAGAATCAAAGATTCCTACCTCACCAGCCTTACTCACCTCTGTTCCCCATCTCCTTCTCTCTGCACAAACTGGCTTCTCCTTCAGTGCTCCGCCATCTTGGCTGCTTCCCCTCTCCTTCACGTGGCCTTTTTCTATTCTCCTGCTCTCCTCTCTAATGCTAATCTCAGGAACCAAGAGAGAGCAAGCTCCCGATCTGCCCCATTTTATAGTGTAGATATCAAAACCTTTAATCCAATATACAAACAAGGAAGTCTCTGATCCAAAGTCACTTAGGGTGGGAAAGACTTAGTCTTAAAACTAAGCCTTAGGTTATAACGCCCCTGCCTGCTTACAGCTTGTCCCCCCCACACAATGCAAACTATAAGCGAGCAAACATATATATCATATTTACACTTATTTACCAACAGGAAGTTCTGAGAGACTAGGACATTTGCCCAAGGTCACACAGCTGAGGTTTGAACCCAGCCTCATTGAGCCCATGCTATCTTTCACTTATATACTGCTTGAAATACATGAAATAAAGGCTATGACTTCAGAAGATGGAGAGATGGCTCTTCCATATTTGAATACCCTCTATGTGACCCTAAATTTGCATAATTTATGATTTAATTTAATCTTTACTATAATCCCAAGAGATAGGCATTGCTATGCACATTTGGTAAGTGGTAAAAGTACTACTAGAACCCAGTTAACTCTAATGCTAAATCATTGGTTTTAAACAATAAAATTATGTGCTACAAAAGTGTCAAGGATGAAACAAGCCAAAAGCTTTCATATATCCCAAAATATTTGTAATGTTTTCATTTTAAGATAAAAGAATAGTATTGTAATAAACAAGTAAGCCAACTTATGATTATTTTCTTCCATATAAACTGGTTAACCCACTAAATTAAGTGAAAGAAGACTTAAAAATACATGTTTAATTCAGTTGTAAGAAACATCAAAACCGCCATACCAGACGGTGGCACAGTGGATAGAGCGTCGGACTGGGATGCGGAAGACCCAGGTTCGAGACCCCAGCTTGAGCACGGGCCCATCTGGCTTGAGCAAAAAAGCTCGTCAGGTTGGACCCAAGGTCGCTGGCTCCAGCAAGGGGTTGCTCGGTCTACTGAAGGCCCCTGGTCAAGGCACATGTGAGAAAGCAATCAATGAACAACTAAGGTGTTGTGACGGCAACGAAAAACTAATGATTGATGTTTCTCACCTCTCTCCATTCCAGTCTGTCTGTCCCTATCTATCTCTCTCTTTGACTCTCTCTCTGTTCCTGTAAAAAAAAAAATAAAAAAGGAAAAAAAAAAAAAAAGAAACATCAAAACCTATAGAGAATTTTTATGAGTTTTTTGAGCCAAATTGATGACAATTTCCAGGAAGGAAAAATCTCAATGGATTGAGAACATGCTCTGAAAAATGGCAGTTTTGAGTTTATTTTGTACATTAGAACCAAAGGAGGAGACTTAAGGAGGGTTACATAAAATCCATTGGTGGTTTATTTAAGGGGGCCAGAGAAAGCAAGGAGGAGAAATCTTTGGGATTGGATAAAAAGTAAAAGGAAGAGACACATACTTCTTTTACATCCGTGGGTAGAGGACAGTTAATAATTAACATTTTCATCACATAGAGATGGTATTCAGGAGAAAAAGATAACAATGAGAGGTTCTGTGGTCTCTGCTCTAGTACTGTGGGTGTGCCCTGAGGGGGTCTGGAAAAGATTACTTTGACATTTCAAAGGTATGTTATCTTAGATGTACAAAGATAATAAGCTCACCTAGTTAAGCTTGACCTTTGTCAAGGAAGCAGCATGCCTAGGATGTGACTACCTACCTGCCAGGACAGGCTTTCAGTTTGGGATTTAATTCATCCTTTGTGGCTACTTTAGGTCTCTGAGTTTGTAATGCTCCCCATGCTGGCCTCCCCCAAGCTCTTCAGGTTTAGTATGTCACCCCTTTTTCATCCAAAGTTGTTTCTTTGAGAAACTTGTTGAGTGACAAGATGTCCAGGCCCTGAAGAGGGCAAAATGATTCTTAATTATTTTGCCTAACTTGCTTTTTAAAGAACTTTAAGTAATGAAGATGGTGATCGTGATAATGATGATGATGATAATGATAATAATAATAATAATAATAATGTATACAGCATACTCTAACTTCAGATACAGACCTCCGTAGTATGCAAACACTGTCCCTATTTGTCTTCTGGATTATGTCTTGTACCCCGGGGTCTCCTTTCCCTGCTTACCAGGTGGTATTCAGGTCATGTGAGAGGCGTGGGCAGTATATGAAAGAATGTATCTGTTCAAGACTTATATAATTTTTATTTTTGATTAAATGTATGCTTCAACTCTTCTTCATATCTTCTTTCTGTAGATACTATCATTATTTTGGGTTCATAAAAGCATAATACACAGGAGTGTGAGTTTTGTATGAAATAATAAATCTTTGATCTGTCACAGAAACTCTGGGATCTTGACACATAACTTAGTTTCTTTTTTTTTTTTTACAGGGACAGAGAGAGAGTCAGATAGAGAGATAGATAGATAGATAGGGACAGACAGACAGACAGGAACGGAGAGAGATGAGAAGAGTTGGGCAGATAAAATATATTATGCTCACTTTGTTAAAGATGGCGCTGCCCTCATGGAAGCCTGTCACCCAGGTGATATTATTTGCCTTTATGCTTGGAATGGGTGTGGGGGAAAGGCTGCAATGTAAGCAGGCTGGGTCGTTATAGCCTAAGGCTTAGTTTTAAGAGTAAGCTTTTCCCCACACCCTTTACTGATTGGATGATGTAGGGTGGTGCACTCTCATGAGGAATCCTCCCATTATGCCTCAAATGAGTGACTTTGTATCAGAGACTTTCTTATTTATAGATAAGGGTTTGGATTTCTACAGTATAAAGTGGAGCAGACCCGGGAGCTTGCTCTCTCTCGGTTCCTGAGGTTAGTATTAGAAAGGAGAGCAGACTAAGGCCACATGAGGGAGAGGAGGCAGCCAAGATGGCGGAGTGCTGAGGGAGAAGCCAGTTTGTGCAGAGTTTGCATAGAGAGAAGGAGATGGGAAACAGAGGTGAATAAGTCAGGTGAGCTAGAAACCTTTGATTCTAGGAAACTCGGATAAGTCAGTAGCTTTGTGAGCACTGAATGAGTGGGTTTTGGAGCCCAGTGTGAGTTTTTACTTGCCCACCGGGTGCAAGCTAGAATTAAAGCTGATGGCTCACCAGTTCTTGGCTCCATTGTTTCATTACCGACTGTTCAAATCCAATGCGAACCTGCACTGGCTGGGTGGCTGTGATAGTGGCCTTGGCTCTTGGCTTTACAGCATTAGATTTGGACAGTTAGTAATGAAACAATGGAGCCAAAAATTGGTGAGCCATCAGCTTTAATTCTAGCTTGCACCCGGCGGGCAAGTAAAAACACACACTGGGCTCCAAAACCCACTCATTCAGTGCTCACAAACCTACTGACTTATCCGAGTTTCCTAGAATCAAAGGTTTCTAGCTCACCTGACTTATTCACCTCTGTTTCCCATCTCCTTCTCTCTACACAAACTCTGCACAAACTGGCTTCTCCCTTAGCACTCCGCCATTTGGCTGCCTCCTCTCCTTCACGTGGCCTTAGTCTGCTCTCCTCTCTAATACCTCAGGAACCAAGAGAGAGCAAGCTCCCGGCCAGTCCCACTTTATAGCGTAGATTCAAAACCTTTAATCCAATCTACAAACAAGGAAGTCTCTAATACAAAGTCACTTATCTGAGGCATACTGGGAGGATTCCTCATGAGAGTGCACCACCCCACATCATCCAATCAGTAAAGGGTGTGGGGAAAAGCTTACTCTTAAAACTAAGCCTTAGGCTATAACGACCCAGCCTGCTAACAATGCAGCCTTTCCCCCACACCCATCCCAAGCATAAGGGCAAATAATATCACCTGGGTGACAGGCTTTCATGTGGGCAGCGCCATCTTTAACAAAGTGAGCATATTATATTTTATCTGCCCGACAAATGAGAACCTGCATGAGCCAGGCGGCTTTGATCCTGACCCTGACTACTGGCCTTACAAAGTGTTAACACAGGTTGGCATATAATCAGTGCTCAATATATACTCTTTAACTAGTTTATATTTTAAAGTCTTAAAGAAGAACAGAGTAACTATTTATAAAAAGGAAAAATAGCCCTGTTTATTTAGCCTGTGACTTGGGTAACCTCTCATTTGCTGAAAATAGCCATTTGTATTTCTGGCTGCTACGTGGGCCTTCCCTGTGTTAACATGAATGTAGCAGTCACGGATCACAAGGTAACAGGGCAAACAGGCGAGGACAGCCCATGGCTGGCTGTTTTACCGCAAAAGGCCACCCTCTGACCATCAAAGGCTTGAGTGTGGGAGGATTTTATTCTTACTAAAACTACAACTGGGGAATGTCTCCAGTGTGGCTGCTTTCTTATCGTGACCCTCCCTTTTTTCCCTGAGATTGGGGCCAGGCAGCCACAAACTACTTTCATGTTCATTATTTATCTCCTTTGGGACTCCCACCTCATTCAGAACCAGAGGAGTCCGCTCCATCATCCCCAATGCACAGAAGAAAGCACCGACGTTCAGAGAGGCTAAGAGGTTACATGGCAAGGACACTAAGCCAGTTCATGCAAAATGAGGGCCCCACATCTTCTGATTCCCAGACCATGCATTTCCGGCTAGACCCAGCTATTTTTAGTTTTGGCAGCAGCAGATCTGGTGGTGTGAAGGCTTTATCAAAAGAAGGTTCTGGAATTCCCTTCTGAGTCTCCTGGTGCACTTATCAGTAGATAAATATCAAGTCTGCTCATTCCCTTCAGCACTTGGTTGTTGGGCCTGTCCACAGCATCCTGGAATCTAGTGAGGGTGTTGTTAATGCATCCCGTTTGCCCTTTTGTAAATAGAAAGTCGTGTCAGATGCTATTTTGAACGTTTGGGTGCTAATCTTGGATATAGTTAGACAAAGATTTGTTGAGGGGATTGGTGGGTATTAGCGACAACAACGTTATAATGAGATTGGTCAGAGCAGCAAGCAGGAGTGATTCCCTACCATGAGGTCTCTGACTGATAATCAAGTGTCAAGAGGGTAAGGTGGAAGAGGGTGTCTCTTCTTCTGCTCATGCTCCTCTCCTCTCAGGCTCAGCTCTCTGTGAAGGACGTGGGTGGAAGTTCAGGCTATTGAGGAGGAGCGACAGCAAAGGTGCTAGGTGCCGAATGGGTTGCCTAAAAGTTGTTCTTTTGACCATTAGTTTCTCAGCTTGTGTTCAGGATGTGGATAATATGTTGCTATCTATGCTTCTTCTCTTGACTGTGACAAGCATCACAGCCTCATCTGGCTTTTCATATGTGCTCCCTGCATCCTTTCCTTCCATCCATTCATCCATCCATCTATCCATCCATTTATATTTTTATTTAATCTGCTCTTATTGAACACATGATCACAGGTTAGATGCTGAGGGTAGAATGATAAAATCATGATCATAACTCTCAAGGAGTTAAGAGTCTGGTGGGACGGATCGTAAGTAGACCCTATAAAGAATGCAAAGTGGCTAACAGGAGTTCAAAGGGAAAGTCTAGACATGCTGCTAATAAAATGTACAGAATGAGTGCTTTACCTGAACTCAGTTAGGAGGAGCCAGGAAAAATTCCAGAGAAAGGGGACAAGTATACTGTGTCCTATCTGGTGGGAGGAGGGAAGAATGTTGCTCCAGGGGGGCAACTGCTTATGCAAAGGAACAAATGCATCAAAGACCTGGTGCCACAGGAGGGGTGAGGAAGCCATGGAAGCTGTGTGATTCCCAAATGCCCTCTTAAGGACCCCCATCTCCTTTTGCACAGTCAATGCTTTCAAGGCTGGATGACCAAACACGTGGGAGAAGAAAGGGCTTCCCAGCCTCCCAGTGGTCTCTCAGTATGGCCCTGCAGTCCAGGACCCTGTGCAACAGAGGAATCCTCCCAAAAGGCAAATCTGAATATAGTACTAGGGAGCTATTTACAGTCATATTTACATCCTGAACAAAATCCTGAGAAAACTAATGGAAAGAAAAACAATTTATTTTAAATTAAAAAATAAATTTAAGCCTGACCAGACAGTGGTGCAGTGAATAGAGCATTGGCCTGGAACACAGAAGACCCAGGTTGGAAACCCCGAGGTTGCTGGCTTGAGCTCAAAGATCGCTGGCTTGAGCAAGGGGTCACTCGGTCTGCTGTAGCCCCCCCTCCCTAAGGAACATATGAGAAAGCAATCAATGAACAACTAAGATGCCACAGTTGTGAGTTGATGCTTCCCATTGCGCTCTCTTCCTGTCTGTCTGCCTCTTGCATGCACATTAAAAAAATAAATTAAAAACTATATCGTGGTAAGAACATGTCACGAGATACACTGTCTTAACTGGTTTTGAAGTTTATAATATGTATTGTTATCTACAGGCACAATGTGAACAAAAAAACCCTCGAGGCAGCCCATCCGCACCTAGCACCGCTGCTGTTGCTCCTCCTGGACAGCCTGAACTTCCGCCCTTGTCTCTCACAGAGGAGAAGCTGGGCCTGAGAGGGGAGGAGCATGAGCAGAAGAAGATACGCCCTCTTCTGCCTTACCCTCCTGACACTCGGCGACCTCAGGCAGGGGATTGTTCCTGCTTGCTGTTCTGACCAATCTCATCATAACACTGTTGTCACTGTTATTTTTTTAAGTGAAGAAATTTAAACCCAGGAATAGCATGACCATATTTATATTATAATTTTAGTAAAATTGAAAATTCCAGATATCAAAAAAGGTGTAAATAATGGTCTCCAGGAGTCGTACCACTCTGGGGCAATAACTTTCTTTTTATTTTTTATTTTACAGAGACAGAGATAGACTCAGAGAGAGGGACAGACAGACAGGAAGGGAAAGAGATGAGAAGCATCAGTTCCTCCTTGCGGCACTTTAGTTGTTCATTGATTGCTTGTTCATTGATTAGTTGTTCTCATATGTGCCTTGACCGTGGGGCTACAGCAGACTGAGTAACCCCTTGCTCAAACCAGCAACCTTGGGTCTAAGCTGGTGAGCTTTGCTCAAACCAGATGAACCTGTGCTCAAGCTGGCAACCTCAGGGTCTTGAACCTGGGTCCTCTGAATTCCAGTTTTATGCTCTATCCACTGCGCCACCACCTGGTCAGGCTGAGGCAATAACTTTCTATACTGAAAATGTTTGAGTATAAATACCTTCAGAATTCTGCTATATAAATATAAGCGTGTTTCATTTATTTTTATATTTTTACATATTTTGTATGTATAAAATATATTTTATAAATGTCCATTTCATATACAGCATTTTATTATTTTCTTAGAAAAATGAATCAAATATACAGAATATTTTAAACTTTTTCTCCAGGTCAATGTAACACCAGTATGTTACTGTGACTAGCTCTCAGCGCTCAGATTTGCATTTTAATAAGGCCTGGACTGGAGGATTGCACTGTGAAAGCAGTAAGGGTCTGGGAAGCCCTTTCTTCTCATACTGGCTCTGTAAGCCGATAAGGCCAGGAACCATACCTGTGAAATGGGGAGGGGTTTAAAGAGTGCTTGATAATAATAATTACAATGGGGACAACCTAGTCCACGTGGTTCAGCCTGATGGAGAAAGGGGTGAACAAACAGATGAAAGAGAATGGTCTTAACCAGGACTATTGACGGCCTTGGCTATGGCCAACCCTTTGGTCTACTAGGATAATTACTTCACTAAGCCAAAAGAAAATAATTGATCCTTAGTGGTAATGTAACCAACAGAGAACAGAGGTGTCAACATCTGTTAGCTCAGTGATGAGATCAATATAAAACAGGAGTTTCTGAAACTTGATAATGAAATGATATGACTAAGAACTGGGCAACATTAAAGAAAGGATGGCTTAGAAACAGCACCACAGAGGAAAGAGAAGATTCCCTGAGAGAAGGGTTAAGACAAGAATTGCTCACCATGGTGGTGTGTAAGCAGAATGAAGAGTTCTAAACTGCTGCGTAAGGGGCAGCAGATACCAGTCGGTGAGATTCTAACTCAGAAGCTCTATAGCAGTGGTTCTTAACCTTTTTTGAGGTACTGAACCCACCAGTTTCATATGCGCATTCACCAAACCCTTCTTTAGTGATAAATAAAATATGATTTTTTTTTCCAAATTCAAGACATAGGTATATATTTTTTCACTGGTGCACAAAATGAGCCATGCATGAACATCACCTTGCTCAAAGAACAAAACCAACAAAGTGCATGAACTCACAACAAATTACGGTATTACTTTATTCTGGCCTCTGCGGCAGAGGCTTCTCCAAACCCCTGAGACCGACTCATCGAACCCCTAGGGTTCGACAGAACCCAGGTTAAGAATCACTGCTCTATAGCCTAGCTCTACTTTCTTTCTGCTCCCTCTAGGAAATGAGGACATGAGCTGAGCTGGAAATCACTTTAGGAAATGAATCAATTTCAGAAAAAAATAAAACAAACATAAGGAGAGTGTAACAATAATAATACCTCAAATGTGTACAGTGCTTTAAAGTGGGAGTTGCAGTAGATACAGTCATTGCTCCTCTAACAAATGAGAAACTGATCTGGCTCCAAAAGTTCAAATGTATAGATTTAGACTTTTAGAAAAAAGATTCTCAAGTCATTGTTTACCACATCCTTTAGGTAGCCTGCATCCCCTTAATACTTAACACTCTAAATAAGATTTATTATTCATCATCCATTTCTAGTGTCAACTTTGTAATCAGCACTATTCTAGACTTTGGAGACACAGCAAAGAAGAAATCAAACAAAAATGTTTTTTAGGATGATTTCTATTCTAATTGAGGCCAGGGTAGGAAAGAGAGAATAAATAGTCAAGCAAGAGAAGTATACAGTATGTCAAATGGTATGTTCCATGGAGAAAAATAAAGCAGGGTAAAAGGAAGAAGGTGGATGGTGCTTGCCTTGTTGAAGAAGTTAGAATGAAGTGATGGAGGGAAGAGGAGCTGGAGATAAAGTTATAAAGGTAGGGTAGACCTGACCAGAAAGTTCAATTAGTCAGAGCATCTTCCTGAAGCACAGAGGTTGATAGTTCGATCCCTAGTCAGGATACATACAGGAACAGAACTATGTGCTGTTTCTTCTTTCTCATTAAAATCAATAAAGAAAAAGAAGAAAAAAAAGAAAAAGAAAGTTTGGGTGTCATGTGGTTAAATTCCACAGGGCCATTGAGATCATTTTGAAGACCTCGGCATGAGCCTCGAGTGAGATGAAAAGTATTTGGAGGGTTCTGTGAGGACAGGTGACATGATCTGACTTATTTGGTCTGCTATGAGAATAATAGGCTGTAGGGAAAGAGATGAGGGAAAAAACAGGAAGACAATTTAGAGGCTATTTCAGTAATATAGGTAAGAGATTATGGTGCCTTCATCCAGGATATTAGCATTAGATGTGAAAAGCCATCATATTCTGGAAATATTCTGAATGAAGAAGCAATGAAATTTGCTGCATATGGGGCATTAGAGAAGAAAGCACTCAAGGTTGATGTCCAGGTTTTTGGCCTTAGCAAACTTGAATGATGGATTTGCCATTACTAGATGGGGGAGGACTATTGGAAGAGCAGGTTGGAGGGAATGGAGACATGGAAGAGTTTAGTTTTGGATAATTTTGTTTTTGAGATTCCTCTTAGATCACATTCTTTACTTTTTAAAAAAGACTTGTCTTAAAAACATCATAAATCCATACTATGTAATGCAGAATACACAAAATGACATTTTACTGCAGTCTATTACATGCAAGGTATTATGGATAATACTAGGTTAATACTATGGGACAGCCTTATAATCTAGTAAGGGAAATTTATAAAATATAGGTAACAGCAATGCTTACAATTCAACTCAATGCTCAAGGTAAGCGTGTATCCATTGTACTTATGGGTAAAAGCAGGAAAAGATCCCTTTGAACTCAATGAGGAAAGAAGGTATTACATATAGATTGGAGCTGGATATCCCCACAGGTATCTGAATTAGGTACAGGAAGAGAGGTGCGCAGGCCAGGGCCAGGGCAGACTGGCTGAAGCATTGAACAAAGTTCACTTGGGTGAATAATGGGAGATAGTATGGAATAGGTAGGTATGGTTCTGATCACTTTATAGTTTATTACTAGAAGAGAAAGGATCACAGGGAAGTGTTAATTGGACGACCATGTGGAGGTTGCACTGGAAGGGAGAGACTGAAACCTGGGGAATAGTCTAAGTCTCAGGTTACAAACACAGAGGAACACTTATGACTATCACTCTGTCCCCCAAGCACGACTCCTCATCCCTGGGCAATCCAGATGCAACACAGACATCTTAATTTGTAAAACCAACAATTACTTAAAGGTGCAGTGAATTTTAGCTTGAATAGGATCATCCCCTCCTCTTGGAGGGGAAGGATAGGCCTGGAAAGAAAGCAATGTTTGATATTTGTATTTATTAACCCACACATACTCTCATGAGTTTACCAAGCCACCACATGCTGAGCTCCTCTGCCAGTGGCAGGGGCAGCAATTCCTATGAGGCAGCTTCCATCCATCACACACCTTATCCCTTGGAGAAATTCATTCACCACTGGCCCTTTGACTATTTTGACTGTTCCTACTGCTTCTCTTCCTTCCTCTGTCTCTGTCTTGCTTTCTTTTCCTCTTTATTTTGTCCTCATTTATTTCCTCAAAAGTTCCACACTGACTTTATTTATATTTATCTCAAACTAAGTAAATAACCTATTTTATTTATTTAATAGAAAGATAAACTTTCTTATTAAACCAGCTCCTAAGGCTGCTTTTCTTTTTAATAACTAAATAAGAAAATGTGTGTGTTTACATATACTTGTGTAAAAACAAACAATTGTGATTTTAGGGTTGTAACTCATGCAGTTTCTTACTAACACATTAACACATAAACATAGGTTTTTCACCTTTAAATGCAGTCAGAATTCTCTGTGGGAATTTCTAGACTAAACTTCACTCTTACATCACTGGGACCTGGAAAGGCTGATGAAAACTAGTGGACTTGACAAGAGCTCTTGGTAACTACTCTTATTTTCCGTGGAGCATTCACATTGTCTCCACATAGTACCTGTGCTGGGGTCCCACTGTTGTGATTGTTCCTACTAGTAATTTTCATATTATTGCTGTTATTATATGACTAATATGTTCTGGAGAAAACTAGAAAACAGAGAGATAAGTTAATGATTATAAAGTTAACAGAATTCTCTGTTTTCTATAGCATAATCCAGTAAGTACTTTTCACGTTTCTTTCAGTCATTTAATATTCAGAGCTATAATGTAATTGCTGATGTTTTATTATCAACATAGTATTTAATAGCTGGTAACATTTCTCATGGAGGCAGTTATGGTCTCATTTTCAACCTAAGAACAATGAACCTTTACTACCAGTCACATCTTAACCCTTAGCACCACCCGGATAATTCACAGCTCTCCCTACTCTGTCCTTAATTACCTGGCTCTTTTGGTCCAAAGTGATTTTACTTTGAATCATGTATTTGATCGACTCAGACCTAGTAAAACTTGCGAGGAATTAGTACCTGGAAGTGAGATTATGGGACTAGATCATAATTAAGGGGAAAATTTTCTATCTGGTATTCTCAGGCACACAAATTCAGACTCCATTGTTACTACAGGTTTTTATTACACTGGAATTTTATATTGGTCTTCATATCTCATTCCTTTGAATATGCAGATGCTGTCACCTACACTGTCTTAAATAATTCTCCTGACAACTCCATGGGATGATCATCATTGTGCAGGCTGAAGCTCAGAGAGACAGAAACATCAGTAAGTAGCAGACCACAACTGAAAGGCTAATCTTCGCATTCTCAGCCTGGTATAATCTCTTCCCATTTACCTGGCTTGTGAAGTCTGTGACATTTTTACTTGTATAACCCAAATTAAGACATAGTTGAGCTTCAAGGACATAAAAAGAGCAGCATTCAAGATTGCTGTCTATCAGATTTTTAGAAACAATTCACTTATTATTATTCATAAATTAATATTTGTCAGAATATAAAAAATATGACAAAAATTGATTAAGAGATAGGAAGAGAGAAGGAGCAAATTTGGAAGGAGACATTCAATTTGCTAAACAGCTGAGTAAAAATGAAGGTTTCTTTTCTCTATCAACTAGGGTACCTGAGCACAGACAATTTAAGAATTGGGCTTGCAATGACTCAGGCTTGTAATCTAAGAGAAGAGATCTCTTGGGTGAACATGACTATGTATCAAAGACCTTGAAACAAGCATTTCTTACAGCTGGCTACTGAAGAGGGGCCTTAGGACATTTTTTGCACTAAATACGGTTGGATAGCCTTTGGGAAGGGGCTAGTGTGATTTTTAACCTGGTATTAAGATGAGTGATGACCACCGGCTCCATGGAGGTCCAAGGAAAGAGCACAGGGAGCAAAGGACATCTGGTGTTCTTGTCCCAGGGCTGCCCCTTACTAGTCACAACCTTGAGTTCGTTTCTTAGGCTCTCTGGCCTTCACACTTTCCTTCTGCAAAATGAAAATGAGACAAGATGAACCTAGCATCCCATTCAGCTCTCATGTTCTAGGAAAGAAAGAATCCCAGACACTGAATGTTCTGGCCATAGCCAGGAGCAGGTTGATGGTTTAGAAAGCAGCACTGTGAGGACTATTCCATGCCCTTCCCTGCTGGAATAATTATGCCTAGGATCTGGTCATTTTTGCCTGAAGCTAAATTTTAGATGTCTAAAAAAACTTGAGGAGTTGTCATGTAACAAATCAAATGCCACAAAAGGAAGATAAATTGAGTTACTATTTTAAACTCTGCCAGAAAACAAACTGTAGCCCAGAAAAGAAAAATGCAGCTGGAGATCACAAAAGAAAAGAATTTGAAAATGTCTCATGTCCGTGATTCACTCTATTATACAGCCCTTCACTGGCGCTTCCTAGAACAATAGGCCATCAAGTCATAGAGTGTTGGAGATAGGAAAAGACTGGACAAATGTCACAGGATGCAGCATTAGGAAAATGTGACTTTAATGTCTGAAAAGGGTAGTGACTCTTGGCCCTTAAGTCACTTGCAGGACCATTCAAAAAATGTTTATTGTGTTATAATGTTCAAAAACTTGAATTCCATTAGCCCCCATTTTTTCTCAGTTGAGAATTATTTTATCTTTGCTCTTTGTGAAGATGCTAAATGTATAAACACAATTGATAAAAAGTAAAAGGGCAAAAACTACAAGATGTATGTGAAGTTCGTAAGCCCAAGGCCAAGTGCCGACACAAGCCTGACTGAACTGAGTAGAACAAGGAGCGTCTGACTGTGTGCAGGCTGATGAGGAACATGGGAAATTAGCATTATGAAATTTGGGCTGTGGATTCCTTATTTACTTACAGATTTTATGTAATCTATTCTACAGACTAAGTAGAACTCAGTCTTTATAAAAATGTTCTCATTTAACCTGATAAAACAGCAATGCATCTGAGCTTATTAGGTAGCTTTGAGTAGTACATTTGACCAAAGCAGGACACAGGCAAACTCAACCTTCTGATCTACATGTAACACAGACATGTGGATAAACTATAAAAGCAAAAGAAATCTAAAAATAAAAAGCAAAAGGCCAGGATCATTAAAACACAAAACAATCACAGAAAGATCAGAAGAGCATTGCCTGTGCCTTCTGTCTCCCTAGCCCTACTGCTCTTAGTAACTTAAACAGTTGGCTCTGTCTTCTTGGGCAATACGATATGCTGTGTTCCACCTGCCACCCTGGCAAGCCCATTACTGCATTATGGCTAACCACTGTGGCAGGACATCAGTCTGGGAGGAGCAAGTTTGAGCTGGGCAGAAGGCACACTATCAGCAGGGTGTCCAATAGGCTGGTCAAGGGCCTGAGCCTCTATTCCAGAAACAACTGCCAGGATGTTTAGCATTAATCAGCCATCGCCTTAATGGAGGGCTGAGACTATAGCTAAACTTGCTCAAAGTAGCAAGTCAGGATTCACACTGATGAGTCTGGAAACCAGCAGTCATTTTGATTCAAAGACGTTATTTCGTGCTTTATTAAGGCAGTGGTACTACAATTGGAGCACCACCTCCATCCACTTCCCTAATCATGACATTAGCATAGCTATGATTCTTCAGACGAAAGTGGAGCAACCTAGTGGCCTGTCACTCATTTAAATCAGTCAGTCTAAAGGCCGATCTGTCAATCAACAGTCAATCTCCCATTTTGCTGCCATTTTCCTAAAGCAGTGATGGGCAATCTTTTGAGCTTGGTGTGTCAAAATTTGCCAAAAAACTGAGCATAAATCGGGTGGTGTGTCACTTCGAGAAAAACGGCCTAACCGGAAGTCCCAGAACGAGATACTCTGTGCCGGAGTTCTGTTGTTTTGGCCTACAGACCTCCGGCACAGAGTGTCTACACTACAGCAAATGTTTTATCCTCGGCTACTGCACCTGGCCGTGCAGGAGCTAAGGATGAAACGTCCTTCTCGGCATGCGGCCCCATACTTCTCTGTATGCGGCCACATGCGCCACGTGTCATGGAAAATGGCTACGTGTGTCAGTGCTGACACATGTGTCATAGGTTTGCCATGACAGTCCTAAACTCAGAATTTCTCTCATTAGCTGACAAGCTCCAGCTCCTCATTCTGTTTATTTATTGTTGTGAAATGCTTTTTGCTTTAGGACTCATCACCATCCCCTCACACCCCAGAGGCAGATTAAGGTCGGTTGAGGCCCCGGGAGCAGAAGAAAATATTGGCCCCCTTAAAAAAGAGAGAGACAGGGAAAATAAAAATACATATTAATCATATTTTTAAATAAGTAAAAAATCTTATGTACTATTAATGTTAAAATTGCACATATGAAACCAAACTTGGTGTCATTAGAAAAAAGTGTAAAGTTGGGATTTTGCAGGGCCCTTCAGAAGTCAGGGCCCAGGGTGTGTGCCCAGTGCGCCCGCTGTTAAATCCGCCTCTGATCCCCCCCCCCCACACACACACACAAGGTTGCCTATTCGGCACCTACTTCTCCTTTCCTCTGCTCCAGCTCTCAGACTCTACACCACAAGTCCTTCCTTTTAACCTTGTCAAGGTCCTCAGATATGCTTGCAACCCATTGCTTCATCATGTTTTGAATCATTTTTGCATATTTTTAGAAGCTGTTGTACTGCACTGACACCATCACTCACACACTATGTGTTCTTTGGCAAGCCTTTTGTAAAGGGAGTGGCTGGACTGAATGGTCTCCAAGGTCTCCCTGGTTCTAAAACCAAGTCTGTGTTCTCCACCTTTCTCAGAGGCCAGTCCGCCAGCTCTGCTCTCTCCCTCAAGGATGATGATGGCTCCTACTTTATTGAGGCACACAGCTGGGTGCCCTAGTTTTTTCTCCTTTATGTAAATTTACTATAATTCGTTATTGTCTTCCAGGAGACAGGGGTGTGACCTTTGCGAGGCTAACTTATTGTACTGCATTCTTCTACCCTTTTCTCTAGTAATTTTATATCTTCTATTGACATTGAAATTTGTGTCCCTGGCCAATTGGCTCAGTGGATAGAGCATGGGCCTGGCATATAGATGCCCTGGGTTTGATTTCTAGTCAGGGCACACAAGAGATGTGCCCATCTGCTTCTATCCTTCTCCCTCTCCGCCTTCTCTCTTTTTTCCCCTCCTGCAGTCAGTGGCTTAATTGATTGAAGTGTCACCTCAGGCACTGAGGATAGCTCACTTGTTCCAAGCATCAGCCTCAGGCACTGAGGATAGCTCAACTGATTCGAACTTCAGTCTCAGACAGAGTTTGTTGTGTGGATCCTGGATCCTGGTGGAACACATATGGGAGTCTGTCTTACTATCTCCTCTCCTCTTACTTAAAAAGAAAGAAAGAATGAAGTTAGCAAGAAATGAATACTTATAAAAAATTAAGAATACAGAAGTAATTGAAATAAAATCAGATGCACTTCTCTTCCTCTACTTCCCATCCAATCTACTACCCAGAGATAACTACTTCAATTTGACGAGTATTTTTCCAGAATTTTTCTCTATGCATATATATATATCTACATATATACTAAAATATATATAAATACATAAAACAAATGTAATTGTTTTTCACATTATACTTGTTATTCTCCAACATGTTTTTAAAACTCAACATTCCATTCAACCACTATTCATTGAGCACCTACTATGGCTCAAGCTGTATGGTAGGACATGGGTATACAAAGGTAAGAAAACAGACATGGTTCTTGTCCCAACAGAGCATAAAGTGCAGTGGGAAAATATTTTGAGTTTCCTTCCATTTCAGAGATATATATTTTGCTTATTGTTTCCAAACACCTGCATGATATTCTGTGGAAGAGGTCTACCATGATTCATTTAAATGTTTCTTGGTTGAAGGGCACTTAGATTCTGCTTATTTTTCTATTATACCTACTATTACAATGAATATTCTTGTATACTTGTACCCATTATTCTGTGGGGCAGAATTGTATTAATGAAATTGCTGGGTTGAAGGTATATACCCAGGCCATTTCCACGTGTTCTGCAGAGGCTCCTCTGCGAAGCATGCTGGACATGAAGAATGACACGGGCAAGAGTATGTTTCATTAGAATATACCCTGAAATATTTTTCTTCCTGAGAACTGTGCTTTTCTCCTTTAGGATCAAATCAAATCCAAGTTTTTAAAAGCATTGTATTTTCTGAATATACTTCTAGATTAGTTGTCAGAGTCAGCACATCATGCAATGATCTACGAGATATTTTGCACAGTCCAAGGCAGAGAAAATTAGTTCTCTTTTTACCTCTCTGTTCAGTTTACGAGAAGTAAGTTATGGCAGCCAGAGCAGTACTCTAGACCTCGGGAGAGCAATGTTTCTGCTGAAATAAAGAGGTTAAAGAGAGCTGTGAAGTCTTGGTCCGTCTCTTCCCCTCCCCACTCTGTGCTGTGCATCCCTGGGGAGGCTGCAACAGCAAAGCGCTGCGTTTAGAGAAAGCCGGTGCACCGAAGCTGCTTTTCCTGTGCAGCACATTTGACTTACAAGATTTGGAACTGAAGTTATATATTTTCCCTCTCCACCCAGATGAAATCATTTCCTTTTACTATCCTGCAGCTTAGTTCTTATGGAAGAGAAGAGTTAGGGTTACAAAAGAGAAAGGGAGGGAAAAGCAGGGAAAACAGCCAGCTTATAAACATGCCAGGGGCTCCTATTTGAGCTTGAAAGGAAGTCTGCACTTGCAGCAAGACCGTGGTGCTTAATGGCCTGAACTGGTCATATTGATGGTCACATTTTTCCATTTTTGCTGAGCCAGACATTGGAAAGGTACCACGCCATTCCCTGACAGGAATCTTGTTAATTAGCCATATTTTGTTTTTTTCTATTTTAGAGATTATTAGGACTTTATAATATCAAAATCTTGTTAAAAGTTAACAGGCAATTTTCAAGGTCATATTAAATCATGGGGTGGAGAAAATACTCCCTAATCCTTTTAGACTTGCAAAATGGAAAATGGAAAGTTTTGCCTTTCTCCCACAGTGTACAAAGTTTGAAAAATAGCATGAAGAGGCCCTGGATCGTAGCTCAGTGGATAGAGCGTTGGACTGGCATATGGACGTCCTGGGTTCAATTTCCAGTCAGGGCACACAAAGGGAGTGACCATCTGCTTCTCTTCTCTTCCCTCTCCTCCTTCTCTCCCTCTTCCCAACCTGTAGTCAGTGGCTCGATTAGTTTGTTCATTGGCCTGTGTTGGCCTCAGGCATTAGAAATAGCTCAGTATTTGAGCATTGGCCCCAGAAGGAGTTGCCAGGCAGATCCCAGTCAAGGCATACGTGGGAGTCTGCATCACTATTTCTCCTCCTCTCTCTCACACACACACACACGCAAAATAGCATGAAGATTTCTAACCAAAGCCCTTCTCTGACTTAAAAATGGCATAGTAATCTAAAGAATAAGTCTATGCACTAACATATGTTGTCAGCTGTCTTAATAAAAATATGTTTCCATAATATAATGTTATTTCTTCAAGCTACATCCAATATTTGTGGCTGCTAGAGGGCAACAAGGGGGTTAAAAACAAGACATTCTTAGGGCAGAAGATGAAGTCTCCAGAATTGTTGGGGGGGAGAGAAGGGGAGAGGAAGGGAGGGAAAAGGTAGTTTGAAATTTGCTGTTTCTCTGCCCGACTTATTTAATTTTTTGAGACAGGTCGTGTGAACAAAACAAGCCACATACTAAACTTAACAAGCTCAGGGGAGGCCTACATGGTGGCCTTATAAACTCAGAGACCTAAAGTAACTATATAGGATGGTCTGAAATGAAAAGTTTCTAGCTGGTGTCTTTCTGGATAAAAGTCTATCTTTGCCTTAACTGAGCTTGTTTATTGTCTTTTTGCATCTAGATAATTTACCTTTGAAATGTCAGAGTAATTTATTTTTTTCCAGACCCCTCAGGGTGCAATCACTTCACCTGAGCAAAGGCCACAGAATGCTTATTGTTATTGTTATCATGTTAACTGGTCACTGTTAACTATTCTATACCCACCTATACCCACCTAGTGTATTTGTTTTGCTTTTTATTCAACCCTAGAGATTTCACTGCTTTGCTTTCTCCTGCCTCCCTAGTCTATCACCAATGGATTTCATGTAACCCCTTTAGATCTTCCCTTTTGATTCTGATGTATAAAATAAGTGGTAAACCTACCACTTTCCAGAGCATTTTCTCAATCCGTTGAGACTGTTTTCCGGCAATTGTTGTCAGTTTTGCTCAAATGGACACATAAAAAATTCTTACAGGTTCAAATGTTTCTTATGTTGACAAAAGTATAACTTTCTTTTTTAAACACAAGTCTCATCTCACTGGGGAGTTTCACTGTTCCAAAATGAATTTAAGTTCACTTAGGGATACAGGTTTGGACGTTTCTTACACGGACAGGGGAGATGGTAGTAGCAAGTCCTAATTTGTAGCTGGTCAGTGGTGACATCCAGATCAGTGTCTTCTGCTGCAGAATTGCTCTCCTGAGTGATCACTGTGGTTTTATTCTCAGAAATCCAAAGGCAGGAGAAAAGTCCCTCCATAGCATCTAGAGCAGTGGTTCTTAACCTTTTTTGAGGTACCAAACCCACCAGTTTCATATGCGCATTCACCGAACACTTCTATAGTGATAAATAAAATATGATTTTTTTTCCAAATTCAAAACATAGGTATATGTTTTTTTACTGGTGCACAAAATGAGCCATGCATGAACATCACTTTGCTCAAAGAACAAAACCAACAAAGTGCATGAACTCACAACAAATTACGGTATTACTTTATTCTGTCCTCCATGGCAGAGGCTTCTCCGAACGAACCCCTGATACCAACTCACCGAACCCCTAGGGTTTGATAGAACCCAGGTTAAGAACCACTGATCTAGAATAACTTTATTTTTTTTTAAATTGTGAGCCTGGACAGTTTTGCTTGAAAAAGTGGAATTTACTCCAGTCTTGGCAGGGATTATACAAATGCCTTATTTTCAGGAAATGATCTGTAGCTCATAAATTTTGCCAGAACATGAATAAAATTAAAATATCCCTAAGTGAACTTAAACTCATTTTGAAACAATAAAGCTCCCCAGTGAGATGAGACTTTTTTTTTTTAAGTTACACTTTTGTCAATGTAAGAAATGTCCAAACATGTTAGAATTGGTTTTGAGTTTATTTGAGCCAAACTGACAATAATTGTCAGGAAGCAAAATCTCAACGGATTGAGAAAATGCTCTGGAAAGTAGAAGTTTTACCACTTGTTTTATACATCAGAATCAAAGGGGAAGTTTAAGGGTGTTACATGAAATCCATTGGTCATAGAATAGGGAGGCAGGAGAAAACAAACAAGGAAACCTCTGGGATTGGATAAAAAGTAAACCAAAAAGACACATACTTCTACATAGGCGGGTATAGGATAGTTAACAGTGAACAATTAACATGATGATAATGACAATGAGAGGATTTGTGGTCTTTGTTCTGGTATTGATGGTTGTGCTTTAATAGGTCTGGGGAAAAAAGGAAATTACTTTGATATGTCAAAGGTATGTTATTAGGTATGTTATAGATGCAAAAAAGACAACAGGCTCAATTAAGGTAGATTGATGTTTGTTAGGGAAAAATGCCAGCCTAGGACATTACTACCTATCATGAAATGCCTTACATTAGAAAATTTTAATTTCAGACCATTGTATGTAGTTTACTTTAGGTAGCTCTGAGTTAAGTAAAGTAAAGACACAAACATTCTTTTCCATTGGTGGGTATAGGATAATTAATAATTAGCAAAATAACAATAACAATGAGGAATTTTGTGGTCTCTTCTCTGGTGCAGTGATTGTGCCCTGAGGGGTCTGGAAAAAGAAAATTACCTTGACATTTCAAAGGTAAATTATCAAGATTCAAAAAGACAATAGCCTGACCTGTGGTGGTACAGTGGATAAACACATCGAACTGAAATGCTGAGGTTGCCGGTTCAAAACCCTGGGCTTGCCTGGTCAAAGCACATATGGGAGTTGATGCTTCCTGCTCCTCCCCTGTTCTCTCTCTCTCTCTTTCCTCTCTAAAATGAATAAATAAAATCTTAAAAAAAAAAAAAAAAGACAATAGAACCTGACCTGTGACAGCGCAGTGGGTAAAGCATTAACCTGGAATGGTTCAAAACCCTGGGCTTCCCTGGTCAAAGTACATATGGGAATTGATGCTTCTGGCTTCTTCCATCCTTCTCTTTCTCATTCTCTCTCTCTCCCTCTCCTTCTCCCCTCTCTAAAATAAATAAATAAAATCTTAAAAAAAAAAAAAAAAGACGATAGGCCCAGTTAAGGCAAAGATTGACCTTTGTCAAGAAAGATACCAGTCTAAGACATGACAATACCCTATGACTAGCTTTTTAGCTAGAAACGTTTAATTTTAGACCATTTTATGTGGTTACTTTAGGTCTCTGGGTTTATAAGGTCACCATGTAGGCCTCCCCTGAGCTTATTTGGTTTAGTATGTGGCCCCTTCTCATCCACACTTCCTGCTTTTGGTCATGACCAACTTTTGG